>OX392478.1:11595380-12795380 GCA_947623365.1 Achlya flavicornis
AGTTTTAGCCGATGAGGTTTTTGGAAAGTGCCAAAATGAACGAACTGATTATTATAATTTTTCACAAGCTGGAAGGTAATTTTAACCACATCTTTATACCAACAGTCAACATAAAACTGTGTTGCATCTTAGGGTTCGGCTTTGGCCGAAGTCTGTGACGATAACAGATTAATCGGTTTCGGCCAGAAGTCAACCTTCGGTCAGACGCTAATATTTGTGTAACAATTGCTATTTTAAATTACAAACTTTTGCGTGCTATTTTTACACTATAACTTTTTCATGAATAATTGGTTCAATCAACTAAACTGCATAAAATGTCTAAAATCTAACACCAGCACTATAAATCCTAACGAGTCCAGCTAGACGTACGTTTGAGCGAGTCGAAGTCAAAGGCGATTCGCGTCCACATCACTCATAGTCGGTGTGAGTGTGACCTTGCCTATGTCGGCGTGAAATGTAGGTGTGGTGTGTTGTGTGAGAGATCACCGACAAACGTCAAACAACTGACCGAATGTCCGTACTGACAGTCAAATTCAGGTTATTCAACTTGATAATAATTTTTGCTTTCCTTTGCTTAGGGCTGATTTTTCAATGGCGAAAAGATTATCTGAGGTTTATCTAGATAGGTACATCTTCTATATATATTTAGATGCTGTTATTTTTTGGGTATAAGGAAATTTTAGTTCAGCATACCAAACAAATCACAAATAATAGATTCGGAAGGTTGGAGTATTAAAATACCCAAGAATACTTGTACTCTTTGCCAATACTCAGAAATTCTTGTCCGATATTATAATTTTAGCTCTACTTCAACTTATTCCCCTCAAATTATTCGCATTTGATTTGTATTTGTAATAAACTTTAAGCGTTCCAACATCAAATATCATAAGATCTTTCCGCCTCTCTGATAAAGCTCTCCAAATTGTGTTTTGAATATTTATTTGCAAAGTATCTGGAATCACATTAATTCCCCTGCTTAGCCCTCTTTCTGCGAGCCAAAGAGTTCTGGAAAACGTCGTCTAATTAATAATTTATTAAGCTTTTAAAGTAACCGAGGACGTAGGTAATGAGTTTTTTTTTTTATATCGCAATTCATGCGCTACCGTGAATACAGGAGTAGAGACTAAAGAGCATGTGTAATTTGGAGTGATCGTTCCGGGAACATATCGTTTTATGAAAATATTTACTACAAAAACAAAGCTCAATTTACTTTAATATGATCGCAATATTAACCTTAAGTTCAAAAAGCTAAGACTCTTAATCGTTCTCCGGAAAAGCAAAAGCAATTTGGTAAATAATACCGCCGAAGGAGATATAAGCAAAGCAGTACAACGTATGCTGAAATGACGTTGTTATAAACCGATTAAACCGCTCATTGGATATTATGTGCCTATATTTTATATAAAAACATAGTTGTCTGTACAACGTTCATATTTTAGTTATGATAATCGGACCCTTAATAATTTTGTGTTGATGGTACTTCATATACTGACTATCTTATGATGCGTCCGGGAAAATTTTACGTAGCTTCTTATACAACGGAATAAAGTTGAAATTTAAATTATATTAGCATAATAAATATCTGTTAGCATGTTTGTATTGATTTTAAATGCAAATGTGCAATTCGTTTAAAGTCATGCAAAGGTGTCGTCTTGAAGCATCGCTAATTGATGTATTATTATTGTTCGCATATCTCTTGTTGAAAAATATTTATGCATTTTAAATAAATTATTGAGTACAACAATATTGTGTTAAAATTAAAGTTATTAATGGTTTCCTTTTTGCTTCTGTGTTATAAATTGAAAAGTCATTTAAATTTTGTAATTTAAAAGGTTTTTAACAACAGCGTCCACTTAAACACAGCTACATCTTAATTTATGCAGTTTTTAAGATTTATTATTTAAAAGATACAATGCTGCATCATTATCAAGTGTATTAGTATAGACATGAAATATTTATGTACATTTCCTTATGTTCTACAATCATGGGATCTAGCCTGAAGCGTCTCAAAACCGTTGCATTCCATCCAATTTAGCTTGACATTTGAGATTTAAAGTAACATTAAGAAGGTTTATTCGACTGGCAGGTCCATGTTAAATGGCTGTTCATTAGTTTGGTCGTAAAAAACGTTGCGTTACTAAAATTATGTCTTTATTAGAACCATTATTGTTATTATACGCTTTAACATTATGTGTAAATAAAATGAGATGAATACTTCAATTATTTTGTAATTTTTGAAGTTTTACCCATTATTATCTTTATGTTCATTAAATATGGCGTTTTGCTTTAACGGTCAGGTATTATTTTTTGGAAATCATCATTCATCAAATGTAAGAAAGCGGTGGCAATTTTTGAGACCTTTCTGTAGTCTTCCCTGTATGGTTTCAGATTTCGTCCCTGTGTGAGATTCTAAAAATAAAACATTGGGAGTTGGGACCAAACACATGTCATTTGTCAGCGTTTCGCTCACATGACATGGAGTAATTTACGATACAGATATGTTGCTTTTTAGTGGCTGAGTTCCTTAAAAACCTTGATATGTTAAGTTTTAATACCAACTTTACCAGTGCCCTTCAAATTTCCTTGATTGATCTCTAAACTCTTTTATCTATACTAATATCATAAAGTGGAAAGATTTGATTGATTGTTTGTTTGCATTGAACAGGCTCGGAAAATACAAAACCGATTTGAAAAAATCTTTCACCGTTGGAAAGCTACACTATCCCCGGGTGACATAGGCTATATTATATTTTCTCAAAATGTAATAACTCTAATAATGCAATCCAAGGTGTAAAAAAAAAACTGTAGGTGTGAGAATAGGACGTAAACTTTTTTGCATACCCCAAGTGTAGGGTAGGATAGGGTAGGGTAGCACCACGCGACCGAAGTCGCGAATTCGTAGCTAATGGTAGCTTTTTTTGTATAAGTTTCTTCAGAATCTAAACTGAATAAAACGTCTTCTTTAACTTTAATCTTAACAATTAACATCTTGGAATGATTCAATCTGTTATAATAATGAAAATATTCACAACGCTGAAAATAAATCAAAAATAAAGAAGGGCGACATTCACTGCAATTAACCACAATATTTAAAACGATTCTTATTAAGCCTGAGTTAAAGTTCATGATTGTTATACACTATGACGTATTAAGTTTAAAATTAGCTCAGATTAGTGATTTCATGGTATTTCTTGTTAATATTCTACAAAGTATTTGGTTACCATCGCTTACTTTGTGCAGGAACTCAAAAAAAGTATGGCGAACCGATCTTCTGTTTTTTGGACGTTAGCAATTAGAAGCTGGTAGACTATGTTCTTTTTAAAGTATTTTGAAAAATCAATCCCAATAAAATATCTACTTCACATCTAAGATCCCTAAAGGGGTATATGAATAAGCATAATATTGGAGCATAGCGCTATATGGGTGTGAGACGTGGACAATGACGCAAAGGGATAGGGAAAGACTGGAAGCCTCTGAAATGTGGTGTTGGAGGAGAATGGAGAGGATTAGCTGGACGGAGATGGTGACGATCGAGGAAGTATTGAGTCGAGTAAAAGAGAAAAGGAACATTATGGAGACGATAGAGAATAGGAGGGGAAATATGTTTGGCTACCTTATACGACACGACAAATTTATCAAAAACATAATAGAAGGAAAGATAGAGGCAAAGCGAGGAAGAGAAAGACCAAGAATAAGTTACACAGATCAAATGAAGGCAAAAATAGGCGTCGTGTCGTATAAGGAGGTGCAAAATGTGGCTTATGATAGAGCAGAGTGGAAGAAGCTACACCGACAAGAGCACAGCTCTTAAATACAGAAGAAAAGAAGTCTAAAATATTTTTTTGTTTTCGATCCAGTGAAGAACGCAACTAAGTGCGTAAATAAAACCGATAACTACGAAATCAGATAGGCGGCGAGTGGTTGAATAAAGTGGAGGACTGGAAGATGTGACAATTATTGGGCAAGACGAAAACTTTTCAATGGACATGTAATAGCTTGATTATAATAATAATACCTAGAACACACATAAGGAGGCAAAGTCTCTCCTCAGACTGAGGACTCTAAACCGCTTGTGAGCTCGGGATCGTCAACAATTCTGATGGCACTTCGCTGAACCTATACTACATTTTTTTTATACTCAGGACATGCAGACAAATTCATTGTTCATGCACACAAATGCATGTCCTAGGTGGGAATCGAACCCACTAGCAGCGTAATAAGTAGCGGTCTTACCAATCACGTGAACTGGCCTCATAATCATAATGCTGCTATTGTTTTGAGTTGAAAATAAATAAACGCACTCGATAATAATAAAGAATGCCCTCTAACACACCAAGAATTCACGATAATTATAATGGAATTCCTTATTTCCAAATACGGCTCCCATAATCAAATTCCAAATAAGAGAAGCCGCAGGCAACATAGTTTCAAACAAAAACTATGCTGATGTTGTACAAGTACCTGTACTTATATCGAGATAGATTTCGATAATTGGTATTTTGATTCAAACTTAATTATCTTTTGAATAGTTGATAATTGAACGTAAGTCTAAACAAGCTATATAATAATAGTCTAGTTTGTACCATATTGATGTTGGTTGAAGGTTCCGTAGTCAAAATAGGTGTTTTTTTCTGTATTTGCTTTCTTGCCGGAGTCTTCTCAGTTTAAGTGTATTCCGAACCGGTTGTAAATTCAACTGTATGTATCAATTTAACGTTCATAGATGCCTAAACTGAATAAATGACTTTTTGATTTGATTTGATTTGACTTGTTCGGAAAATCTTTACTTATCTCATTGAGATATTATTACTATGAATACAAAGCAAACGCCACACATCACAACTATATTCCGTTCAAGTGATCATCCGTCCACATAAAAATTTGTTGTTGTAGAACGATGAACGAAACGCGTAATCGCCGTGAAAATCCCGGTGTTTCCGAGAAATATACTCCCAAAAGGTAGCGCTACATGTTTCTATTGTCTGCTTAGACGACTAATTATTGTATCAGCGCTAAAGAGAACTTTAGTTGACTCTAAAAAAATGGGACATAACCTTTGCTTACGATAGCTTCTCTATACGTAGTAATGATGGATAATGACATCTTCTATATATATAAAAATGAATTGCTGTTCGTTAGTCTCGCTAAAACTCGAGAATGGCTGGACCGATTTGATTAATTTTGGGTTTGAACTATTCGTGGAAGTCCGGAGAAGATTTAAATGAAGGGTAGGGTAGGGTAGGGTATTACGCGAACGAAGTCGCGCCGGGCAGCTAGTATCTAATAAAAATATACTTTAAAATAAATTCCAATACATTCTTTTTATGGACAAAAAACTCATCTAGAAGAAGAAGATTAAACTAAAAAGTTACGTTAAAAATATCACTTACGAATAGTTCTTCTCATAACAAGTGAAATATCTTTAAAATTAAGATACGCCAAAGGCATTGTGTCTTTTTTGCAACTTCATAAATACTTCATCTGAATCGAAAATGATAACTATAGTATTAACATTTATGTATACAAATAATTATCAGAAACATAAATATCTTATTAAATCGTGATGAACATAAACATAAATCTTAGTTTTATTATGTTAGTAGTGACTGAAATACTATTCATCATAACATCCACTTCACGGAACCCAATATAATCCATCGCGCTATATCGCTGTACCGCAGCAGTAATACAGTCCAGTATAGTGAGCCTATAATATAGATAACTTGTAATCTTTATGATAGTTAACAATCACACTGGTGAGTGCGCGGCGTAAATTGTCCCCGCGAGGTTTGCTGGCCGTGGCCGGCCATTTAGAAAAATCTTATGCGCTTGCGGCGTTTTGCTGCATTGTGCCTGCGTTGGTTACTTGTTTCGGATGTTCAAATTGAGCTATTTTCCTCACTATGAAAATTAATAATATAATTTGTTTTTTTTTATTTTATAATAGCACCTACTGTCCAGGCCGAAAATAAAGGCATTGACGGCCTAGCAATATTAGAAGGATGAGGAGGAGCCAAGTTTAGATTTCCTACTTCCGAAGTATTTCGGCTGTTTCTTTTATTTTTAAATGTTTTTTTATTCTTCCGATAAATTGCTTTTAAATTTTTATTAATGGAATCTAAATAAAACACTATTTCCAGCAGATAGAACTTGTATTTTCACAATTTTTTTACAGTGTCAGAGTCATGTCAGAGTACACATTTATTGGAGTTTATAGACAGACATTTCTATAAACTAAAAACCTTGCTCAGATATTGAACAGATTAATACTATGCCAGTATCAAACCTATACAGCCTCCAATAAATACACCCACAAATAGAGTATCTAATTTTCATTTTTATAACTTTTAAAAGAAATGCGCATTCAGCATTTTAAATAATAAATATAGCGTACTTACATAATCACACCAAAAACTCAATTTCTGAAATTATGTAGGTTTCTTCCATTTTTCTTTCTTTTTAGGGTTCCGTAGCCAAATGGCAAAAAACGGAACCCTTATAGATTCGTCATGTCTGTCTGTCTGTCTGTCCGTGTATGTCACAGCCATTTATTTCAGAAACTATAAGAACTATAATGTTGAAACTTGGTAAGTAGATGTATTCTATGAACCGCATTAAGATTTTCACACAAAAATAGAAAAAAAACAATAAATTTTGGGGGTTCCCCATACTTAGAACTGAAACTCAAAAAATTTTTTTTCATCAAACCCATAAGTGTGGGGTGTCTATGGATAGGTCTTCAAAAATGATATTGAGGTTTCTAATATCATTTTTTTCTAAACTGAATAGTTTGCGCGAGAGACACTTCAAAGTGGTAAAATGTGTGTCCCCCCCCCCCTGTTAACTATAGAGAATGATAAATCTATAAAAATTATAGGATGTACATACGGTGCAACTTCCCAGAATAGGTTTGAGGGTTAGTGTGAGTGTTGTGTTTGTAATTGGTCATAAGTTGATTATAATACTCAGGTCTATACTACCATTTACTTATATACCTACAGGTTTGTACGGAACCCTCGGTGCGCGAGTCTGACTCGCACTTGGCCGGTTTATTTATTTATTTTTATTAAGACAAAATCCACAGCTTACAACAATTTTACATACCTAATTACAACACTTACAGCCTATTACGGATTTAAATTTTGATATTTTAACATAGTTTAAAGGAGTCACATTAATACTGTATTCTGTATGGCATTAAATAAAAAATACGTTTTAATTTTTCTTTCCAGTTATTATTCTCAAATAATCACACAATAAAATACTTACATAAACCTTTTCAGTTCTTATTCTTATAAATATTATGAATCTTGCATATCACATAATAATTCCCTACCACAAAATCCACACAATTTCAATCCCCACAATATGAACATAAACTTTTATAACATTCATCACTTTGCAACCGACCCATCACTAATTCCTTGAAGACGCTTTTCATTGGCACTTTGTCGTAATGAATCCCCTCATCAGAACATGACAGGTGCATTCTGGTTATGAATTTTTATGCGACATAAATGTTTAGTGGATAATAGCTTCGCGTTAAGGAAACTACCGGGCATTGTACGTGTAGCCGATTGATATTAAGTGCATTAGCACTGAATATAAATTGTCGATTTAAACGTTGGTATGTTGTGTATAAGTTGATAAGTGTGTAACATAGCCTGGCTATTACATCAATTAATTGAAAGCATTTATTTTATTTCTATATCGTTAACATCTTCTCGGCATGTTTTTATTTTTAACTAGCTGTCCCCCGCGGTTATACCCGCGTTCCCGGAATAGAAATGCCTATGTCCTTCTCCATACCATAAGCTATCTGCATGCCGAATTTCATAGTGATCCGTTGAGTAGTTGAGGCGTGAAGGCGTAACAAACAAACAAACAAACAAACTCACTTTCGCATTTATAATATTATAGTTAGGATATAATTTTGTCTTTTTTATAACAGCTTCAACAAAATGTACCTACTATGTGATTTTACTAATAGCCATTAAAGGTCGATAAATTGATGAATGATGATGAATCGATAGGTCGATGGTTGATAAATTAAATGATATTACTACTACTACCATATTATTATAAGTACAGCCTACTACTACTCTATAGTAGCAACCCGTGAACAAGTATAGAAGCACCTTACGTCCATCTCTTAGATAAGGTTATCTTGGCCGACGTGAAAACATCGCAAACAGATAGAAAAAATTAATGTAGCTATTATACTATACGCTTTAATATTCTTTCATAGATTCAGAGAATCCAAAAAATATGTGTTTGAGAGAGATTTGGGAGGATTGAGAGAGATTTGGGAGGATTCTTTTGCTGATCTTTACAGAAAGTTCATTGAGACCTATTCGCAACCATTAGATCAACGAAGATTAATTCCCTAATGGCCCCAGATAATTAACCATATTACCAGCAGTAATTTAACACTACAGAACGGCGATGTATTATTAAAAAAGTGCCGTAAAGTATGAAGAAGTGTGTTGTAAAGACATAATTGGCTGTTCTCATAAACAATGGCCCGGGTGCTAGCGCCTAAAGCTACGCGCAAATGAAGCATGCTCTCACGTGCAACAAAACCAATTCTTCAAGACCTTTCAGCATTCCTAATATACCCCCTTATCGTATCTTCTAGGTCTATAAAAACGGAGGCAGGGTAGCTCTAATAAAGTTGGTGGTAGCGGACCTATAACAACAAAATGCCATGTACGTAACAAACACGTTGGAAATTCTGTTCCGCATTAAAAGTCAGCCCGTAAAAGGAAAATGTTGATAACGGTGTCATATAGATTACGTTTAGTGCCTGTATACGACTCAAATCGAGAAAATAGCATCATTTAGAATAATATGGTTTTTACTGAAAGCCTATAAATATGAGGCAAACATTTTTTTCATACATGACTTGTCGTTTTTTATCTATTAATATTTTTTTTTTTTTTTTTTTTATACCACTTAGGTGGCAAACAAGCATACGGCCCGCCTGATGGTAAGCGGTTACCGTAGCCTATGGACGCTTGCAACACCAGGGGTATCACGCGCGCGTTGCCGACCCTGCAGAAATCTCTTCACACCCCTTTTGAAGAACCCCATGCTGTACTCCATTGGGAAAACCACGGCGGGGAGCTCATTCCACAGTCTGAGCGTCCTATATATATAGCGTAATATATTCCTCTTTTTGAAAGATATTTTAGCTTCCCACTGCTAAAACGTCTCGTTGGCTTCATAAATACATTAAACCTTTTAATATTACAGTGCACCGAAACTTTTATTAAAATCTTGTAAAGAGGCATGTGTAACTGTAATGTCCCCCCTGATACATCTTGTTTTTTAGACAGTTTTATATCTTCTCTAAGCTAAACATTGTTACGATATATCTCATAGATTAAAATACAGATAAGTGACTTATTTCAGAACTTTTAGTATGTATTGCAAAAATCATCTCTTTTCAGCAATAATAACAACTACCTAAAGGGATTGGATTATAGGGAGGTACCAATGATAGGGGTTGGGTCGTCCACGAAGGATCAATATAGATTAGCAGAGACTACATACCTCTTAATTTGACTTCTCCGGAATACTGGTCGGTGAAATGTCATACTAGTAAAACCACTTTTTCACGTGTTCTTAATCTATGGTTTTTACTAAATTAACTTTAATTCTCACCCACGAACCTTGTCTTTGAGTATTGAACACGAGTGACACGTTTATATGTCAATTGTATTACCAACCGCCAGAATGTCTTCCTCTGTGACAATGAATCGCACCGCAACACATTTGAGTAAAATACAACTACATACAGAGCTCAACAAATATAATCAAATAGAAAAAGTATATCCCTATTTATAGATGATAGATGAGGTATCATCTATAAATAGGGATATACTTTTCATCAGCCTACAGCAGTCCACTGTTGGACATAGCCTCACCCAATGCGCGCCATCTCGCCCTGCTATCTTCGGCTCGTCGCATCCACTTCCTACCAGCAGCCTTTCGCAGATAGATGAAGATACCTACGTAACTAACTACTGTGCTTAATATAGAGAATTTAAAAACGTATTACTTTTGAGTCTATGTAGGTAAACTACTTAATGTCCCATGACATAATATAAGACAGTGTCACAAAAGCCGCTCAGTCTACTATTTACTCGCAGAATACTATTACTAGGTACTATTTATTAGTAATTCGCGCAAAGACGCGAGTATTGTATGAGAGTGCTCCTCTAAATTATGATGACGTTCGCTCTATTTAGAAGAACATTAGCAACCCTCTTATCCAAATACTGAATGACTCCTTAATTTAGTTACTTTGCACTATCATCATAATGCAGCGTTGATAATTTATTAGGGTTGCAATGAAGTGTTAACTCTGGTAAACTAGTCTTTCGGTGTTCTTTGACAAAACTAAGTTAGTTAAACGCCTCCCGAAGGCCTCATAGACCGTATCCGTTTAATCTGCAAGCGCAAAATATTGCGCGTCATGTTTATTAATGCGGTGTCGGTTTATTGCTTAGGTCGGCAATTTATTCATTGTTTGGACCTGGAAGACTTTGGGGAAGTGGTTTTAAAGTTTTAATACCGCTGTAAGAAAACATGTGAACTACCATTATTTTTGAAGAAGTTAAAGTGTCTAAGCTACGAGTAGTTTTGTCAGCCATCTATAACTTTGATAAACAGAGACACCAAAAGTCAAAAATGGAGAGCTATCATAGGTATAGCAACCGGCAAACTTCTTGGCACAAAACGTTTAAAAACGTACTCTTTTTGGTGGTACCACAAACATTTTTCTAACTAAGTTTATGTGAGAACAAGGATCTGTTACCTAAGACAGCTATCGTATTGCTGAATTTGAAATCCCGTAATTTTACATCATCTGCATTTAAAGTGAAAGCTTTAATCAATAAATCAAAACTTAGGAGCTCGCTTAACATTGTAATGGAACATTAAAAAAATATTGGCACAACATACACTCGGGAGGAAAACGAGGAAGATCATTTTAAGCAAAAAACTGCCTTACTTCCTTTTTGAAACGAATAAATAAATAAATAAATATCCTGGGACATTCCTCACAATCCTCTGACCCCAAACTAAGCAGAGCTTGTGCTATGGAAACCAGATAAATGATATAATACATATACTACTTTTTGTTTGTAAATACATACTTAATATACATAATTACAGACTCAGTACATACAGACATGTTCATGCACACAAATGCATGTCCTGTCTGGGAATCGAACCCACGACCTGCGGCGCGTAAGTTGAACCTTAACCAACTGGCCCGTCATTAAAAGCAAAAAGGTAATTTCATTAAACTTTTTATAATATTGGTTTTTATCTGAAACAATGGCACGATTAACATTATCATAGGCCAGAATAAGCATTCCAAATATGCAAATAAAGTTCTTGTTATCTCAAAACACAAAATGTAGCCAAGCTGCTACCTTCTTAATATCATTATTTTGTCAGAAAGTGTGGGCAGACTCTATTCGGTGATAAAACTTTATAACGCCACATTGCATAATTAAAAAAAGGAAACCCGAATGGTCTAATTAAAAATTAATGAAACGCCTCAGAATATGAGTTGGTTATAAAATCGGGTTTTATAATGTATGCCAAAGAATATATAAAGATATCTAGGCAGTAAAATTTCTATTATAACCTATATTAAGAAGCAAGAACAGTGTTTTTAATTTACTTTTAATAAACCCTTGTGTAAATAATAATAATTTTCATGTTGTGTAACATATCTTTCTAACTTCTTGAAACCCGAATAGATTCATGTTCATACGAACAAAGAACCAAACAGGAGGCGGTAAACATATTATAGTACTAAGTATGCTATTTTTATTCAAAACAAAAGCAAAAATAGGTACCTTTAAATGTCTAATGACTAAGGTTCATTTATCTAGTACCTAGTCCAAATTAACTGCTAAGTCCTTGACACAATTATCCTTTCTATTGGTCAGTATATATCATTTGTTGTTATATAAACGAATACAATCAAAATAAGTATTTATCGTTAACGATATAAAGTTGAATTTGTGTGGTATATAGTGCGGTTTTTCTAACTAACGACTCTACTTCATCTCTCGACTTTTGTGCCTTTGTTCACCTGACAAGGTTCGCGATAATATTGAAATACCGCACGTGAATAGAACGTCTATTCATCTATCGCTCACAACCTTTGATACACACGAGGAAAACGTTCAGTCAATATACCTATTATTATTTTTAAGCTAAATTTTGCTCAGAAGTTCTACCCTTCGTACTGGTTATCTGGGATTGAAAGTTGCTGATGAGTAGCATTAGGAAATAAATTCCCACATTAATAATATTAACAGGACTAGAAAGACCACACAAATCTTTAATTAGTTAATAAATCTGTCTTCTCTCCCGATAATATTAAACTTGACCATTATCATCATCATCATCAAATAATATACTATATTGATTACAGTTTAACTACCTTTACACTTCTTGCTGTCAATATCAAATTAATCAACCGTCTACATACCGAAAATCAAGATCTTAACGTATCATCAAGATTGTTGCTCGACAGGTGATGCGTTGTTGAATACGAGTTTTGAAATATTCCACTCTGGTCTAGTTTACCTTTTTAATCCTGCCATTGCAATAGCTAAGTTTTTGTGCATACCACATTTTTGCTAAATCATTGCTCGGCTAAATACTTATCGAAGAATGTGGCAGTGTGTCACGTATATTTACAAGAATTTATTGCAACCATATGATTAGTCTATTGTAAGGTGGCTACCGTTTGATACTTTGACAAGGTCGTAACTGTTTCCACAGTAAAAAGAGAAATAGTAAGTCATCTCCGAACTAATTAAATTAGCCTTATCGGTAGCGATTTCAAATCATATGGGACCCAATGGGACGATTTACACTCGATAAAAGTTAGAATTCGTGCTTTTTTAGATCAAGCGACCTGGGCTCATTCAAGCGCTTTTATAATATGGAATTATGGATACATATTTTAAGAATTAACCCCCTTACTCATAAAAAGTTATTTAACTAATACACTGTTTAAAGGGTCACGTAAATAAAGTCACTTTATTATCATTGTCAAATAATGAGACATTATTTACTTACGTGATTTAGTAAGGGGTTAAATAATCACAGAATATCCTTGCAAAAGGGCTTTAGGTAACTCATTCTCTGTGCTCATTCTGCATGCTGGTTTTCTTTAAAATGTTTTCTTCCACCAAAAATCTAGTATTCAAAACTGAATTTCACAGCTGAGTTAACTTACTATTTTCATTTAACTATGCTTTTACCATAAAATATAATTACAAGTGGCTTTCGTATGTCGTTGCTTTGTGATAAAGAATTTAAAATTACATTATGAAACCGATTGACAGGCATATTGTAGTACAGATTAGACGTATAATTCAATATTTAAATAGTTACGTAATTGAATTTAATAAAGCATTGCTTTTATTAGAAGGTTATGGTAATGGATTTTAAATTTTATGCGTAATGATTAAGAGCCATAATGTGTTATAACAAGGATTTTGATCAAAACTTTACTGTATTTATTATTATGTTCTACGAAATTGAATAAAAATGAATATTATTTACAAGATGCGTATGTTGTTTATCAGTTATCTGGTTTCCATACTACAAGCTCTACTTAGTTTGGTGTCAGATAGCCGTGCGTAAACAATTTTCCAGTATATTTATTCCAGAATACTTTTAAAATGGTTGAATATCGGATATAGCAACATCAACCACTTGTGGTATTAGAGAATTATGTCTGTCAGTTCGTGTTAACGTATCTGTTTAACGTTGAATTACAGGAAATATGTATATTACGCGGCAAATATTATAATAAACCCTTAATATTGTCGGGCCAGTTGGCGTAGTTGGTAAGTTTTACCCATCACGCTGCAGGTCATGGGTACTTTTCCCAAAGACATCCATTTGAGTGCATGATCATGTCTGCATGTCCTGAGTATGTTTGTAATTATGTATTGTATTTAACAAAAAAATAGTAGTAATATCTATCCGTTATCTGGTTTCAATAGTTCTGCTTAGTTTGGGATTACATAGCCGTGTGAAGAATGTTCCAGGATATTTATAATTTATACTAGACTAGCTGCCCGGTGCGAGTTCGTACGCGTGGTGCTACCCTACCCCGTGGTGCTACCCTACCATACCCTAGCCTACCATATCTAAACCATCCAGGGCGTCACCCAAACGCATACAAAAAAATTCATTCAAATCGGTCCAGCCGTTTAGGAGGAGTTCAGTGACATACACACGTACAGTAGAATTTTATATATAAAGATAGATAATGAAAAAAGCTCAAAATCTACTAGAAAAGACAGTACAACGCGTTGTCAATACCAACTAACATTCTAAAATAGTATAGCTCTTGGTAATACGTTGCCTGTAAGATATTCAACCTTAAATCCACAATTAATGTTCGCGACTGTAAATTATTTGTCAATCATTAAAGTTACATTAAAGGTTTTATTAATTTAAGGTTTACTTTAACAATTAAATAAATGAGAAGGAAATATTCCATAAATTACTTCTGTGACAATGTCCAACAGGTGCAAAGGTGAAAGTAAAAAATATATTAAATTTCCATTAAGGTCCATCCACAGTGACCACAACAGATGTACATAATAATTACCTTAAACAGGAACTGTTTACAATAAACAACGATATCCATTATACAATAGCCTGAATCCATGGAAACACGTATTTGCATTAAACCAATAAACAATAACAAAGCCTGAATTTCCATGTTCTGGAGCCCTGAAACATAAACCACATTAATTTGGTACTATACATTAAAGATATATAAGCAAAAGTTAAATCCTATCCTACTAATATAATAAATGCGAAAGTTTGTGAGTATGGATGTATGTTTGTTACTCTTTCACACAAAAACTACTGAACGGATTTGGATGAAATTTGGCACACATATAGAATATGTTCTGGATTAACACATAGGATACTTTTTATCTCGGGAAATTATACCATCCCTCGGGAATGCGGGTGAAACCGCGCGGGACAGAGTAAATTAATAAAACTATGAATTTGTGATGGTTTTGTTCTTTTGGTCAAGCAAGCCATAGAAAACCTTTGAAATAAAAGGGTAGGCTCAGATCATAGTTAATCACATGGACTTTTAATGCTTAAGATATTTTTTTTAAAGTAGATATTTTAATTCTGAAAATTATAATCGCGAGCCACTTTGACGGCTATATACATTAGCCATGTTGGAAAATAATAATAGGGTTCACATATCACCGATTATTAGGAATTCGATGATAAGTAAGTCGATATATCGAACATAGAATTTACATAAAGTTATCGAAAATCTGATATTAGAAGGTCTGCGGGCCTCATAAAGGTCTCTATGATTCTAGTAGATATTCATCCGTAATAAATTCGTATAAGAATGGAAACCAGGTCATGAAATTCAAGACAGAAATTATGCTAGCAATACACGACAACTGGATCGCAAAATTAGATCCCAAACAAACCAAAAACATTTTCATGTAAAATTCAAATTCAAATTCCAAATCATTTATTCAAATAGACCTTCGCAGGCACTTATGAAAAGTCTGACTCTAATACTCTAATACCGGTTCGGAAGGTTGCATTTGCTGAGAAGAGCCGGCAATAAACTCAGCAATTACTCTTTTCAAAACAGGCTTAGATTCATTACATAATATTTACATTCTAATCCCACTGAAAACAATTGCGTGCCCCGGCGCGGCGGCAAAATTACAAAGTAGACTGAATAAATATTTAATAAGTAAATAAATAGCAAACTTAAGCAGACCAGCCCCCACAAGCAGCACCTGTTCACAAGTATGACGCGTGTGGCAGCCATCGCCCTCCTCGCCATATTGGAGGGAAGTGAGCGACCCGTCACACGACGCCGCCGCAAGCAAAGGCCTTAAAGTGAGCGTGAGAGAAAATGTTGCCAAGACGATAAAATATGGCTCGCACTGTCAAAAAGTTATCAGATCTCATGTAGAGCCAAGCTTATAACTCTACACACCCTAACTCTACAAGCCCTAACTTCACAAACTCTACACCTTAGTCAAAATGTGTGGCTTGGCCGTTTCACCGAAGGAGTCACCAACAACAGCAGTTGGACACCATTCCATAACAGCCAACAGCGGTGGAAAATTTTCCTTTTTCTTGGACTTACTTTATGGAGACGTACTTGTATATAAATAAAGATCAGCAGGTACATCTAAGTAATGAAAGGGGGCTATTAGGATTTTTACGTAACAACGAAATCATGCTATGTGATGAAGTGCGCCAGAATTTCAGTTATTTTTTCATCATGTTATGTTACACATTTACAATAACTCTCAATTTAAATTTGATAGACAGTTTTTAGTGATGGTCGACGATGGACGTAGAGATATTGGATCTAATTTTAACCCCCAACGCAAACACAGGGGGTTATAAGTTTGACGTGACAGTCTGTCTGTGACGGCCTGTGGTACCGTAGCTCTTCAATACGTGTGAACCGACTTGAAAGCGTTTTTTTTATAATTTGAAAGCAGATTTTTTTGCGCTGATTCTTAGATATGTTTTATCAAAATCGGTTCAGCCGTTAGAAGATCATCAGCTCTTTCCTAGTTTATCAGAATATCTAACTTCTCACCAACTTACCGCAGAGGTAAAGTGTTTGGGCTCATTGGAAAGGTCTCAATACATAGGTTATGAATAGGTGGAGCAAGAAAGAGAAATAAAGATTCTAAGCTACTTTCACTCGTTCAATCGATATGAAATTGTTATACGATTTCGGACTAAGTAGGTACCGTTTGTCGCAAATTAATATATGAATGTGTTTAGCAAATGAAATTATAAATTAGTGAATGGAATTGAGCAAATGAATACTACATGATTTGATACACAGCACAGAATTTAAACTATAACATACGATCTTGTGTCGCTATTTAGTGTTTTGTCCCGGAAAGTATATGTGTGAATGTGGGTTAGGGTGTCGATAGTATAATGTCTACTAGTAAAATGTACTATAGGTATTATCAACTCTATTATAGGCTCTATCAACCTCTATTGAAACGCAAAAACATTAACTAAAAATAAATCGGATTAATTCGTATGATCAACCTGTAATTGAAAACTTACGGAAATAACCGAACCCTAAGATGACTAAAGCCAGATTTTATTACAGCCAAGCAATCAGTGTAGGTACACATGGTAGTAAATAGCGGTTATTGAACAGATGTCGATCCACTGACCGTCATTCCGGACCGGAATAAGCAAATTACAAACGTAATGGTAGCTAGTGTGTTATTAGTTAGACGTTTTCTCGAATCACCCAACTGTAGGTGTATGCATAAATAATATTATTTAATTTATGTGGTGAAGTTTAAAATATAGGGAAGGTTGTGACAGGCGTCAGACAGTCTTCATATCTGTTTATAAAAATAATTCCCTGACAACAGTTTCGGCATGTACCAACTGTCATTTTAAAGCATTACTTGAAGAGATCTTTGGATAAAAGTTTAGAAATAAGTTACTTTTGGTTCAACAGATATAAGAATGTCTTTAGTCACTGAAATATCACTGATGACTCAGAAGGAATAAATCAGTATTGCTAATAAAATTATATTTAAAATCACGTAAACATTCTTTGGTCGATGATGTGGCAATGTTTGCATAAATATTTCATAATTACAATGCTATAAAAATAATAAACGTTACCCATTGAAAGTTCAACACTCATTTTAAGGAATGAGTGAAAATAATAAGATTACAATGTTGCAGAAAAATCTGGCATGCATTGAGGGACTGTGGCCGCCCTGACGGTTTGTTTAGCGGTCACAATGCGCTACGCTAACGAGTCGCGCGTCTGAATAAAACATTGCTTGAGTAACGGTGTCGGTGATGAGTAGAAGCGATTTGATATGAACTGTTACAGAGGTAGAGCGTAGCGTTTATTCGTTCTAAGAGCAGCTCGACTGGGGAAGTGACCTTACAGAATACCGCAGCCAAATAACTTTATGTTGTTTTATATTCTGTAAACTTGTGTTCCTGCGCGTGAGTAAGGTCGCCAGAGCTCATAGGAAAGGGGGAAAGGTCGGTAACGCGTGAGCGATGCTTTGCGTGTTGCAAGCGTCCATGTGGCTACGAAAAGCATTAGGTCTCACAAGTAGCTATTAAGTATTTTTTCTTCCATCTAAGATCATTGTTAAAATTAGACTTTATGCTGTTCTATCGTCGGCGGCACTTCTTCGTTCATTACCTTCTTCATTTCAATACAATTCGAATTCGACAAGTTTGATTAAATTCCTATAAGCTGATTTAGATAAGCTAAATTATTATTATTAGTGATCACGTTGCTACAAATTTATACCCAACAGCTGATCAGCAACTTGCACGCTAACGCGGACGCAAGCTGGACGCGTCGGTTTAATCAGGGCTTATAAGACCATTCCAGGGGGCCTACCACAAGCTCTTAAAACAAGGTTAAAATAACCTTATTTGTCTTTGGTCCTGCTTTGACGCCGGATGTCAAAGAGGGACAAAAGGCAAATAAGGTTATTTTAACCTTGTTTTAAGAGCTTGTGGTAGGCCCCCTGTTCCCATCGAGTAATTTTTGGAATGTAAATTACCTAATGACAACAAAATAATCCGAAACGACAATATCGCGAAACGTTAGTTACCCAGCCCACACATTAAACGGCAACGTTTCACTTTGCACAATAGACTCGGTTTGGCTGTAACCTAAATATCGGATTGTAGTGGCACAAGCATTCTACGGAAATGTCGCTGTTTATTTTATTGAATAAAATATATTTAGCTTGCGGTGTTCAGTTGCGAGCGCCTAATAACGTTCCAAATCACATCACTTATTCAGGATTCAATAATGAACTGATTGATTGATGTGTTTTTATCGGGGGTGTAAATAAAATTGAGAGAGATTTCTTTTATCCTTTCTTTTCTTCGGCTGTGATTCTTTTATCTGTACTTACCGACGCTATTTTATCTGTAGTTTAATAATCTTAGTCTTATAGTGCATAGATTTTTATAATGCTCTTTTATTATTGTAAGTCTTTGAACGTTAAAATAATTGTGAAATCGTTTTTAGGGTTCCGTAGCCAAATGGCAAAAAACGGAACCCTTATAGATTCGTCATGTCTGTCTGTCTGTCTGTCTGTCTGTCCGTATGTCACAGCCATTTATTTCCGAAACTATAAGAACTATAATGTTGAAACTTGGTAAGTTGATGTATTCTGTGAACCGCATTAAGATTTTCACACAAAAATAGAAAAAAAACAATAAATTTTGGGGGTTCCCCATACTTAGAACTGAAACTCAAAAAAAAAATTTTCATCAAACCCATAAGTGTGGGGTGTCTATGGATAGGTCTTCAAAAATGATATTGAGATTTCTAATATCATTTTTTTCTAAACTGAATAGTTTGCGCGAGAGACACTTCCAAAGTGGTAAAATGTGTCCCCCCCCCCTGTAACTTCTAAAATAAGAGAATGATAAATCTATAAAAAATATATGATGTATATTACGATGCAAACTACCAACGAAAATTGGTTTGAACGAGATCTAGAAAGTAGTTTTTTTTAATACGTCATAAATTGAAATTAATATCAAATACTCAGGTCTATACTACCATTTACTTATATACCTACAGGTTTGTACGGAACCCTCGGTGCGTGAGTCTGACTCGCACTTGGCCGGTTTTTTTTTTTTTTGTAACGGTAATTTTAGCTTAAATAGTTTTTCAGTACCAAGCATCTTAATTGATTGATTACCAATCTCCTTATTAGGTCTTAAATCAGTACCCTTTGTTAATACAAATACACTTATGTCTACTTTATACTATGAGCAGTTCATCATGAATTTAAAATTATTGATAGAGTTTACTGCCCGATGTAGGTTTATAACTATACTAGCTTAGTGTTTTACTATAAGAATTTAGTAACATTATAAAATATGACAGTATTTCTGTTTAAAACGTCTCAGATAACTATCATGAACAATATACAATAATAATCTTCTGTAGTTCACAGCTAGACATGATATGCCTCTCTTAGACCACCGCGCCGTCCTTGCCGTTAATTTTATCTTATAAACTGAGAGAGTTTATCTGGTAGGCAACCAAGTGAAAATGTGGGAAGGGCTAGTTAAGTTATCAATACAAAAATGAACTAATGGTATGCTGCACTTTAGGGTCATTCAGGCAAAGGAAATTAAAACGCCTTCATACCGTAATTATGTACAATAATTTACGATCTATTTTTAAAGCGGCACCTGGGCCGAGAATGTCACTGATAACTAGTTAAACTGGTATTCGATGATGATCGAACATCAACACTTGGTGACAGTTGGATCTGGAGTTGTTTATAGTTTACGTTACGATTTGCGATAGACATAAGCGAAAATGTGTATCTTTGTTAGTCACGTGATAATAGATTTAGACTTTTAACACAGAAGAAGGGAACATTAAACTGCAATGCTATTATTCTACGATGCACAAAAGTGACCGATAAAGCCACTCAAATAATTATCCTGAAGTGGCAGTGGGCAGGCCACATTTGTCAACAAGCAGAGTCTGGATAAAAAAAATGCTCCAGTGAAGACCTCGGATAGGGACACGGATTTATGGACAAGGGAGTAGTACACCCATCAAACTGCAGGGCCTATAACCTCAGGTTAGTAGTGGGGAGCGAATGGATGAGAAAGACGAAGAACTGGAAGGAGAGACATGCCTTGAGAGGCTTTTCTTAACAGAATCCTAATTCATCCTGATATTCTACCAATATCCGAATCAAATAAATATAATTGAATGGCATCGAATGAAGGACCAATTGGCGTGGTTGGTAAGATCCTTGCGTATCGTGAATATCGTGATAGACCTGCTTCCTGCATGGACATGTCTGTATCTCCTGAGTCTGGGTGTAATTATCTATATTATATATGTATTTACAAAAAAAATAGTATATCATTCATCTAATTTACATAGTACACACGGCAACAGATCAAGCTATACATTTCTAGTATAAGCTGACCTACCATTGTACGGAAGTCCTATACAATGCGAGCTCAGCTTATACTGGAAAAATATAGCTTGATCTGTAGCCGTGTGTACAAGCTGTTTTTTTTAATCAGATAGCCGTGTATGAAAAATGTGCCAGAATATGTAAATTAATATAAAATATATTACGTCACGTCATCGTCTCGTCAAGTCTCACACAGTAACTCCTTAGAAAATATTATAAAAACGATCAAAGTAACTATTTTAATAAGTGACATCGTAATGTAGTATGCCCATTTTGATCGAAAGCAGGTGGAGGCAGATTTCTGAAGTTAATTGCAGTTGTAGTTAATCGAGATCAACTTTTTATACTCAGTTTTATACTTTGACAAACGTGATCAGCAAGCTGGCGAGAGGATGTGGCTCTATTTTTAGAACTATCCATTCATAAAAATTGCTTTGAGTTATCTAATGTAGCGGAATTAGATTTTGTAATTTAATTAAATAGATTACATCTACAGGAAACCTTAACTGCTTTAGCTTTTATTTTAAATATGAAAAAAGGTATCAGAGTAAGTACAGCTATTTTTGTAAAACCATTCGCCATTACTTCATTCTAATGTAAAGATGTATTTTTATGGCTATAAGGAGTATAGAACTATTCCACGAAATTTTAACGATAAGTCGATATATTCAAATATATTTGTAGCTGAGTCTGATTGGATAGATAATAATTCAACAAGCAATAGAGTACTAATCATCTCGCCTGAACACAGCCACAGTTGATCAAATAGGTCTTGCCATTGGCATGCCATCACGTTCCATCTTCAGCCTTCCGCATCCAGTTGCTTCCTGCCACTTTTCTCAGGTCAATGGACCACCATACAAAGACCAACTCAGCAAGTTCCTGGTAAACTACATAAAGACTAGGTATAAGTTGAACAAAGCTACTAATAACTACCTACTTACTTCTAGTCAATGATCGATATGAAAAAAATCTAAAAGAAATTAAGTAAAAATATCATCAACAAAACGAAAAGTAGACACCTGTATGTAAATAGCCAAAATAATAGGAATGGCCAGGAAAGGAATGCAAGTCAAAATAGGCAATTTGTAATAACTACTCCTTTTCCTTGAAGTGCATCCATTACTGAATAATAAGATATTCATTTCGAAAGGGTGCTAGGTCCATAATAACTTCCCATACAACGTTTTCTTATTAAGTCATACGTAATTTTGCAACTTCACGTCATGCCTCGATGTTTACATTGTGAACTATAATTACCAAGCTCTTGACAAAATTAGTTAGACCCCTATTTTCACCGACGTGAACTAAGGTTTCTTCGTCTTTCCCCTTTATATTAGGTATCTAGTATGCCTGGGCGGATGGCAAAACATAATTGTTCGCAAGTACATTGTCTCGATATATTTTTTCTGTCCTTGATGGCAGCTGACAAACGCGACTTGGTATGTCCATTGTAATAGCGCAAAGACTACAAAGTCACAATGTTCGTTAAATTATCTGTGACGTTTACATGGAGTGAGCAACTTGATATACTATTTTCTACCTATAGTGGGTAACGCAAAATTATCTACAACCTTAGTTGATTGCTGGTAAATTTAGTTACCTACCGATTGATTAATTTCTAATGTGTTTCTATATAAATAAACTCCTATGACCCAATTTTCCATGTGTATTTTCCTTAATTTGGGTTATATTTTTTATGTCTTCCTGTAAATACTTACACAGAATTATTTTCAAGCGCTATTCTAAAAGAAATAAGTACCTATACCTAATGTTCTTAATTAAATTTAAAATGATAATATAAAAAAATGCGCACAAAGCTTTTACCGTTCTACTCCTAGCTACTCATAAAATCAACAAGTTCTATATCGAGAGAAACATCACTGTTTTTGTAACACTTTTTACCAGCTTCTGTCGCGCGCCCTACCAAGCAATTATTGCAAACTCGTACTTATTTTAAAAGTTGATCGTAATTAACAGGTTGTACAGCATCTGCCCATAGTATATTGACTTAAATGCACGTCCATATTTTTAAAACGATCCTTAGCCCCTACCACTTAAGTTTAAAATTGCTTGGTATCAAGTCCAGCGTTTGTAAGATACGCTAGTTTTCTGTTTTTGGTGATTAACAACTGTCTTCCATCATTTTGAGCTTTTAACGTTTTTAACCGCCTTAGGCAGGGATGGATCGTTATTTTTATTATGTTAAAGAACGTCGCTTATAAGACGTAAAAATAATGAGATAATCTCGTTTCATATTAATCTTATTTATTTAAACCAATTAAGTATTGAGACCAACAATTAATTTCAAAAGTAAAATGGTCGATGGTTATGATTCGCGCTGGAAATTTGGGAGACTAACGAGGGGTAATATAAGATTTTTATATGAATCTAGCTTTTCGCGATCCCTTATTTAACCCCATTATGACCGTAATTTTGAAAAACTCTTCGTTCTAGAGTAAAGGAATCAAGGAATATTCCAAATTTCAAATCTCTCGGTCCACCAGTTTAGGCTTTGCATTGTGACTTATAGATAACTTTTAATTTAATGATAGTGCTCTCCCACATAACATAAATAACCAAATATTCGTATATTCTTAAAGCGTTCCACCATGGGCTTAACCATGCATGAGCAACAAATCAATATCACAGTCAACACGTCCAAATCTCCAAAAAAAACCTTCGTGAACCTCCATTAACTCCAACAAAGTGCCGTGGACGTCATAAAATATATTTTTCGATAGTCAAATTGCAGCATCGGCGTCAGCCACAAATCTTTTCCGTTCAATTTTGCCCGAACGTGTTACTAATAGTGCGTTTATCACACATTTCCCATTTATATATTTTTCACTTTAAAGCAAAATAATTGTTTCGCATATAAATACATAAAATTAAAATGTGCCTGTCATTTAAGCATAATTAATAATGATAATAAAAATAACTAAATAAGAATATTGTTTATTAAATTTTAATAATGTTTAATTTTTGATTGAATAATCAATGCAAAAACTGTGTGAGCGCTCACAGTTATTGTCAGGTGATTATTCAATCATATCACAAAAGTATTTGAATGATTTCAATTCGACATCCAAGTGAATTATCATACCTTAGTACTTATCCAGGTTTACCCGTTGGTCGGTCCGAGCGGTCGACCAAATGCCGTAAATGCATTTAGTGAATTATGCCTTTATGCAGGTCGGTACGGTGACTGGTAAAATTGTTGGCACACTCCATCGAGACGGATTTCTCACACCTGTGCTGGAACAGGAATTATAGCAGAATAAATCACGCCTTCATGGTTTATGCACTTACTTTCCATCATAAACTGTTTACTGCTTTGCTGCTTCTAAAGATTTGCTAATCACGAGCCTTGACAGGATAGATTTCTCGTAGTTATATGTTATTTTACTATGGAGCAGTTTGTGTCTGAGTCAAATCTTACAGTGGTTAGTGATAATTTGACCAAAGCTGGTGGTTACACCTTTGACGCGGGCGGTATAAGATTTACCTATCTATATCAGGTGCTTCATCCACCGTGGGGTTTTAGCCGGTACAAGTCCGGCAACCTGGCCGCTACCCCCGGGGCGGACGGGTAACCTATGAGGATTTCCCCACGAAAAAAAAAACCAGTGCTTTGATAGCTGCCTTTTAAAATGTCATCATCAGCCTATAATGTCCATCGGTTGAGCAAAGACCTCCTTTCACAAATGAGGGTGAAAGAGAATGGTCAGATTGTCTACCACCCACTCTGGATTGGTCGAGGTAGGCTAGTAGTCAAACTACTGCTAAAGTTTTCAAGCAGTTTTCTTGCTCGAGTTGAAATACCACTAGGCCACTCCATGTACCGGCCTCAGCAGTGGTAGCTTAACTCTGCCGATCGATTAAGAACGGCTGACCATGCCACACCACGAGTGCTTTTAAAATTTAAGCTGAGCGATTAATATAAAATTTTATTTGACCTTCAGAGTTATCTTTGATCTAAAAACTTTGCAATTCTTTGAAAATACTGAGATATGTTTTGATAAAGTCGTCAAACATGACATAGACTTATCTACCATCTTGTCAAATACAATACTGTCGCAAGTATTTATTACTCAATTATTAAAATTATATGTGTATAACCTAAAGAGAAAAGCTTCAGTCTAAACAGAATGTCGAGTATTCCGTAGTTATTATGGTTAGGTAGGCTTTTAACATTTTTTAAACCAAATAGACTATTAAAATCTGCACTTCTTTCAAAATTTCATGCTAATCATTTTCATTTTAGTTTTTATTTATTAATTGAATAATTTCAGTTTGATATGAATGAAATGTTCTCCGAAAATATTTTATGGCTTTTAAATTCAAAAAGACTCTAGTAGCACTCTAGACAACGTTTTTTTTTGCTAGGTTATAATGTTCTTACACCAAAGTGAAACCCATACTTATAACCTATGCTCATAACCTTTATAAATTGTAAGCAAAATAAATGTCAGTAGTGTCAAACAAGACGTGACAAATAAAATAGCGATTGCAGTTCAATAGAACAAGTCACCTCTCACTTTTAAAATTAAAGATCAACGCACATTGGTGTTCATTTGATTGGAATTCAAAACGGATATAGATTATTACCAAAGACAATTAAACTAATTCAAATACTGGCATTGCTGTGATAAAAAATCTATATCAAGAAAAAATAAGCTCATTTCCTTGGTCCAAGTCTTTGAAGAAATTAGACTTCTTTTACTACATATAACATTTAATTATTGCTAATATGTAATGCACAGCTTACCAACGTTGTCAATCTTCTACTAACTACGAAACAATTACCAAAGTAGTGGACTAACTCACAGGGTGATACAAAACAAATTTCGAATTACAGAAAATAATCATCATGCTTATGTAAAGTATTCTCTATAAATACGCCTGACCAAATTATAAATGAAACCAGCCGTTAGAGCAGGCCGAATCTGTAAAAAACTTCTCAACAGTAGATACAACGCCTTCGACTCAATTTCTCATGACTCTATATGGGAAGCCTTATCAATACAAGGAGTACAGAAAAATGACATTAACCTACCTCATAAATCTCTCTAGAAAAACCTGGACCTAGCTTTAGAATAAAAACACTGTCTCAAAGAGTAATAGAATCCTTAGAAGAAGAAGAGTGATGACTAGTTCCAAGGAAAGGAGAGTAAAGCTGTATTGACTTAACAAAAGCTGGCTGTGCTACGTAAGTCCAAGCGACAAAGATAGCCGCTTTATAAAACGCAGGTTAGGTATAATAGAGCACTGCTCATTTCAATAAACGGCTCCTTCTCAATCCCTGTCACTTCTTCTTCCACTTCCTGTATTTTTATCACTCCTATACCATTTTTGACATGCATTTTTATCTTACTATCTTTTATGTGGTACATTTTGTGTAATAGTTAATTTAACCTGCTTAGTGACTGTTCCACCTTACTCTAGTTACCTTACTGGAGCACGTAATAAATAAAGTGATTGTGCCACGATCGTACAGGTTTGATTATAAATTGATCAGTTAACAATGCCGCTTGATATTTGTAATAAGAGTGATTCACATTATGACATCAAGGCTGTTTTGGAATATCATTTGAATAAAATCGATGTATATATTAGGCTTATCTTTTTAGCTAGCCACAGCATGGCAACATTTGCAGCTGGAATTAAGAACATTCGGCCATTTGTCCATATTATCATTTACATTACAGTAATAATCTAGCACTTATGATTAGTTGGTTACTGCAAACGTTTGTCCTACAATACAAGTCATATAAATAAATGACAACAGTTGAACGTGTCCGCATTTAAAATGTAATTTACCCAGTTTATTTAAATACTTAGCAAGCACTTACATTATATACATACAATTGCAATTTCAAAAGCCTGTTCAATCACTCATATATTTAAAACAAAACCTCATTTTTATAAATGAAACATGCTGCTTCTTTGTAATTTTCATTTATTTTTTTGTTTTAATGGAGATTAAGAGAGAAGAGGAATTTGTAACTAAAGTAAGTAAGTATATAATAATGATAACACTGTAGGTACAGAGGGATATGAGAGAGTTGTGAATGAGGATTTGGCAGTTGACAAGATAGGAACATGTAATATAAAGTCGATACTAGAGTCTAATAAGAGCAAGGATGAAGAATATATTACTAGTATTTTAGTAAACGTCCCTTAATTGACAAGGTTTTGTTTAATGATAGATTTGATTAAGCAAGATAAGTAAGTGCAATTAATTTTATATTCAGTTTTTATATTAATTAAACCACTATAAAACCTATTCTGAGTTATTCTCGAATAGTAGGTCCATAAAAAAGAGTCAGGCGCTACAGGCACAACTGCTAGAAAAGCGAAGCGGTGAAATGATTAAATAAATCAAAATATGTTCAAATTTCAATATATACAAACTAATATAAATTTCTAAAGTATCAACAACACTTGGCGCAAGTGTAGACAATGTATGGGATCATATTTCATAAGTTTTAAAGTAATATTGAAGTACTCTTTAGGTCCCACAAGAGCTGAAGTTTGCCGAATGGAGAGATATTCTTACTAGTTTATTATAAGTGCATTGTTACCAGTACTTTGGTCTTAAAGGACTCCGCCGCAGTACCAGCAGTACCTATTAATTGGCGGAGTCATTTACATAAAGATTCTTGTTTAAAACTTCGATGGTATTTTTTTGTGGCTGAAAGAAGAAAATAAAGTTAAAATAGGGAATGGATGTTTATGTAATAGAAGTTGTAATCTATCTATGTAGTGTATCTTTTTCTATCAGCATGTAATATTTGCGTGCAGGGCGGATGGGATGTTATACTTATATTCATGTGTTTTTTTTTTATTCAGTTCCTGGTTTTTATGAAATATAATAAATAATTATATTCAAAGTGTAGGTCAGTTAACGCTGTAAAATTGTGACGTTACCTGTTTATATTTCATACAAACCTCCATAAAACTAACGTTTTTGACATTTAATTAAAAGTTACTGATTTGAACTGTCGTAACTCGTACTCTATTGTTATATACCAAAAAATATATGTCACGTTAAAGTATTTAAAACATAAATAAATCATTAAATTTACAAAATGCATTGATTTCTGATATTAATAATGTACGACAAAGCTTCTACTTGGTGCGCCTAACGTATAATACCTATGACACAATATTTCTTGAAGTTTCAAACAATATTGAAGCACTCTGCCGACGTCCCCAAGCGTCGAAGTTCCCGGCTCCATTGTGATAAACGCCAAACAAACTTGGCCGAGTTCGACCAACTTGGCAAATTTTGGCCGAAAGGTGCACTCGTAAACAAACTCGAGTAAAGTTTTAATTGCACTAGATTGCAGCGGTACCACACGTTTGTGAACTCACGTGTGTAATCTCGGTGTGCAGTGTGCATGTTTAGTAAAATATACAAGTTTTTGAGTACGAGAGCTCTCTGGATCCGTTTAGTTGCTAGTTATTTACTACTTAGTGAGCAAAAGGAATGTATAGATACTAAGTTTGTAATAAACTGGAAACTATTATTAAAAAATTGTTATAGATTTTAGCTTAAATTAATGTTCTTACTTTTAAGTTATTTTTTAATTTGCAAAACAAGGTCAAATCCCTAATAAGGAAGTGACATAGTTTGCAACCACCATCGATAAATCAACGAGTTTAAAGCTTATTCCGTGCCCTCGTAATGATTATTATTGAAAAAGTATGCATTTTAATGCGCACGCTTCATTATTCGCGACATGCACGCTCCGCATAAATCCTCGCTCTTTCCAATAACCCCATTAAAGAATTCATAAATAATATGCGTGGGATTTTGGCATACCTGCCTACATCTATGTTAAGTATTAAATATGCTGGCGTTCAATTGTTTTACCGCCTTTCAGAGATTACTTAATGATTTTTAGGGTTCCGTAGCCAAATGGCAAAAAACGGAACCCTTATAGATTCGTCATGTCTGTCTGTCTGTCTGTCTGTCCGTCCGTATGTCACAGCCATTTATTTCCGAAACTATAAGAACTATAATGTTGAAACTTGGTAAGTAGATGTATTCTGTGAACCGCATTAAGATTTTCACACAAAAATAAAAATAAAACAATAAATTTTGGGGGTATATATATATGCGGTTCCCCATACTTAGAACTGAAACTCAAATTTTTTTTTTTCATCAAACCCATAAGTGTGGGATGTCTATGGATAGGTCTTCAAAAATGATATTGAGGTTTCTAATATCATTTTTTTCTAAACTGAATAGTTTGCGCGAGAGACACTTCCAAAGTGGTAAAATGTGTGACCCCCCCCCCCCCCCCTGTAACTTCTAAAATAAGAGAATGATAAATCTATAAAAAATATATGATGTACATTACGGTGGAAACTTCCACCGAAAATTGATTTGAACGAGATCTAGTAAGTAGTTTTTTTTTAATACGTCATAAATTGAAATTAATATCAAATACTCAGGTCTCTACTACCATTTACTTATATACCTACAGGTTTGTACGGAACCCTCGGTGCGCGAGTCTGACTCGCACTTGGCCGGTTTTTAAATTATAAAGGTGGGTCTACACTGCGCGAACCGAGCACGATGAGCACACGCGGAGCACGAATTCGCATAGCGTAGCATCGAACGAGCGTTCGGCTCGCACTCGACTGCGCTTCTCCAATTGTCAGTTTATTGACGAACACAGGGATTCGCATCGCGCTCGTGTAGGCTCCTTATACGTCCAAACTTGCAATCGCGAGCGACGGACGAAGAGCGGCTCGGCTCGTGCTCGGTTCGCACAGCGTAGACGTACCTTTAGAGCTTGGTTCTTCAAAATTACTTAGTCAATAAAGCCACTAAAACTTTACAAACAAACTTAACTCTTTGTGACTCGTATTATAGACAAAATAATAATGCTCTGAATAAACTTAAAGCCTCATATTTTGTATACCATTGTGTTGGTAAAACAAGCGTACGATCCTCGTGGTAGTAAGCGGATGATTATTATTGATGATCTCATGATCTTAGGCGAGTAACTCGAAGCCATTACGAATTTTTTACATTTAATAAGTTAAGTCGCTTCTGATTTAATTTTCGTAGGTTTACCACGAGATATTTTTTTTTTTTTTTTTATACAACTAAGTCGGTAAACAAGCATACGGCCCCCGCCTGATGTTAAGCGGTTACCGTAGCCATATGTACGCTTGCAACACAAGGAGCATCGCTCACGCGTTACCGACCTTCCCCCCTCCCCTATGAGCTCTGGCGACCTTACTGACACGCAGGAACACAACTTTACACAACATAACGTTATTTGGCTGCGGTATTCTGTAAGGTGGAGGTACTTCCCCAGTCGAGCTGCTCTTTGAGCGAATAAACGCTATGCTCTACCTCTCTAAAAATATTGGAATACAAATAGAACAAAGAGCTCAAGAGAAAGAGGATTCCAAATTCGTTCAAAGATTTTCATTTATACGATACATAGGATATGTAACTTTGCTGTATTACAATCGCAGCTCGTTGTAGGTTCGTTCGTGACTCGGTTCGTGCTCGATTCGCGTAGCATGCACGCACCATTATAATGTCATTGTTTGTTTACTCCATCATGCATTTAATTGTGCACATAGAAATAAAGTTGCGAGGTTTATTGTACATGCATTATTGCAGTCAAAATAATTTATTCACAATGTACCGTAGATTTGTTTCCACTACCTACGTTAGAACTATGTAGTTATAAAACTTAATTTCAACCACACTCAATTAACGCTATCGTATTCAAATGATAATTTGGCCGGTAAATTAAGCTATAAGTGCAATTGTCTGCCCACATTTGCTCTATTTGCACAAGAGATTGTTTAAATTACGATAATTTCGATTGAGATATTTCGACATTGATTTAAGTGCTTTCACAAGAAATTGAATAAATAATTTTAAAAAAATATTAAAATAATGCACACAGTCGTCTTGAGACGTCAGTTGCTGAGCTAGGCTTGACGCCTGTATTACAGCAAACCGTGCCCACCTCAGATTATTGAGAAAATAGGTTGTAAAGAAGTAAAATTTAAACAAATAAGGCTAAATCATTAAATAATAAATATAAACAGTTGTAATTTATCAACAAAAAATAATGATAATGTTCATTGTTCGCAAGAGATATAGTAAGACTAAATTAGTCTTGAGAGAGGTAGAGCATAGCGTTTATTAGCTCAAAGAGCAGCTCGACTGGGGAAGTACCTCCACCTTACAGAATACCGCAGCCAAAATAACCTTATGATGTGTAAAGTTGTGTTCCTGCGCGTGAGTAAGGTCGCCAGAGCTCATAGGGGAGGGAGGAAAGGTCGCTAACGCATGAGCGATGCTTCTTATGTTACGGTACACATATGGCTACGGTAACCGCTTACCATCAGGCGGGCCGTATGCTTGTTTACCGACTTAGTTGTATATAAAAAAAAACAACATAACATAATCAGCACCAATATATATAGGCAATGCGGTTGCAGAGGTATATTTGCAGCGTTAACCACTGAACAACACGACTTCTTAGTGTAACTTTATTTGAACACTATGAGTGCAGCTTTCCATCCCGCGTTTTCACTAGCAATCCCCTATTTTTACCCTCTTAGGGGTTAAATATGAAAGGCTTCCTTAGTAGATGCCTACGTTAAAGAACTTATGTGTAAAGTTTCTGGGCTCGATTTGAGCTCATTTGAAGTCGGTCAGTTTTTCCTATTAGTTTGTAAGCACTTAAATACGCAGTTGCATACAATGCCACCGGCTCATACGTGTTAACACATGTCACGTAAAGTAATATCTTGGTAACATCCCCATAGCAGGCAAAGTTGAAATTGCAGCAAGACAAATGCTAGTGGCGAGGTGGCTTGTACCGGTAAGCGTGCCAGTTCCCAGGCTTTGTCGTCGGGGCCTCTTTGTGACTTGACTCTATCTGGATCACATAGAGCTACTGCGAAATATGGTGCAAGTTGTGAGGTTTTATTATTTATTTTATTACAAATTGTGGTAAAAATAAATGAGAAAAAAGAGGAAACAAAATTATTTGTCGACGCTGAGAAATTGAAGGCTTTACTCATAAAACGCTATTTAACTAATTTATGGTTTAAATCGACACTAAAATAATTGTTCGTCAATGATAGAAGGTGATCGATAAACACTGTTTAGAATGGTAATTTATGTGTTATGTAAATGTTTATACAAATAACAACTTTTTGATTTCACCATATTTGATTTCAATGTAGCAATTATTATTATTTTTTATATAATTTGGTCTTCATCATCCCACTTTTTTGTAAAAAAGATAGAACATTTAGGCTCAAGTTTGTTAATTTCAGTTACAAATACTATTTTTAAACAACTAAATATTTGTTTCAAAGTATAGTAATCCAACACAAGGTAGGGAAGGGAGGTATTCTGTATGCTAAACGTGTAAGTAGCAAAAACTTTATTTGCTATTTATTAGGTATAGGTAACACATCCACCGCTATCTCTTGTACATTACAGCACATACCAGCAAACACCGCTTACACTGGAGCAAAACAAGCGACCTTGCTTTCTAATAGCATACTGATAGGAACGGACCACATAATTTTAATGAGCCAATAATAACACAAGGTTTCATTCGATCGCCCCGATAATGTTGTTGAAGTTTTGTCCCTAATTACCATCGGGCTACTTGAGGGTGACAGATAAAATCTTCGCCTCGCTTTTGTCGTATCTCTCTCGGTCTATTTGTTTCTCGTTATCAAGATTGCATTGCGTAAAGGATTCCTTTGTTAGTTACGTAACTTCAAGCCAATTAACCACTGCGAATTGTTGAATTATTATTTTGTTTATTGTTAGTTTGCATGACTTTATATTTATGGTACAGTGACGACATTTTAATGTTTGTTTCAGTTGAAATTACTCAATTCATAACAGTATCTTCTTCCTAGAAATATCATATATTTGTTACTTACTATTTGACACAGAGATATGTTATTGTTGCTTTATAATTAAAAAAAACCGGCCAAGTGCGAGTCAGACTCGCGCACCGAGGGTTTCGTACAAACCTGTAGGTATATAAGTAAATAGTAATATAGACCTGAGTATATGATATGAATTTCAATTTATGACGTATTAAAAAAAAACTACTTACTAGATCTCATTCAAACCAGTTTTCGGTGGAAGTTTGTATGGTAATGTACATCATATTTTTTTTTTAGTTTTATCATTCTCTTATTTTATAAGTTACAGGGCGGGGGACACACATTTTACCACTTTGGAAGTGTCTCTCGCGCAAACTACATATTCAGTTTAGAAAAAAATTATATTAGAAACCTCAATATCATTTTTGAAGACCTTTCCATAGACCCCACACGTATGGGTTTGATGAAAAAAAATCTTGAGTTTTAATTCTAAATATGGGTTCTCCCAACATTTATTGTTTTTTTTTTCTATTAAAATCTTAATGTGGTTCACAGAATACATCTACTTACCAAGTATCAACAGTATAGTTCTTATAGTTTCGGAAAAAAGTGGCTGTGACATACGGACGGACAGACAGACAGACATGACGAATCCATAAGGGTTACGTTTTTTTTTCCATTTGGCCACGGAACCCTAAAAAATCGAGTAAAAAAACTAACTCTTTAAATTCTGTTTAAAGTTTGTTTGGAGCTCAATGTTTGTATGTAACGAAGGAGAACGTTCGTTTATACGACACCCAGTTCTTAAAATGTTGCAGATACGAGTACCATCGTTTTTCAAATGTACCTTATGCCACTGTTCATAAATACATATTTATGTTTCCGTATCGACCAAAAGTTTTTCTTCACGTTTTGTTTTTGTCCCATAGTAAAATTTGATCAGCACGAAAAACCCAAGTTAGATTCCGAAGATATGACATGTAGGAAATTGGATCCTAAGAGCAGATTACAATTTAAAGATCGTAACTATTCCTTTGCGTTGAAAAGGTCTGTGAAATGATGTCATGAAAGCGATTTTTTTATACGACTAAGTCGGTAAACAAGCATACGGCCCGCCTGATGGTTAGCGGTTACCATAGCCAATGAACGCTTGCAACACACGTGGCAGCTCTCACGCATTACCGACCTCTTCGCGATGAGATCTGGCGGAGGAACACAACATAAAGTTATTTGGCTGCGGTATTTTGTAAGGTGGAGATACTTCCCCAGCCGAGCTGATATTTGAGAGAATAATCGCTATGCTCTACCTCTATGATGATATAACTCTCTTATGATATTTTTAGCTCCCCACTATCATCCAATGTCCTATAATAGATTGACTTACTGCCAATAAGAACCGAATATTCAATCCAGTGGTTTAAAGAAATATCGAAACGAATTTAAAATCTGAGTTACCTATATATATTAGCCCTAGATTCCACAGCAATCTGTCATAGTCGCAGAACTTAAATTAGAATTTTAATCATACGCTATTAAAAGCCTCCAGGCATATTAAACCTGTCACAGTAGGTATTTTAATTTCGTTGCGGCAATCACACTGCGACCTTAAGTTAAGATCACTTTCTGACGTAAGAGACTCACACTTACTGTGCTCTCTAAGCCTGATAAAATAATAACAGATTGCGCTCGCGCAGTGTGTAATTAAGAATCTTTATGTTGCCCACCAACTGTGTGAAGTGGTAATGAAAACAATTAAATGTCGTGTGTGGGTGTGTTGTAATTTTAAAACCGAGAGGAAAAGAAATGGGGTCTCAAGGAAGTCACAAATACCTACTGCAGTGAGCTAACTAAGTTACTATGCAGAATTTATCATATTTTTTTTTTTAAACCTGGGACTTTCCTCACACACGGTCATCTGATCCCAAACTAAGCAAAGCTTGTACTATGGACACCAGATAACTGATATAATATATATACTACTTTTTGTTTGTAAATACATACTTAAATACATAATTACATCCAGACTCAGGACATACAGACATGTTCATGCACACAAATGCATGTCCTGTTTGGGAATCGAACCTACGACCTGCGGCGCTGTATATTCAAGACTCAGTTCTAAGACTCCACGTCTTAACCAACTGTGCCAACTGGCCCGTCAAACAAATAACTATGTATTTATAAATATCATATTAAAAACAGTGTGGATATAGCGTGACAGTAAAATATATTTCATAAGGGAAATATGTAATATTTAACACATTAAACAAATAAATGACTTGTTGACAAAATAAATAACAAAAATCAAAATATTTCCGTCACCTTGTTACAATATGTTCCAAATTGTAAACGGATGTAATTTGCGTATATAACAGGCACTTAATATACAGCCGTTACGAGGTATTTCCGAGATGGTATCTCGATACATCTGAAATTAATATTAGTCAGGACAATTTGCGGTTATTATGTCTGCGAAGTCGCAAAACATCAAGCTTATTGCCGTGATCACCTCGGGCAAAAAGTTGACGATCTAGTTAAGGAGGATGTAAGAGTGACTCATATTTTACTATACTCATAAAGGCATGATGTGATGAATCAAGACAATATTTAAATTTTACATTACTGTAGAGATTAAGATTATAAAAATATCGTTGGCCCACAAAATTTTGAAGCAAATAGTGATTAATTTAAAAAAATCACTTTCAATAAAAATCTGATAAAATTTGGTTACATTATAAACAAAAAAAATACTAAAGGCGTTGTTTCAAAGAGAAGGAATAGGTATAATGCATAAAGTAAATGCGACCAATATCATAACACGAGAAACACTTTCTAAGTTTTTTTTTTTTTTTTTTTATTAAATTAAATGGGCTTGCGTTTGGCCACTGTCCCGCCCATAACGGGCGATGACGAAGCCTAAGATGAAACACGCTTACCCAGAAGAAACCTATTCACTCTGGCCTTGAAAGTTCCTAAATTGTAGGCGTCAGGAAACACAGACGCCGGAAGCAAGTTGAACAATTCCTGCGCACACTCTCCAAAATATATCCTTTAGAAAACCGATAAGCAAGCAACTTTTCTTCGATGGTCGAGGCTCGTGAGTTTCGCCTTAATTAAATTAATTAAGTGACAATATATTTACAAAATTATGACATATTGGGTTATATCAAAAGTAAAGCCACATAACAAAACATTCCTTTAAAGCCAACACCACGTAAATCACAACTAGCTAAGCTAACAATACTTAAACACAGTTCGACTAGGTCGCTATGCGATAACTGTCGTACAAGCCCTTATTCGAGTCGTAACAGACAATGCCATAAATCCTGGATTGTGCTGGCGGAAGACATTTTGAGTTTTGAAAATATCTGATGCTTTGTAATTCCCCGACCGTGTGGGATGCATGTAAACATCGCAGTATAAATTATACTAACTAACTTATTGATGCAATTATATACGTTGTCGTCTGCGTGTAGGGATGATAATTGCGTGTAAGATTAAAATGGTGCTTAGTAAGATGTGTGGTGGGCTGTATCTTATATTTTTGTAATGATTATAGGAACAAATGTTGAGAAACTTAGTATTAGCGATTTTTTATTTGATAGGTATTTTTAATTTGCAAAGATACTAAATGCAAAATTATTTAAATTTGAAAGTAATATGAAGTAGCAATGACAATTAAAAAAATATTATTCCATTACTAAAAGAAAGATAATTGATAAGTAGATACTTATGTAAAATATATAGTTATATGAGGCATATAAACATATTCAACGTTAATGTAAATGTTAAATACATCCAAGTTTTGATAAATGACTACAAGGCATCATTAATTGTAACCTTACGTATTTACATACAAATAGTCAATATCCATCCATTAACTTCGAGCTATCTTCAATCACCTGTCAATACATTACGGGACAACAAAGGGACTAATCCATAAATTGCAGAACTACACATCCTATTGACAAAGGACAATTGTAGACGATGTAGATAGTACTACGACCAAGATTCTTTGAAATTAATACCAGTACATATCTGAATAAACAGAGTTAATTATGGCGAAAAGTGAAATATTTGATTTTCATTAAACTCGGCCCAAATCCTTTCTAAGCTGACCACAATCTCAGCATGGTAAGTGAATGTTGTAAAAGGTATAAGCAAACGAACTCCATTACTGCCAAAACTTACCAATAGGTTCGTGACAGATTTCCATTCAATGTAAGGAGACTTTCTCAAACCACTCGAGATTCTAAATAATTTTCATGTAGTAGTGTACTTTCAGTATAATTACGGTGCATTTGCAATTGGTTTCCATTATGTACCTCAATTAGACTGCCTCTTTATTAAGTAATGAACGGTGCTCGTAATACAGGAGATTACTATTGAGCGGAAATTGAAAATTTTATAAGTGTTTCGACATAAATACCGAACAAATAATAAACTTTATCCCCCTTATTATTAAAGAAGGTTTAAGGCGCAGACTCCTCTCCAGCAGATTTCAGTTTTCACCCTTGCGCCACATTTTCACATAATATTAGCGGAAATTACCGGAACTAAGCAAACAAAAAATACTAGCTCCCTCTATTTAGAAGTGCGTCATTGCAAGCAAACAATAAAACGTGACAAACCGCCATCTATACATTTCCGCGAGAACGAAGCTGTTTGAATTGGACACAGTAAAAATGTTAACAGTAGACAAACTGTAGACAAACATTTAAAAATATAAATTCTGAAATACCTTAAAAAAACTTTTGACGGGCCAGTTGGTGTAGTTTGTTAAGATTCCACGACGCCGCCGATTGTATGTTCAATTCCCACCAAGGATATGCATCTGTGTGCATGAACACGTTTGCATGCCCCGAGTCAGGGTGGAATTATGTATATTAAGTATTAGCGACCCACCCCGGCTTCGCACGGGTACAATGTCATAATGTGGTGACAGTGGAGCGATTTGCGCGGCAGCCCACCCGGTCACGGTATCGCGTATTAGCGATGGGCGACTGTTAAAAAAAAAGTAATCGAAAGAATCGACAATTGTAAAACTTTACATTCGATTGTCGATTCATTCGTTCTAACGAATAAACAATCGAATAACAATCGACCTTTCGAATGAAAATTGACGCACGCCACGCAGGTTGCAATAGTATGCACAATTGACGGGTGAGCGCGGGGGCGAATAGATTCATTCAGTCGGCGGGTGGACAGCCAGCGCACGGCACAGGCCACGCGCGGTGCCGCACGAAGCGTATTATGAACAATCGAAAGAAGTCAATTGTTATTCGAATGATTCGAATTAATTGGACAATCGAATAATTCGATTGTTTTTAGTAACAATCGCCCATCGCTAAGCTTTATCGAGAATTTTTGTTCTCCTACATACTTAAGTCCTCGTTTCGGATCCTGTTTCGTAGTGAAATTCCGAGCATAGCTCATTCCATAGCTTGCTGAGTGACTCTGAGCGTATTTATTAGACCAGCAGTGAAAGACCACGTCCGTGTTCCGTATTTCATCACTGATAACACGCACTGATTGTAAACCTCTGAGGTATTCTGGACTTGAAGATATGGCGTAGCTTCCCGAACGCTGTTTTTTTTATTTTATACAACTTAGTCGGTAAACAAGCATAATTGTGCCTCGAAGAGGGGGCCTAGCAGCGAGCTCTGCGCCGAAGTGGGGACTGATCTCTCGCTGCCGAGCATGGTTAGCGCTGTGGTTGAAAGCGAGAGATCGTGGGACGCACTCCACTCCTTTTGCGAGCGAGTTATGCTCGCTAAGGAGGCGACGGAACGTGACAGGGAGGACACTACCACCCTGGCTATCCGCCGCAGGAGGACCGGGCGTCGGAGGGCGGCTTTTTTAAGCCACCTTCCCCCAACCCTGGGCCCAAGGGTGGCGGAATCGGGGGAGTCTGCCGCCCATCAACATCGGGCCCGAGTAGTGGAGCTACTCAGGAGGAGACAAGAGCTCCGGTCTCTGCCGTCGACGAAGAGGCGGCCTCCGATCAGGCCCTTAACCTTAACCATCATAACCCTTCCAGTTCAAGAGATTGAACACATCCTCCATTACAGTGGTAAAGCGTTTCGGGGAAATTACGTCACCCTGTCTTTCTTTCATCCTTCTGCAACTGGATTGGTCTCGTACTCTCGTCCTGTACTCTGATTGACATAGTGGCTTTGCTGTACAAAGACCTTCAACAATTCGATTATAGCGATAGTCGATTTAGCACCGCTGTAGACTCTGTAATATCGCCAATGTCTCAACTAAATCGAAGGCTTTTTCATAGTCCACATACACCAGGCATAACGGCCGATTATACTCCTCAGTCTTCTGTATAATTTGGCGAAGTATATGAAGGTGATCTATGGTACTAAAGCCTTCACGGAAACCAGCTTGTTCGGGAGGCTGGAAGTATTCAAACCTACGTGCAAGACCATTCGTAATGACTCCCGAAAACAACTTATAAACGTGGCTTAGGAAGGATATCGGGCGGTAGTTCTTCAATAGGACCTTATCGCCTTTTTTGAAGAAGAGCACCACCATATTTCCTCTCCATACTTCTGGTGTTATAACTACAGGGCATGAATCTCGGTATATCGGATCATCGCTATATCGGAATTCTGATATTACAATTTACAATCCGATACTGAGTGATCCAATTATATCGTAATATCGGAATCAGTAAAAAAAAATCTATTTGGGTTTTAAAATAAAGCTATTGAGCTATTTATTAATTATAATTATGTGCAGTTTATAAGGAATATGTGCAATTTATAATGAACATTTCTAATTCTGCTATTGAGATCCAATATTGAAAATCAATATCGGAATTAAAAACCTACCGATATTACATACACATACCCTAGTTGTACCTTCCTGTATAACGGAATTAAATAGCTTCTGGAGGACTACAAGTCACGGGTTTCCATCCGCTTTCAGAAAATCTGTTGTATTTCCGATTTTACTACTTCGTTATTCTACATCGTATTATCTTTCAAATAGTAAAAATATCGCGTTTATAACTAAATCTGAACATTTCCTATCAACTGTTAAAGAATGACAACAAAAGTTATTCTAATTTTATTACTACAAAACTGTGCCTGGCCGCTGATTGGCTGAAAAAGCTAAGCTACCGGTGGTTAGGGCTGCAGAAATAGGAACCTCCTCACCTCCGCCGTATCGAGGATTACTGCCGAGAGGCTCGAGGCTTTCGGCCATCAGGCCATTGGCCGATACGACAATCGACACAATGATAGCCGAGCTCACTAATAGTAATTGTAAATTTACGATGGGTTCACATTCCAACTAACCGATTCAGTAAGTAGTAGAACATCGAACAATTAACCCAAAGAAGCGTAATGACGTTGATTTTGCTTGCAATATATTCCGCCAATTTGCCACCATTGACAATGCGCTCTGATTGGCCAAGTCAAGAACACACGATGAAGTGATTGATCTTTACAGTTCAAAATCAGTGACAAATCACGACTAGATTCGGAATCAGATTGCTCGGTATAAATTCTGTAAGGGTTGTTCGTCGATGTAGTAGAAACTTAGTCAACGTAAGATGTGTAATATTTTCCTTACTGGTACTTATTTTACTGTGCCATTGACACTTCACGACTAAGCGACTGGACCACAATAATACAATGAATATAAAGGTATATCGGCTCGACTCGATGACTACAGATGACTCGATGACCGCAGTAGTGACTGGCACGCCCGCCCCGACTTCGGGGCACCTACTGTTACCAGTATCAGTCAACCTACCTTCAATACCTTTTCTTTGATCTCAAAATAAACAACATTGAATGAGGTGTTATTTAATCAGGTAAGGAACATTAAAAATAATATATATTGCTGATTTTTCATTTTGTATGATTTGAAATAAAAAAAAAACTTTCCGGGATTTGAATCATCACTTCCTTCAGTCGGAGCCTACATTAATAACCCGCACTTTAGCCCCCTAGACTACCCAAGCCATACCCTTCATAGACGAAAATAAGTATTAGTCTCTGTCAGTACCACGACATGGCTCGATGACAATTTTCAAAAGTATCAATCATAACAGATTTTATTTTATATATTTTTATTCATAAAAAGCAAATAAAAGGCTCAATTGCCTTCATTTGACTAGCATGCATTTCCAGTGCCTTCTGAAGATATTTGATATGATTTTTTACTCATTTGAGAGGGTTTTATTTTTGTGAAAATTCTGAAAGAAAATGACACAGGTCCATCTAGCAACGCGGATCGCCGCGGAATGCGAGTGAGCGCGAAGCAAAATACGCGAGTTGCAGGACAATAGAGTGCGGTATGAGGTTGATGGTGCTCGGATTGAATTTGACGTAAGCGACTTTTTTTAAAATCATTATTATGAAAAACTGAATAGCTAATTCAAAAAACTAAATCGGGCGTTTATTTTCTTATGATATGTACTATATCGATGAAAAAAATCGTATCAAAATACCTTCAGGCGTTGGATATATTTGGGAATTTCTTGATTTTCAGAGGTATGTTTGACATTTTTTTTATCGAGGCTTTTAATTAAAATCGTGTTTTCGGCTCGGGCGATGTGTTGGTTATATCCTTAAGTATCATATATTTAAATTTCAACACCGTAGAGTTAGCAGGTTTCATATAATTTGGGCAGCAATGTAGTGTATTTTGCCCAAGTCTGCCCCTTAAGTCAAGTAGGTTATAAATATATCCGTCACTTTCTAATGTCATATTAACAAAAAGGGCTGGGGCTATCTTAATACTTGGGCGTTACAAGACTGACTTACACCTTATTTATATATAAAAAATATATATTATGGTATTTTATAATTTGGCACCCTTGGGCTTGGGTCATATTTTGGGCAACTGTATAATATCGCAAACATTTTATATTTCTTTAGAAGGATTATTTACAATAACACCTCAGTAGCTTCTATCTAGTGGATTAACATAGTTCGTTAACAAAAGTAATCATTCTTCCAAAAGAATGTCACAAAGACCCATTACGTAAAATGCCAACACAATTCAATAACACGACGTTGAAAATTACCTACGGATAAAACAATATTGCACAGATTTCATTACATTAATGTCGATCAGGAAATTTAAATGCATCCAAACGAAATAATTCGATTAACAATTGTCAAAAGAAAATGTAATAAATAAAACAAACTTTAGGTACATTATGAAATGTGAAGCGATGATCAAATAAAAAGCTCGTTTACCGGCCTCAGCGGAGAATTATTTGATGTGATTAATTAAAAGCTATAATTAATGAAAGAGCAATATCATATGCAAGGTGCGCCACGGCAATAACATGTGAAAATTAACGCACCGTAAAACACGGTGGATGTATTCCATGTAGGTTACGTGCGGCAGGAATTTAATTGCAAAATTGAAATATCAATTACTTCGTACGAATTTACACCTTCCACAATATAAAAATAAATAATTAAATAAAAATGAATTGATCTTGCTATTACGAAAATACATAACAGCCACATATAACATGTAGCTAACTCCATTTAAAATAAATAAACATACTAAAATATATTATAAAACAGATTTGTGATGAAACTTGATACATTATAATATTCCATTAAGTTTTAATACAAATATTATTTTCGCGATAAATGTACTTGAACTTATTCCACTCACGAATTTAAAGATGATACATTAAATACAGTAAAGTAAATCAACGTTCGTTTAAACACAAACAAAACAGCCTTCTCTGATACTCTCCAACTCTAAGGACGGTACTTCGATGAACTTGTAACTCAATCTAACTCCTAAAAGATTCGGAAGCTGATTAGAAAGACTCCGGGCAATGCAAACATTAAACGTAATATAAAAGGAAGCAACAAGTTACCTAATACAAATGTTGCCCTTTGTTATAGCGAATTTTAACATTCTGCATGAAAACTTCGTTACGTACTTTTGGGTGGGATTACTTATTCATTGAAGATGGATTTATTTATAAGTAGTGGATCATAACTTTTAAAATGAGATTTTCAAGATTCCTTTTTGAATTTTGTAATAAGTTTATATTCAAAGTATCTGACGGTTTTAACTAATTTCTTGCAGACTAATGTCAATAAGTCATCATTGTCAAAAATTGGTACCAAAATATTTTTAACTATACATAATTTTGATTTTTCTTTATCTTTATCATTCATTTGCATCAATTTTAATTGGAAGAGACTAAACTTGAAATAAGTACTGACTTATTTCAAGTTTAGTCTCTCAATTACTTTATATCCGCTTTTATAATTAATTACTGCAATACTAGAAAGGCAACGTCATTTCCTTCAAAGATATCGATAACAGTGCTATAAAATTTATTACCAAATACAGTTTAATGATAATTGATATCCTTGTCAATCATAGTTAGAATTTTATCAACAATTAGTTCAGTCTTATCTATTTGCGATCGAATTTCTGTGACCGTTTCAAAGGTATCTCTTTGTCGATCAGTTTAGTTACACAAGCGTATTTTGCTCTGAGACATATTTTTTATTAGAGCAGTAGGTATTGCAACATGGTTCACATTTCACTTTATATATTCATGCAAGATATTTCGTATGGGATTACGTTCGTGACATTTCATTGCATTACTTAGTACATTAGCATAAATAGTTTTGGGGCGTGTATTGAAATGTTGTTCTGAAGGTGACCATCAATTTGATCTACATAGATAATATTATGTGCATCGAAGTTATAATAAAATAAATTTTTTTTTGAGAAAATTGAATCTGATGGAGGATTAAAAGTTGTAACAAAATTATGTTATTGAAATAATATTAAGATTATTTTTGATGATTTTAACCTGACATCAATAGACAGACAGCGTAATTGAATAGACTTTTTATAATATACACTTGAATATAAAGAAGATAGCTATTCAGACTAACTACTTATTATTCAAAATGGTGCCATAAAATAAAGATATTCAAGAATTAACTAGAAACAAAAGGTTACTTCAAAAGCTATTTACAGATTAAACTTAAGTGCAACGAGGAGCTGTATATTATAAAAGTTGAGTTGAGTATGAGTTGGTTCAGAAAGTTTAATTAAAAAGAATACTCTGTGAGCAAAATATTAATTCCATAAGAATACCAATAAAAGCAAAATGTTATGCAAAACGTTCATAACTTTAATGCGCATTACGTGGAACTTTTCATTGATTGCTTTAACTAACTTGTGCTTGCTAAGTTTTAAATGGGGTTATATGAATTTGTCTGGCGGTAGTCATGAAATTGTGCAAGTCTGCGTTGAACTAGGTTGACAGTTTGTAGTTGTAGCTTTATAGCGTCACTTAAAAGATTACGGTCAAGATAAACTGTTTTTGAAATAATTATATTATTGTAGGACCAATAAGACCGTGATTTTGTTAATGTTTTGAATTCTTTGAAGCACTTAGAAATAAGCTATCCCGAATAAGGATATGATCTAAACTTTATACAGTCGATGTTAATGTGTTTCAAAACATTGGTTAAGTTAATCAGTATTTAAAATCCGTAAATGAATACATTGTTGTTTCATTACATAAAAAAATACGAAGGAGATAAAAGAAATGTCATGAAACAACATTAAGCTAATATTACTATATAGAGAAGATATCATATGCAACGGTTATGTCCCATTTTTCTAGAGTCAACTAAAGTTCTCTTTATCGCTGAAACAATAATTAGTCGTCTAAGCAGACAGGAGAAACGCTATCAGATCGCTTTTAGAAGTATTTTTCTCACAAGCACCGTGATTTTCACGGCGCTTACGCGTTTCGTTCATCATTCTACAACAAGAAGTGTGGCCCGATGGCCTCACTTGAACGGAACATAGTTGTGATGTGTGGCGTCTCCTCTATACGTAGTAATAATAGCTCGATGTGAAACAAAGCTTATATATGTTGAAGTGGTTAACGCCACCTTCAAAATTGACTCTCTCGCCAAAGGAGTATTTACAACTCTGCCATAGTCGTTCTTAACCTACCGTTGAAATTCGAGTCTATAATAATATAATATCACGCACGCAATAAAACAAAACCATTAGTTATTCTGAGACACAGGTTTCACCATAAACAAAACTTCTATAACGGCTGCAATCAAAAAACATTCACATGGTGTTATCTTAAGTCTTTATGCTCGGACCGAACCTGTTTCACGACCGCGATCAACAATAGCTGCGGGCTGTCCACCTCTTTATTGCCACTTACACCTGGGAACAATTTATAAGATGCTAGCGATGATGTTTGCAGCATTCATTTTTCACCATTATCAAATCTTCTAGGCTTGCCAATTTCTGAACATAAAGGATCATGGCGAGATTTGTACAAAAAAATAAAGATTTTTAGAGACGTTGGAATTACGTTATAATTGATCCTTGGTGCCTAAGGAACAACTTGAGCCATTTAAAATATTTTTAGAACCCCGGGATAAAAATGAGAATTTCTATGGCATGCCGGCGAATCGCAACTATTCGCGACCATTATGTTGTTGTTATGTTTTGCGGGGTTTGTAAAATATTTCATGTATATTAACATGTTGCTGGTAATGTTATCTCAACATTAGAAGTGATTCAATACCCTCTAAAATATTTTATTTTTTTGTACAAATCAATGTATGGAGCTCGCCATGATTCTTTGTTCCAGGTTCCAGCCGGACTTAGAAAGCTAGTACTCTTCTAGGCTTTATAAGTTTATCACTTTCGTTCTCATTATATAAGGTCCTAATAAATTAGTGAACTTCCTCTTGAGGGATGAATGTATAGGTCATTAGTAATCAAAAAATAATATTAGAAATATAATCCGAGGGAAAAAAAATAAAAAATCCTATACTGTCTCTATGCAAATCAAAGAAGCCGCGCGAAGGTTTTTTTTTTTTTTTTTCCTCGGATTGTTTTTCTAATATTATTTTTTGATTACTGATGACCTATACATTCATCCCTCAAGAGGAAGTTCACTAATTTATTAGGACCTTATATAACTCGCAGCGTGAACTTAGTGGTATAATACAAACCAAGGACATATCATTCCTTTCTCTGTCCTTATCGTTTTTCCCTATGAAGATCTGAAAATTAACTGGATAAATACTACGTTTTTTTTTTCGTCTTTTAATTTGTAGAAGTTCTATTTACTCGCTCAAATTTCTTAACTTGCACACATGCATCACTCAGGCCAGAACCATTTGGTAGTACCTTTATGTCCTCACAAATGTCTTAGGCTTTGTAACATTGCCGCATGTCATAAAGAGCGAATATATCCGTGAGACAAAGCCGCAGGCGACACGTGTCATCAATGTAGTTGGTTTTATGAAATTGTGGGAAAATAAAAAACATTATCCTCTTAATTAATTGTTATGTGTCTGACTCAGGTGATGATTCAATTTAGATTCATCAGAATCATTTACCTAATTTTGAGAATTTTGAGGTTGGTTGATCGCAATAAAAGAGAAAATTAAGACAGTGACACAATTAAAGGATAAATATAGTATTTATATACTCTAAGGCTAAATCAAAAAATACAACACCAAATTTGGCGAATGAGTTCTTTATTTAATTGTGTTATGATTACTAAATAAATAAAAACACAGCAAAAGAAAAGTTACATAAGCTGCAAATCAATGAAAATGTAGAACTCCTACACTGAATCGTGCTCTCCGTCCAAGGGCGGATCAAATATCATACAAGACATCTGCGGAAATTGCACTTTGTGGATCTCGCGAAGGTCTTAGAATTCCGGGTTTATCTTACTTTAGCTTAGTAAAATAGCATTTTGTTATTGTATTTCACTTTAAAACTGTCTCTTGTTGCTCTATATTTGTAATTTTGTAGTGATCTGATGGTGCATCCATGCTACGCGATCGAGCACGAGCTGAGCCACGAACGAACCTACAACGAGCACGATGCGAATCCCTTTGTTCGTGTGCTGGCTCGTGGCTCGGCTCGTGCTCATGGACGCACCATTATATTTCATAGTATCTTCACCGAAGAAGTTAATAACAATATATTACCTGAGCAAATCAAAATTGTCTACGTAATTACCTAATCTTAAACAAAACGTATCATATAAGTATGATTTTAAATCTTGTATAACAACTGGACATCAAACTTTTACTTTCAATTTCTGCAACAGATTATCTTTTATTACAGGGCACCGCATAATTTCGCCGCATATAACTGCTTATTGCAACTTGATGAGGACAAAATTATTAGTTGGTGTGTACGAAAGTAATTTTGTATAGCTATTACGGGCTCGCTTTCAATAGAATGATGTGTAAAGAGTCAGAAGCCAGTGCAATACAAAGATATGTCTGATTGTATCTCGATAGAATTAATTATTGGTTCTCATTAAGTGTTTAAGCAACGATGGGAACTTATTTTTAGGTCAATGATGTTCGTAAACATTTTGGCTACTTAATTTACTTCGTGTCAGCTGTTGAAATGTCGAGTAAAATTAATTAGTTATTATTTTAATTATGTTTGAAGTCGATGTTGAAACCAATATTATTTGTTGCTCGAGGGTTATTATTCTTAGTGGCGAGACAAGGTCAGTTTTAATTTAAAATGCGCTTTTGTACTTTCAATTTAAATGTGAAATAGTTGAAAAATGTATCTAAATACTTTTTTTTTTGTTTTTGTACCACTAAGGTGGCAAACAAGCATACGGCCCGCCTGATGATAAGCGGTTACCGTAGCCTATGGACGCTTGCAACACCAAGGGAATCATAAGCGCGTTGCCGACCCTGAAGAAACCTCTTCACACCCTTCTTGAAGAACCCCATGCTGTACTCCATTGGCAAAACCACGACGGGGAGTTCATTCCACAGTCTGCGCGTCCACGGAAGAAAGCTCCTTTGGGCCCGGACAGTTCGAAACAATTCTGATTTCAATGTGTGAGGACTTATTTGGTTTGTTCAACTTGAACTGTACTTTTCAATTTAAATGTGAAATAGTTGAAAAATTTACCTAAATACTTATTGCCGATATGTTTTTTTTTATTAGTAAATTAGATTAATCCGAGGTGTAGTCAACCGACACAATAGCAACTCCATCCATCTCGACTAGAGGGACACGTGTACATAAAATAAATCACCATCTGCTCACAAACGTCCCAATTCCTTACACATTGCAAACTGACCGTGTCTGTCAAAAGTTTCAGATTCCTGTATTGAAAACTGTTATGAACAAAGAACGGCATCTGCTCCGTCTCAGCCTCCGGCGTACTCTCTCGGTAATCATCTGACATTTTGAAAAACGTAATTGGCCCCTAATGAGGGCCTTAGGCGAGCCCCAGTTTGCGCAAAGACAATGTCACTTGTGGTTAAAAAAAAAAAGTTAATACATACGGTGCAGATGGGCGCAAGGTTAATATTATTGTTCAATTATAGGATAAAGTGTATGGAATTATATTTTAAACTTCGGGCCTTTATGACTGACTTTCATTATGTGTTCTTAAATATTGTTTTAAGAACTGATGCAATTTGGGTAATTATTATCGAAAGTTGACCACACTGTCAACTATAATCGTAAATATACTCTAGTCTAGATGCTTGGTAACATATTTTACCTGGAAAGTAGCCACCCATGTAAGTAACTACTACCAATACTACCATACACGATGTTTAATCATCACGGCATTCAACTTCACTACCATTAAGCCATAAATAAATAAATAAATATCCTGGGACATTCCTCACACACGGTCATCTGATCCCAAACTAAGCAGAGCTTGTACTATGGAAACCAGATAACTGATATAATACATATACTACTTTTTGTTTGTAAATACATACTTAATATACATAATTACACCCAGACTCAGGACATACAGACATGTTCATTCACACAAATGCATGTCCTGTGTGGGAATCGAACCCACGACCTGCGGCGCGTAAGGTGAACCTTAACCAACTGCGCCAACTGGCCCGTCAAATGAAGCAACACTAAGCTATAATCGTTTAAAATCACGGAAAACTAATTGTGACCCCTAAACCAGATATAGGATACACTGCTGAGAAATGTTTATTTAACCACCTTAATATATTCATCTTTGTAAGTGTTTATCGTAACATACCTATGTCCCTTGGTTTACTGCGTATTAAGATACACCACTATACTTTAGTAGTAGTATTTTATCGTACAACCAGCTGCCCGGCGCGTCTTCGTTTGCGTTATATCCTACCCTATACCTTACCCTACACTACCCTAGCAGGGTAGTGTAGGGTAAGGTAAGTAAGGGTTAGGACACCATAGTAGTAGGGTAGAGATATAAATATAGATTTAACTCTATCTAGATTTAACGTAGGTACTAGTAAACCAGTGCTTAAAATACTTTCATTCAAAATGGAACGCATATTTAGTCAGTTGGGGAGTAATAAAAGAATGTTCTTATCTATGATAATGATACTTAGGTATTATGCTTTGTTGAGGTGCTTGGTGTTATATAATATGCCACTTTTCGTACAAAATTATGTAGTCGTAATGAACTCGGTACCCAGATTCGTATGGTGTGAGTTTAAACTCAACTCCCCCGTTGATCCTCCCAGATAAAGTGTTTCCAGACACAAACAACATGGGTTTATTCAAGGTCCGAGTGAACAGGCATCATATGGGCACTCGCCGTCGACTCTACACTACATCAGGCGGAATTTCGGTCAAGCGCATGAACATCAAATATTTAAAAAAAAACCTTTCACGTCGCATAAGACAGCGATCAGAGAACTGTACTACTTCTTACAACTTAGATCTATGCTTATCGTTTCATTGTGCGTGACACACACAGCATGGCACCGAACTCAGGCGTATTAATTTTGTAACTTTAGTGGATCTTTGGAAGATAAACAATTGATATTTTAGTATAATTGTGAAAATGCGCGGTTGATTCTGAACGAATAGTTTCTTTGGACCTGGAATAGTTTATTGGTCCAATAATTTGATTTAGTCATGCTAATATAAATAATACAATCATTATAAAGTGGATCTTGTTAAAACTACTGTTTTCGTAGGTATCACATTAGATGATGGGCTAAAATGGGGTCCAATTTTTTTTAATTTGGTGAATAGTCTTAATACTTTAGCTTATGCAGTGAGGAAAATTCATTCTCTCACTGGAAAATCTAAGCCCACAGTACTTTATTTGCACAGCGGAAATGCGGACATCAATAAATCCTAAAGATTCTCTTAAAGAAAATTAGAAATCCATTAATATAATGAAAGAATCCTCACAGTGCATATTATATGAATATGTAATTCATGTTCGGAAAACATATGTGACTTTCCTAAGAACACTGATACTCAAAGCTTAATGACTAAATACGCAAAACATTGCGGTAGGTACTTAGAACTCGTTCTATAGTGAGTACCTTACCTACCCAAAGTAATCCAAGAGCTTGTTTCGTATTCGAACTAGCAGAATATAGATTCGAAAATAGACAATTTATAGATGATGAACGCATTTCATTAAACGTTATTTGTGAACAATAATACTTATGTATGTACATATAGAAATACTTATTGAAAATACTAGAAATAGATAACAAAATGCCTTGCCAAGTTTCTTGCAGAAATTTGCTCATTCGAAACGGTGTTGTGTATTTATTACATTAAAATAGACCTAGAATCATCTAGAAACTATTTCTGCTTTACTTAACGCAATAAGTGTCCGATACAATTTAAACTTGAGCAATCTTAAGTAATAACTATTCTACTTTACAGTGATCTACCCACGTTCAGCAAAATCAAATAAACGCTGGAATTTAAGGCTAACTTTACATGTTAATTGTACAAGTGTTTATTGTTATGGTGGTTTTGATTAGGAAATGGATAGAGATTGCGATAAAATTTTACAATTACGTAGTTTGTTTGTACCTATATTGTGTTTTAGTATTCTATATGGCACTAGCTGCCCGGCACGACTTCGTTCGCGTGGTGTCCTACTAACCTATACCCTACCCTACCCTACCCTACCCTACCCTACCCTACCCTACCCTACCCTACCCTACCCTACCCTACCCTACCCTACCCTACCCTACCCTACCCTACCCTACCCTACCCTACTACCCTAATTAACCTACCCTACCCTACCCCTACCCTACCCTACCCTAAACCTAACCCTACCCCCTAATCTACCCTACCCTCGCAACTTTCTTATTTTTTTCATTCATATAAAACTTCTCCTGACAATAACAAACACAACAAAAAATAGAATTAGCGAAATCGGTCCAGCCGTTCACGCGTGATGTCGTGACCAATGGAAATAGGGATTCATTTTTATATATATTAAGGCAGTGATTTCATGTTAGTGCAAAGTTATTTCATGGCATATTTATATAGGTGTGGCCCACTGGTCTCTTTATATTGTAGATTGGCAACCTGTTAATAATTTGGTCATACCTACTTAGATCATTAGCCAGTACAGTGTGTGCGATGAGTGCAGATGAGTGCGGCCCAATTACTATGTTTAATATGTATACTGTCTGTCTGTCAATGTGTATTTTAGTATAGGACGAATGTCGAACTTAATTCATTCCATTTGTTATAAACCTTTGTGGTTTTTTGTGAATGATTTTTTACTAATCCCTATGTATGATTTCTTGTTTGATAATAAAAAAGTACTAGTAGAAATCTCTCTTTTCAAATTAATTTAGTTATAATTCTTTTAAAATCTTATTTCCAATATATAAAATGAATGGCTCAATATTCTGAAAAGCTTTACAGTGGTTAAGCTTTTTCCATTATTCGAATATTCAATACTTAAAAATAAAAAAAAGTTTTAATCGTTCAAATAATCCATTTACCTACAATTTAAAAAGAATTTCAAAGACATTGTTCTGTAACATTTCAAAGACATTGTTCTGTAACATTTCTCCATAACGCGCTATCCTTTTGTTGTGACTCAATGACTTCCTTTACACAGTCACCAAAAAGACAACATCAAAACATCAACATTGATTTTTATAACCGTATACATCATGTTGTGACAATCAATTACTCACTGGGTTTGACGTTTCCAAACTACATTAGTATCAATCAACGTCGAATTAATTAGATCAGATACACCCACCTTCGTGTACCCAAACTATACAATCTCCCGATATGAACAACGCTTCCAGTTATACAAATAAGGTTTATTACAATAATGTAGTCTGTAGTTCAATAATACACGTAGTATTTATCTACTCTGAGGTAATACCAGTAGATAATACGGTGAAATTTTTATGTATCGTGAAATTAAGACAAATCTGTATGAATAGTATTTTTTTTTTTTTTTTTTCATCAGCCTATAATGTCCCACTGCTGAGCACAGGCCTCCTTTCACAAATCAGGGTGAAAGGGAATGGGCAGATACTCCACCACGCGTGCCCACTGCGGATCGGTGGAGGTAGGCTAGTGGTCAACCTACTGTTGGAATTTTTCAAGCCGCCTAGGAGGCATCCAACTAGCTTAACGACTATCACAATTAAGTGATAACCGGGACCAACGGCTTTACGTGCCTTCCGAAGCACGGAAACGCTCGATTTGAAATACCACTAGGCGGTCACCCATCCAGGTACCGACCAAGACAGACTTAGCTTAACTTTGCCGATCGATTAAGAACGGCTAATCATGCTACACCACGAGCGCTTCGCGCTTAGCGCGATGAATAGTATGCATTCGTTGAAATACTTACTTAATGTTTTAGTAATGAAAAGACAACAAAAGTTTTTTTGAAATTGGGCCCAACATTATCACGCGAAGTATTGATGGTTGGTATTATTACAATAAATAGCATTTTACAAAATTATTATTGATACGCAAATTTATCAATGTGCCAAACTTCTGTTTGAATGATCTCACTGTTTATGATCCTGGAACATTACTTTAGAACGTAACTTACAGTGCCTCCTTATAAAAGGTTGTAAATCATGGTAAATCTCGTTTAATCATACAATCCAAAGCAATGACTTTTTGAATAGGTCGTTCCGTCAGAGTCCTTAATTACCAAAAGCAAGGGAGTAAATCAAACGCATTAATAAACCCAACTATTGAGTTGAAACGACCAAAAATAACCAACTACAATGCGAAATTCAATAACAGGTCCTTTCAACCGTTTCTTGTCGCTCATGCACTTTATGCTTTTTGACGTAAGCTTAGTGTGGATATTTTAAAATCTCATGTTTGTTTTGAATGCATTGTAAAATAATTATGTTTTTGTCAAGAAAACAAATACAAAATAATGTTAAAAAGTTCATGATGATCTCCGGTATCAAAATAATCCCTGAAATACGGGTTACAATGAAAAACTTGAAGTTAGCGATTTCACTTGCGCTTTGTAATTTTAGTTGGTTGATGCAAAGGGTTTAATGTAACTAATACACAATCAATACAGATTAAATCATTCAATACGATCACGTCAATGCTATTCTCATTCGAACGTTTCTTCGGAAAGTACGCAATTTTTATGGTGCAAAGAACAATAGCAGTATTTTGAAGAATTAACCCGTGGATTAATTAACATATCCACGGAGCGGATCTAATTACCTCCCCTTTTTAATTAAAATCTTTAAACCTCTGTACGCTTTATTTCTTCCGTCCCGAGGGTTACAGCCTTTTTATGGATTTTTGCTTTGATCGAAACCCTTTTAGTTACGGGTTCGTTAAGGTTAAATATAAGCTGCTACTTATCTAAGTAACTTTAAGATTGGATTATTTATTTTCTGTCCTTAAACTAATATTCAAAATATCTTACTTTTCAGGTAGTTGTTTTTTAAAGGTGATTGCTTGTCCAATGAAGTATGTTTTGGTGAGTGCTAAACATTATTTTGTTTGGAATATAAATTATATTTTTTTATTCAAGGAAAATCTTAAACTCTACGCAATTAAACTGTACACTGAAAAAATTACGGTGTCAAAGTGTACGTTAGTTGTTGTCTGGAAACTAACTTTAGTTACATTTAATCTTATATCTTTTAGATTTAATCAAAATAATTTAGTAATGGACCAAAACTAGTTTTGTTACTGGTGATTTTTAGTTCGCAAGTCACTCTGTTTAGGTTATTGTTAGTAAATTTTTTTTTCAGTGTAGTTTAACGGTTAAATCGCTGAAACAGTTAAAATATTAAATTTTCCTTCTAACAAATTAATTTGATTAGTCATTTCATTAATTCAAAGTAACCTATCTCTTATTGTGTCACCGCAACCGCAGATTACGTTCGTAATCCGTTTGACCCTATTATGATTCTTAAAATTTGTCACCAATGATAGTACCTATTTTCCTTATTAAAATTAGTCATCAATATTTCGAGGCTGGTCCAAGATGCGATGGTAGCAACTAAGGATGTTGAAAGTGGACTCTGATGCCATGAATGACGACTCTTTTTTATTAAGTAACTAGCTACCCCCGCGGTTTCACCTGCGTTCCCGGGATAAAAACTAGCCTGTCCTTCTTCATACCATAGGCTATCTGCATGCCAAATTTCATGATGATCCGATGAGTAGTTGAGGCGTGAAGGCGTAACAAACAAACAAAATCATTTTGGCATTTATACTGGTGCGTCCATGCTTGGCGAACCGAGCACGAGCCGAGCCACGACGAGCACACTGCGAGCACGATTCGCGTAGCGTGGACGGGCTTGCGAGCCTCGAACGAGCGCGATTGTCAGTTTTTTCACGAACAAAGGGATTCGCATCGTGCTCGTTGTAAGTTCGTTCGTGGCTCGGCTCATGCTCGATTCGCGATTCCATGCTACGCGAATCGAGCTACATTATGTTTCAATGATTTCAAAATGTGCACTATTTTTCATATCTAATTAGAAAATTAAATCAAATTCGTCACATACTTAACATATTCATAGACTTAGATCAAGCTAGAGAAACAAGCTACAGAAGCGTAGGCGTCGGTACATCGTCACGCGATATTTCACCAATAGCATGTTCTCATTATAATATCCGAGGCATTAGTTAGGTAGCAGATAGAGAAAGATACAGGCGTATCGGATATCAGATGTAAACGGCGGTGGGACAGGTTAACAACCTACAGCAGCATTCCGCTTTGCTGGTTTAATGATAGTGATTTATATTGAAATGTCAAATAGTGTGTTTGAATTATTTTCGTGTGACAAGTGTACTTTAGTCATTTGTTTGTGTAATTGTACTGAAATTTAAATGTAGGTAGATACACCTTTAATTTAGTTATATTAAGCTACATTTTTATTGAATACTAGCTTTCCGCCCGCGGTTTCACCTGCGCCCCTGCTTTACCCCCTTACCTACACTACTCTACCCTACCCTACCCTACCCCACCCCACCCCACCCCACCCCACCCTACCCTACCCTGCTAAGGTTACATTATAAAAATATTGTCTTTAAGTTTTCTACGTTTCTGAGCAATTTTCTTAATGTTTTTTAATGTAAGAACCTTCTCCTGACAATAACAAACACAAAAAAAAAAGAATTAGCGAAATCAGTCCAGCCGGATGACGTGACCAAGGGAAATAGGGATTCATTTTTATATATATAGATAAATGGTATAGTCATGATCAACTGGAACAACGTCCAGTCACGGTCGTCGCCACCTTAGACACAGCGCCTTCGCACGCACTCTCTTTTGTTGTTCTGTATTCCATTTCATGTATGTACCTAGATCTTTTCTTACTTAGGTACATTACATTATTTCGGGATTCAGCCCAGATTCATTGTAATTTGCAAAACATTGAATTATATCATCTACCCATTGCATGGGGTATTGCATGCTCTTCACGCTGCGCGCTCTTAGATACCACTTCTTTTTTAATTATCTTAAGGGGTAACATCAGCTCTATACATAATCATTATTTCCAAAGGTCCCATACAGATAATATAGATTTGGAGCGCTGTTTACTGGCTATTAAATGTGAATGCGATTCAATTCCACAGTCGTGTTCGGACGGTAACGAAGTGTGTGCGATGTAGAACTACAGTTCTAATGAAGTATGGTGACTTGCCGAAGTAAGATGAGTTCGTGTCGTGGTCTATTCATTATTTACCACCTACGAATACACCGAGCTTTTTAGTGTTCCGTAGCCAAATGGCAAAAAACGGAACCCTTATAGATTCGTCATGTCTGTCTGTCTGTCCGACCGTATGTCACAGCCACTTTTTTCCGAAACTATAAGAACTATAATATTGAAACTTGGTAAGTAGATGTATTCTGTGAATCGCATTAAGATTTTCACACAAAAATAGAAAAAAAACAATAAATTTTGGGGGTTCCCCATACTTAGCACTGAAACTCAAACATTTTTTTTAATAAAACCCATAAGTGTGGGTTGTCTATGGATAGGTCTTCTAAAATAATATTGAGGTTTCTAATAAAAAAAAATTCTAAACTGAATAGTTTGCGCGAGAGACACTTCCAAAGTGGTAAAATGTGTGTCCCCCCCCTGTAACTTCTAAAATAAGAGAATGATAATACTAAAAAAAATATATGATGTACATTACAATGCAAACTTCCACCGAAAATTAGTTTGAACGAGATCTAGTAAGTAGTTTTTTTTAATACGTCATAAATTGAAATTCATATCAAATACTCAGGTCTATATTACAATTTATTAAATGCCTACAGGTTGGTACGGAACCCTCGATGCGCGAGTCTGACTCGCACTTGGCCGGTTTTTTTATGTAATGACGGTAGAATAGTTTAGATAGCCAGGATCAAAGTTTAGGAACTTTGTGGAAAATGTGAATGTTATTTGGTATGGCTGAAGGTATGATATTTATAGGCATAATGTTGAGTGAGTCTCGGTTCAGAGAGGAAAACTTATAAGCTTAAACTTAACCTTATAAGGCGATGATAGCTCAGTAAGGCGATGATAGCTCAGTAAGGCGATGATAGCTCACTAAGGCGATGATAGCTCAGTGGTACCCTAGTAGCATTTTTGTTGGCACGCGGTTGCCAACAGTTGGGAATAAGTTGGGATATCGTAGTGATTCTCCCTACAAAGGCCCAACATTGTGCCATCTGCAATAATATACTGTGGCATTCACGTACAAAGGGCCAACACATGGCCAACTGGGATAAAGATTAGTATAATTTTCAACATTTTTTTGCCGTTGGGCCATCAACTCCTACGGTAGGTTTTATAACGGGACATTCACATACAAAGGGCCAACATATGGCCAACTGTGATAAAGATTCATGTATTTTCCAACAATTATTTGCCGTTGGGCCTTAAACTCCTACGGTAGGTTTTATAACGGATATTAATATACAAAAGGCCAACACTTGGCCAACTGAGATAATGATTAGTATAATTTCTAAAAACTCCTTGCCGTTGGGCCTTCAATTCCTACGGTAGGTTTTACAACGGGCCATTCACATACAAAGGGCCAACACATGGCCAACTGTGATAAAGATTCATGTATTTTCCATCAATTATTTGCCGTTGGGCCTTCAATTCCTACGGTAGGTTTAACAACGGGCCATTCACATACAAAGGGCCAACACATGGCCAACTGTGATAAAGATTCATGTATTTTCCATCCATTATTTGCCTTTGGGCCTTAACCTCCTACGATACGTTTTATAACGGATATTAATATACAAAGGACCAACACATGGCCAACTGTGATAAAAATTCGCATAATTTCGTATAATTATTTGCAGTTGGGCCTTCAACTCCTACGGTAGGTTTTATAACTGGTTATAATATTAACATACAAACGTGAACTGTGATAAACATTTGTATTATTTCCAACTGACCTTCGGACGTTGGACGTTTCATAAACAATATATACTCCGTGGTATAAACAATTTAAAATGATTCAATGCTTATTGGTTAAACATATTATATTGAGCGAGCGTTCAGCTCCACAGTAGCGTCAATCAGCCGTATTCTTGAGTACCTATGCCACAGAGGATTGTCTGTGCCTATACTTCTCATCTTCTATGAGCGCAAGAGCGCAAGCTACAAGCCGTTTTTCAATCTATCTCTATAGTACTAGCTGCCCGGCACGACTTCGTTCGCGTGGTGTCCTACTAACCTATACCTACCCTAACCTACCCCACCCTCGCAACTGTCTTAATTTTTCCTTTCATAAGAACCTTTTCCTGACAATAACAAACACAACAAAAAAAGAATTAGCGAAATCGGTCAAGCCGTTCACGCGTGATGGCGTGACCAAGGGAAATAGGGATTCATTTTTATTATATATATAGGTATATTAAAATCATCAAATATAATCATCATTGTTAGAAGAGAATAATATAAATTATGTATAGGTACTTTGACAAAAGTGGCTAAGTGCACCAGTGTAGTAACATGAAATGAATGCGTGTATTGTGACTTTTCGAGTTATCTCAAAAATTCCTTGAAGTTTTTAAAGAACTATTTTACTATAACCTGAATAAAACAAATATGGCGTTAACCTTTTCAATTTGGGTAGATTAGCCTTTATATTTTATGATATCAGGTAGGTATCTATTATTTCAAGAAAAATTTAAATAAAACTAGGCTGTATGATTCTGGACCTTTGCCTGCCTTTTGGCGAACTAATGAAACAAATGTAGGTGCATGATATGAAGCCATGAAGGAAGATGCACAGTGTTGCCAGAAGGTTACTTTTGTAACCTTTTAGGTGATTTTTGAACTGCATTGGTTACTTTTAGGTTACACTAATGAAAAGGTTACTTTTAGGTGATTTTTCGGAATTTGTAGCACTAACTTTTAATTTCTTACATAAAAGCAACGTGGAACGGAACGCTCGTTTTAGAATTTATCATGTTGGTAAGGGCCGTATCTATGGGAACAACACGTTGTACTCTTTTACACTTACACCACTTGTATCTCTCTCACTCGCTCGATCAGTTCGGATTAATTCGATGTTGTTCGTTTACCGTCGCGTCGTGTCGTGCCAGCCTGTTGCCCCCGCCGCCACTTTAAAATTTGTTTGTTGTCACCGAAAGTTTAAATTCATATTTAAATTAATTTAAATTCATATTTAGTATGTATCAATATGAATAAATCAAGAAATGTGGGCAAGTGCTCAAATACTCATCGATGTTTCTGTAAGTTAATATAACTAATATTCTATTTTAACAACTTTTAATACCTTTCCAGTAAAAAAAATATGAAAGGTTACTTTTTATACAAAAAGGTAACTTTTTTTATATTTCAGGTAATTTCTGACAAGACCCCACTGGCAGCACTGAAGATGCATAAAAATATTTATCTTGTATCCGCCATTGACGAAAAAAGTATAAAGTACCTATTTATTAGCACACTAGTACATTACATAATATACAGTAGTGATCTGTGATTTGTTTGTGGTTTGTGTCTCAGGTTTATTTATTTATTGACGAAATGGATAGGGGGAGGCGGCGGCGTACCTAGGCAAAGACTACTATTGTATACTGGAGAGGCGTAGGGTGTAGGTGTCATTCGGATCGAATTTAAATAAATATGTATATCTGCAAAACGCGACAAGTACAGCAGATGCTACATGGACACTATGGACAGTGTACAAAATTAAACATGTCTTCTATGAAACTGGTAAATTTATACGTCTATATATTTTATCTTTGGTACCTACCTATCTACTTACCTATTTCTATCTTTTTAAAGATCTTCATTATTTTTTACTTATATGCGAGCCTATAACTATATAACGCCTTTCAAATCAAAGAAAGTTTACATATTCACTTTAACATTCTTGGTTGGAAGACCGAGATCCCAGGCAGATACATAATTTTCTAAGTTGCTTTGCTTTTGTTTTTTATTGACTGTTTTTAGCAGATTTCAAATGGGTATGTTAGAAGTTTTCGAATTTCACTTGTGAACTCTCTTCAATTTATTTTTTCTGTTATTGCTGCTTCAATTATGAATAAATTTTGTTTCACTTTTTATCTCAGTTAGTATAACCAAATTTTTTTCAGATAATTTTAAAGCATGGGAAAAATGTAAACAAGCTGAAAATTATTAGAACTTACATCATCTGACTCTCGGCCATCCAGGAAAAAAACCGACCAACCCTCTTCAGTAGCACATGAAGACAGCGATAACAATGACACTATTAATTATTATCCAAAACCAACATCTTCCACTTAAAAAAAAAGGTAAACATATTAATCTATATATAGCTATAAAAAACGCCAATGATTTGTCATAGGTTTTGCCTTGTTCCTAGAAGTTTCCCTACCTCCATCCTTACCTTACTCTATCCTCACTATATTCATTCCTCTTCCCTTCATCTATCTGCTCCCTTTCCCTCTATCTCTGTCTACCAGTCCCTCTGCCTCGTCGCCTTCACCCATCTCCCTATTCTCCACCTGCTCCCTCTTCGCCTCCGCCCATCTATCTACTCTACTCGAAAGAAAATCTTTATACCTGACTAGCCTAGAAGGTTGGTAATGTTTCTTGTGTTAACTTATCCACACTAAGTTATATTTTGATTCTATAAAATATAATAAAGGTAAAAAAAATACATAATTTATCCTATCAGAATAATCCTTTAATCAGGCACTTAATTTATTCATATTGGCACAGTTGTTGCTTACTGTTAAATATATTATAAATTAGTTTTTATTACATTTTGTAGATAAACTATTAATCATTGGTGGGAGGAACCAAACCGGCTGCCATTGTAAGGAGAATCATTGAGAAAATATTTACAAATACATTAGCACTGTCATGCAACTGGACTGGTACACACAAAAAACTTGCTTTAAAGGATCTACCAATTGATAGTTGCGGTCATCAAAGGTATATGCTTTTTTCACTTTTTTTACAAGTGTATGGCCTGCCTGATCGTATTCAGTCAATCTGGTCTTTGAGCTAAGAAATGCTGTGCTCTACTGTTCAAAACCTCAATTTGTTCAATTGATATTTTACTTCAAATCCCAAAAAATTTCCCTTTTTTATTTTAAGATTTATAATTTTTGACAGACAACAGATACAGACATTTTATTAAAATTAATAACAATATCTACTTGCTAGGTTACATCGAGATTATTGTAATTAATAAAATTATATCCATCTATGTACTATAATAATAGTGTAATATGCTGTGTATTATTATTATATTTACTTACGCAGTCCTTTTGTTTACAGAAGCTGTACGTCGAAATAAAATTGCTGAGCTAGCAATGGACGCCGAATTACAAAAAAAAATATAGGGGCTATCTGTTACCAGCTGTACAAAATAAATTAATTATGGAAAAAAAATGTTTTGGTTCTGTGACTTGCGCCTCGTCGGTTCTTTTTTTAACAATAGGTACTTGGCATAGATCGAAGCAACAAAGAAATGCCAACTACTGACGGGAACATTCCTGTTCATTTTGTATGAGGAACATGTTTAACATGAAATTTTCCTATACCATGAGGCAAACAGTGAGCCTACTGATATTATTATTGTACCAGGAACATTCCTACTTACAGTATAGGAAAATTTCATGTTAAACATGTTCCCCGTACAAAATGAACAGGAATGTTCCCATCAGTAGTTGGCATTTCTTTGTTGGCCCTATGCGAGGCAAATTGTGGGTGACCCTACGTGGAAAACTCACCGTAGGCCCTATGCGAGGGCAAATTGTAGGTAGCCCTACGTGGAAAACGCACTGTAGGCCCTATGCGAGACTAATATTGGGAGGCCCTACATAATAAATGCTCTGTTGGCCCTATGCGAGTTAAATAGTGGTTAGCCCTACATCTCAAATACACCATAGGCCCAACGTGTGTCTAATAACGGTGGCCTTACGTTGCAAATATACTGTAGGGCCAATGTAGGCTTATAGCGTTGGGCCAGCGTTGGCTACGATCGTTGGGATGCTTGCTGGCCAGGCGGCCATTTCTAACAGTTGGCCAACCAATGAGGTTGTAAATGCTACATTGGTCCAACCAAATAACCACAATAAATGCTACTAGGGTAGTGACGTCGGATACCGAGACGAAGGTCCCGGGTTCGAATCCTACAATGAGCTTGAGCTTTCGGTGAAGGAAAACATCGTGAGGAAACCATAGCACGGTGGTAGGGTACTTTGTAGTACCCATCTGGCTGGCTACCACCCTCAAGTTGAAAATCTGTCGCCAAGCACCTGTCGGTGTGTTCCGACAGCTGCACTTGAGAGCCAGTTCCTTATAGGCTTTGTTTGCTTACAACCTTCGGCCACATCATCACTTACCATGGCGAGATTGTGGTCAAACATAGGCCTATACATAATAAAAAAAAAAAAAAAAAAAAAAAAAAGCATCTTTGGCAAGAAATTTCTCTCCAAACAACTTAAAACAAAGACGAAATACAAGACAAAACACTTGATATTTCATAAACATCTTCCTCCAGCATTTTTTTTACGATTATTAATAAATATCAATTTGAATTTATCACCTAAATTACCTCACTTATCCACACCTTCATCTAACTTAAGATATTACAGAATATTGCACGAATTCAGCTTAAATGATTAAACAACTAAGATATTAGTTTTGCATTATACAAACAACTTACACTAAGTTATTCTAAGACAGTTTCAAGTTATATCATTTGGTTCAGACTCAGGTGGTTGCGTTGCAAAATGTCCTGCCCCTTCTAATTCGTACAACAAATGCAGCTGTTATGGTAACTGGCGTTGAACTGAATTATTATCTACTTGCTCCAGGCCATAATGTGGGGCCAACGTATAATATACAGAATTGTGTAATTGTATAATTACAGTGTTATTTCTTAGATTAGTATGTTTGTGACTTATCATATTATTTCCAGATGAATTACTATCAATATCATCTTTCGAGAACTAGAAGCTCATTGTAAGGTGTAGTAAAGTCCAGAAATATCATCATCTGATGTCAGCATAGCGTTTATTCGCTCAAAATGCAGCTCGACTGGGGAAGTACCTCCACCATACGCAGCCAAATAACTTTATGATGTGTAAAGTTGTGTTCCTGCGCGTGAGTAAGGTCGCCAGAGCTCACAGGCGAGGGGGGAAAGGTCGGTAACGCGTGCGGCGTGAGTGAAGCTTCTTGTGTTGAAAGTGTCCATATGGCTACGGTAACCGCTTACCATCAGGTGGGCCGTATGCTTGATTACCGACTAAGTTGTATAAACATAAAACTACCAATAATAAGTTTTCATCATTCAAGACTTTCACTTACTCTTCCTGTGTCTTAATCATTGAATGCAATCATCTTAGGTACCTGTTCAAAGAGCACTGTCTGAACATAAATCTTTTCTAACTTATACCGGTTCGTACTTGCCTTGGTTATCTGGTTCAATTGACAACAAACCTTGTTATCGACGGTTATTGTTGCATAATATAATGTGATGTGATTTGCATACTATAATAATATAATAGTTGAAATGAAGAATGTTGAGTTGAAACTATATTTCAACTATTGCTCTAAATTTCGAATATATGCCATGCAAAATGAGACATATTATTATATTTTAAAGTACTATTTAGTGAATGTTATCTATTGTGTGTGTTTATAGTCTAAAGAGCAAGATAATTAATCAATTATTGTTTTTTTTTAGCCTGTATCTACAAATATTTTAAGAACATAATAGACTAGAAAAACAAAGATCCCAACTAGAAAATAAAAAAGAATATATAATTTCGACCACGTTGGTAGACATAAACACGGTGCGGTCTTTTCACGTAATAAGTTTACTTGGTAATCTATTCCAAATTAAGTACAAATACAATTATGCAACCGCGTCAAAAATATAAGGTAGTGTTTTTTATACGGAAAAATATTCGCCGTCCATGCAAACTCGAGTTTAATTTCTTTTTAAGAGATTCCAACGGACTTTATCGAATTCAGTAGGCGAGAGTGAAAATGAAACAATTATGCAAATGGGCAACAAAATAAAACTCATTTTATTAATAATCAAATAACGGGAGTTTGCATTTGAAAATGAAATAAAATTTCGTAAATGGTGGCATTAATTGTAGGGGTGGGGAAGTGTGGGTGATGGTCCCCTGCCTCCCTCATCTGGCTTCTATCAAACAGAAGTTATCTCAAAGGGGAGAAGTTTTAATAAAATTCCGGGTGCCTCAGGCAGTTAGATACAGAGATATTCTTATATGCGATCTCTTCTAGGTATAAAAGTGACAAGTTAGCTGGAAGAATCTTTTGGTTGAATAGATGTCTTTGTAAGAGTTCAATATTCTTAGTTCCATATTTCCAGTGATTTGTTATCATAAAACTGATTTGAACATTCCAGGAACGGTTCAAAAGCTTTATAGAAATCTTTAGGAAGTAGCAAATGTTGTTTTTATCTTTTAACTGACAAAAAAGGCGGGTTCTCAAAATAGGTTCATAGGTCACCTTTCGCTTTTACTAAGGTAACCTTCGTAAAAGTAAAATGGTAAAGTATGTCGTTTGCTCAGTAAACTATTAAATATTTTGTCACAGAATCAAATGTAATAAACAAATAATCATTAATCAAAATTATCAAAACCAGTCAATTATATCTTTGCTCAGCGAGCAAAATTATTCGCTTGATAATTTGTCTCTAACGAAAATTAATTACCAATCTTACTTATAAGCAATCTATACTAATTAATATTTCGTTATTTACTGATCTGAAATTTACAGGGTGATGTTTATCGCAATATTGGGAGTTCAAAGCGGCCATAAGAAATTTCGTTAGACTCAATTAAAACGTTAGTAGGGCTAAGTAAATATTTCAGTGTTACTTTGGCGGCTATTTATGGCCCTTCTAAGGCTTAATTAAGTCGTCTTTGATGTTCAATCTGTTACGGGAAACTCGGTAATTGCGTCTGTGCGTAAGCAAAGTTTTTTGCTTACTTTCCATCTAAATACACATTATATTTTTAAAGATGCCTACGTTTGAATTGCCAAAATAAAATCAATAGGATTCGACTCATTTAATTGGCTTATTTATTATAACAGATACAGATTCTTTTAATGAGGCTTATTGATTAATTTGAGGTTTTTTTTATGGCAAAATTAATAGTCATGTAGGCAGTTCTATAATTACTTCTAACTAGCTGTCCCGCGCGGTTTTACCCGTATTCTCGGGATAAAATGTAGCCTATGTCCTTTTCCAGACCATAGGCTATCTGCATTCCAAATTTCATGATGATCCGTTGAGTAGTTGAGGCGTGAAAGCGTAACACACAAACAAACTCACTTTCGCATTTATAATATTATGTTAGGATTAGGATGATTTCAGAACATTACTCCTACTAAAACAAAGGCGGTGATAACTTTGTGGCATAGTGACGTTGAATGCCATTTTGAAGGTCGTGGGTTTGAATCCCAAGATTATCTTAAACAAGGGAGAAAGGGGTTTGTATGATTTTTTAACCGACTTCAAAAAAAGGAGGAGGTTCTCAATTCAGTTGTATGTTTTTTTTTTTTTTTTTTTTTTTTTTTTTATGTTTGTTACCTCATAACTCCGTCATTTATGAACCGATTTGGAAAATTCTTTTTTTGTCTGGAAGGGTACACTTCCCGTTTGGTCCCATTTGATTACTTCTTAGTGTACTTTGAAGTGGGTTTAAGTTTTTTGTAAAACAGTCCAATTATTGTACATGGTAAGATAGTAAGTATGACTTTGTACGGATTGGGGCTTTTACTTATTTCGTTGGGGTGAGCTAAGAAAGGATTTTCTCAAATTTGACACCTAGTGTGATAAAAGTGGCGGGTGAAACCACGAGACAGATAGCTATTATATTATTTCGTGAGAAGTGATTGCTAAAGATTTCACGTAGCGTTTTCCGCGCCCACCCATGCATCGCGTCCACGGTCCACAGTCGCGGGCGAAAATCTGACTATAAAATAGTTCCAGGCTATATGAAGGAATGTTAGTATAATAGTAGTTCAAGGAATTCCAACCAAAAAATTGAGTTTATATAAGAGCAGGACACAATTAATAACTCTGTGGTATCTGCCTGGGCTGCCACCCTGAAATCCAAGAAATCATCTCATTGAGAGAGGTAGAGCATAGCGTTTATTCGCTCAAAGAGCCGCTCGACTGGGGAAGTACCTCCACCTTACAGAATACCGCAGCCAAATAACTGTATGTTGTGTAAAGTTGTGTTCCTGCGCGTGAGTAAGGTCGCCAGAGCTCATAGGGGAGGGGGGAAAGGTCGGTAACGCGTGAGCGATGCTACTTGTGTTGCAAGCGTCCATATGGCTACGGAAACCGCTTACCATCAGGCGGGCCGTATGCTTGTTTAGCGAAAATTAAAAAAAAAAAAAAAGTTTTTTACATGTGCTAGTTCCATTCCCTTAACGTTTATAGCTTGGACATCACATTCCTTGGTGATCTTGCAACGATAAAGATCTATATTTAAAAAAAAACATACTATAACAACAACCCTATATAAATAATATTCAGTAACATTCCATGACACAACCTCTCATCTAAATTGTTTAATACAAATATATGCATCTAATCTCATTAAACACTCGGACATAATCCTCACTCCATAACGATTAGTCTTGGCAATTTTGTCTCCCCTAGCATGGAGCTACTAATCCGCGACCGCACAAAAACTTAATTAACCAAAATATATGTGGGAGTGTATAAACAAACAGCCTCCGCGAAGTCACTCCCTACTCCCCTGGGACTTTATACGGTGATACTATTTCGTGTAATGACTCCAAAATGAGGCTACACCTCCCGCAATATACGGCGTATACTTTGGTAATATATTTTAACTGGAAGTGTTATTCATCATTCCTACGTAATTAGTATGTTATATACGTAAAATTAAATGCCTTTATCATTAGACGTAAATACGCCGAAATAAAATCAATGAAATGTTTTCTATTCAATCCAATTTTTTTTTTTACCTCTTAGGTGGCAAACAAGCATATGGCCGCCTGATGGTAAGCGGTTACCGTTGCCTATGGACGCTTGCAACACCAGGGGTATCACGCGCGCGTTGCCGACCCTAAAATCTCTTGGAAAGCATTGAAAAGATTTATAAATTCCAAGTATTTAGGACTTTTTGCTTTTAATTAACTACTAAAAATATTGCACTTGAGCGGACCCATCCATAGCAATGACGATAATAAACGCGATGTTCAATCGAAAAAAAAAAAAGAAAATGCTCATTGGTTAACTACGCTCCTATTTTATTTAGAATAGACGCGACCTAAATGTCACACAGTTTTCCGCTTGAACATCATTACTCATATTTTCATGAAGGTTATTCCTTTTCAAATATTTTGGTTCTTCCATTAGCTGTAGACCAATGTTTCTTTATTCACGGCATCTCCTTAATTCATACGCGTCACGTATCCACGGGGGGCGTTGAGGCATTCTCGTGAATCGAGTAACGCGAACAAAATGAACGCACGTATTAAAGTATCATTGCCATATTATATTAAACAATATATTTTATTAACAAATTCTAAAGTCTTATTGCTTGAACTATTACTAAATAATTCGCTAGAATTATGGAACGTTGAATGTAAATAAAAAAAACTTTATGGGTAACGTTAAAAAACATATGGGTTATGTTGTTGAAGAAATTGATGGATAAGAAAAGGCAATAGTTTTATTACAAGTAATATTTTAATTATGAATAACTTATTTATCAGGTGTATCTAACGGTATATAGACTCTGGCACATTAAGGCACCGTTCCAACATCGAAAGCTCTAGAGTTCCGCGTTCACTGTAATCGATTGCGGCGCTAAGCTCGCAGCGACCACGGCGGTCAAGGAGAACGCACGTAGAACTCTGACCGCAGAACTCTAGACCACTCACTGTGGGATCGGCGGCTAAGGTAAATGTTTCATAAAATCTCATATAACAATTTTAAGTTGAAATATACGACCCAGGCAGATCGCTGCAGGTATATTGGGGAACGGAAAACTTAGGATAACTAATATTTAATTTAATGTTGTTGCAATAAGGTATAGTTTAATAATAGAAAATAATAATCAGCTAAAGAGGATACTTTTAAGTCGAGAGAAAAGCATACAGCCCTGCTGATGGTAAGCGGTTACCGTAGCCCGGTGTTGCATCACAAGCGACGCTTGCAACACCAGAGACCACTTACGCGTTGCCGACCCTTTGAGTTCCCAATGAGTTCTGGCAACCTTACTCAGACGCAGGAATATGACATTTTTATTTGGCTGGCAACATTCTGCAAAGTGGAGGTACTTCCCCAGTCAAGCTGTTCTTTGAGCGCTATGCTCTACTTCTCACATTTATCTATTTATTATAATGAGTCAAAATTTCGGGCAATATAATTTATTAGGATACTACCACAGTTTATAAAACCATACAGTCGTCCGACGTTTTTGATCTCGTGGAAAATGTCGACAACGTCTAGACAGTATCGCGACGGCCATATAAAGTATGCTGTTTCCCGAGCTACTAACATCGTTTTGTTCGCAGGTCGGGCCACGTCTCGCCCCTCACACCCCGCACGATTGCCCTGTCAAACGACTGTATGGTTTTATAGACTGAACTACTACTATAGGGGGGTACTATGAAGTACCTACTCTACCACCATGTTCTGGTTTTCTTACGATGTTTTCCTTCTTTGACACCTTCCCCCTTATTACAAAACATGGTTTAAAGTAAACCGTGACAGTAAACCAGGTTTTACTGTCATTTGGTCACTTTCTAACGTCATATAATAAAAAAAACCGGCCAAGTGCGAGTCAGACTCGCGCACCGAGGGTTCCGTACAAACCTGTAGGTATATAAGTAAATGGTAGTATAGACCTGAGTATTTGATATTAATTTCAATTTATGACCTATTAAAAAAAAACTACTTACTAGATCTCGTTCAAACCAATTTTCAGTGGAAGTTTGCACCGTAATGTACATCATATATTTTTTATAGATTTATCATTCTCTTATTTTAGAAGTTACAGGGGGGGGGACACACATTTTACCACTTTGGAAGTGTCTCTCGCGCAAACTATTCAGTTTAGAAAAAAATGATATTAGAAACTTCAATATCATTTTTGAAGACCTATCCATAGACACCCCACACTTATGGGTTTGAAGAAAAAAAAAAAATTGAGTTTCAGTTCTAAGTATGGGGAACCCCCAAAATTTATTGTTTTTTTTCTATTTTTGTGTAAAAATCTTAATGCGGTTCACAGAATACATCTACTTACCAAGTTTCAACATTATAGTTCTTATAGTTTCGGAAATAAATGGCTGTGACATACACGGACAGACAGACATGACGAATCTATAAGGGTTCCGTTTTTTGCCATTTGGCTACGGAACCCTAAAAAGGGACGAGGCTATTTTAAAACCTGGTTTTCCTTTAAACCATGTTTTGTAATAAGGTGCCTTAAGTTTGTTGAAGGATTCATCTACGAAACCCACAACCCTTTCCACGACGTTAAAAATCTCTACCACTGAGTATCATCGCCATAAAAATACACAGATGCACATTCATTGTTCTATAATCTTACCTAATAAGAAATTTTGTACCTTACTTAATTTAACACAAAGACTTTAACTTACTCACTGCATAACTCATAAGAAACAATATATTATTTCTCTATAATTTAATTCACCATTTAACTCGCTCAGTGCTGCCCTCTGCACGCCGAACACGCACGCACATTCCTAATATCCCTCTTATATGAATATTTGTCTCAATGAAAATGGAATTATGAGTCAAATTCAACCCCCCACCCCCACTTTTATGGGTCACGGGAAAATTTATATTCTACATACACATGAGGAATTTTTCATATAAGCGGAAAATTGTTGTATTATTTTAAAATATAGGGGAGTTTATCGTCTCTTATGATATATGAACTCATCTCTATTTCAACGAGAAAATGTATTTTTAGTGATGTTGTATGCGAGATTAGGTTGAAATATTTATTTAGGATCTGATCAAATATTTGTTGGCTTTTATATTGCTCATACTGAATTAGTATGTATTTTAATTTTAAGATTATTTTTAGAGAGGTAGAGCGTAGCGTTATTCGCTCGAAGATCAGCTCGACTGGGGGACCTTCATCTTACAGAATACCGCAGGAAAATAACGTTATGTAGTATTCTTGCGCGTGAGTAAGATCGCCAGAGCTCATTGGGGAGAAGGGAAGGGTTGGTAACGCGTGAGTTTTACCCCTGGTTTTCATGCGTTCATATGGCTAAAGGTAACCGCTTACACTAAAAGCGGGCCGTACGCTAGATAACACTCTCCATCGCATAAAAAAAGTACGAACCTTTTTATATTTTTTTTTTCTTTCCAATTTTTTTTTTCAAGTTATTTATTTCTAGTTTTCAAGCAACCGGGGTGCAGCCGAGGTTACTTGAATTGAAAGTTGAAGATATGTTTTTATTTTTTATTTAATTTTTATAAATTCACATGGCTTACATAAGGCTTCTACCAAACTGTAAGACAGTTTGTCGGCTGTTATTCCTGCATCACAGGTAGGTATATACATACATGTGCTAAGCTACGGACTAATAACTAAGTATTTCTAATTCGGAAAAGCACTAACAAAAAAGTTTAATAATAAAAATTATAGTAAATAAATAAAATCATGTTGTATCCATACGAAGAAAAATACAGGCATATTGTTATAATAGGTACATACAATGGGTTATGGACACTGATAGAAAATGCTTCTTTAGGTTTTTTTAAGATGCTGTGAAGATATTGTGTAAAATTGGGTTTAATTAATTTATATAATATTGTAGTGTGAATATGCGCATGGTACTGCTACCAAGGTAGCAAAAAATCATAAGGCCTACCTGATAGAAAGCGGTTACCGTAGTATATGAACGATTGCAGCTTCAGATTGCTTCGCTTGTTGCTGCAACCTGCAATATCTTCGCACCTTTCTTGAAGAACCACAAGCAGTTCTCCCTTTGGAATACCACATGCACGTAGCCTGATTTTAATATTTACATCTTGATAGAGTCTTCATTCACGATATAAAAGCTTATATTGCCGGTTCCAACCTTCCAAACTACGTTGGCCTTGCTCATAGCAATGCCATAACGTCGAGGATGTCGCCCTCTATTAATAAATGGGACTAATTAATCCAGAGTGGCATCTGTCATGTTAAAGAATAGTCGGGCCACCCCCGGGCCTCGCTTGCAGCACAAGTTACTGACGCCAAGTAATTGCTTTTGTTAAATCAACAGCCCTGCTACGGGGTTAGGTGGAAGGTCGAAATGGAATGGAATATGTATTTAAAATTCTGTGACATTTTTATAGCTAAGAACATCTATATGATCTATATGACATCGAGTGAGATAACCACAGAGATAACTGATTTTATTATAGCATACAGTGGGATTTGAATGAATTTTATTTGCGGTAGTGTCTGATATCAAATATCTTATTCGCTATTCACTTTATAAAGTGATAATGGACGTGAACAAAAAAAAATGATTTATAGATAGACAAAATAAAAAAAAAACGTTCAGAAAAAAAAACATTAAAATCTTTAATTTCGTATATTTTATTCCATTGGGACCATCCGCAGATGGGAAGCGCGACCTATAACAATAATGAAATAGAAAGAAATACAATTCCAAGAAAATTTCCAAATGCTATTCAAGTGATCGATCGGAATGAAAAAGAAGCCTAAATTATTATTTGAAAGTATTTTATAGGAGATAACGTTATTTTTAATTTGATCCTCTACTCTGTTGACTGATCAATTTGTGGAACACATCGTCTTACTAATGAATTGTCAGTTTGTCACTGAACTACCGTGCCAAATTGCTGCCAAACAGAGCGATTGAACTGAACACAGTAATAATTTATTCGATATTCTTCGTGCAATAAATCCCGTGGAAGTAACATTTATTTCGTGTCAATCTGTATTAAATTGAAACGTCTGTATTTAGTTCTGTTTTAAACGGTTAACATAAAAAAACAGAGGGATGGTTAACTAACTATTGGGTTATATGGTACAACTAGCCCAGCTTTAGACCTATATTACGTGCTTATAGAGTTTAATTTTGAATACCTGTTTCCTTGTGTGAAACGTAGTGAAAAATCAAGGTTCCCTTACCGTCAGGTGGTCTGTCAACCTTCTGTCATAAAAGTATATATATAAAAAACCTTCAGAATATAGTATGTCTTATTAAATTTAAAATTATATGGCTAAATTAGAACGTGCAAACAATTTATAAAACAATAACGTATTGCAATTACTATTGTTACTACATCTCTACTTCCCATACTACACAGCAACCACGATAGGTCCTTGAAAATATTACATTTGAACAAAACCACAAGAAATAATGAGCTACATGTTGTACAACCAAACATAACTTATATTACCCATTAGCAGTAAAAATGTTACGAAACAACGTAATTTAATAGAAACAATGGACGCAACTGTCGAAAGAACAACAACATAGTTTACCGAGATCTCGTAATCATAACATACATAACGGCATCACAAAACTCTCCCCAGCTCTGATTTGCGATGCAAATTACCGAGTATGAACGAAATAACTTCCTGACTGATGACTCGGCTCGCGCAAATGCCTATAATGACTAATATTTCACTTTTATGTCGCTCGAAGGCTGCTCTAAAAAGAACCTAATTATCCTCGTGGAAAGTTGCGAGCACTCGCGAGCAACGGCTGTGATTACACGATCATAAAACCTGACTTGAAATTACTATGTTTTTTGTTAAATATTTTTTGAATAATCGATACCTTTCAGACGATTATGGCTATCGATGAAATTGTCGACTCACAATGGAATGGGACAGCGTAAGTGAAATGAATTTTCGATTCGAAAATCTATTGTTGCTTTTGAAGAATAACCGATTATTATCATAGTCAGGCGCAAATCAGAATTCTTCATCGTAATTGCGTAAGATTCTCTTGGGTTATTCGTATTACGTAACTGGCAACCGTTATTGCACGTTTGATGGAACTTCAATTGCGGATTGTAACTGTCAATTGAGAGACAATACGGTTAATTATAATAATTGAGTAAAAACGACACCATAAATAAATTAGTTTGCTATGCTTTAGTCACTATTGTGAAAGTTTGGAATTATTGCAATTAACAAATTAAAAGTAAAAATCTAACTGCATTTTTAACCGACTTCAAAAAAAGGAGGAGGGTCTCAATTTTATTGTATTTTTTTTTATATTTCTTACCTCATAACTCCGTCATTTATTAACCGAGAAAGAAAATTCTTATTTTTTGCCTGGAAGGGTACTTGCCGTTTGGTCCCATTGTCATCAGATCAGAATTTGATTACTTCTTAGTGTAATTTGAAGTCAGTTTAAGTTTTTTGTAAAACAGTCCAATAATTTAAGATCTTTAAAAAGAATACGTGTGGCACTCGGAGACTGCCGCGGTAAAGCTATTGCATTTGAGAATCTGAGAATTTAAACTATACGTGTGTGTGTGTGTGTGTGTGTGTATATATTATATATATTCTTTTATTAAATAAACTGGCTGCCCAGCGCGACTTCGTTCGCGTGGTGCTACCCTACCCTGTGTTACTACCCTACCCTGTGGTGCTACCCTACCCTACCCTACCATATCCTACCCTACATAAGAAAAAAAAACAAAATTTCATAAGAATCGGTCAAGCCTTTTCTTACAAACACTGAGCCACACGCAAAGAGATTACTCCCGTACGGCCCGTACCCCAGTGACGTGATTTTTCTGCTAATACTTATATTTTTAAACTTGTGATATCTTTTGAATGAAACGTCCGAATTGAATAATTCAAAATGTTATATAAAGGTATTGAAGCAGTCTTGAATATGAAGTAATTTATTTTGATAAGGATTAATACCAAAATACAAATAAAGAGCCTTTTCTAGCGGCGGCAATTCAATACATTTTTTAAAATAGAAAAACACTTATCGTGGCATAACTACAATAGTTAGACACATGATATCGCGACACTTTGTGTAAATAATAATGTGTTCTAGAAAGTCGTAGTACATTATTTTATTCTATCATCAATAGTTTTCGCAGCGCACGCGATGTAATGAATATTTTAGGTATTTTTTTTACACCTTGGGTTACATTATTGGAGTTTTAGTAAGGATCCCAAATTTTTTGAAAATATAATATAGCCTATGTCAACCGGGGATAGTATAGATTCCCAACAGTGAAAGAATTTTTCAAATCGGTTCAGTACTTTCGGAGCCTATTCAATGCAAACAGTATCACCGCTGTGCCGGTCGGAGTGGGGCGTGTTAGGTTATTTCGTTACGGAATTTCTGGATTCGGTCTCCACGCTCAAGGCCCGCGATAGAAGCTATGCAATAGCTTAAAAAAAGCTTAAATAACGTTATACCTACCCGTACTTTTGCACTCTTTTTAATTTCTCGATTGACATACCTAAGTATTAAAGCAACATTTAATCAATAAGCATGTAGAAAGTATATATTAGTTAGAAGAATAAAATTTTCACCTACTGAATATGAATTAAGTTGCGAGATATGAAATACCTCAACCCGCTTTAAAGCCAATATGGCGAAAACCGGCTAAAATTCACAACGCAACCCATTTAAAATCACTTTATTGCTCAAAACCTCGCCAGATAGAGACAATAAATTATGGAGTAAACGGTGCGCATGACTACCCGTAAATTTTGACTTTCCACAGTATCTGAGTACCACAATTCGTCCGCGGGCGAAGCGTGGCCCATAGATTAACGCTTATTCAGAATTATCAAAAGAATACTTTGTTTGTAACACGTGAATTTTGCTCACGAGTTCGCAGTATCTTCTGCACGTTCAATGCATCTTTAGTTTGACGTTAGGTTTGCTTCGATTTATTGACAGGGTTATGAAGTATGAGACTGAATATAGTTTCTGGGAATTAATTCTACAAGTTGAGATGAAATCCGTGTTTTGATATTTTATCTCATTATAAAATCACTAGTTTCCTCCCGCGGTTGTTCTCGGGTTACTTATATTTATCTTGATTAAGTATATTTTATATCATGTCATTGTTGTTTGTGCGTGATTTAATCACTAGCACCTAAAAATCTAAATATTCAAACATTCACATTCTTAAAATGAGTAAGTAAAAATAATAATAATAAATATCCTGGGACATTCCTCACACACGGTCATCTGATCCCAAACTAAGTAGAGCTTGTACTATAGAAACCAGATAACTGATATAATACATATACTACTTTTTGTTTGTAAATACATAGTTACACCTCAAAGTATATAAATACTACGTACAAGTTACACCCAGACTCAGGACATACAGACATGTTCATGCATACAAACCCGTCCCGAATATTTTAACTAAACTAATGCACAAATTAACAAAACTGATTCCCAGCTAGGTTAATAATAAAATAAACGTGTCTGTAGCAAAACAAAATAAATCTCGTTTCATAAATTATACTATTAGCATTTTTGTACATTTTATTCAGATTTACGATAATGTTAATGTTAATGGTGATTAACGATGCGAAATAAGCCAGTAAATATTTTTTAGACTGTGCAGTATTCAATATAAAATAATTTAATTAACATTAGTCGTGAATATGTTATGAAGCCTTTTCAATTTTCAGGAGCATTCATGATTTACAATGTTATTTATCAAAAATATTGATGCTTTGATCCAGATTGAGTGTCGGAGATGTGCACGCGTCAAAAAAATAGCCCCTAACTGTTAGGGGCTAAATCAAATAAAAATAAATAAAATTGCAAAATAATGTTAAACATTTAAATTTCTCCCGATTTTAATTGGAATATTTCAACAACTGCTATCATTATGAACGTCACTATGACAAGCAGAATGACGCGGAGGGAGCGTAAAACGTAGCTGTTACGCGCAGCAGCCTATAAAAGTTGGACTGTTTTATATATTCGTGTAGTATGGCGACGTTCATTCTAGGTATATTTATTTCTATGGATTTATGTTAGCAGGTAATTTAAAATCCACAAATGGTGTTATTTTTTCATAGATTTAAATTCATGAGTTTGTGACCTCCACAAAATAGGAAACCGTCATATAATTATGCTTGGATAATATCAAACAAAGTCCGCCCGCCGCGTCTGTCTGTCTGAACGCGATAAACTCAAAAATCGACTGGAAGGATTTTCATACAGTTTTCACCAAAAGACGGAGTGATTCATTAAGTTTATAATTCATTAAGTGTTTGTGTAATTTGGCGGTTGGTTTGTTTTTATAATGAGACGATGATTTTTGAAGATGTGGGAATAAATTATGCAGATATAACTACTCTGTTACCCGTGCGAAGCCGGAGCGGGTCGTGTGATTGTAATTATGAATAATATTCAGAATCACATTTTTTTTCTTATTTCAAAGTTAATAAGGTTGATAGTTATAAGTAATTGCTAAAATTCATTCATTATTTATGTTTATGGTTTCGACACAATATAATCGAAAATCAATTTCAACTTTATACTCAACACGTAAAAGCCTATAATTTCTTTCAAAATCACTTGTTCTTAAAAAAAATCACATTTAATATTGTACATGCAACATTATGCCAATATTGATACGGCGAATCAATATTCCCACCATCATTGGCTCAGTAACCTTTTTCACAGCTAAGGCTTAAGTCTGCAAACATGCTTACCGATCTCTTTGTATTTTATCCCCTAGCCAGGCATAAAGGATAATGTATTCTACATCTTTATTCATAGAGTCGATATAAGGTTGTAAGTTTTTAATCAAAAAATCGAATATTGTTAAGCCAACATAAAGCAACTCCGCGAACAGAGAGTTATCGGATCCACGATATTTCGAACGCCTTTCGAACCGAAATTAAAGCAGCATTACGTTGACTGACCTGTCACTTTAATCAAACTTTCGTCAGATTTTTTTACTTAGGGAGAATAAACAGGTGTTATGATGAATTTATTGATAGGCATAATATATCACTTTCTTACTTTTGCTTAATCAGTTGTTTCGCAGTTCTTGCAATTCTATTTTTTTTCTTATGAAGTTATAGTTAGGATCTGCGTCCTGTCCGCGAGCCAATGAAATAATAAGAATGCTAAAATAATAAATTTACTGATGCAGCTTTTATACATTAGGTAATATTGCAGACCATAATTGCAGCGTAGAAATTGATGATGTTCCCGAATTGTAACAAACCCTTATAAATCTACTGAGATTTTCTATAGTGGCCAACTCTACCAACCGCTAGGTCATAAAAGACGGCACACTATACCTGGCAACCCCTTACGAAGCATCAGAGACCCTCTGCGGTAGGTCACGAGGAGTACCTGGATGAGGTGGCTGACTGCGTCCGCAGATGTCCATCTCGTTCATTGATTGTTCTGGGGGACTTTAATGCCCACGCAAGAGTATGGGGGAACCCCAGAGACAGTCCAAGGGGAGAGACCGTACAAGAGTGGGCGGCTGGTCTGGACCTCCGTTTAGTTAATCGGGGGTCCGTGAGCACATGCGTGCGTTGGCAGGGGGAGTCGATCGTGGACCTTACATGGGCGACTCCTGCTGCCATGCGCATGCTGTCGGGATGGCGAGTTGCAGAAGAGGTGGTCACTCTATCTGACCACCGCCACATCCTCATGGATGTGGCATTCCGCCGTCCCGTCACCAGTACCAGCCGCCATGAAGGCAGCCCTCCGCGACGTTGGTGTCTCAAGCGGCTAGATCGAGACATGCTCAAAGCCGCCGCCAATGTCGCGGCATGGCCAGAAAACACCGAAGAGATTCCGACCGATCCAGAAAGAGAAGCGGACTGGTTCCGCGGCACGATGACGCAAATTTGCGATGCATCAATGCCGCGGTCCAGTCGCCCCAAGCACCGGGCGGTGTATTGGTGGTCGGCAGAAATCGCGCAAATTCGCGCGGTTTGCTTGCGAAGCCGCCGCCTTTACACCAGAGCCCGGAGGCGAAGGCGAACTCCTGCCGAGGAGACAGCCAGTCTCTATAGGGCATATCGAGCGGCCACAGTTGCGATGCAGATCGCCATCTCAGACGCCAAAAAACGGTGCTGGGATGAGCTCCTGGAGGGACTCAACGAGGATCCATGGGGGCGCCCATATAAGATGGTCCTGGGTAAACTCAGGCCATGGGTGCCTCCCCTGACGGAGACCCTAGATCCGAACCTGCTGGGTCGAGTAGTGACTACTCTTTTCCCGGCGGGGCGGTCAAGTCCCTCAGTTCACCCCTCGACGTCGTGGGAGTGGAATGACGAGTTGGGGGTGACCGTACAGGAGCTAGATCGAGCTATTGGCCGCTTGAAAGCCCGAAATACCGCACCAGGACCCGACGGTGTATCGGGTCGGGTGTGGGTGTTGAGTCTGGCTGCCCTGGGGAACAGGTTGAGGCAGTTGTTCAACAGCTGCCTCCGTTATGCCAAGTTCCCCACGGCCTGGAAGGAGGCAAGTTTGGTCCTCTTGAAGAAAGAAGGCAGATCCGCAGATTCTCCCTCTGCGTACCGTCCCATATGCCTGTTGAACGAGGTGGGCAAGCTGTTCGAACGAATACTTGCCGCTCGTCTCAACGGGCATCTGTCGTGCGTTGGTCCTGACCTGGCTGATAGCCAGTTCGGCTTCCGACGGGGGCGTTCGACCGTAGACGCGGTCTTGCGTGTCCGCTCTCTGTCGGAGCAGGCTGTATCCCGGGGTGGAGTGGCGTTGGCGATAAGTCTCGATATCGTCAACGCCTTTAACTCTCTGCCTTGGGACGCAATTAGGGGGGCTCTGGCATACCATCAGGTGCCCTCCTACCTGCAAGATATAGTCAGGGATTACTTGCACGACAGGTACATCTTGTACATGGACCAAGACGGTAGGAGAATCCGGAGGGAGATCACGTGTGGGGTTCCACAGGGGTCGGTGTTGGGCCCGTTGCTGTGGAACCTAGCGTACGATGCGGTTCTGCGTGTCAATCTCCCCGCTGGCGTAAATGTCGTTTGCTATGCAGACGACACGTTGGTGGTCGCCAGTGGGGATACCTTCGAGGGGACCAAACAGCTCGCCGAGCTTGGGGTGGAGGTCGTCGTTGCCAAAATCCATGAGTTGGGTCTGGAAATAGCGCCTCACAAGACCGAGGCGCTATGGTTCCACAAACTGCCAAGAAGCAGGGAACCACCCGACTCGTGCGTCCGAGTAGGTGAGTCGGAAGTCGGGGTGGGGCGGTACATGAAGTACTTGGGCCTCACCCTGGACAGTCGCTGGGGCTTCGAAGAGCATTTTGATCGCCTAGTCCCCCGGATCGAGAGGGTAGCGGGTGCTATGCACAGACTTCTGCCCAATCTCGGGGGACCGAGAGAGGAAGTTCGCCGCCTCTATGCGGGGGTCATACGATCCGTAGCCCTATACGGGGCGCCCGTATGGGCAAAGAGGCTGGCCATCCGACGCTGTAGAACGAAAGTCTACAGCGTCCAGCGTAAGATGGCCATACGGATCGTACGGGGATACCGCACAATATCGTTTGAGGCGGCAACTGTTCTGGCTCGCTTTCCGCCACTAGACATTCTGGCGGATATGGATGCGAGGGTATATGACCGGATCCGCATCGCCCGCCAGAGTGGTGGAGGTGATCCAGAAGAGGCGATCAGACGGCAGGAGCGACTTATCGCATTCGCGACGTGGCGCGCAAGGCTCTGCGAGGAGCGGCATGCGCGCAAACGCGTTGTAGAAGCAGTCCTGCCGGTCTTCGAAGCCTGGATGCAGCGACAAGGTGGACGACTCACCTACAGACTTACACAGATACTCACCGGGCATGGGTGCTTCGGTGATTATCTGTGTAGGATCGGACGTGAGGCAACGGCGGCTTGCTTCCATTGTGGTGGGAGTGACCAGGACTCCGCATCGCACACGCTCGCGGTGTGCCCCGCGTGGGAACCCGAGCGGCGGATCCTGGTCGACCTGATCGGTCGGAATCTCTCCCTGCCAGCAGTCGTGTCGGCGATGCTGAGCGGGGATACGGCGTGGAGGGCCGTAGCCTCCTTCTGCGAGACCGTAATGGTCCAGAAGGAGGCTGCTGAACGGGATCGGGAGAGGGCCGATCCCGATCGGAGACGACGCCGCCGAGGCGCAGCAGTGCCTCGTGGCGGCCCTCCTGCCCTGTAGCTGGGGCTTAGAATCACAGCTACGGTGCTCCCCTGCCTGTCGTAAAAGGCGACTAAACGGGGACCTTCGGGGTCGTGGGCAATCGGGGCGGGGGCCCTGAACGCCCAGAAGCGGCCCCGAGGAGGACGATGGGTCGTTGTGGTCACGACTCATCGTGCGATAGCACTGCGAGGGTGCTGGGGGGAGGTATCACACTTCCCCCGGGACGGGCTATCACAGCGCCGCGCGTGGAGGGGCGAGCAGGTACGCGATCTGCACGAGAGCCCGCCCCCCTCTGTAGCGCAGGTGGCGGCCACCGTGGGGTTTTAGCCGGTAAAAGTCCGGCATAACCTGGCCGCTCCCCCCAGGGCGGTCGGGTATCCTAGGAGGATTTCCCCACGTAAATAAAAAAAAAAAAAAAAAAAAAAGGTCACGCCGCCAGAGTACTCGCCCCAGGTACTCTTGAGAAAATGTGAGTCACACCGTGATCGCTCACTACCATTTGTCCAGAATGTTAAAAGTCGCTCACCACGCGCACCCCACTAGCTGCGTCTGTGCTAGTACTTACGCAAGCGCAAGCACTAGCACAAACACACCCTAATTCAATAAAACATCCCGAATTGTAACAGTTGAAACACCCCAGAAGATGTTTTGGTAATTATCGTTAGCTCTTATAAACTCTAGAATAAAATAAATACATTATCTGTAAAATCTGGGGCTGAAACTATTTTTTTATAAATTGCTTATTTTTTTACAATAGCTATAAAATTCTGGGGTTAATATTATTATAAGCAAGCTTCCTTATGGTCCCCCAGATACATACTTTTTAAATTCAACTGAGTTCACCATCCATCCAATTAGACGCAACTGCAAGTGAACAAAACTCAAAAAAAACAATAGGACCTTCGATTTCACACGTTAAAATTCACCAAAAGGGTGGAGCTTCTATTACAGAGACAGTAAGCATAAGCTGACACGGCGAGTTGAATGTTTTTGTAGATTTTAGGTATTTAGCTATTTTACAAGAAGAGCTTGATATTTTGTTTCTTTTAGTAATCTTGGCTAAAGGAACTTCTAAATATCTACCTACCCACTATATCCCTCAAGCAATATTTTTTTGTATGCTTATTCATCCCCATTAAGGTTTATGTTAATAAAGTTCTAAAATTATATAAAACTGACGAAGAATTAGAAAAAGAATAAAAATAAAAGTCGTTGGTTAAATAAAATTTAACTTCCCAGGGGGCCAACCACAAGCTCTTAAAACAATATTATTATAACCTTATTTTTCTTTTGTCCTGTTTTGACGCCGGATGTCAAAGAGGGACAAAAAACAAATAAGGTTATTTTAACCTTGTTTTAAGAGCTTGTGGTAGCTCTCTTAAAATGCCCCGCTCACACTTCCGCGCAACTTAAAGCCGGACACACAAGCACGAACTTGTAGCCTTTGCTTGAAATACAGCACCAATTAAAGTTGACACCTCAAAGCCTCTGTTCAGTTAGCAACTCGCACGAAACCGTAACATCCGATTGGTTCTCACGTATGGATTCTGTTCATTTGTACTATTTAGTGTTATGTAAAACGTTGCGGTCACTTTTTGGATTAGTAATTTAGTATGTTTACTGAACGGATTTGTATGAAATTTACCATATATCATACTTTAATTAAGGCGAAACTCACGAGCCTCGACCATCGAAGAAAGGTTGCTTGCTTATCGGTTTTCTACAGGATATATTTTGGAGAGTGTGCGCAGGAATTGTTCAACCTAATTCCACCATCCCCATTTTTACACCGAACCACAAGACGCCGGGAAAATTTTCACCCGTACGTTGTTGACATACCGAAAATACGGACACAGCGTTTTGCATCCTCATTTATAATGCGGACAGCAAGGGAGTGGAACTTGCTTCCGGCGTCTGTGTTTCCTGACGCCTACAATCTAGGAACTTTCAAGGCCAGAGTGAATAGGTTTCTTCTGGGTAAGCGTGTTTCATCTTAGGCTTCGTCATCGCCCCTTCTGGGCGGGTCAGTGGCCAAAAGCAAGCCCATTTAATTAAAAAAAAAAAAAAAAAATAACTTATACTATTGATACTTTTTATCACGGGAAACACGCGGGCGATATTAAAAAAAAAGTAGGTATTTTCATCCGATGTAGCGGAAAATATGAATTAACAAAAGAGTTGTCGAATGAAAAGGGAACAATAAAACTTATGAAGCCAGATGCGTCAAAACGGAAGCCTGTGGGGTAGCACCCTGTATAAAGCACTCACAGTCAAAGGCTTTGCATTCAGTTTATTGTTTCCACAGTAAGGGCCAAATTATCCATAAGGCAGTGTAGGCAACTGCCTTGAGGCCCCGCATTGGTTAGGGGCCCCGCGCACTGAGAAAAATGGCAGAAAAAATGTTCCGAGCATTGCCTAGGAGCCCAGTCATCGTTTATTCGGCCCCGTCCACCGTCCACCGGGTATTTGATATTTTTAATTATTCTTAGCTATAACTTGTACTCGAATGGTATATGTAATGGTAAGAATAGGGGCCCAAGTCTGCTATTACAATTGTGTTATAAATTATCTTTCAGTGGTGTTAAAATTGACAGAATTGTCAGTTTTGGTAGTCTACTAAGTCAATAGACTTGGCCCCCATATAATTATTAATTAAGATTAATACTTACCTACCCAATATTCTATCCCTATCATTAATATGTCATCATCATCATCAGCCTATAATGCCCCAGTGCTGGCCTCCTTTCCCCAATGAGGGTGAAAGGGAATGTGCAAATACTCCACCACGCGTGCCCACAGCGGATCGGTGGAGGTAGGCTAGTGGTCAACCTACTGTTGGAGTTTTCAAACCGCCTTTTAGACCTCCGACTATCACAATAAAGTGATAACCGGGACCAACAGCTTTACGTGCCTTCCGAAGCACGGAAATGCTCGATTTGAAATACCACTAGGCGGTCACACATTCAGGTACCGACCAAGACGGTGGTAGCTTAACTTTGCCGATCGATTAAGAACGGCTAATCATGCTATACCACGAGCGCTTCATTAATATGTTAACAAACTAAATTTATTTTTATTTCAAATATAATTAGGGTTGGCGCGATTGATACCCCTGGTATAAGGCTGTATGGTAACTATAGTAGATTTCAAATAGCATGAATTCAGTGACAAATGGTCTTTTATTAGATTTCTTAATGGTTAATGTTCATTTCGATATAATAAAGGAATTTTATGAGAGCGGGGCTTCATGAAATATTGTGAGTAGTATTTCAGACTAATCAAATGGAATTTCACTAGATATTGGTAAAAACCCTTGACGACTCATCCTATGTGAAATAGAGTATAACCTGCTTAATACAGGCAGGACGAACACTTGATAGCCTTAGTGGTATAAAAATAAAGTCTATGTTAAGACATAAAATATTCCAGCAGGTTTTCAACAAGAACAGTATTTTCTAAATGGAGTAAGAAAACTGAATGAGGTATGAACGAAAAGTTACTCCTATGCAAATGGGCATAAAAATCAAAATAGGTACTAAAAGGCACCAAAGTGTAAAAGTAGGATGTCTTGTATATTTATATGGAAAACTACGTGAACACATTACCTCCCCTCTTGGGGAGGTTTGGCGTGTTATAAAGAACGCTTTCATGCAAAGTGGATTTGTGAAAGTTTTCGCTTGAAATAATATTTGAATTTGTAATTTTGACGTCGGCCTGCACATAAAGCAAGACGGATGGTCTGACTTTGAATAATATAACGTAACTATAGGATTGAAAATGGATGGAATGGAATATTGTACACACTTTCAGTACCTTGCATAACACATTATTATCTCTGGAAACATGACATCGTCACTATGAATCTCTTCAAAGCTACAAAGGGATTGCCAACCTTTACAAAGCCTTTGTAGGCAACGGTCAAGTTTTATTCTAGTACGTGAGTAGGTCTTTTATTTTTAAGTTGAAAAATGCAGCTTTAGTTTAGGCTATAGTAGGCCCTTATATATAGTAGTATATAGGCCCGTAGGTATATAGGCCCTTACAAAAATAAAATATAAAAATAAAATAAGATATGAATATACTCTTATAAGAAGCTGAGACTAAATAGTTTATGAACAAAAATATGGGTCATCCCACATTATATTTTTCTAAACATCTCAAGGACTATCGTAACAAATTGCAAAGAGCTATCCCATAGATCCTGTGGGGTCAACGTCCCTTCCCATAACTTGCCCTAAGGGCGCCACCCATTTCCCTAATATATGCGTCATATGATAAAAGTGCAAACATGTATGAATTTTTATGTAGGTATACCTACCCTCTGATGTAGCACCCTACTGAGAGACTCGGTGCTAAGAAGGAGCAATATTCTTGGGCAAAATTTCTGTCACTAAGTATTATATTGTGTTTTATTCTTCACATAGCATACACTCTAGATGGTGACAAAAAAGGTATACATCTACATACATATACATATAAATCGAAAACTGAGTGACTGACTGCATGCAAGGTCTAAAAACACACATATTTAGCCGTCTACTATGAGGTAAGAGAGGATCTCATGAAAAACTATGAGACGAAAAGGTCTCCATAATTTCAAATTTGAACACAAGAAAAGCTTCTCAAGACGATGTTAACTGAGTGGTAGTGACGTCGGATACCGAGACGAAGGTCCCGGGTTCGAATCCTACAATAAGCTCGAGCTTTCGGTGAAGGAAAACATCGTGAGGAAACCATAGCACGGTGGTAGGGTACTTTGTAGTGGCCTTTGTAGTACTTTGTACCTGGCTGGCTAACTAGCCAGTTGAGAATCTATCGCGAAGCACATTTGTGTGCTCACCACCTTCGGCCACATCATCACTTACCATGGTGAGATTGCGGTCAAATACAGGCCTATAATAAAAGAAAAAAAGAGTTCATGCGCATTTTCTAATCCTTTGAGAGAGGTAGAGCCCAAATAACTTTATGTTGTGTAAAGTTGTGTTCCTGCGCGTGAGTAAGGTCGCCAGAACTCATAGGGGAGGGGGGAAAGGTCGGTAACGCGTGAACGATGCTTCGTGCGTTGCAAGCGTCCATATGGCTGCGGTAACCGCTTACCATCGGGCGGGCCGTAAGCTTGTTTACCGACTTAGTCGTATATTTTTTTATTTTTTTATAGAAAATAGATAAATAGAGTAAATTTAAATAACTACATTGCTCTAAATATAACTCTTAAGAGCAGCAAGTGATGGTCCCATACGGAACCTCTGTCTCGTGACATACTGTCTTATAATCTAAGGAACTATAAAAATGTGTCCCCTTCAAGATATTGTCGAACGCGGAAAGAATATGATATTACGAAATGGTTGAATTTTATGGACATTTTAACGGCATATAATGTTTTATTTAACTTTCATATCAGTTTTTAGGATATTTTGCAGACGCTTCCTTCAGTTTGAATGTTGCAAAGTCTATTTGAAATATTTCCCAAAAGCCGTCGCCGTCACAAAGGATGTTCACTGATCAACACTGGATCTCCACCATTGATTGAACTATCTTGACCAGTTTACAACCAGCAAGCCCAGCAACTCTTCAACGTCTCCAGTACACTTGGTAGGATCCGATCGAAAATTATAAGGAGTTAGAGATCTAATTGTTTAACTACGTACCTAATTATTACTAGTATTGAAATAATTAGGCTAACATTCAAGTCCACCTGTAAATTTCAAAGAAACGAAAATCCATACAAGCGCAACGGAAATATAACTCTTACATACAACTAATTCAAATCGTTTCAAATGCGGTCTAATACAAAATTAAATAGGCAATTTGCTTGCAAACTATCCAATAAAGAAACCTATCAGCATTATTTCTACTAATAACCAATCGATTGGTCCCGATAATAATAGATTCTCCTTATCCATTTTAGACGCAGAAGTAATTTGAATTGTTGGATATTAATGGTCTAATTGAATAATAATTGAATCATACTATCGTTCAAACTCGAGCCTTAATAACCTTGTTGTGATTTTTTTGCTAGTTTCGATACAACGTCCATTGGTAATTATTAGTAACTTGAACTCATTTCCTTTAAAAAAAAGTTGTAATGTACATGAGAAGTTTATACAAATTAAACAAAGCAATGTATCAGAAAAAAAAAAACAATTGCGAGTAGGACTCATTCCCTAAGAGGGTTCAGCCCCATGACACGTGTTTTATTTTTCCAGCACTTGCGTAGTATGAAATTAAGCGCAAATATAATGTTTTTCACGAAATAGGTAAAGCCCCACGGGCTAAAATTTCTTCACTTCAGAGCAAAATTAAATTTCACCGAAAAGTTTTTATTATCACCCCTGATCATAAAAACAATATCATATTTAGTATCATTTAAACTGAAATTTTCAAATATTCGATGTTATTTTCAATATGAGAATATACCGTATCATACATAACCCGTTTCCCACATAAATACAGACAAACAGAAATATAATAAAATTTGTCTCTACGCATAACAAAATTACTTTATAAAGTGCCGTTTTTCCATTAAGACGTACGAAACCATAAAAAACATTCAATGTAGATGTTCTTTGTGAAGCAAATAGGTAACTGTTTATTAATAGAAATACGGTACCACTTAATTAAATAAATCCTTTGAGTATAGTTTAGTTAAAGAATGGTCTAAACAACTTTAAAAAGTATCACACCTCGAAAATATAAACAACAGACAAGCAATACAAAGCCGACGGGCCAGTTGGCGCAGTTGGTTAAGACGTGGAGTCTTAACCTATAGCGCCGCAGGTCGTGGGTTCGATTCCCACACAGGACATGCATTTGTGTGCATGAACATGTCTGTATGTCCTGAGTCTGGGTGTAATTATGTATATTAAGTATGTATTTACAAACAAAAAGTAGTATATGTATTATATCAGTTATCTGGTTTCCATAGTGTAGCGTCCACGCACTGACACCACTGCACAGATTAGTGACTAGTTACTCCGTAGCACTGGCTCACCACTACACCAGGTCCGAGCGCAAGCGCACGTCCAACCCGCACCGCGTCTAATGTCAGACTGGCCGGTTGACAGCTACCCCCCTCTACTGGTGTACATGAGACAGTGTATTATATCTACTGTATAGATACAAACACTACATCCCTTCCTTTTTAACAAATTTTAATTATTTCAAATGTAGGTAATCAATACTAGAGATAATTATTATTTACTGATGCAAATTACACTTTTGATATTTGTGGCTTTCACCCAGTGTCGCGACAGACACGTCTTTAATTTTAATACTGATTCTAACCAACACCGGTGTACATGAGACAATGTATTATATCTACTGTATAGATACAAACACTGCATCCCTTCCCTTTTACCAAAATTTTATTATTCCCTTAGATGGTACTCGCGGTCCTTTACATGAGTGCTTGAACCATTCACGTAAACTTGGAAGATATCGGTTACAAAACCATCTTTGGAACATCCCTCGCATCTCGCAAACCATCCACTTGTAAAATTCTCTAAACTATGGATCCAATTCAGGGATGAACCTGCTTTTATTTTTTTCTTTAGCAAATAAGTTTTTGTTAAAATGTTTGCCATGAGTTTGTGATGTAAAGCATTGTCTGAAGTAATAGGACTGGGTATTCTTTTCATAGATATTATTCTTTTTAGAGCTAATAGACCTTTGTCGACTGATTAATCTTGTACTACTTGCAAATGTATAGCTCTAATCTTGCTCTAACTGCTAAACAAGTAAATAAACATATCCACAATTTAAGTTTTTTCCATTATCCAATTTAAGTCAATAACTAATAACTATTTCAACACAATGGGAACCTGTACCTTATTACCGTATAAGGAACCTACGCAATATATTAGCAAACAACGTGAAATCGACTCACCAGATACTGCTTTAAAAGCTATCCCAAGCACCACCACATGAACACCAAATAGAAAGTAAGTGCTCACATGAGACCCCCGGCACCAACTGGAGATGACAGCTTCAGGCCGCTATCAATATGATTGATGCTGCCAGCATAGAATCATCACCATCAAACTGCAAATTATTCCAATTGAATGGAATTCTAACAAATTAATTCCAATTGAATGTAATTTAAAAAAAGTAATTCTAATTGAATGTAATTCAAACGAAGTAATCCTTATTGAATGTAATTCATATAAAGTAATTCCAATTGAATGGAATTCAAGTAATTCCAATTGAATGTAATTCAAGTAATTCCAATCGAATGGAATTCAAGCAATTCCAATTGAATGCAATTCAAGTAATTCAAATTGAATGGAATTCGAACAAAGTAATTCTAATTGAATGGAATTCAAATAAAGTAATTCCAATTGAATGGAATTCAAGTAATTCCAATTGAATGGAATTCAAGTAATTCCAGTTGAATGTAATTCAAGCAATTCCAATTGAATGTAATTCAAGTAATTCTAATTGAATGGAATTCAAGTAATTCTAATTGAATGGAATTCGAACAAAGTAATTCTAATCGAATGGTATTCAAGTAATTCCAATTGAATGTAATTCAATTAATGCCAATTGAATGTAATTCAAGTAATTCCAATCGAATGCAATTCAAGTAATTCCAATTGAATGTAATTCAAGTAATTCCAATCGAATGCAATTCAAGTAATCCAAATTGAATTGAATTTGAACAAAGTAATTCTAATTGAATGAAAATCGAACAAAGTAATTCTAATTGAATGGAATTCAAGTAATTCAAATTGAATTGAATTCAAACAAAGTAATTCCAATTGAATGGAATTCAAACAAAGTAATTCCAATTGAATGGAATTCAAGTAATTCCAATTGAATGGAATTCAAGTAATTCCAATTGAATGGAATTCAAGTAATTCCAATTGAATGGAATTCAAGTAATACCAATTGAATGGAATTCTATTTTGTGGGTGTTTGCATTATTCTTTCCTTACATTTCTTTTATGTCATTTAATTCCAAATTTCAATTTTTATGTATGCCTTGTCAATGACATTTCAATTTTAATGTATGCTGGTCCACATCTTGCTTAACATCGTTCCATATACTACTTAAAACTGTATACTACTGTAAAGCTGGTCGTATCCATGTTATTTCTTTCTTGAACTATCCATCTTATTTGCATCTTCCATTTCTGTTATTATTATCTCTAACTGCTTGCTTATTTCTTCACTAACTCTCTTTTTTTTTAATTTTTTTTTTCTAGAATGTGTACTTCTGTTATTATTGCCCAATTCCGACAATTTCCAATTTAATGAAGGTATTACTTTAAAATACCAGACGATTTCCAATTTAATGGAGGTATTAATTTGAACTTCCCGACAATTTCCAATTTAATGAAGGTATTAATTTAAAGTACCAGACGATTTCCAATTTAATGGAGGTATTAATTTGAACTTGCCGACAATTTCCAATTCAATGGAGGTACTACCAATTTTAATTCGTCTTTATCTGATTATTTTCAATTTGATAGAGCGTTTCATTTCATTTCATTTCATTTCATTTCATTTCATTTCATTTCATTTCATTTCATTTCATTTCATTTCATTTCATTTCATTTCATTTCATTTCATTTCATTTCATTTCATTTCATTTCATTTCATTTCATTTCATTTCATTTCATTTCATTTCATTTCATTTCATTTCATTTCATTTCATTTCATTTCATTTCATTTCATTTCATTTCATTTCATTTCATTTCATTTCATTTCATTTCATTTCATTTCATTTCATTTCATTTCATTTCATTTCATTTCATTTCATTTCATTTCATTTCATTTCATTTCATTTCATTTCATTTCATTTCATTTCATTTCATTTCATTTCATTTCATTTCATTTCATTTCATTTCATTTCATTTCATTTCATTTCATTTCATTTCATTTCATTTCATTTCATTTGACTTCGACTTGACTTCGACTTGACTTCGACTTGACTTCGACTTGACTTCGACTTGACTTCGACTTGACTTCGACTTGACTTCGACTTTACTTCGACTTTACTTCGACTTTACTTCGACTTTACTTCGACTTTACTTCGACTTTACTTCGACTTTACTTCGACTTTACTTCGACTTTACTTCGACTTTACTTCGACTTTACTTCGACTTTACTTCGACTTTACTTCGACTTTACTTCGACTTTACTTCGACTTTACTTCGACTTCATTTTATTTCAGGGTCATAACATTTCAGATTCATTTCATTTCAGGTTCATTCATTTCAGGTTCATTCATTTCAGGTTTATTTCATTTCAGGTACATTTCATTTCAGGTGGTGGTACCTGATTAGTCGTAAAAATATGATTAGTCGTAATAAATACCCTAGTAATATAGATTTCTATAAACCTCTAATTTATTGAAATTCAATAGGTATGGTACACGCTAAGTACAGTACCTCTTATTTAAAAGAAGTCTGAAGCCTCAATTTCAATTTAATGAATTACTTATTTTCTTAATTTACTTATGTAACGACAATTCCCAATTCCAATTTTATGAGACAATTTACAGGTGCTCAAACACGTTCATCTTTCTCACATCCTGAAGAACACTACCCTGCCACATCCAAAACTAACAATGTTTAGTTCAGTATCATATTATGTTAGTGCAATAATAATATATCTTAATCTTCCTAAACTGATACTGGAAGAAAATAAGTTGATATACTTTATTATTTATATCCAAATTAGAAAGACTTTCTTATAAAAATACTTTTATAATCTGCAGGAATTCTTCAAAGCTACCACAGATAAATATGCCTGACATGTAACTCATATAATCAATATACTGTATTACTATTCTAATAATACTCATTCCTTATTTTTGTTGAATTTAATTGGATTTATGTATTTAATTATTACTTATGTAATATTATTGTAATGTTGCAATGCCCTTGCAGGGCTTATGTATTATACCACTTTATTCTTTGTAACATCTTGAACATACTAGGTACCTATGTACCTAAAATGTATGTGTAGGTGTTCTTCATGTGAAGCAGCAAATAAATAAATTGAAATATACCTGCATAGTTTATTACATATACACAGTCATTGTTTCGTTCGCATAGTTTTGCCAAAAGTAACTTTATTGCATTGATGCTGAGGTAGTTTCTTATGTAACACGGGCAACACTTCATTGTCCTATGCGTACGGTGGTTGTAAAAAACTAAATTTTGTACTACCCTCAAACCAACTGAGAACCACTGCAACGGCGATGAATACCTTCATCTAATCACTACGTTATACGACATCGAGCACTTAACACGAAAAATATCAACTACTCATCGGGAATTAAAAAAAGTATAGAAAAAGAACTCAGGGCAGCCCAAGTAACCCAACATTTACCAACACAACAAGAGCGCACAGTAAAGGTGATCAGCAGTTGAATTCCAGGTACGTGCGCATTATTATTGTTGCAGGGAAAATATCTTTTGTGTCACGCAATAGCTACATGGCGATTACTATCCGAATTGATAGGTAGGTAATCGACCCAGTGTGATAAGCTTGCACGTCACATCTTTTTGGTGCCGAAACCCGGGAATTTTAGATCATCCCTTATTTATTTCTTATTTTTTAGTAATACATGGGTCTGGTATTTTTAGGTAGGAGGGGCTCAAGTCCTCTGTTCAGCCATTTTAACATTATCAAAGTTTAATTAAACGAATAACAGTGTTTCTTGTTAAAATTAATGTTAAATTATTTTACGTTTCGTTCGTCACTATTTCTGAGACTTAGACAAATTTATTGGCAGAGGTGTAGCTCGACTACTTTACAATAGGCACTTGAGTTTTTTTTTTTTTCATTTTATTTGACGGGCCAGTTGGCGCAGTTGGTTAAGGTTCACCTTACGCGCCGCAGGTCGTGGGTTCGATTCCCACACAGGACATGCATTTGTGTGCATGAACATGTCTGTATGTCCTGAGTCTGGGTGTAATTATGTATATTAAGTATGTATTTACAAACAAAAAGTATGTATATGTATTATATCAGTTATCTGGTTTCCATAGTACAAGCTCTGCTTAGTTTGGGATCAGATGACCGTGTGTGAGAAATGTCCCAGGATATTTATTTATTTATTTATTTTATTTATCGTTCATATTCATTCTTCCAATTCCAACGTCTTATTATTTATACCCAGATCATATAAACAGTACATTCCATCGGAGTTTATATTTTTTCGGCTTGGAATAAATAATAAAAGTTTTCTTAACGTAACATAAATATAATTAGAAATTTTAAGTAGTCTGATCTACTGAATTTCAAATAAGTTTATGATAATTGTATATCAATGCTGAGGTCATCCTAGTGCACCTCCATTGTGAGTGATTGGTTTTCGTGTTGTCTCGTTATACTTTTCCTTTATTTATACTTTTCATAGTACCTAACGTTTATATAGGTAGTGGGCGTATTTTGTATTATTTCCCTACGAATAAACAAGCATGGCGTTTTGTACCAAGGGTAAACGGAGGTTAAGTAAAGCTAAATCAAAATCGATTGATGAAGTTTATTCGATAAATGATCTACCCGGTTTACGGAGAAAACGGACTATACTTTTTAATCGCATAACTAAAACGCACGAAGTAGGTTTAGAAGCTTTATCACAGGTTCAGAAACATAATTTATTTTTTTCTTATTACGATGATGTAAAGACTAACATCGGCAAGTTCGAGGAGCTTCATTTCACCATTATTGACCTTTCTGATAGGACTGAAGAGGATCAAAACTTACAAGAGAAATGCGATGAAAGGTATTTTGAAATCAAATCGATCTATCGTCAACTTACAAAACATACAACAATGTCAATATCATCAAATAGTCCTTCCCAGATAAAATTACCCAAAATCACGTTACCCACATTTTCGGGTGACATTAAACAATGGCCGGAATATATTGATAAATATAACACACTTATTCATAATTGTTCCTCGCTAGGGGATACGGAACGTTTTCATTATCTGGTATCATCACTCCGCGATGATGCGGCGAGCGTCATCAGATCTTTTCCATTAACAGGGGAACACTACCGGGACGCGTATGATTTTCTAGTGGCGCGGTATCAGGATGACCGTCAGCTTGCTTTTACATGCTGGCGGGACATTTTGCAAGTTAACTTGAAATTAACAAACGTTCATGAATTTCGCCGCTCATTAGATTCTATAGATGAGAACTTATGCATATTGAAGCGCTTAAACTTGCCTGTTGATCAATGGGATTTTGTATTAAATTATCATGTGCTATCGAAATTAGATTCAAAATTACGCTGTGAATTCGAAGAACAACAACATGATAATAAGCTTACAAAATTTATCGACCTAAAGAATTTCTTGCAAATTAAATGTGATGCCCTCTTTCGAGATACTCATTTTGCTACAAGCAGAGATATTGCTAAGGCTCCTCAATCCACAATACCGCATCCAGCGTCGAGACGACCTTTTCATAATATAAAAAACACTCTCCTCGCTTCTTCATCTGAAGAAAATATACTACCGGATACTACATACTCAAATACGTCGAAGTTTGGTTATAAGTGTTCATTTTGTGGAGAAGCTCATAGTATAACTCACTGTCAGGACTTCTTAAAAAAATCCGTGTCAGAACGCATGGATGTGGCATCTTCCAAGCAATGGTGTTTCAACTGCTTAAAGGCGTCACATCACTTAAAGGATTGCATGTCTATATTTTCCTGCCAGAAGTGTAAACGTAAACATCACACATTATTGCACAACGATGATACCAAGCCTGTGAAGAATGGTGCCACCTTAGTCACCAACAGTACCTCATCTACCACTCCATTGCCCGCAAATATGACTGTGTTATTAGCCACAGCCTTAATACAATTAAAAGGTACTAATGGTAGTTTTATAACTTTTCGTGCATTATTTGACACTGGCAGCCAAAACAATTTTATAACCGAACAAGCTGCACAGTTGCTGAGATTAGAACCATTACAACCAAGTGTTCATATTCAAGGATTAGGAGGTACAGCAGCTGCTATCAAAGGTCATGTACTTTGTACAGTGGGTAAAAGTGATCATTCTTTATTTGAATTGGATTTGCAAATTATTCAAACTATCTGCAGTGATCAGCCAATAGCTAAACTAAACAGTACCGGGTGGACGCACATCAAAAACTTAGATCTGGCAGATCCTGGGTTTGACATTCCGGGTAAAATCGATGTTTTACTTGGAGCAGACGTTTTCGCGGAATGCTTGCTTAGCGAACGTATTAAGGGTACTTCATCTCAGCCGCCGGCTTTCAACTCAGTTTTTGGTTGGCTCCTGTTGGGTAAATCACTTATAGCTAACAGTTCATTGATAACTACAATGCAGTGTAGCGGGGACAACGACCTTACAAATATTGTACAACGGTTTTGGGAACTTGATACACTTCCATTAGCTTCAAAATTGACACCAGACGAACTGGCATGCGAACAGAAATTTCAGGCGGAACACTCAAGAGACGGGTCAGGTCGGTATATCGTTAGGCTCCCATTCAAGGACGACATTGAACCTGTTTTCCATGGAGTTCGTGACATCGCACTACGGCGTTTTCATGCGATCGAACGCCGTCTAGCTCGAGATCCGGAGTTAAGTCGTCAGTATTCAGATTTCATGGCAGATTATTTGTCCAGTGGCCACATGTCTTTGGTGCCCACGGAGGAACTAAGCAAAGGTAAATATTATATCCCTCACCACTGTGTCACTAATCCTGGAAGTCACACTACCAAACTACGAGTAGTTTTCGATGCTTCTGCTCGGGATGTTAACAACATATCATTGAACGATACATTACTGAAAGGTGCCAAGTTGCAAGCGAACATAAGTGAAATTCTTCTGCGGTTTCGTGAGTCTTCTATCGTGTTCATGGCAGATATTCAACAAATGTATAGACAGGTATTAGTGAATCCCTGTCATCGCGATTACCAACGAATATTTTGGAGATTCAGTAGCGATGACCCTATTCAAGAATATCGGTTAAACACAGTGACTTATGGAATAGCCTCGGCCCCTTTTCTGGCATGTAGAACCATTCAACAATTGGTTCAGGACGAGGGAGACGCGTTTCCTATCGCGAAGGAAATATTATCTTCAGGTACAGGAATTTACGTTGATGATATTATTTCAACCAAGAATTCATTAGCGGAAGCACTCTCCGCTAAGTCACAGCTTATCAGTCTACTAAATTTAGGAAAATTTCATTTAAGAAAATGGGCAAGTAATGATCCAGGAGTTTTGTCTGATTTACCACCTGAAGATTGTCTATTAGATGCGATTTCTTTTGATGAAGCAGAACCTTTAGCCCTCAAAGTTCTTGGTTTAAAGTGGGATCCCAGTACTGATAACTTTCTTTTTGATGTTGCACCTAGTAATCGTCCATGTACTAAACGTACAATTCTAAGTGAGGTAGCTAAGGTTTTTGACCCATTAGGTTTTCTCTCTCCTCTATCTATAAAGGCCAAATGCTTGATACAACAATTGTGGATAGTCGGTGGTGGGTGGGATGATACCCCACCTGACAATATAATCACCTTGTGGAATGACTATCAGCAGCAAATCGATATGATCAAAGCCTTGCGAATTCCTAGACGTCTTTCCGTTGACGATGCTAAATCATATGATCTTCATGGATTCTGTGATAGCTCTGAGGCTGCTTACGGAGCTGTACTTTACATGAAGGTAGTTGATCAGCGGGATAACGTATACATAGTGCCCGTTTGCTCTAAAGCGCGAGTGGCTCCTATCAAAAAGATATCTTTACCTCGATTGGAATTGTGCGCTGCGGTATTATTGGCAAACCTGGTTGAGTTCTTCAAAACAACGTACAAGATGTCACAATCGCCTTCGATAAATATACACTTGTGGTCTGACTCAACTATTGCTCTATCTTGGTTACAATCTCACTCGTCTCGATGGGCAACGTTCGTAGCTAATCGTGTCAGCCATATTCATGGTATAACTCCAACAGAATGGTGGCATCATGTATCGTCAACTGATAACCCTGCAGATGTCTGTTCTCGAGGTCAGCTTCCTAAGGAGTTACTGCAAAATTTACTATGGTGGTCGGGACCTTCATGGCTTTCACAAAGCCTTAGTAGGAACCCAGAGGCGTTCACCGTAATTGAGGACCCACTTGCCCTAGAGGAGGTTAAAGTTACCAATCCAGTCTCATTAGTTACGCAACCGATTACCACATCAACTGATGGCAACAATACTTCCCTCTTTGATATGCTACTTTCAAAGTTCTCTTGCATTGATAAAATCATACGTATTGTTGCGTATTGCCATCGATATATTAATGCTTCTCGAAAATTAAACAAACACCATACAAACTCTTTATTGATAACCACTAGTGAACGTCACAACTCCTTAATGCTCATTGTCAAATTCGTTCAATCCAAAGCCTTCAGCGAGGAACTTTTACGATTGAGTACGGGTCAACCATTACCTAAACCATTTCGTAAACTAAATCCGTTTATCGATGATCATGGGATTCTTAGGGTGGGCGGACGTATTTGTCATGCGGGTATCGGGTTCGAACAAAAACATCCAGCGTTATTACCACATGAATCATTGCTCACTACCAAACTTATTGAGTCAATCCATCGAACCTATTGCCACACTGGGGTAAATACCACTCATTTTTTGTTATTACAACAATTTTGGATCGTTTCAGCAAAACGAATAATAAGACGTTGCCTTTCAAAGTGTATTCGTTGTTATCGTACTAGACCTCAACCATTACAACCGTTTATGAGTGATCTACCAACTTACCGTGTTAATCAAGTAAAACCGTTTTCGATTGTGGGAGTTGATTTCGGGGGACCCTTTCGTATTAAGCTTGGTCAGCACCGAGGAGCTAAGATAGATAAGGCGTACCTTTGTTTGTTTGTATGTCTTGCGACTAAAGCGGTGCATTTAGAGGTCGTTTCTACCTTGTCAACTGAAGGTTTTATCGCGGCTCTTCGTCGATTTGTCGGTCGGCGGGGCAGGTGTAGTGTTATTCATGCGGATTGTGGTACAAATTTCGTAGGGGCACGAAATCAGTTTTCGACGATAATGGAGGATGCTGCCGGATCAGAACGCATAGACTTCAGGTTCAATCCCCCCTCTGCACCCCACTTCGGGGGAGTTTGGGAAATCCAGATTAAAGCCGCAAAATCCCATCTTTATCGGATCGTCGGTGATCAAGTTTTAACATTTGAAGAATTGGCTACACTTTTCATTCAAATTGAAGCGGTTCTTAATTCTCGACCCATATGTCCGTTAAGCTCCGACCCAAATGACATATCAGCATTAACTCCAGGACACTTCTTGACCTTGGAGCCATTAACTGCTGCTCCGGATACTGATTTATCTGGGGTAAAGTTATACCGACTAAGCCGATGGCAACTCATACAATCATTTCAACAAAATTTTTGGATTCGTTGGAAGAATGAATACCTCCACACCTTAACCGAAAGGGCTAAGTGGACACAACGGTCGAAGCCTTTAAAAATTGATGCCTTAGTTCTTATTAAGGATGATATTCGAACGCCATTGCATTGGCCTCTTGGCCGAGTTGTCGAGTTGCACTCCGGCCCCGATGGAGAGGTCCGCGTAGCTACCTTAAAAACAGCCAATAATAATTTAATAAAGCGACCGTTAGTAAAATTATGTCCCCTGCCAACGGAACAGCATCCTTAAATTATTATTGTTATTATTATTTTTCTTCTCGTTTATCTTTATTCGTTTTATTATTTGTACCGTAATCGAGTTAATCTTACAAATTATATATATATATATATTAGTTATGTAGTAGCTGTTTCTTGTTTATTAGAATAGTTTTCTTTTCTTATGAAATATTCAGAAAATACCAACTGTATTTTGGTGGGCGGGATGTTTCGTTCGCATAGTTTTGCCAAAAGTAACTTTATTGCATTGATGCTGAGGTAGTTTCTTATGTAACACGGGCAACACTTCATTGTCCTATGCGTACGGTGGTTGTAAAAAACTAAATTTTGTACTACCCTCAAACCAACTGAGAACCACTGCAACGGCGATGAATACCTTCATCTAATCACTACGTTATACGACATCGAGCACTTAACACGAAAAATATCAACTACTCATCGGGAATTAAAAAAAGTATAGAAAAAGAACTCAGGGCAGCCCAAGTAACCCAACATTTACCAACACAACAAGAGCGCACAGTAAAGGTGATCAGCAGTTGAATTCCAGGTACGTGCGCATTATTATTGTTGCAGGGAAAATATCTTTTGTGTCACGCAATAGCTACATGGCGATTACTATCCGAATTGATAGGTAGGTAATCGACCCAGTGTGATAAGCTTGCACGTCACAGTCATGTTCATGCACACAAATGCATGTCCTGTGTGGGAATCGAACCCATGACCTGCGGCACAACAGGTGGAATCTTCCAACTGCGCACACGGGCCCGTCACTATATTTACTATAGGTAATTAAGCGCTTCCTTTAAGTATGAAACAAATAGGTACAATAAAGCCTATAGAAAATACAATATTACCGAAAACAACCTGCTAATGAGAGTTCAAAGCAACCTTTATATGCTGGTATATAGGTATTAGTGACATCTTTTAATTAGGAAGATTTGTAGCTCAATGCAATCTCCTTGTACCATTTTTGAATAAACAATAATCATTTATTCGACAACACATTTATTTTGTTACCTTTGCGGAATAATTTTGGACATAAGTAGCATTTTTCATTATATTAATCTTGTTAAAAGATAAGGAAGGTAGGTATGTACCCAAGCATCTTATAGTTTTTCTTACATTATCATTTATTTTCTCATCAATCCATAATACCACTGACGAAATCGTCACTTCACTTAAATAAGTGGAATGAAATGTATTACATTGGGATTATTTTGCGTAAACAACATTCCATGACGATCCAACTGATTATTCTTACTATTGTACTACTGGGTTCGTCTACTTAGGAAATGTTATAAATATGGTATAATATTTAGTACGCATTGCATAAAACTCACACACTTTTTATTGTCACCTTCCTTCCCTTTTAATTATAATTGAATTTTATTTACATACTGGCCTTTTACACACGTTTCTCGTACTTTATCTCGTCGCCACTTGTAGCGTCCACGCACTGACACCACTGCACAGATTAGTGACTAGTTACTCCGTAGCACTGGCTCACCACTACACCAGGTCCGAGCGCAAGCGCACGTCCAACCCGCACCGCGTCTAATGTCAGACTGGCCGGTTGACAGCTACCCCCCTCTACTGGTGTACATGAGACAGTGTATTATATCTACTGTATAGATACAAACACTACACATAGTACAAGCTTTGCTTAGTTTGGGATTAGATGCGCGTGTGTAAGGAATGTCCCAGGTTTTTTTTTTTTTATAAAGCTACTATCACCTATCGTTTGACCCACCCAACACTGTATAAATGAAGGTAAGAACACCAATTAGAACTAGAGGTCAATACCTGATGTGACAAGATACATCCTGATACCTTCTGCGGGACTTTCGTACGTGACGGCGATTATCTCACCCGCTGTTTAATTGAACACGGTTAGGCAACTGAGTAGGGTTGGCACTAAATAAGAAGTCTCAATACTAGAGAGTAATATTATGTTTGTTTGTTGGAGGTTTGTATAAACCACTGTATGTGTTTGTGTATGTTATTTTTGGTTAACTGATTATTCTACATTTTAGATTTTGTGTATCGTGCGATTCGCGCTTTTCCGCGTTCCCAGGATAAAATTCTGTCTCTCTCCTCCCATAGGCCATCTGTGTATCAATTGCATCACGACTGGTTGTGCCTTTCAGGTTTCAAGAAGAGAAAAACTAAATCAATGTCAACTTTATGATAGATACCTAATATTCTTCTCTTCTCAGCAAATGCAACCTTCCGAACCGGTATTATAGTATTAGAGTCAGACTTTTCATAAGTGCCTGCGAAGGTCTATTTGAATAAATGATTTTTGAATTTGAATTTGAATTGGTTACAAAAACGATGATGACCTTGCTACATTCTTTATTAAATTTCTTTAATACAAAAGAATCATCAATTGGATATTTTAGGTTAATTAATATGTAGTGGTATTTAACATGCTAAGTATTATTTAACCCTTTCCAATTACTACACGAAATCTTATGGTGTCGAAAACACAATGTGTGTTCCAAATAAAATAAATAACCTGTCACATCAAAATTGCATAGACAACATACAAGATGCGCGATTGTACACTTGATAATAAAATAATTTGACTCCAACGACTTGTACTCAACCACCAGCACTAGACCTCTTTACCTTCCAACATTCTAACTCATCGTGGTTCAAATAAGATAATCCTTTCAGACAACCACAGGTCATTGTTACCTAGTCGTTCAGTTATGACGAGCAGTCGCCATACCAGAATACGATATGTACGTGGCTTTTTTAATTACTTTCCGTCAATATGACGCACAATCATCAATCAATAAGTCAGAGAGATTGATGAATGGGCCTGTAAAATCAATTCGGTGGTGATGATGTTTTGTTGCTTAATTTGACACTAAACATATTCAAAGGTTAAAGTTGTCTCATAAACAGCTAAACGACTTGTAATTGTTTTTTAACTTTCAGCTTAGAGTATTCCAATAAACTTTTAAAAGGGATAATGTGACGTTTCATCAGTCGAAACAATCCGAGCTTATCAACAGTCAAATCTCGATGGTCAGTCTGAATGGCCGATGGCACAATGAAGCCCTAAATAACGTCTGTGGACGTCGGTGCGGCGCCTCAGACGACGGCCACGGCCGCGCCGTCGTATTTGCGAGGAGTGACGGACAATGCCAGCGTCCTGACTGCCCTGCCACCGGCATTCATTCAACCGAGCGTGCACCGGGTAGAAGCGACCGCATCCGTATTTACGGGTTATTGGAGTGAGAAAATATAAAGCTTTGTATGGGGAATTGAAATTTTACTCCTATAAAATATTTTTATACATATTAATTATATATTACATTTATGTTTATATGTTAATCTTTTTATAATGTATGTGTTCATAAACCTTTGATCCAATTACGATGAAACTAGGTATTTGCGGTGATGATTAAGTATTTGCGGCAGACCAGGGAAGGTTTCTGGCACAGAAATAAGTATGGTTGCAAAATTATACTTTGCCACCAATAACTTTAGAATTTAACGCATGTACTACATCAATTACATTTAATCTGCCAACGGAACTATTAGGTACTAAAGGCGACAGCCACCCAACTTGGAAAAGACTAATCGACAATAATACATTTGCATAGAGCAACTGGATGGCGCAGTAGGCAAAGTGCGCTTAACAAGAAAATGTCAAGCAACAAAGCAACTGCGGCCTGAGTGCCTGACACCTCTGAGACGCGCGCCGTGATTGCGCCGCGCTGTCTCGACACTCTGAGATATTAGACTTGCTCTGTGTTGGTGCACTTGGTTGCGACCCCTGAATAAGATTTAGATCTAGAAGAGTCTAGACCTGTCTAGTACCATAGTAATATAATGCTTCAAGAAATAGTTCTCAACATGTAATGGTGCTGACACCATTTATTTTAGTTACCAAGTTTTCTATAAAGGGAAAAATCCGCTTTCCTCGCTATTTTAAGATGAGAAATCTGTTGTCATGCACTTACTGATATAATCAGACAACTTTACTTACATCATATTTAATTCAAGATACTGTACCTAGATAAATAACATGCACTTACTATAAATTAGAGGCGATACAGCTTCTAAAAAATAAAGTTAATAAATTATAGAAAATATCAGACTCATAAAATTATTTTATATCTACGTTAAAAAGTTTTGAGTCCGAGATTGTCTCCCATCTCCTTCTAGCAGGTTATTAATGTAGTTTTAAAATGTGCACTTCTAAATGACTTTATCCAAGTTTAAACCGCGTTTAAGCTTGTCTTTGTGCTACTGACGGGACTATTTAATACAATTCATGAGGAATAACACTGAATGGTTATGAAAAGAAATTGTCTGACTGCGGTGTGTAAAAAGTTTGAGTACGGTTTTAAAGTGACCAGTAGAAACATTTGCTTTATCTTCATGCATGTTGGGTTTGTGAAACAGTAGTCTGAGATCACAGTCGAGATATCAGACACTACTGTTTCACAAACCACATTAGTTATTGAGTTTGGTGCTGACTTTTACCATTATGCCATCATCATCATCAGCCTATAACAGGTGGAGATTTCGAGATGGCATATATTCGAAACCTATGTTGGGTTAGTCATGCTGAACAACTTTTACTATGGGACCAACACTCAATTCCCAAAATATGCCAACTCGAAGTCTCCACCCAGTATAATGTCCCACTGCTGAGCACAGGCCTCCTTTCACAAATCAGGGTGAAAGGGAATGGGCAGATACTCCACCACGCCCACTGCGGATCGGTGGAGGTAGTGGTCAACCTAGTGTTGGAGTTTTCAAGCCGCCTAGAAGGCCTCCAACTAACTTAACGACAATCACAATTGAGTTATAACCGGGACCAACGGCTTTACGTACCTTCCGAAGCACGGAAACGCTCGATTTGAAATACCACTAGGCGGTCACCCATCCAGGTACCGACCACGACGGTGGTAGCTGAACTTGCCGATCGACTAAGAACGGCTTATCATGCTACACTACGAGCGCTTCACCCATTATGTATGTAACCAATATGTATTTTTGTTTAATTCTGGATATTCTATTAACTTTTTTGCTCTATCTGTTCAAATATAATTATATCGGCTGAACATTTTGTTGTTTTCGAAGTCAAAGTCTTTTTAATTTAGACTCTAGTAGTAGTTATGAAGTTCAAAACTACTGAAGTTACCACCGGTTAGGAAGTTTAGTAACAACACATGAAGTTTTTAAAGATTTGAAAAATTGATCGCTGGAGGTTTTTTTTACGACTTCGTCGGCAAACAAGCTTGTCTGGTGGTAAGCAGTTACCGTACCCATGGACGCTTCTGATGCAACAGGTGTTGCATCACAAGTGACACTTGGACACCAGGGGCATCACACGCAGAAACACTTTGAGCAAATAAATGCTATGTTATGTGGCCTATTCGATATCATAATCCTAATATTATAAGTCAATGCGAAAGTGAGTTTGTTTGTTTCTTCACGCATCAACTACTCAACAGATCATCATGAAATTTAGCATGCAGATAGACTATGGTATGGAGAAGGACATAGGCTACTTTTTATACCGGGAACGCGACTGAAACCGCCAGGGACAGCTAGTTTAACATATCTAATATACATATCATTTTTTTTTATTTATAGCCACAATCTGGAATCTTGTGAGTACTAATTACAAATCCATACTAATATTATAAATATAATATATGTTAGAAATAACTCTGTCTGCTTGTGTGTTAAATTTTCATGCTCGTCTGATCACGATGAAAGGCAGGCAGATAACGCTCTTTTACTCCCGAAACGTGGAAGAAAACGCGGGAGACAGTATATTTTATACTTACTAAAGTTGATTAAGCAAATATACATTCGTGTCTATCCTTAAACCATCTAAAAGTTCCAACCCTGCCTTATTAAGTCAATGGCCTTAAGTCAAAGGGCTCTAACACAAAAATAATGATCGTTGAAAAATCGTACGCTAAACATACTCCGTAACTTTTCCCTTCCCTTAAGCAAAATTTATGTGCAAATATTTTGAAAGTCTATACATTAGTTAATGAATGCAGCTCTTGGCTATGTGTACGCAACGTCTTGTGATCCTTATTCTGGGAAACTCGAGAACTTTTTGAATGAACTTGGTGTATATCGAGTAGCGCTTTTGAAGTACAAATTAGTTTAGCTCATATTTTGCTCGTGAAACTTATTATATTAGGTAATGTTAAGTTTTGTAGTTACTTAGATTTGAAGTAGAGATAAGTAATTGAACGTGAGTAATAAGAACCGGCCAAGTGCGAGTCGGACTAGCACTATCTGATTTTTCATTTGAATTGTTGGTAAACTTTATGATAATAAAAAGACTCTAATTATGTTAGTTATGAGTAGCTCGTGGACCAGGCCATTATAGCGCCCGGACAGGAAAAAAAAACATGTCAGTAATTCCAAAACGAACGGAGGCTTAGGAATAGGGTCCCGTTGGCACCTGACTGAACCTGACAAACATACTAAAAATATAAACAAAAAAAATATCATAACCTCAACGTATCGCTATCACACTTCTATATAATAGAATAAGCCTGCAGTTATAATGGATGGCAGCGAGACAGTCACTTGACGCACCCCTGCAATACCATTATAGAGCCTTCTGACTATCACCCTCTGAATAACGATAATTCGTTTACACGCTTTCCTTATTATAAACGATGATGATTTTTTCACTATATAACAAACAAACATTTTAACATAATATAAATATTTAAGCAAGAAACTAACTTTCAGCTCGCAGTTTTGTCGCAGTCTCTGGAAACCATATGTTTTTGGGGACTAGCTCCTTTATGTTATCCTCGGGCATGATCCGTATGATCCATCAATGTGCCAAGTTTGACAAACATCCATACCAATATTCGCACCAACATTTGAAACCAATGAAAAACCTTCAGACATCTAAGAATAAGCTTTTATAGAACTCTTAATTTTATAACATTAATATTGGGAAAATAAAAATAGCTTCATTATTCTTCATTAGCTCATCATTATACAGTCCACTGCTGTTGCACGAGCATTCCCAAACTACAGGCTCTTGACTTATGATCCTGTGTCCCCTAGATGGGGCAGAGAGCGTCCACAGAAACTCTCCAACCCTATCGGTCTTGAGCTTCGCGCTTGATCTTGCTCCAAGACTTCCCGATCTTCTTCGCTTCGTCAAGCACAGTGCGTCGCCAGGTTTGTTTGGGACGGCCACGCTTTCGTTTCCCCTGCGGATTCCAGTCCATTGCCTGCTTGGGTATATGGTCGGGGTCCCTTCGGAGAGTGTGGTCAATCCAGTTCCATTTGCGACGCTTGATCTGTTGGTCGATCGGTGACTACAGGCTCAAGAGTATATAAATACTACGTACAACTACATATATATTTAAATTCATAGTTTACTACAAGTGTACTACAATGGCTCTGATTCTGTTGTTTACAACTAAACTAATTTTAATCTCACTATATCTCTTTCTAACATAGAACATAAGAAAAGGATGTAAGAAATGTAGTCCTGTCAAATAAGTTCAATGCTTGTTTCAATATAAATGTAGTCGCCATCTATCGCGGTTACGCCTAAATACAAGCAAAATAAGACGGCAAAGATTAATTTGACAGCTTTAAATATGTTCTATCCTTTTTCAATAATGTTCGTAAGAAAGAGATGAGATGTGACTCAAATTAGTTTAGTGCGATTTACAACAGAATCGGCACCATTGACAATTTTATACCACTAAGTTGTCAAACAAGCATTCGACCCGACTGATGGTAAGCGGTGATGTAAGAAATGTAGTCCTGTCAAATAAGTTCAATGCTTGTTTCAATATAAATGTAGTCGCCATCTATCGCGGTTACGCCTAAATACAAGCAAAATAAGACGGCAAAGATTAATTTTACAGCTTTAAATATGTTCTATCCTTTTTCAATAATGTTCGTAAGAAAGAGATGAGATGTGACTCAAATTAGTTTAGTGCGATTTACAACAGAATCGGCACCATTGACAATTTTATACCACTAAGTTGTCAAACAAGCATTCGACCCGACTGATGGTAAGCGGTGATGGTGAAGGTTACCGTAGCCTATGGACGCTTGCAACACACGGGGTATCGCTATAAATATTATTACTTAAATTAGATTTTTTAAATGAAAGTGACTTTGAATGCCATGGCATTCAGCCGTGCTGAAGGTCATATGTATTTCCTATAATGAGTTTGAAACTGAAAGACTAATGGTTAAAAAATATATGCTATAGTCTGTTTTCCTCATAACATTATTACGTTACACAGCCCTTTATCAAAAGAAGAAACAATCAAATTTTAAAATTTTCATAGAGCGCAAAGTTATATAATGCTAATTACAATGGCCTATTTTATAACGTTGTAAAAAGCTAAAATATATCATCCGTAAATGGTACGGTTAACCGTAAGTCTTGTTTACGTTTCCCTTTGACCGGGCACGGCCGTTATTCTTCTTCAAGTTAATCTGGATTACAAAAAACATGTCTTGACGCTTATAAAACGACGCAGACGAGCGTTTCTTTCGCAGCGGTTGAGTATAAAAGCTAGATCTGTGAATCAGGATTATTTTTATTGTGTCGTTACCTTGTTAGAGGATTTGGTATAAATGTAGTTAGGGAAGGTTTACGATACAAAAGTCTTTTTATTTATATAATGTGTAGCACAGTATATTATAAATGTGTCTTAGCACGGTAGAAAATTATAACAAGTAGGTATAGTAATAATAATTGTATTTTTTGTTCACGATACAGTCTCTCTGATCGTGACATAATGTCATAAATGAGGATCGTGGTCAATATGGAACTCTATATATTTTTATCCCATTTGTAAATATTTTCATCACTAAATAAACTATTGATAAAATTTATAAAGACAGCATTTTCTTTGAATAGATAATCAGGAGTCCGATTTTCGTGTCTTCAAAATTTTCGCATCCGTAATGCGCTGAAAAACATATATATTAAATACACATTTTTCGCCAAACGTCGAAAGTGCGAGAATCACAATCGGGAAATATTGATTTTAATTTTAGTCGATTTTTAACTTAAGCAACAAAACGCTGGTTTGCAAGTAATCGCCTAGTTGCTTGATGGTCGGAATTCTTCGTTGCACTACTAAACAAGCATTTCTGCACAATCCAGGTCACCACTGAAAGCAATAAAATGTAATTTGTAATCAGTAAAAAATCTGCTATTTTATTCTCTAATCTAACAGCCTTATGTGACACAAAGCTTTTCGTTTTCATCATGCAATTTTACTGAAGAGCTTGCCGGCTTGAGAATAATAGGCTAGTTTCCTGAAACTATTAAGTCCGTCATATACATTATAAAAAAATATTAGACACGTATTTTTTCTTTTGTCAATTAAACAAAAAAATACGAGGATAGCGGTTTGTTGAGTTCCGCATGACGTCACGGTGTGGTACACTTTTTAGTAACAAGTGACGTCACGAGCCCCTACTCCCGAACTTTGAGTTTTTGTCTTTTTATTATTTTTTTACCCAGGAAACATCCCTATTCCTTTAGTTCAGACAATAATCTTAATATTTATACTTCTTTGAGCCAATTATGAAAGGCAATGTTATACTGGGTGGAGATTTCGAGATGGCATATTTTCGAATCCTATGTTGGATTAGTCATGCTGAACAACTTTAACTATGGGACCAACACTGAATTCTCAATTTTTTTTTTCTTTTCATACATTATGATCGAGCAAGGCTGACATTTTGTAAGAAAAGTTTTTTTTTTTTTGAGAATTAATATTGTTCCCATAGTAAAAGTTGTTCAGCATGACTAACCCAACATAGGTTTCGAATATAATATGCCATCTCGAAATCTCCACCTGTTATAATTCTAGGTACTAACTAACAAGGAAGGACTACATAGGATGATATAGATGCATAAGAAGATTATATAGTTAAACGCAATCCAATTCATTGAAAACAAATAGGACAGTTGTAAGAAAATGATTCTTATATTATCGTCTATACACCTCAATAAAAAACATTGTAATAAAACCCAATAGCTACCTGCTAAATTGAATTAAAAAAAAAAAAAAATGTATACTTGAACAACTTTACTTTAACGTCATCTTTACTCGAGGTAAGTACGTAGTTGCTTATTAACATGCAATGCATGTTAAAAAATTCCCGAACAGTTCAATATGAAATATTTTTTTTGAATTTTTTATTATGCCGTAAAATTTTATAGGCAAATATACAGAGGCATTCTATTTCATTAACTTCTTATATTTGAGGTTAATATCACTTGAGATTTTTGGTCAATCGAATACAAATCAGAGCTCTATATAAGGACCTCACGGATACACGGATACATGGAGGTACAGTACTTTTTTTTTTTATTAGACCATGTGCATTATAAGGCTTTTGAAAAATTGCCTACCTGAACCGGATATCGAACTATCAAAATGAAAAAAAATGGATTTTAATGATAACAATTAAATGGGACAATTACAAAGATTAATTCTTTCGAAGTAGCATAGAATCTCAAAAAATACCGTCTTTTAAATTCAAATGATCATGTTTCCGTAATTCCTTACAATTTATTATAGGCAGAGAAGAAACAACAATATGCATAGATACATTCATCAATTATACTAAGACTAGATAAAAAAAAAAAAAGTTACTAGAGATTGACTAAAATATTAGGGGGGAAATTACTCCGTGGTTTTAATTCGGAGCTGAGCCTATAGTGCATTATAAGAAAAAAGTTGCTTCATACTAAAATAAAGAAAATAAAAATCCTTAGTTATGCCCTTGTTAGTTCAAAAGCAATGACCCAAACGATACTCTTATGACGATTTGATTATAATCACACATTTTTTACACCGTCATAATGTCAGTTATTCGACGAAAATAAAAAGTCCTACGTAAAAACGTCACAACAAACCATTAGTTTAATGTACAGACTAACAAAACTATGATAACATGCGTTAAAGTGGTGGATTGATGAACTGATACAAAATGTTTCAAAGAAGAATGGGTAAAAACGTCCCCAGACTGTAGCAAGATGAGCTATAGTGGTGATTGTAGGTCTCGTTGAGCACATTATTTTATTCTATGACAGCAAGTCAGAATTCCATGGGAGAAAAAAGATATTCACATTTGAAGTTACAAAAATGTTCCTTTGGTAATGATTGTTTTTTGTAATTATTAGCTATGCCCTGCGGCACAGAATACTGAATACCAGTGATTCCAATCGAGTTTTTAAGAAAAAAAGAACTGTATGTCAATTTCCAGGATCCTTGCTATCTTTCTGCTAATATTTATCGATATCGGTCCAGTAACATAGTTGTGAAAACATAACAATACGGATAGATCTACTGTCGCATTTATCATATTAAAGTACTAGCTGTGCCTCGTGGCTTCACCTGTGTTCCTGAGAAAATAGTATTGCTTGTCCATCTGTACGCTCTATGCTGCCGCGTGTGGTAATTTTAATTGCTATCAACCTAGTCCAGTAATTTAGCTGGAAAACGTAACATAAGACATACTAACCCGAAGAAAACCCCTATAGTGTGGCCCTACAATTCCAGAACACTTCCTTAAACGTCAGTCAAAGCATCGGGATCCCTGGCGTCAATATTTCTAGCGTCACGTGCTGTTTCGTGTATAGTCACTTAGACGACAAAAAAAGCTCGGAGTGCTCAATAGAGCGAAGCATTACTTATAACAACTTTATAAGTCGCAAGTCCGGGCTCAAATGGAGTACTGCTGTCATCTATACGCGGCGGTACCTGGATACCAGCTTGGGCCTTTGGACTCGGTTCAGCGACGTGCCATTAGAATTGTCGACGATCCCCAGCTCACAAGTGGTTTAGACCCCGTTAGACTGAGCCACCATCGCAACTTTCGCCATCGACGGGGATCCAACCTCACACATTGGAACCGAAATGGTTTCGTACTCTGCGATTTCAAAGGAGCTCACTACCGGAGGTTTTCCCAAGGGAGAACAGCATGGGATTCTTCAAAAAGGGTGTGAACAGATTTTTGCAGTGTCAGCAACGCGCGAGTGGTACCCTTGGTGTTACAAGTGTCTTTAAAGGCTATGGTAACCGCTTACCACCAGACGAGGCGGGTATACTTGTTTGTTGCCTTAGTTATACAAAAAAAACTATCTTTCGCATTAATAACGTTAAAGTACTATGTTTACCTCGCGATTTCAAATGTGTTCTCGGTATACAAAGTAAATCCGTACCTATTTTATGGACATCTTCGGTTATCATTAACTATTTGGAACATAATACAGTGTTTATAGTCATGTTCAAGTTTTCTTTTTTATTGTGTTTTGCTATGTACCATTATCCAGTCAGTCTATGGGGCTATCAGTCTGCCTATGGGGCTGATTCATTGATTACACATAAATAACGACAATTAAACATAATGTCATATAGTAGGTAGATACCTAATATGCGAGTGTAATTGTTTGCTGTGTCAAAAAAAAAAAGATCTTTACCTTATCCTAGTAATAGTAATGTAAGTAAACAATGCTTAAGTTTTTCGGTGTTTGTTATTAAATGACGCCGAAATGGCTTAACAGATGTGGGTGGAACTTAGCACAAAGATAGATTAAACTCTGGATAAGCATATATAATACTTTTAAATTAGAAAAGTTATACAAATACTGCGGGACGATATCAAAGTTACTCAGTATTTTGGTTGCTTTAACCGTGAATATCTTTTTTTTCCCATGGAATCCAGACTTGGTGTCATACAATAAAATGATGCCCTTGATGTGGCCAACAAACTCCACCATAGCTTATAGTGCTACATTCTGGGGACGCGTTTCATACAAATGGACCCTTTGTTCTTTACCATAATATTTATGAAAATTATAAAAATAGGTAGACATACAAATTAACTACTGTACATAATAGTTAAGGAGTTATTTTGAGCAATATAAATATAACTCTTTTTACCTGACCCGAAAAAGGAGGAGGTTCTATATTTGACCTGTAGGTATGTTCTTTTTTTATATACGCGAATTAGAAATTGGAAGGGCGAGAATCTCTATATTCTAATAAGGATAACGTCCCGAGAGGATCTGCGACGAACGAAATGTCATAAGATCGTACTTCCGCTACAGCCACTCATTCAACGCCTGAAAAAAAAGCCTCTATGGTCCGTATGCCTGTATCCACTCCTGGATGACAAGCTTGCAAAACTGTGTTCCGTGCCTAACGTGGTGTCGATCGTTGGCCCTAGCCTGGTGCCTCCTTGCACCAAAACTAGACAATTTAACACACAAAACCCTAAAAAGTTCAAAAGGATGACACTACTCGACTCAACTCATGCGGTTGACAATGTAGAATTTAAACGAAATTTTCATTTGACATCAATAATGGCACCTTATTTAAAGTATGCACTAGCATGCTTAGGCGACGTTATCGGTAGAACTGGCGTGGTACTAGTGATATTCTCTGAATGTTTTCAGGTGTTTTCTATTTCTGAATATAAGACAGAGACACGCGATGGGGTAGTTGCCCTGCTTTTTTAAAGTACTATAAGCATGTAAAGGTTGTTTGTTTGCTTGTGGTTGAATGGTAGGATAGGTTTGTGGTTAATTCTGATTAATTGCTTGGATATTCAACGCCTGCAGGGGCAATGCTAATGTAATATATTAACAGGGTGGATATACTTCTAGATGTCTTGTTTTTAAAACTCTACCTGCCTTTACTAAATGATTTAAAAAAAATGGGGTACCTGCCTACATAGGTATAATAAAGAAATAATAATCTTTTGATCTTAGACCCTCAGTGTCAGATTCAAGAAAAAAAATGTTGACTTTGTCAATAAGGCAGCATAATTTCCAAATTAACCCCCCATCTTACTAGCACCGCATTTATTTTTCCCTTACATGACGCGTGTAATCGCATCACTGCAAATAATGCGTTAGCCTTTCACATTCTGACGGGACTAATGACGATGAAAAATAAGCCAAGCTTAGCTGATGCAGCCAAGCTCGGCTTAATAGAGAAGGGTGAGTTACTGATATATTGCGCGTCATATTTCCGACATTATTACCGTATGAAGCATAAATATTGTGACTTTTCATTTTGTGAAAAACAATTTTCTTTTGTTGTTGCATGTTTATTTGGGGTTGATATAACTTTGGACTGCAGCCTATCAATTTAATATTAGTTTGGTTGGTCTTGGTTGTTCCTAAATATTTATTGCACGAAATAAGTTTGTTTGAGAAAACAAATTTGCAATGGGCAGGTTTTTTGTATGCAGTCTGTTCGGTTATTTTTTTGTAAAGTATAAATTCTTCCGTATATTGCACCCACACTCCTTTGGTTGAACGATTTGCAAAAGAATACGACTCGCACTTGTCTGGTTTTTATAAACTTCCTATAACTTCAATCTTACTCATATAAAGCCATGCCAATATACGTGTATAATTATAGTAAACCACGCTGTTTTCAAGTGTAAATTATCATAGTCGACAAAGCGTGAAAAATTAATGCTCATATTTATATAGAGCGCCGGTGCACGCATGAGTGTTTATTTATACTTTATACACAAGTAAATATTTTATATTTTAAGCTCACCTCCGAGGCAGAACTCACGGCCTGTCCGATCGAGTTTACTTCGTGAAACGTAAAACACGCTACGCTATGTTCCGAGTTCGGACAAAAGCTGACTACTGACATAGCACGCGACGCGACTTGGTTTCTTACTGTTTGACTTGACTTTTTTACTTCGTGATAAAGTAATAAATTGTAGCAAGCACCCAAGAAATTGGTGCCAAAGTAGATCGCGAAAATAAATTCATATAAAATGGTTCAGTCCCATGATTTTATTCCATAAACCTATGTTGTACTTATCAATAACAATGTATATACAGAAAATCTCGTCAAGTCTGCCACTGCTTCTGATTGACAGCAAGGTTCTCAGCAGGCTGGCAGCGTTTCCTATTTGGATAGCCAAGCTGATGCGTTGGTGGAATAAGTTCCTCGCCCGCTGGTCTCCGGGTGCCTCTATCAATTTTGATAACAAATTGCGAGCAAAACGGCAAGCTTCGGACCCCTACGGTCCCATGGTCTCGTATAAAACTATAATATGGTCCAAATAATGAGTTTTTTTTTATTTAGAATTTTCCGCGCCCTAGAAAATTCCGTAGTAAATTTTTTATTTTTAAATTTCCCTTGCAACTTTACAGGTCGCTGGTAAGTGAGATGGCGCGACATCGATATTGATATCAACACCCACACCAGCGAACTGCCGGCACTCCACGGGATCAAAGACATACCATCCGGACTGTTGCTGTTGCCACGCGCAGTACCGACTGGTTCCAGTACGGAAGGCACGTTAGCGACAACAAGAACCCTGCGAATAATGTCATTAACTGCTGTGTGTCGTAATATTCAGCCAGCGCTAAGGGAACACAAAAGCCCATGGTGGCCGAACACGTTGACGATATCTCCGCAGCGGCAGCGGTGAGGCAGATTGATCCTGGAACCAAGAGGAATACACGATATTTGTGGATAGAATAGCCTCGTACTAGTGACCTGATTCACTCTTTGAAAAACTAACAAGAGTATTCGGTCTGAATCTATAGAAAAGTTAGTTTTTCTTTTGTTTTTAATAATGTATTAGAATAAGATTAAATCGCGCTAAATGATCGAATTAATTTAAACTATGTACAAATGGTTGATGAAACAATTTGTCACACTTTCTTCCATAATATAATAGTTTAATTCACTCAGAGGAAAGGCTAGACAGTGGTAAACTAGAAACAAAATAAAAATGTCCTGAGAAGTGCACTTACAAGTTGGAAAGCATTATCATCACTTGTTCTTACAATTTCGATCTTCACTCACATCAGATAAGTGCCCTGTTGCAGTATTCTTTTCGTGTATAGCGATATCGTTACTGTTTCAATGCAATTTGTTTAATAAGTCATTAATTGAAATACATATTTTTTCAATTTTAATCTCATATGAGTTTAGAACTATTTTTAGCTCAAACATTCTTGTTGCCAATAAATCATTAACATATTTTTTAATAAGCCTCGATAGCCACTTGCTCTCAATCATCAATTCCATTATGGTGTTTATTCTAGTATGAATAGATATTGTTATTGAATGACTTTTCATAAATTGATTTTACATCAATATTTTTTTTTTTTTTTTTTTTATTGTGTATATGCCTGTGTTTGACCACCATCTCACTATGGTAAGTGATGATGTGGTCGAAGGTGGTAAGCACACAAAGCCTAGAAGGAACTGGCTCTCAAGTGCAGCTGACGCAACACACCGATAGGTGCTTGGCGACAGATTTTCAACTTGAGGGTGGTAGCCAGCCAGACGGGTACTACAAAGTACCCTACCACCGTGCTAAGGTTTCCTCACGATGTTTTCCTTCACCGAAAGCTCAAGCTCATTGTAGGATTCGAACCCGGGACCTTCGTCTCGGTATCCGACGTCACTACCACTGAGCTATCATCGCCTTATATAATATAAAAAGTGATAATTCAATAAGGTATGAATAATATATGTCAAAAGTGATAATTCAATAAGGAATGAATTCAGATACAAAACTTGATAGTTCAAGAATAAGACATTCTCAATCTAAGTTTATAGCGAATTTGCGGATTTTGCTACTTGCAATCTGATAAGAATCTTGGAAGCTGCTACGTTTGTCTACACGAAAAAGTTTTTTTTCTTGGATCTAGATATGATCTATGTAGATTTTATTCTTGATCGTGATGTACTGAAAATCTACTGATAATAGTACCAATTTTTTTTTTAAACATAGCAAAAAAATCTTGTAAAAAAATGTTACATCGATTTGATAGTTTTCAAATATAACACAACATGACACCCTTAGTAGATGCCAAAAACACTAATAGTACCTATATGTGATGATTGACCGAATAAACACCCTAACGTCGTACTTAATGAATACGCTACAGCACATAATCTACAAAGAAATGTCCATATATTGCCCGGACCATGCCCAAATGTTTTGGACGCGACGAAAGCTTAGGAATTAATGATCCTAATAAAATAAATGTGCGACATTCGTTTACACGTCCCCGTGTTTATGTCTCATTTAAAGACGACGTATACTTTTACAGTTGCCTCGTAAAACGTCCCATGTGGCGCGCTTTATCAAGCGGGACTTTAAGAAGGCCGTACTTACATTGTTCGGTAATGATTTGGAACAGTCACAAAGTGAATTCAGTGCTAGTTTTAGCTGCGACTCAAATAAAATGGTAACCTAATTGTTTTTTACATATTAGTTAGGTATATTAATATGCTGGCTATTATTGCTGATAAAACAATCGAAGAACTTCATGTTACGAATCGGTTTCCTTATACAAACTTTAGGAGGATGTGACGGCCTGTAGGCCTGTATTATTTTGACCACAATCTCACCATGGTGAGTAATGATGTGACATTCGTAAGCCTATAAGGGAACTGCGGGTCTGCAATGCAGCTTTATTAACGTGCTTGGAGATAGATTTTCAACTTTAGGGTGGTAGCCAACTAGGCTACTTCTTCTATCCCAATATAACTTTGTATTAAAATGGCTCATTTTATGTCTCTTAACTTTACCCGAGCATGCCACACAATAATTCGAGTCAGCTGAATGATATAATAACGCGTTACAAAAGCAAACATTTATGAAGTTCACACACTACTGTTGATTATAGTAGTGTACTTTATTTCATTAGAAATCATCAATTAATTTTATAAGTTAAAATTACAAAAAAGTTTAAAATAAATGGCATTGTTCCGAAGATGCTGGCAGCATTTCGTCGCTGTATCGCAATGCTGATGTGTTGTGCGAAGAAGCTGCCAGCTCTTCGGTCCTCAGTGGTGACCACTAATCTTTTCGCCAACTCTTTATATAGCTTGCGAGCACCGGAACCCCATGGACCCGACACCGAAAGGAATGAAATTATATTCGGCGCCGAGACCCCTATATTTCTGTTTTTTTATAGTCTCGGCCGCTTCGGCCGCCGCGCCTGCTTGGTTGCAGGTTCCATGGAGGTGAGAAGGGGCCAATGAGTCTACGCAGGTAGCGTCCCATACCAGCGCCCTTCCCAAACTCCACGGAATCAGGGACATCCCGTCCGGTCTCTTGCCGTCGTCCCTAGGGATTGCTAGCAATGCCGGTTGGCTCCAGTAGAGCCGGCACGTTGACGGTAGCAAGAGAGCGGCGGATGATGTCGTTCAGCGCAGCGTGCCTAGAGAATCGGCCGGCACTCTTCTGGCATGACAGCCCGTGGTGTCCCAATGGGTCGACTTCACTGCCGCAGGGGCACCTATGTGGAATAATATGATATAATATATAATATAACTTTGTTATTTATATTTAACTGTTATTTCATATCTACATAATTTTGATAGTTTTAACGCTCTCAATATTTCACTGACTATCTTATTAGTTCAAATACGAAAACTGTCAGCAGTCACATAAATAACGTTAACAATTTTAAAAGCCGTCACAATATATTCTCTAGTTTGTAAAACAAAAAGGAAATCGTTGCTCCAAATGATTTATGATATACAATTAGCGCGATTTAAGAGAATCACGTTCCCATTAATGAGCAAAATCATCCATTACTACCGTCGTAAATATTTCCTCAGAACATTGCGGCACACAACGATAAAATGTAGTAACAGAAAAAACAAAAGCAACGCTTTACTATTTATTTGTTGATGAAGAAAAATCTCTATTTCATGTCATGTGAGATGCTCATGAGATAAAATATGAATGTCTCTTAAAATTGGTAATAAACATTTCTAGAGATGACTAAAATTATGTAGTGTAGAGAATGGACATATAGAGAGTGTAACAAATTGTATCATTATCTATTATTTGTTGATTTAACGGTCACAAAGTTTACATTCTAGAATTTCACAATACCTAAGCAACAAATTAGGGACCAGTATTAATGATGTAATAATTATTGATAATATAATGAGTAATGATCAATTTAATATCAATAAAGAAAATAAAAATAAGTTAGAGAAAAAATAATCATAATATAAATAATTGAATAAATCAAAATGATAACGTTTCTTAATCAAATTTTTAACGGAACGGAATCGGATAGTAATGATACTTATTCTGCCCCCTAATACCTTTTATAGTGATCAGACGAAAGGGAGAGCATAATATCAAGACTGTCGCTGTTATTGACATTATTTTTGATGTTACTGTCACGAACATTCTTGAGAATGACTCTAAACGGATTAATGACGTCATAATGTCTAATGACGCGAAATTTGGAGAGTTTGAGATGAAACTTTCTTTTTTTAAATTACGATGACTAACAGAAGAATGCACAATGCAAAACTTATAATATTTTAAGTAGAACTTATATGAGAAAGAATAATTTCTATTAATTGCGAGTGGCCATTGATGAAATTATGTGAAATTATACTGGGTGGAGATTACGAGATGGCATATTTTAGTAAAAGTTGTTCAGCCTGACTAACCCAACATAGGTTTCAAAAATATGCCATCTCGAAAGCTCCACTTGTTACATTAAAATTGTATGAATTTGTCATTTAACATTATACTTTTTGTAATATTTAAAATAGATCATACAATACGGTTTGGCAACGATTCTGATTTGGCACATTTCTTTTTTTATTGAGAAGATTTAAAGTTAAGTATTTAACATGATGATCCTAGTAAATTATCGATGTCGATGAATAACCATTTATCAGGGCTTAACGACAGGTACCTATCACAAATCAAGTTAATGATATGAAACAAGTATCGTAACATGAAATATCATGCCCAAACGCGGTGGTAATAAAAGATCTTGAATTATGCAATGAACCATTACTAAAGGCGCAACTTAGCATTGAAAACAATGAACTAAACACACACTAAATAGCGTATCGTGTGAAACCTGGTGCAAAATGTTGGTTTATCGAGCGATCTAATCGGATTCATGCCGTGCACCGCATTGATATTGCACGATGTTCACTGTAACTCGAGAAATTGCAAAATCGTCTATTGTTTTCATACGATTTTGTTGTGTGATAATATTGAGGGCGATATTTATTGTGTGTGCACGCAGGAAGTGCAGCCGTACAGGTTCTTGTATGTTGGGAATATGTCCTTGTTTTCTTCTTTTTTTTTTATACCTCTTAGGTGGCAAACAAGCATAGGGCCCGCCTGATGGTAAGCGGTTACCGTAGCCTATGGACGCTTGCAACACCAGGGATATCACGCGCGCGTTGCCAACCCTGCAGAAATCTCTTCACACCCCTTTTGAAGAACCCCATTCTGTACTCCATTGGGAAAACCACGGCGGGAAGCTCATTCCACAGTCTGAGCGTCCGCGGAAGGAAGCTCCTTTGAGCCCGCACAGTACGAAACAATTCAGGTTTCAATATGTGAGGATGGACTCCCCGTCGTTTACATTTTCCAACTAACTTTCAAGGATTTTTACCCGTCAAACCATTTTGATTGATTTGAGATAGTTTGGAGACATTTAGCTTTTAGACATTTACACTTATTTCTAGTTAGCTTAAGGGTTTTGATCACTATCTTAATCATATTTATGTATGCCTTTTGCGGTCGAGACCTTGGGACCATGGGGCTCAGAAGCTCGCCGTTTTGCTCGCACCTTGTCTTCAAAATTGATCGAGACCTCCGGAGACCAGCGGGCGGGGAGCTTTTTCCGCCAACGCGTCAGCTTGGCTATCCAAAGAGGAAACGCTGCCAGCCTTCTGGGAACCTTGCCGTTAATCGGAAGCAGCGGCAGGCTTGAGGAAATTTTCTATATATAGATTGTATTTTGTAAATAAATTTACAATATAATGTATTGTATTAATAAGTATGCCATAGTACACAACTCAAGGTCCTGAATAACTTGCATTCAGTGGCGCCCAGAAACACTTACCTGATTGTCAGGCATACCACTGCGTAACTATATGAGAAAATTATCTACATGAAAGCCTCTGAGCTATCATTCAGATTTATTTAAACACTATGTTTTATAACCATCTAGTACTTTATTTACATGCTGAATACATCAAAAAACATAATGTATACAAATCTTATGTCCAACATAACAATGCAACTTAAGTAACTCAGTCGACGAATAAACACTCATAATGACACACCATTAACACTTACCGATGTATGTTTGCCGAGGGGACCAAGTTCTATGACAAACTAAATTATATTTTCGGGACATATGGCGCTCGAAACTGGTGAACATTTTGTTCGGTCTTGGTAGCACTGGTAAGCGTAATATAGGATAAGGTTAGGTATTGACTCATCAGGAAGATGACTTAGCGGGAAGTGTTTGGAAGAAAAGTGTATGCTTAAGTTCTGGAGACTGTGGTCTTCGTCCAACAGTGGAATTCAGGCTGTTATGGATGATGATTGATGAATTTGACTGTATGTTAGTGTCCCTATCCCAGCGGTTTCATTTCGGCCCGCCTGATGAAAAGCGGTTCCCGTAGCTATATGGACGCTTGCAATCGCGTTACCGACCCCTCCCTCCTCCCCAATGAGTACTGGTAACATTACTCACGCGCAAGAATATAACATAAAGTTATTTGGCTGCGGTATTCTGTAAGGTGGAGGTACTTCTCCAGTCAAGCTGCTCGTTGAGCGAATAAACGCTACGCTCTACCTCTATTAAAAAAGTGAAAATTGACACGTCCTACGAATGTTTAAAAAAAAAATACATTCTGAGTAACCGTGTGTCAAAAGTTATTAGCTCCCTATAGCAAACATAAATGATGCGATTGACAAACTTTAATATTTGAACATCCAGTTCATATTTTAAAGACCTAGAGTCGAAAATCCAATGTTAAGAATATTTACCAATATAAGTTAAACAGAGAGTAGTGTACACGTACACGTGTTGTTACCATTAATGAGATAATTCCTCTCGGGATACGTTAGAAAATGGAATAAACATGGCGACCGAATTGCAAATGTACTCAATTTGTATTACAAAGGTTATCTTTAACTACTTTCTTACATTATTTTGGAGCAAATGTTTGTTTAAGAGACTGTCAAATTTAGGTAGAGAAATGTATATATAGAAAGAGTTATCGTAATCGGCATTTTACTAAAAATAAGTTCAATAATTTGCATATTAATGTTTAGATTGTTGTTTGTACATATTTGTTGTAAATAGACATTTCAATAAAAAAGGTTTAATTGAATAACTTTTACTACGGTTTTAACGAGGATGGGATAAAATAAGGGATGGTATAAAATAAATCATTGCTTTATATTCTCAATTAGTAGAATCTTTATAGAGCCATTGATTAAAACTACAATAGTGCAAAGAAAACTGTGACCACTTGCAAACTCCAACTTATAAAAGTAACATTCTTTTATTTTAAGATCAGAAAGTGCAACTACAACAACAATAAAATGTGATCACATTACAAAGTGGAAAGAACAATTAAAAATAGCAAAGAAACGATGGTGTTACGCCAGTGTACCGAGATAGCCGTGTTTGTTGGCAAATAAAAAGATATCAAAGACTTTTGTTTGTCTCAAACAAATAGACAATTCTGACGTGAGAACAAGTGGGTCACCGGAAGACACATTATGCTCCAAGCAAGTTTATAGCGTTTTTATTTACATTACTTAATGATGAAGAAGAGAAATCATAAATATTTTGTAGATTATTGTACTATTAGTAACTATTAAATCAGGTATTAGGTATAGGTGGATAATGTTCAAAAGTAATATTTACAAAAAGATTTTCAGCATGAAGGTTCATGCTGAATAACTTTTACATTAGTAGTAGTGGGGTTCTTCAAAAGGGGTGTGAAGAGATTTCTGCAGGGTCGGCAACGCGCGCGTGATACCCCTGGTGTTGCAAGCGTCCATAGGCTACGGTAACCACTTACCATCAGGCGGGCCGTATGCTTGTTTGCCAATTAAGTGGTATAAAAAAAAAAAAAAACGTACTCTGAGATAATGAAAATGCAACTTTCCCAACCGGTATTAAAGTCTGTCCGACTGACAGACAGCTTATTGATACCACGATATCATCATATTTTCTCGTAACCCACGGAACTCCAATTTAATGTTAGGATTGCCGCAACTATAATATTATTCGAGTAGATAGATTAAATGACTACGCAAACGTCAAGGTATTATCTGCCTACCCCATTCCTTTTTCAACTTCCTTAAGTAAGCGTAAAATTCATTTTTCCATACACGTTTTTCTTCACTTGAAAAATATAATAAAATCGTTGTTACTAAATTTGAATAATGTATTCGCCCGAATGCTATCGTATTTCACACTTCCATTAGTACCACCCCCGTTTTCGTCTACTTTCTATTTGCTCAGTGAAATAGAACGCCCTTATCGCGTGTCAGCAAGGTTTATATTTGTTTGACATTTGTTCTGAAATATGTCAGGGTTGTATCAAATTATCAGTTAGGTGTTTGGAGTATGCTATTAGGTAGTATACTGTTCCCTAATGCAGTTTATACGTGGTTAGGGGCTGATCATGGCTGTATGAAGTTAATCGTATTTGTCATAATATCTTTAGTGAAAATGATATTGAAATAAGGGTAAATAAATAATACTGCCGGTTTATGTAGCAGCAAACTTTTACATATTGATTTATCAATGCAGAATTATAATTATCATAAATAGTTTAGAAACATTATGTATTGCATAATGTATGTTTGTTTCTTTGATTAAGGATACAACCAGATTGAGCGTCGAAGCAGTGCACGCGTCGAAAAAAATAGCCCCTAACCGTTAGGGGCTAAATCAAATAAAATCAGAGGGAGCGTAAAACGTACCCATAACGTAACGTTTTCCGTGCTTCGGAAGGCACGTAAAGCCGTTGGTCCCGGTTATCACTCAATTGTGATAGTCGTTAAGCTAGTTGGATGCCTCCTAAGCGGCTTGAAAAATTCCAACAGTAGGTTGACCACTAGCCTACCTCCACCAATCCGCAATGGGCACGCGTGGTGGAGTATCGCCCTCATTTGTGAAAGGAGGCCTGTTCTCAGCAGTGGGACATTATAGGCTGATGATGATGATGATGTAAAACGTAGCTGTTACGCGCAGCAGCCTATAAAAGTTGGCCTGTTTTATATATTCGACGAGTATGGCGACGTTCTTTCTAAGAATATTTATTTCTATGGTTTGTTTATGCAATACAAAACCTGATAAACCCTGTGAGTCACACATAATGTGGGAATTTCTGAGATCAAGCCAAAAGTTTTGACAAAAGGCTGACACAATCCATGATTGTACAACTAAGAAACTTCGGAAAATAGTCACAAAAAGTTCAGTGAGCTGTTCGACAATGTGACATCACAATTAAATTGTATACCCTTTTCATATTCCTCTTCGGAATAAATGGTGCGATGCGAGAAAACTTCTTATTTCCAGTGTCGTGGAAATATACAGGATATTTCAACAGGAAATAAGAAGTTTATAGGTTATTAGGATACGACAATACGACATTAAAAGGAACCACGTAAAGTACTCATGTATACGATCAATTTTTACTATGGGACAAACTTCGAAATCGCAAAAAAAAAAATGCATTTCATACAAAAGGTACATGTCTCCACGGCAAAAATGTATGAAAATCTGTAAAAACAAATTGCGATTTCGAAGTTGATCCCATAGAAGTATCTAACCCGTATAGCAGTGCAATATTTGCAAGGAATGATATTGATATATTATCATCTTTAGCAAACGGTAAAATTAACTGACTCTCAGTAAATTTTCGAGACCATTAAAATACTGCTTGTAGGCGGGAACTTGAAAATCCATGGCTGCAATATATTATGCAGATTTGCTAAAGTTACACTTTACCATTTATATTCAAACTCTTATCCTAACTAATATTATAAATGCGAAAGTGAGTTTGTTTGTTTATTTGTTTGTTTGTTTGTTACGCCTTCACGCCTCAACTACTCAACGGATCATCATGAAATTTGGCATGCAGATAGCCTATAGTATGGAGAAGGACATAGGCTACTTTATATCCCGGGAACGCGGGTGAAACCGCGGGGGACAACTAGTTTTATATAAATTTTATGGTGACTGGTACGAATTCAGTTCACTTTTGAAGAAATAAATCTAAAATGACCATATTTATTGCAGTATATTTCTATGACTATGATCCTATTAACTCAGAGTATATAACTATTAATATTATATATAAGTAGGTACGATTGTAATAATTTGCGATATTTGGAAATTTTGGAATTTTTGTGTTTCGTTGATTTACGGTTTTATTTTATAATTTTTATTGTACACACGGCTACACTTAAGCAATTTATTTCCAGTATATGCTGATCTCGCATTGTATAGGATTTCCTTATAATGAGAGGTCAGCTTATATTGGAAATCTATAGCTTAATCTGTTGTATACAATAAAATTTTGCATGCCAGTTTCTGGTGAAAGGTGAGAACCGCCTTAAATAGATTAAGTCCCTATTTTTATACCACATTTCTTGCAGAAATAAATTATTCTTGTCTATTCTTTCCAACCATTAAACAATCTGCTATAAGTTACCTAATACTTCAAACTTCCTGATCTTGTAAAATATTATAGTCAACAGTTTATATGTAATTCCAAATGCATGGTCAACCTATACGGACACAGTGTCACAAACAGCTAACACAGTGCAGCACAGTCAATCTAATTGGTAACCACTGGGGCGGTAGGGTACAACGTTTGCATAAGCCGGGTGTTTGCCCGGCTTTATTTTTGCACGTACTCAATTTCTCGCCTCACTGGTTGTCTCGGAGAATAGATATTAATTTACATGAATAAATAAAATTTGCATTAAGCGCGTCCGAGGCGCCGCCGGTGTCATGGCAAAGAAAACTGTTTCTTGAGCATGCTGGGTTTTCTTTTGGTTTATATTCTTGATGCACACGTAATGGTGCGTCCATGCTTGGCGAACCGAGCACGAGCCGAGCCACGAACGAGCACACTGCGAGCACGATTCGCGTAGCGTGGACAGGCTAGCGAGCCTCGAACGAGCGCGATTGTCAGTTTTTTCACGAACAAAAGGATTCGCATCGTGCTCGTTGTAGGTTCGTCCGTGGCTCAGCTCGTGCTCGATTCGCGTAGCATGGACGCACCGTAAGATGTAAGTTCGTAGGTTATAATTACTAAAATGTATTAATATGATTTTAACGATTGAATTTGTAATGAATATTTCTTGTTTTTTAACTTATCACGTGAATTTCAAAAATATATTGGATGTGATATTGAGATTTCCGCCCTAGGCTTATAAGGGACCATCTACGCTAAATTGAAAACTGGACTGAAGTTTATTAAATATAAGCACGACATTCAAAATCCTGCTTTAAAAAAAACTAACTGATGCTTCATCTAGGTTCTTCTCCTTTCTTAGGTTGTGCAGAATTTATCAAAGTTCTACAGTTTTTTTTTTACAGAAAATTAAAAGAAATATCCTGTTAAAATATTTCGTATTCAAAATCAAAATCAAAATTGTAGCAAAAGATTGCATTATAAATTAATAAGACATTTATTTACAACAAATATGTACAAAATACAATCTATATATGAAAATTTCCTCAAGCCTGTGTCTGCTTCCGATTAACGGCAAGGTTCCCAGAAGGCTGGCAGCGTTTCCTCTTTGGATAGCCAAGCTGACGCTTGATTACCTAAATTGAATTAGATACCTATACCGTGCAATATAATTTAATTGTGTATCTAGAACTTTAAGAATATCACCAGAATTTGTAGGAATTGCACCGTGTATGATATGAAGTGCTGCTGAATTTCGTGCACTCCAGTATCCTGTAACAATTTTGTTATTTTCAAAACACCCAATTTTATTTTTTTATCTTACTTTGCTCCTGCTTCGTTACATTTAGGGTGCTATGGTAATGTGTTTTATTAAAGCAAATTTTATTATTATATTTGGAATGCTAATGACTTTTTCCCTATTTTAAATGAAGAGTCCTTGTTATGTGTAGGTATATCTTTTAATTCAGGGCTCTGTAGTTATAGTATACCAAAAATTTTCTTTTATATCATTATTTTTACCTAAATCATTAATTTGTCCCCAAAAAAAGTGTAAGGAAACTGTTACGTAAGGATTTTTTTACAATGTTATTTCGATATCGGTTGAACAACTAGGTCACGATCGATCACAGGCTTAATCTACGTCTACATTAACTTTCAAAAGAACCAATCACATTAGCTTGAAAACGTTCCCGGAGAAAAAACGTTTTATAGTTTTTTGGGACACCAAACGACCGGCGAAAGATGAAGGAAATCGTGAAAATGCTACGTCTCGGGAACTTTTGTGCTTTTACTTTTTGTCAACTTCAACAGTTTGTCGTCTTTATTTTGTTTTTGTCCCTCATGTCACACCAAAACTCCTATTTAGGTATAGTGTGACATAATAAAAATATATAAGCTTCTTGGTGTGACATTATATTTTGAGGAGGAAAAGTTTTCTTAGCAAGTTTTTTTTCTTTACGCAGGTTAGATGATTAGATCTCTCATTTTGTGAAACGTACATTCGTACACTATAATTTAAAAATATTCATAAGTTTTTTAAATAAATATAAAAATAAATCCGAATGAAAAAATAAAACAAATTCTAAGTAACTTTACAAGAAGTAAATTCGGAATCCAGTCAAGTATATAACAATAAACAGGCAGTAGGAAAATTGCCTATAAAATTATTAAGAATAAACGTAATCTGTAAGTAGTGAACGGTAACCCTTCAAACAGAATTACTCGACCAAAGAAGAAATAACATAAATTTCGTTTAACAGATGAAAAACACATTTTATACTCACGCACGGGTGCCATTGTAGGTTTGGTACAAGTTACAAGATTTTTGCAGTTTTTTTTTGTTAAATGTTAACAATAAATAATGAAATCCTGTAACTTACTTAAGTATATGGATCTGTTTTTTCTATGATAGTATTATTTCGATTCCAAAAGAGGTATTTCAATTCCAAATATTTGAAAAAAAAGCTATAAGCAGGACAGTGTCTGGCTTCAAACCTTGTGCTAGGCTTGTCCTATGGGAAAGGCATGCGCAGCTGTGTATTCGGCATCGATGATGATGATTTATGAGTATCGCTTACATTTTGGACCTTTCCTCTGGCAGAATCGAAGGGTTTCAATTTGTCATAAAATTTATCGTTGAGCCTCCGCCACTCGTTTGGAGAGATTGGAAAAATTGTTTCCAACTATTCCTTTATTAGATGTCCGGTGACCCTAGCGCTTCTATTTTGATATAAGACATAGGAATGATGAGAAATGTCTATGATTTTGATTATTTTCTGACAGTAGGTATTTCAGATAACTACCACAAACGATTTATCTTAACCTACAAGTGACCCAAAATGTTAGATTCCTTAAAAATTCAATTCATTCGACGTTTAGATTATCAAAAAATATTAGATACTTATTTTTTCTTTTGTCAACACTTTTTACTGAGTGACTTCATGAACCCCCCCTCCCTCGCTTTATCTTTGTGATTTTGTAAAGCAAAACATACGTGTCAAATATTTTTTTATAATTTAACTGACGGCCTAATTAGAATTATTATTTTTTTACCCAGGAGACATGCCTATTAGACATATATACTAATTTTAACCCCAGATTAATTTAAAAGTAATATCTTAGTAGTATCGTTTCTAAACATATTATAAAACTATAAAATCAGCGTGTCAAAAAAAACTGATCGGGCTAATGTAGGAAGAGTAAAAGAACGCAAAGGCCCTGTTTGTCATTTTATTTACTTTTCTGTATGTCTTGACCCGCTTATCTCCGAAACTATAATATATAAATTAAGTTTTCACAGGTTAACTTTAGCTTGGGATAAGCCTTGTTAAATCGTAACTTATGGGAATAATAAGAAATGTCAATTTATTTAACTATTTATTATGTTAAACTAACGTTATTAATTATACTTGTTCTTTTGTTTTTATGTGGGAGTGAATATTTTTTGTTATAGCGGCCAAAGAAATACATATTCTCTGAAAATTTCAGCTGTTCTAACTATTACCGTTCATGAGATACAGCCCACTGACAGACAGACGGACGGACGGACAACAAAGTCTTAGTAATAGGGTCCAATTTGGCACCCTTGGGTACGGAACCCTAAAAGCTAGCTAAAGGATATTAAAATACTTTTTCTTGTACATACCGTATTTTCAACATGAAATAAACATTAAGCTTTTCCTTTTGTCTTCGGATAAATACGGTTATAAAACTCCATACTACGAAACGAAACACACAGAAAGACAAGGATCTTTAATACATTTTACCATAATCCAAATAACAAGTAGCCTATCTCGTGGAAATCCTCAGTCTACGAAACGTTTCACGTTTTACAACGGATATAAAACTGACCAAGGTCTGAACCGAATGAGGGAAGGAAGCCTGCAGATGGAAGATATCGGATCCACACCGTATAAGGTAATCTCTTACGGGTACATACGAATTGGCCTTCAAAATGGCACTTTCTTGAAATAATGGAGATTGATTTTCTAACTTAGCTACTATTACTATATCTGTTCGTCTGATAATGTTTGGTGAAAGACTTTTCATCTAGTAATTATTATATTTGCACATTCATTTATATAATTATTTTTATTCCATGTTACTTTGATGCTTTTCTGAACTCGTTATACACCGTGACTTTTTACTCATCTTAGAAACGCAGCCCACTTAATGTACCCAATGAAAAGGTACTAATCATCATTAAAGAATTTTTTTTTTCATTTGTATAATTTTTTTTAAATTATTAAAATTCATTATAATTATGAAAAATCGAGTTAATTATTAAAGTGTACGTATAAAATGGTAGAAAATACTAACCCAGAGCAGGACTCGAGTAGTGCACTCGTATGAGGGTGTTTAAAACTACGTCATGCGTCAATCATAATGTTTTTTTTCTTAATACAAATAAAAAAAAAAAAAAAAAAATGTGCCTATTCTTTGGGTAAATTATGTGGGTTGGCGTTTCTAAGATGAATAAAAAGTCACGGAGTATAAATAATTGTCAATTTATTTCATTAATTGCAGCAAAAAACTGCACGAGTTAAAATTACATATAATTATCACGTAAAAATATAACAATTAACATGATTTATGAGCACACATTAAGAGCCTTTAAGACTTAAGAGTAAAACATCATTTATCAGATGAAAGCTGGTAACACTTTTGCCATCGACACTTTCAGTATGTTTATTGACATTGAGAATAACACTTCCAAGTTCTCTAAAGGTAGGTTAAATTAGACCGTAATTTTATTACATACAAAAGGAAAAATAAAACAATTTTGAAAAGGTCAAACTTCTAAAGTATTTGCGATCCATTTATGTGAGTAGAGTTTTCGTTACAAGGTTTTAGGTTTCTTGTATCCCTAATGGTGTGTCCATGCTACGCGAAGCGAGCACGAGCCGAGCCTCGAACGAACATGATTCGTTCGTTGCTCGCGATTTCAAGCGTGGACGTACTTAACGAGCCTACGACGAGCACGATGCGAATCCCTGTGTTCGTGAAAAACTGACAATCGGGCGGAGCGCAGTCGAGCACGCTACGAATGCTTGTTCGAGGCACGCAAGCCCGTCCAATCGTGCTCGCAGTGTGCTCGTTTTTGGCTCGGCTCGTGCTCGGTTCGCCAAGCATGGACGCACCATTAGATAGATCGCTTGCCTTACGTCGAATGTTCAATAAGCTTGAATAATTTGCACAAAAAATACCTAAATAAGTGCCCCATAAAGCCTTAGAACAAAGAAAGCCGATCCAATTTCGTTCAAAGGTTTTTAATTAAAAAAAGAGTAGGTATTTGGTTATCACCCGAGATAAGGTTTGTTTACACTCGTCCGCAGGTACTAGAGTCATGATGTTATCGTTTTTTTTATTAATTTTATTCACGTCACTGTCACGGTTTATGAATATTTTATATAACGTACTTCCGATATCTGTGCTGCTTGAATATTGTTCTCTATGATGGTTTAATTTTTTTTATTTATTGATTTACTTCAAAAAGTATTTTCGGGTTTTAGGTGTATATGTCTAATGAACCCTGTACCGGAATTCCAAAATGACATTAGAATTAAGTTATTACTTTGTTACTTATAAGTATCAGTACAAGCAAAACCAATTATCATAATCATCAGCCTATAATGTCCCACTGCTGAGCACAGGCCTCCTTTCACAAATCAGGGTGAAAAGGAATGGGCAGATACTCCACTGCGGATCGGTGGAGGTAGGCTAGTGGTCAACCTACTGTTGTAGTTTTCAAGCCGCCTAGAAGGCCTCCAACTAGCTTAACGACTATCACAATTAAGTGATAACCGGGACCAACGGCTTTACGTGCCTTCCGAAGCATGGAAACGCTCGAATTGAAATACCACTAGGCGGTCACCCATCCAGGAACCGACCACGACGGTAGTAGCTTAACTTGCCGATCGATAAAGAACGGCTTATCATGCTACACCACGAGCGCTTCAACCAATATGGTTTCATAAAAAAAAAAAAAATTGTATCCGTAAACGAAACAAAAACAAACAGATATCAAGAAACGGATACTAGGTACTCGCCACAATACAATATGTTAATGCATTTGCAAATGAAATGTAACATTGAGCCCGAATAATAGGAGCAGCTAAAAAATAACCAGGTTTACAACCTCGTATTTTCCGTATTAAGTATTTTGTTGAAAGCCCTTTCCTTGTCGACCCCTCTTTGTACCAGATCCGATATCATCCCTTCAAAATTATGAAAGTGTATAAACATTTTCACGCCCCTTGCGACTCGCCCCCTTATTTCCACATTTCCTGCCTGTAACTTATTATTATCAAATCAAGCTATAGATACCTGGTTTGATAACATTGCATGTCTGGTCTCCCCTTCGAGTTAATGGAAAAATAAGACCGAAATCGAGATTCTAAATCATTGTTTTACGATACTATAATTTTGTTTTGGGAAGGGACTGTTGTTTTGATCGGAGGTTGCGCTTCTATTTATGTTTATTTATGATATTTAAATTGATACAGATAACGATTTTATGCTATCAAATCCTAAACTAATATTATAATGCGAAAGTGAGTTTGTTTGTTACGCCTTCAAGCCTCAACTACTCAGCGGATCATCATGAAATTTGGCATGCAGATAGCCTATGTTATGGAGAAGGAATTTTATAAGAAGTTTTATCTCGGGAATGCGGGAGAAACCGCGGGCGACAGTTAGTTTTGTATATTTTTTTGTAAATGAAAATAATAAAATTGATTCATTTTATTACTTTAATACTTTATTGGTACACCAAAACATAACCTAGTGTAATTTGTAATAAATATTATTGTTTATTGTGGTCGCTAATGACCTTAGATGTTAAAAAACCGGCCAAGTGCGAGTCAGACTCGCGCACCGAGGGTTCCGTACAAACCTGTAGGTATATAAGTAAATGGACTACCAATTGAAATTAATATCAAATACTCAGGTCTATACTAATAGACCTGAGTATTTGATATTAATTTCAATTTATGACCTATTAAAAAAAAACTACTTACTAGATCTCGTTCAAACCAATTTTCAGTGGAAGTTTGCACCGTAATGTACATCATATATTTTTTATAGATTTATCATTCTCTTATTTTAGAAGTTACAGGGGGGGGGACACACATTTTACCACTTTGGAAGTGTCTCTCGCGCAAACTATTCAGTTTAGAAAAAAATGATATTAGAAACCTCAATATCATTTTTGAAGACCTATCCATAGACACCCCACACTTATGGGTTTGATGAAAAAAAAAATTTTTAGTTTCAGTTCTAAGTATGGGGAACCCCCAAAATTTATTGTTTTTTTTCTATTTTTGTGTAAGAATCTTAATGCGGTTCACAGAATACATCTACTTACCAAGTTTCAACATTATAGTTCTTATAGTTTCGGAAATAAATGGCTGTGACATACACGGACAGACAGACAGACAGACAGACAGACAGACATGACGAATCTATAAGGGTTCCATTTTTTGCCATTTGGCTACGGAACCCTAAAAAGCGACCTAAAATAAATAAATAAAAAATAAAATAAAAAATCCAAACTAAACTTAAAAATAATAGTGAAAGTGCTACAATGGGCGGCCTTATCACTAAAAGTGATCTCTACCAGGCAACCTTTGGATGGAGAAGAGTTACGAGTGTACACTAAAACCAAAACAAAGAATACATAATAATATTTTTGTACAAAACTAAAAAAAAACTGACTAGTGCAAATTTAGAGAAAAGGGAGACATGACTGAAAGGAATCATCCCATTCCTTAGTAATAATAGCTCATTATAAAGCTTCATTTTTAATCATAACACCCAAAATATAAGCAACAATATCTCTAAGAAAAGCTATTCTTTGTATCAAACATAATTAAAAGTAAACAATTTTAATTAATTCACAGCCACCTACACAAATTTCTACACGCTAATTGGAAACCAAAAGACGCGACAAGTCGAGCGCAAACACCGACTCGACTATTTAACGAAAACTGCCGAATAACCGCAGCCTGGAATTAATTAACTAAGAAGCAAAACATTGAAACAAGAACAACGTACAAATTATGTCGTCGGCGGTACTATTAAAACTCATTTAGTGTACGTGATAGCAAAGAACGGAGGCGGATACGAATCGATTTGCATAATCCATGCATCAAATTCCGTTAATTTTCTTTTAATGCACGCCACGCCGCGCCGGCTGCACTGTATGCAAACACTCTCTCGTTAATCTTGTATACGCTTACATGCTATTCTAGGTTTAACGAGTGCTTTGCTACTGAAATATCACTCAGTTTTTGCTTGGAAATCTTTTCTGATTTTGCTATTTTATATTTTGCGAGCGAGAAGGTTCTCGAGTAGCGACCACGTACTGGAAAGCGCCGTGTGGGACGACCACCCACCAGGTGGACCGATGACTTGGTCAGAGTCTGTGGGCTCCGTTGGATGCAAGCGGCCCAAAACCGTTCCAAGTGGAAGTTAATGGGAGAGGCCTATGTTCAGCAGTGGACATCCTTAGGCTGATATGATGATGATGATGATGTTATTTTGCGAGCACATTTCAGACAAAAATATTTGACTACTTTTGCATGGTTTCAATTTCCATCTACAAAATTTTGTGTGCATAACAATGTCTAGTTGTTCCGATTCGGAAACATCCATGTGAAGAATGTACCAAGAAGTTCCTCTAATTTTTGTTTTTACTAGCTGTCCTGTCACGCGGTTTCATGCATTCCCAAGGGACCGTATATTTTCCCGAGATAAAAAGTATCCTATGTATCCAGAACATTTGTGAGCTCATCCAAATCCGTTCAGTAGTTTTTGCGCGAAAGAGTAACAAACATCCATACATACAAACTCTCACATTTATAATATTAGTAAGGCTTATTTAGTAAGGATAGTAAGGAAGTAAGGATAATTATTATAGTAAGGATAGTAAGGATTGATGCCTCAGCATTAGCTTCAGATTATAATGATACATCTGTTAGTTTATGCATATGAGTACTTTAAACAGTCGGAAATTCCTTAAACCTTTCATGCTAACCAACAACTAGCCAACTTCTACATCTAAGTCAACATCCAAACTTTTCACTTCAGCCAACCGATCGGTCCATCGAAGAACAATAGAAGACAAAGCGAGTACAGAAGTTACCGTTCCAGTACACAGCGTAAGTTCAAGCAAACAAAGCTGCTGGTAACCTACGCTGGATGTTAATATTCATTACAGTTTGCCTCTAGGGAGCTCAGGGCGCATCAGGCTCAGACAAATCGATGGATTTGTCGGGAACTCGTCAGACTTGGTACTAATGAGTGATAATAATGTTATTATTTTTATTTTTATTTGTTATCATTGTGTCATGTTAGTTAGTGTATTAATCATATTTTTAACCGACTTCAAAAAAAGGAGGAGGTTCTCAATTCGGTTGTAGGTTTTTTTTTTTTTTTATGTTTGTTACCTGCTAACTAATAAATTATTTTTTTGTCTGGAAGGGTACACTTCCCGTTTGGTCCCATTGTCATCAGATCAGGATTTGATTACTTTTTAGTCTCGTACTTTGAAGTCGGTTTAAGTTTTTTGTAAAACAGTCCAATTATATATTATAGTAGTATAAGCAGGTTACCTTTTAAGTTTTTATTTAAATTTGAATTACTATGGTGAACTGGGGGCCTACCACAAGCTCTTAAAACAAGGTTAAAATAACCTTATTTGTGTTTTGTCTTGTTTTGACGCCGGATGTCTTGTAATAAATTCATGTTAAAAAAAACATTTGTTGCTATCCTATTCCTGGAAGAAGCCTTAATCAAAGCGGCTACTTCTGAAAAGCATTATTTTGAAATCTGTTTGGGTCGTCCATTCTATACCATAGTGGATGCTTCATATTTTTTTTATATCGTATCCGAAAGTTGCCAAATAAATATAGGTATAGTAATGATTTTTTTGTGTTAATTAAATAGACATTTGGCTAAAAAAATGCTTATTTATTCAAGCATTGAAGTTCTTCAGGTTGTAAGAGTAAGAAAATATACATATGGGAAGAGTTCCACACCTTTGCTGAACGCATAACAAAAGAGGACTCGAAGCATTGTGTACTCGGATATTCGAACATACCAGTGGACATTTTCCGCCGTCTTATAATTCGGTGAATAAAGGGAACAAACAGTAATTATATTTAAATGGATAATTTTGGCCCATGGAACAGTTTTTCTTGATAAAAAACCTCAGCCTTTGACAGACAAATATTAAGTTTACAGCAGAATACAATTTTCGCCTAGCTAAAAGTTGTTATAAATGAGAAAACCTGTATACCATAACCATAACCATAAATGTGGAAAAATGCAATAGTATTTTTTAAATGTTACCCACTGATAACTTCCGAACTAGAGCACAAAAATACCAAATCTAGAAATTTGTGGTATTTAATAACTAAATGGCACACACAGTTATGTACAGCTCTGAATTAATATTCATTACCGGCAGTCTTGGATAAACCTTCGACGTCGGCGCGAGGTAAGCTTGGTGCGTCTCGACGGAGCTTCCCTGTGTTGCGCAGGGGAATCTGGTAACTGACAGTAGTATTTTTAGTTAGTAGTTGCTTGGTTTGGAAGTGTATTTGATTTAATTTGATAACTTTTAATTGTTAGTATTATTAATATTTACAGCAAATTATTTCTAGTAGCTAAAACATTATGCAACTGGATATTATGTACATACGAAATGTATTATTTTTCACAGTAACAAACTTTTAGGATTTTATATTACCAATATGGGCTTATGTGTAAGCGATTCGATACGATGACATCAAAAATAAAAAATATCCTAACATCCTTCTTCAGTAAAATTACTTAGTAGACTTCCGTTTCTTGTTATAACTTCAATCCAATCAAAATAATCATTATATTTATAACAAAAAGTAAACAAACATGAAACAAATCTCTTGTAACACAGATACGGTGGAGTATAAAGCCACTTATTTCAATTCCGACATATCTATCCTTTTAGTTGGTAGATCATCAATCGTCGTTGGCATGACGGCGGTTACGAGTGCTCTTCACATTTCCGTCAAAGATAAATTACTGTCGAGCTACTCTCGAGCCCAATCGAGATCGGATAGGGATCGTATATCTCCTTATATCTCATACTCACTCACTGTGTTTTGAGTGTATTAGGTCAGATTTATATTTATCGAGACACATCATTTTTGCTTGATTAGAGATTATCGTTTGTCGCATCTTTTCCTTAACGTTGTTTGTTATAACAGGTTTATATCTTGATTTTCATTATTTTCTAGATTGGTCTTGATTCTTTGAGACGACAATGAAATAATTTTCCAGAAATTATTTATACTATGCTTTTATTATACTAGGATAGGATACAAAAGCATAAGAATATATATGATTTCATTCAAACACAAAAATCGTGAACTAGAAGAATCATAGTAAAATTTCCAATAAGGCACGTAGAATAAAATATTTTTTACATCCAAACTTCAAAACGTGCACTTGAAACACGACATTTCCGCGCTACTTAAACATTTATGTTGTCACATACCCGGTTTTACAGCACATCATTCAAGATGAACACTCAGCAGTTGTAATAACATGATATGGGGACGTATAATTTGAAATCTCTTTTTGCTCGGGCTTATCTCCGCGTTCGTTGGCCACAGGATTCGCTTTGGCGAATATTATTTTAATTTCCTTGTTATTATACAATGTGGGCATTTATATTTGTTTGGTGTAACTATTTCGATAACTGAAACGCAAGAATTATTTATTTCATATTTTCTCTATTTGAGAGCATATTTTGTGTGATTAGTTAATTATTTTTATTTTTGTATGTACTATATATAAGATAGTCTGATAATTTTCATGTCACAATTAATTTACATGGTACCTAATTTTTTTACCCACAGTCATCGGATTTTAAGGGAATCAAAAACACTGGTGTACAATGTGTATGTGCTGCCTACTTGTGATATGACTCAGAACACTCAGTTTTATTCTGGATGGGAATCGAATCCACAACCTGTGTTTACATTTTAAAAGTGTGGGTTACACTTTTAAAATATAAACACAGGTCTTTATTAAGTTTATTTGTAAATAAAATATAGCGATAAGACCGTGTTTATAAAATGGATCCTAACCGTTTATTTGCGCATAATGTACTTTATATTTACGAAATACACCCCATTATGCAAAACCCATAAAACTTCAATGGCATGATATTCAGTGCGATCCAATTATGGCTATGGAGTTCGGGCGGTCTGAAAAGAATTTTCTGTGCGAAATAAAATAAAAAAGAGAGGGTAGCAGTGTAGGAGGGTAGGAGTAGGGAAGCGCGTGACGTCACGAGCCGTTGCAACAGAACCTAATAGGAAACGCGATCGTTGTCTTTAATCGAATCTGTGTGGACTAGGATGACATGGAGCTGCGAAAATTTTGAAAGGGTTTGTTTTGTTGAGGGATTGAACTGAATGGATGCGAGCTGTGGAAAAGAAACTCTACAAAATTAGTGCCGATTCTTTTCACATCACATCACTTTCTTACAATCATTATTTAAAGCTGTTAAATTAGTCTCTGCCGACTTAATTTGCGGGTTTTAGACGTAACCGCAATAGATGGCAACTAAATTGATATAGAAAACATGCATTGAACTAATTTGACAGGACTAAATTTCTTACATCCTTTTCTTATGTTCTTTGTTAGAAAGAGACATAATGAGACTAAATTAGTTCAGTTGTAAACAACAGAATCATCACCATCGATGTTATATTTGCAAAATAATTTCATTAAAATATTTATAATAAAAACATTACTCTTTAACGTTTTGTGACCATTTAAAAATATATCATCGAGCTATACCTACGAGATGTATTATTAAAAAAAAACTTTTTATCTTACAGCTTATACTAAAGTTACTGAAGTAGCCTAGCCTACATAGATATGCTACAGTATTCGTAGCTGTGCTACAGATTCGTAACTCCACAGCAGACCAGTAGCAGCTAGCTGGAAACAAAGTTGTGCTCTATTTAAATTAAATCACCAGGCTTCCAATGTTTGTTTTTAGATCTTTTGTTTAAAAATAACACCTTTTCATTCAATGTTACACGTTTGCTACGGTTCTTAAAAAGACATAACCGATAATTTGAATTGAATATCCACTGCTAAATATATATCTTGAGGCACGTGTATCCATCGGCTTCCACCCTCTAACAAATATCTCAGGTTGTCAGTCCACGTGGTGGTGTTAAGTACTCACCTCTCGTTAACCTTTTCCCCTTTACGTTATCGGCTCTTGAAGCCATATTTTCCTATAATAATACTTATTAATAAAGCTTATGTCACGTTATAATACTCGATGATCAAAAATAAGCCATAACTGGCATAGATATTAGACCTAAAAATATTATAGAAAATGATCCTGAATTTAAAAATATTACGAGACTCTAAAGATAAATATGCAAAAGTGCAAAAACTACAGCTTGTACATTCCACATTTTCACTGTATCATATTCTCCCACATAATCAAGTATCACCCACAAAACTAATTCCTGACACTTTACTCAGCCATCATGAGCTTATTGTTTGTTCTAAGTCACGAGATGTAGCGAGAATATAGAACAAAGAGAATATTCGACAAGTTTTATAAATATGGTGACGGTGATAAACTTTGACGCAATTCACAATTATTGCAAAAGAAATCGGGCTCCAAATAACGTCAATCAATTTAAACCCACTAAAGTTTATAATATGAGGCGATCTATGGATATCATAATTTTATACCCTAATAAGCGACAGGCGACAGATTTTTAACTTGAGTGTGGTAGCCAGCCAGGCCGGTAGTAGGTACCGGCCTGGCTGGCTACCACACTCAAGTACCCTACCACCGTGCAAACCGTTCGTCTTTTTATTTTTGACTCTAAGCCAAGGACGTGAAGATTTATTTTAGTTCTGATCTTTCAACTTGTACCACAACCGTAATGAGATTTCCCGTCGCCACCACTGTTATCCCTGCATTTGATACACCTGCTATAAGCCACCATAAAACTGTAATAACACTAATGGCATTCGCATGTCTTTATTTATATAGCATCTCGTAAATGTGTCGTAATTTATTAAGGCGTGCTGCATTGTTTTAATTTTAATGTTGAATTTATAATAAAAAGTTCGTTGACATGGCTAGCGAGTCGATACGCCAAGTAACTTAGTAAATGATTTTCAAATAAAGCAGCGAATAGTTTTTCTATATATTTGTAACTGATTTGTTTCATTAATAATGTACTTAAGTACTGCATATTATTGTTAGACGTCCCAGGATAAAATAATTTTAATGTGTTATAATTAAACCCATGTTGTATGATCATCCTATAATAAATCTGTTTACCAATTAAATTACTATATTTTTTAGTAAAAACACATAAATTCCCGTAAATTAAAATCCAACAATAAATTGTAACTTACGGTAACAAGGCTTTAACACCCCTAACAACCTATGAATCTCCATTAGTTTTTAATTGAGCCGCAATACCATGCTATTACAACCCCCTATGTAACCAGTTTACTTGACCTATGTATCAAATCCCTGTAGACCTTTTTAAGGCACGGGGCAGATCTTTTGATACTTGTCAGTGTTGGCTAAGAGCCTTCCAGGAGATCCGAATATTACTAAAGATATATCAGAGTAGGTTACCATAACTTGCATTACATGGGATAGTAAGAAAGCACCTATTAGAGGAAATTAGACTGAGGCACTTAATTTGATCCTGAACGATTTGACGACGAATATGACTAAAATAGGTGTAAAAAAAAATAATAGCCTTAATTGTATTTTAAAATATGACTGAAGTCAATAACGGGTAAATAAACAAGTATTTTATTGGCTTTGTAATAATCCAAAATAATATGTATTATTTTAAGACGAATGGGCTTGCGTTCGGCCTTCGATTGACCTCAGGAGGAGTTATGACGAGGCCTAGGATATAACACGCTTATCCAGAAAATGCCTATTCACTCTGGCCTTGAATGCATCTAGGTTAAAGGTATCGGGGAACAGATTCCGGAAGAGAGTTTCACTCTTTTGCTGGTTGCATAAGGAATGAAAAAACGAAGCGTTGTATCCGACAACGGGTGGGTGGAAATTCTACCAGCGTCGTGTAGTTCAACGGAGAATGGGGATTTAGGAATTAAAAAATCAGTTCTATATAGTGTCAAAATATATCCTATAGAAGACCTACTAACACGAAACCATACGATGTTCAAGGCTCGTTAGTTTCGCCTCATGTTCAAAAAACCAACAAGTCAAAAATATTATGTGAATAATTCCTTGTATATAGGCTAATTTTTGTGCTAACTACTTTCGGCTTAACATCATCACTTACCATGATGTAGTAAGATGAGCTTGTTGTGAAACACAGCCCTGACATAGCACCAAATCAAAAATATATTACACGCAGACGAAGCAGTTCAGTGTAGAGCAGTTCAGCCGAATGCTGCCTTGAGCTGTCTGTGCTGCCCTGCACTGCCTCTGCAGCCCTACGCTGCGTTGTCCTGTACAGTGCAGAACTGCTTCCAGCTGACAGATCGTAAATCACCTGTAATTGCATTGAAAATTAATAATTACTTGTATTATGTTAATGTGAATGATAGTCGATCACCAGAATTGAGTAATCTGTCAACTCAATAGCTTCTTGCAAAAGTAAATTACCTGCCAATAAACTATTCACCATTGCAATTCAAATTCTCATAACACTTTATTGGTATTCATAGGGTTCTGAAGCATCATAAACTACAGATCAATATGCGAGAGCTAGTAAGCACCGCTAGTACCTTCCCCGAATCCTTTGTGCCTTCAGATTGCGTTATTTAGGCAACCATTGACATGTAAATCTCTCTAGGCTATTAAATTTGCATTCTAATTAAAACAAGACACCGGTATTGGCTTACTTCGTAAGCACTCACCTGAGTTTTTGAGTGTTACTCCCAAGAGTTTCAAGTTAATTTTGGAACAGTTGCTGTTTAAATTCTGAAGGCCTGAAGAAAATCTGCCTCTTTTTTCATGATATTAGATTTAGCCCCATCAGTTGCTGATAAGATAGGTTACTGGTTACTTACTTCTAGCCCTAAAAAATTATCGGATTAGAAAATATCATCCATTATACAATGGTCCCTTCTTCGTAGGTTCCTATTACCTACTTTGAATATTATTTTTTGTATCGTGTGAAACGTGCCCACATATAAGTGCTCAGCCTTTACATATAATTTTATTCCCTCTGACCGTCTCCGTGGCCAGCCCTTACGCGTGATAATGCATTATTTATACGACCTAAGACAACCAAAACGATTGCAGATACTAACGAAAAATAAGGTACGGAGGCAGACTCTTCTTTTGTCTCAACGACAAAACGTGCTTCGGGAATAAATAACACAAATAAAAATCCCTATAAATATTGAACAGCAGTATACTTCACACTTAACAGAGAGCCCTTGTAACTGAGATATATTATGACACTGCTTTATGTCAGCGCAGGTTTTTTGGGTGGCGATGTTTTTTACGTATCTTTGTTTGTAAACGAATCGGAACAATGCCAATTTTTTTATACCTCGTTCTCCAAGTTTGGTGGCACGGCAAAAAGCTTCAGGGAGGCATAAGGTATAAAACGAAATGACAAAACATAGCATCGTATTTTTTCCTTAACTGATATCAGAAAACGATTGTGGGATTTTTTATGCAGCAGCCATGTTGGGAATGTCAATGTTGATATTTCAGTTGTTGCTACCTCACCGATGGGAGTTATTTATTCCATCCGGTAATAAAAACATGGAATTTTTATAGAAGTTTGATTTATCTAACATAGATTTTTGAAGTACCGCCGAAATAGCAGTAAGTAAATTTAAAAACAATAAATACCTTTTAGGAAAAATTACCTACGAGAGTAAGATAAATTTTATGTGCCTTATTTCGTAAGTTTTATAGGGAACATAAAGTAAAAAGTTACGTTATACATAGTGAAGTAGAATGGTGCTCACATTTCATGTGGATTTGTTTAGCTTTCGATCAATATTTCATCGTCACGGGCAGCCGGTCACCGCGTAACGCCACTATGGAAAAATGGAACAAAGAAAGATGTTGAATAAGTTTATTTCAAACATTTTCATACTTTGTCGTGCATTATTTTTGATGAATACTATAATAATATATTAATAATAATATAGACTACCCATACAATTTCTATACTAATAATAATATAAATCTGAAGTAAGTATTTTTAAACGTGCTAAACTCAGGAACTACCAGTCGCAAAAGAAACTTGTTCCGGTATATACGGTAGATACGTTTATAAAGGAAGGTTGCAGTCTAAATTTCCCATGGATAAAACCGCAGGGTACTAGTAATAATATAATGTTAATAAAAGCCATCTTCACGTGCAATGTTACAAATATTACAAATATCGCGAAAAAATAAGTTACTGTGAAAAACCCATAATATGAAATTGAAAATCATAATATGTTTCGCCGAGGTTATCTTCCGCATTAGCAGCGCCTTTCTACATATTTATAGCTTGCATTTTTAAACTACTTTATTATATTTAGGGATTATTATTATCTTTAAAATTTACGCAGGCAGTCTCCATAGCTTTTCGAACATGAACATTGAATGGTGGAGTGAAGCACATGAATAGTGGATGTATGAAGCAAAACTACTGGTGCAATAATATTTATAAAGCGTTAATATATAAATCAAAACGATGTTGTTGAATTAGAATTTTGAATTTGAACTAGTGACTAGTTTCAGTTAGATTCATTTTTTATAAGAGTTGTTACAAAATGTTGTGTGTGTAGAGAGTTTTGTAGATTCATCAACGCTTGATACCCATGGTGTTGCAAGCGTCTTTAGGCTATGGTAACCGCTTACCATCAGGCGGACCGTATGCTTGATTGCCACGTTAGTGGTATAATTACATTTTGATTGATTAAGGATAATCTTTTTCGGGAAAAGTTTGTCGTGTTTTGGCTACGACTTTAGAGCTGTTCCCATTTCCCATTTAAATTCTACATAACCAGTCCCAATATTAATAAGATGTCATCTCAAAGTATTCGCCCTTAGATATTTTATTATAAGCCTACTTATTTCAATCATATTGAAATAACACAAAGCCACCGAAATCAAAACCTTATTTATGTTCAGGGGGCCTACCACAAGCTCTTAAAACAAGGTTAAAATAACCTTATTTGTCTTTTGTCCCTCTTTGACATCCGGCGTCAAAACAAGACAAAACACAAATAAGGTTATTTTAACCTTGTTTTAAGAGCTTGTGGTAGGCCCCCTGATCTATGTATTTTAAACTAAAAACATTAAGTATACCAAATAATTCTTCGGAATTAAAAGGAAATACTGTAATAAATGTATGAAATATTTTTTTCTTCGCAATTAAAACTATGAAATAGAGCAGCCTGATGCCTTAGACATAATTTAATTCTATAAATGTATAATATTCGCGATATGAAGTTAATTCTGTCTTTATTCATAGAGTATGAATCAATTAACTAATAAATTATTTAATATATAAGTATTATACTTTCTACCTCCGATTTAATATGCAAATTGCTAACCAGAAGAGCCTATTTAGAAACTATGTAATTGAACATTATATGTATTTCTGATAACATTCACACAAGATTTATTTAAGACTCGTATACAAATATTCACACGGTTCCAACTCTATTACGAAAGTAATTGAGTTCACATTTCATTACATCGGGTTTTAGGGATGTTAAAATAACTTTGCCAGTATTATTGCCAATATTAGTGGAAAGTTTATACACGAGGTTCGGCCGGTTGTACACAAAACATTCTCTAACTTAGCACAAACAAGTCTGATATGGTCGATTAAGCTTGTTTTAGCTTGTATCATATTACCCCTACGGCTAGATCCGCCTTATTATGATAACGGAAGGGAACATCGAAACTAAATACATTGTAAAGCTTAGTTTGTATGCGGCAGTTTGCTTTTGAACGCTATCACTTAGATCTGAACCTCATGTGAGTAAGTTTTAATTACGCAAATATAGAAGCTTTTGTGGTTTTTTGAGATGCGATGGCATTGTCTGAACAGAACAAACTGAAACAGAAACCTCAAGTTTTAGGGCACATTTTATGCTTTGAACTTTGAATCTGGATTCAGCTTCAACTCGCTAATTAGAAGCCACGATTGATCAATCATTTTATATAAAAAAAAGGTGTGAGCGAGGTAATAATATTATTATGATTACCTACACCTTTCATTTGGTTCTACTCTAGTCTCATCTACAGTTTGCTTGGAGATTGTACTATAGACTTTTCGAGCGATTTGGCCTGCTCATTACTTCACTGACTCTACAAGTGATGTCCAAAGTTTTTATTATTTTACGAATGTTATCGTTTCGTACCCTGTTGCATATAGTAACTTAGATTATACATAATTATAGATCGTTTCATTGCTGAGTGATTTTGAATTTTTGTTTTAGTCAGTAAAACTGAAGAAGATTTACCGATGCTCAACCCTTCTCAGCAAGTTTTTTTTATACAGGACATAATAGGCTTTATCGTAAAACAGTGCACCTGTATTTTCTCAAATATATTCACATTTAAACAGTAGTAAATCTAGTATGACCAATAAACATAAAACCTCTAAATTCGATCTTATCCCTCCGCATACCCACGAATTTACAAGTTACCCCTAATTTCTGATCTCGATACCGGGTTACCTACATACGGACCCGTGTTTTGTGAATTACTACTATAATCTGAGCCCGATTGCCTATTATCTCGCTACCCAGATTCTGGCAATTGGAGTTTTTGATCCTGTTATGGTCGGGCTTCCAAAGTTGTTAATTAAGACCTTGAATCAGGTTCTCAGTTACCTTTGTTCTGTTCGTTACTCGGGTTTGTGTCAAGTATGTGAAAATAATAATAATTAATAAAGTTAGGTATGTATTTTGAAATAATAGAATCCATGCGATAGTGATAGGAAACTTTGGTATTTTTTTATTATAAAATATATAATCTGTCTGATAAGCAGAGATCGGAATAGTTAGAGAATATTTACCTAAACTTCAAGGAAGTTACAAAACTATCCCTTTTAAAATACCAGAATCAGAAATATGATATTTAAGAAACTACAAATTTATTGCACTTTGAATACATTCGTTACAAACTATTTTCATTAGATAACTCAATTTAATTTTGCCTACTGAAAACTCATTTGAATTTGACACAGTTTTAGTACGGATTCTACGGATCCCTAAAAAATCTTAATATATAAAATGATAAACTGATTGTTGATATATCAGCGCACAGCCCAAACCGCTAGACCTAGAGATTTGAAATTTTGCAAACAGATACCTTATACAGTGGAGGCATCCACTAAGGAAGGATTTTTGGAAATTCCACCCCTAAGAGGGTAAAATAGGGGATGAAAGTTTGTATGCAAGTCCGTCAGTTTTGAAGTTAGGATCTTCATATTTTGTGTATAGGCTGACGAATGAAAATGAATGTAAAGTTGTCTCAGCGATTGTGATAATTCCAGCCCCGAAGAGAGAAAAAGGGAGATGAAGATGGGAATGATAGGCCTTCAATTCCACAATAAACTTCACAAATTGTATGATTATACAGTGAAGGTATCCATTAAGGAAGGATTTTTGGAAATTCCACCCCTAAGAGGGTAAAATAGGGGATGAAAGTTTGTATGCAAGTCCGTCAGTTTTGAAGTTAGGATCTTCAAATTTTGTGTATAGGCTGACGAATGAAAATGAATGTAAAGTTGTCTCAGCGTTTGTGATAAAATCAACCCCCGAAAGGGGAAAAAGGTGGATGAAGTTAAGATGATAAACTGATTGTTGATATATCAACGCACTGCCCAAACCGCTGGACCTAGAGATTTGAAATGTTGCAAACAGATACCTTATACAGTGGAGGCATCCACTAAGGAAGGATTTTTGGAAATTCCACCCCTAAGAGGGTAAAATAGGGGATGAAAGTTTGTATGCAAGTCCGTCAGTTTTAAAGTTAGGATCTTCATATTTTGTGTATAGGCTGACGAATGAAAATGAATGTAAAGTTGTCTCAGCGATTGTGATAATTCCAGCCCCGAAGAGAGCAAAAGGGAGATGAAGATGGGAATGCTAGGCCTTCAATTCCACGATAAACTTCACAAATTGTATGATTATACAGTGGAGGTATCCATTAAGGAAGGATTTTTGGAAATTCCACCCCTAAGAGGGTAAAATAGGGGATGAAAGTTTGTATGCAAGTCCGTCAGTTTTGAAGTTAGGATCTTCAAATTTTGTGTATAGGCTGACGAATGAAAATGAATGTAAAGTTGTCTCAGCGTTTGTGATAAATTCAACCCCCGAAAGGGGAAAAAGGTGGATGAAGTTAAGATGATAAACTGATTGTTGATATATCAACGCACTGCCCAAACCGCTGGACCTAGAGATTTGAAATGTTGCAAACAGATACCTTATACAGTGGAGGCATCCATTAAGGAAGGATTTTTGGAAATTCCACCCCTAAGAGGGTAAAATAGGAGATGAAAGTTTGTATGCAAGTCCGTCAGTTTTAAAGTTAAGATCTTCATATTTTGTGTATAAGCTGACGAATGAAAATGAATGTAAAGTTGTCTCAGCGATTGTGATAATTCCAGCCCCGAAGAGAGAAAAAGGGAGATGAAGATGGGTATGCAAGGCCTTCAATTCCACGATAAACTTCACAAATTTTATGATTATACAGTGGAGGTATCCATTAAGGAAGGATTTTTGGAATTTCCACCCCTAAGAGGGTAAAATAGGGGATGAAAGTTTGTATGCAAGTCCGTCAGTTTTGCAGTTAGGATCTTCAAATTTTGTGTATAGGCTGACGAATGAAAATGAATGTAAAGTTGTCTCAGCGTTTGTGATAAAATCAACCCCCGAAAGGGGAAAAAGGTGGATGAAGTTAAGATGATAAACTGATTGTTGATATATCAACGCACTGCCCAAACCGCTGGACCTAGAGATTTGAAATGTTGCAAACAGATACCTTATACAGTGGAGGCATCCACTAAGGAAGGATTTTTGGAAATTCCACCCCTAAGAGGGTAAAATAGGGGATGAAAGTTTGTATGCAAGTCCGTCAGTTTTAAAGTTAGGATCTTCATATTTTGTGTATAGGCTGACGAATGAAAATGAATGTAAAGTTGTCTCAGCGATTGTGATAATTCCAGCCCCGAAGAGAGCAAAAGGGAGATGAAGATGGGAATGCTAGGCCTTCAATTCCACGATAAACTTCACAAATTGTATGATTATACAGTGGAGGTATCCATTAAGGAAGGATTTTTGGAAATTCCACCCCTAAGAGGGTAAAATAGGGGATGAAAGTTTGTATGCAAGTCCGTCAGTTTTGAAGTTAGGATCTTCAAATTTTGTGTATAGGCTGACGAATGAAAATGAATGTAAAGTTGTCTCAGCGTTTGTGATAAATTCAACCCCCGAAAGGGGAAAAAGGTGGATGAAGTTAAGATGATAAACTGATTGTTGATATATCAACGCACTGCCCAAACCGCTGGACCTAGAGATTTGAAATGTTGCAAACAGATACCTTATACAGTGGAGGCATCCATTAAGGAAGGATTTTTGGAAATTCCACCCCTAAGAGGGTAAAATAGGAGATGAAAGTTTGTATGCAAGTCCGTCAGTTTTAAAGTTAAGATCTTCATATTTTGTGTATAAGCTGACGAATGAAAATGAATGTAAAGTTGTCTCAGCGATTGTGATAATTCCAGCCCCGAAGAGAGAAAAAGGGAGATGAAGATGGGTATGCAAGGCCTTCAATTCCACGATAAACTTCACAAATTTTATGATTATACAGTGGAGGTATCCATTAAGGAAGGATTTTTGGAATTTCCACCCCTAAGAGGGTAAAATAGGGGATGAAAGTTTGTATGCAAGTCCGTCAGTTTTGCAGTTAGGATCTTCAAATTTTGTGTTTAGGCTGACGATTGAAAATTAATGTTAAGTTATCTCAGCGTTTATGATAATTCAACCCCCGAAGGGGGAAAGAGGGGGATGAAGTTAAGATGATAAACTGATTGTTGATATATCAACGCACTGCCCAAACCGCTGGACCTAGAGATTTGAAATGTTGCAAACAGATACCTTATATAGTGGAGGCATCCACTAAGGAAGGATTTTTGGAAATTCCACCCCTAAGAGGGTAAAATTGGGGATGAAAGTTTGTATGAGAGTCCGTCAGTTTTGGAGTTAGGATCTTCAAATTTTGTGTATAGGCTTATGATTGAAAATTAATGTAAAGTTATCTCAGTAAGTAACAGCTCTCCGCCGCAATGTTATTGAGGCCAAAATATTAACTGGTTCTGCCAGAGGAGAAACAGTCTTCGTGCCGCGTATAACATTGATCCCAAATCACCTTCCGTTTAATTTAAAAGATTTGAGTTCCTTATCAAGGAACTCAAATCAACTCTCTGAAATTTGCTAGAGTTTATTTGCGGCAGGACTGTTTCAGTTTTATGTGGCATGCTCGCATGTAAGCTCAATCTACCTGAACTTTTGTCAAATATCACACGTAGTGGCGGGCAATAGCCATGAACAAAGCTCTATATTGTTACAATAATTCATATCCAGAAAAAAGAAATAATCTACGCGGACGAAGTCGCGGGCTAAAGCTAGTATAATATGATTCTTCAAATCAATAATTCGTCAATTTTAAATCCTGGGATTAAAACGTCATTATCATCATTCCGGGATTTTAGAGATGGTATTGCCACTCTGTAACTTTTTGTTGCGTGGGGAATCATAGGTTACCCGACCGCCCCGGGGGAAGCAGCCAGGTTATGCCGGACTTGTACCGGCTAAAACCCCACGGTGGTCGCCATCTGCACTGTAGAGAGGGGGCTCTCGTTTTGAACGCGTACCAGCTCACCCCTCTACGCGCGGCACTTTGATAGCTCGTCCCGGGGTAAGTCTGATACCTCCCCCCAGCACCCTCGCTGTGCTATCGCACGATGAGTCGTGACCACGTTGGGGTCGCTACTGGGCGCACAGAGCCCCCGCAAAGATTGCCCACGACCCCAAAGGCCCCGTTTAGTCGCCGTTTAGGCAGGGGAACACCGTAGCTGTTATTCTATTCTGCCCGAGCAGGGCAGGGGGGCCACGTCGAGGTACGTTTGTGCCCCCTTCTGGATCGTTACGGTCTCACAGAAAGAGGCTATGGCTCTCCACGCTGTATTCCCGCTCAGCATCGCCGACACGATTGCTGGCAGGGAGAGATTCCGTCCGATCCTCTTGGACCAGGATCCGCCACTCGGGTTCCCACCGCAGGGCACACCGCGAGCGTGTGCGATGCGGCGTCCTGGTGGTTCCCACCGCAGTGGAAGCAGGCAGCCGTCACCTCACATCCGATCCTATACAGATAATCACCGAAGCACCCATGCCCGGTGATTAACCACTCTGTTACTTACTCCCTCGAAATTTTGGTAAACTATCTATTTTGGTCTCTACAGATTAGTCAAGGCAAATTCAGGCCTACTTAAAATTTTTCTTTCTTGCTTACGAATAATTTACAAATAATATAAGTGTTAATGAAGATAATGATTTGAAAAACCAATAAAATTCTCGAACATGGTTATTAATCTGGCGCTCAATAAAGCTTTCTATCAAACACATAAAATAAATTATAACACTATACTTAATTTTAAAATAGGATGTGTAGTTTTTTTTGGACAAACAATATAATATATTTATGCTCGGATCGTGAGCACGGATTCACAGTACAATGCAATATTATTACTAGACTCGCACAAACTCATAACAAACAAAATTATATATTGGAATCGGAATTGTTTGCATCACTATTGGTTCGGATTATAATTGTGTAATAAAATAAAAATTGCAGCGATACGAAATAGACCATATAGAGAATAGATACCAGTCATTTTTTTTTTTAATTTAGTTAAAGGTTTCATTAAAATAAACATAATAAAGAAATTACTATGATAAGTCCTGTTTGAAATATTATACTTACCTATCTAAATATATTCACGCTAGTCGCTTGAATTTAGCTTCCCAACTTATCTTTATATATAAAATTCTACTATAAATAAATATCCTTTAAACCATCCAAGGCGCCCCCAAACGCATACAAAAAAAAACATTCAAATCGGTCCAGCCGTTTAGGAGGAGTTCAGTGACATACACACGTACAGTAGAATTAACTCCCTGGATGGTTTAGATAGGGTAGGGTAGGGTAGCACCACGCGATCGAAGTCGCGCCGGGCAGCTAGTTACTTATAAGTCACAAAGAAATTAGATCACAGTGATTCTTTTTTTGCATGTTTTCATACATGATTGCAAACGGCTAAACTAAAAAGTTTGCTGCTGAAACTAAGCAGTACATGAGAGCCATGATATTGTAACATCTTAGGAGTGACTAAGTGAAAGAGAAATTATTCAAAGTACATACTTAGCTCTACTGGTCTTCTAGTCTTGCAAGTACTGTATTATTTAAACAGCTGTTCATCAATATAATCCCACCAAAAACATTTTTATGTAAAATGTTGCCAAGGCATATGGCTCGCACTTTTTTTTTTATACCACTAATGTGGCAAACAAGCATACGGCCCGCCTGATGGTAAGCAGTTACCGTAGCCTATGGACGCTTGCAACACCAGGGGTATCACTCGCGCGTTGCCAAAAAGTTATCAGATCTCATGTAGAGCCAAGCTTATAACTCTACATGCCCTTACTCACCAAGCCCTAACTTCACACACTCTACACACCGTAGTCAAAATATGGCTTGGCCGTTTCGCTACCATCACATGGGAGTAAGGTGAAAAATTTACATAATGCATATTAACAAAAACACTTAACTTAGGTGTTCATTATAGTGTATAGTGAAAACAAAACACTGCAGTATCCTCACAAGCCTGAAACTTGTAAAGTAAACACTCAGACTCGGTTGACATGTTTCCCCAGATCTTTGCCACAGTTAACACGTAAGCAGTAAATAAATACCTTCGTCGCATTATTTTAAATACGGTCTACTTTGAAAATTAGTTTCTGTTAAGGTTTTGTGTGATCATCACCTTTGGTCACATCATCATGACTGTGATGAGATTGGTACTGAATAAAATCCTGTTTACGGGAAACTTAAGTTCACTGAATAGCTAGTTTTTATGTCAATGGAATTTTTCTTCCGCTTTTATGGATATTTTTAGAATTATAATTAGAAAAGAATTATATGAATTCAGAATGAAATTTTTTTTGAAAATCTCCCATACAAATAATGCTTGGATACATTCTACGTCCAATTATATACTCCTTAACCGTACAACCCTCATTAGGTCTATGCCACAATATTTAAAAGTTCATTGCCACTTCGGTTACTGCATATTCTATCCAATGTATAATTATAAATTGTATAATGCACTGCAGTCCATTAGCATAATTAAACACAAACACTACCATGCAGTGACAACTCAAACATCTGCGGTATCGGTGAAAATTGCGTGCAAATAATATCAAACTGAAACCCAGTGCTTGCTTACGGTGTATTACTTGTGAACAAACCATGTTTCACGCTGGGGGAGTTAAAATGTTGCGGGTAATGTATTGGGCTTCTAAAATTGGGCACAGTTACTTCGCAATCAATAGAAACTATGCAGTCTTTCTTGTTCTACGCACGAACATGTATTTATTTTGTCGTAGTGAATTTTATGTTTGACGAACAAAAGTACCAACTAAAGAACTCTTTTAACTATAATTTTCATCGTAAATTCATGATTTTGTTTTTGCAATCATTTTTTTATGACTTAGGACGGTTCATAGTTTAAATGTTGACAACATCGTAATTATTCAGATTATTTTTCTATGGATAGACTTGTGTTCGACTGACACGTTTTGCACTCATCATACGGTGAGATTAGTACGTTTGCCCACACCATCATCATGTGACCAAAAATAGTTAGCATACAACCGATTAGAAAGTCTTTCATTGATATAATTTTTTTATCATTTTCTCTAATCTAATCTATCAGACCATCAAATTCTCCTATGACAAGTTTCCGATATATATTACAAATCCCTTTATCTAAAGGATGACGTCAACAGGCTGTTGATGCATGATCCTGAAGCTCCAGTTTAGACTAAGAGTAAAGTTTCAAGTTTATATGGGTTAGCATAGTTAAGCTGTTTCACGTTATTAAACTTACACAACACTGGGATATGCTGAGTGCTTTGAAGATAGTGAGCTGCATACAGTGATACAGAATTGTATTTTAGAATTGTCTAACAATTCGATAGGGAATTCGCTCTACAATTCTGTCATTTTTATTTTTGAATAATTTTCCGCGCCTTGGTTTCACCCACGTACCTACTCAAATATTTTCCCTGGATAAAAAATATCCGATGTGTTAATCTATATAAATTTCTATTTTCGCGCCAAATTTCATCATATCTATCTTCTGGCCTTGAAAGTTCCTAAATTGTATGAGTCAGGAAACACAGACGCCGGAAGCAAGTTCCACTCCCTTGCAGTTGTGTCATCATCATCAGCCTATAATGTCCCACTGCTGAGCATAGGCCTCCTTTCACAAATGAGGGTGAAAGGGACTGGGCGATACTCCACCACGCGTGCCCACTGCGGATTGGTGGAGGTGGCTAGTGGTCAACCTACTATTGGAATTTTTCAAGCCGCCTAGGAGGCATCCAACTAGCTTAACGACTATCACAATTAAGTGATAACCGGGACCAACGGCTTTACGTGTCTTCCGAAGCACGCTCGATTTGAAATACCACTAGGCTTTCACCCATCCTGGTACCGACCACGATGGTGGTAGCTTAAGGCGAAGTCTCTTCTTTTTTTTTAAAGTTTTTTGTTTTAAGTAGTCGGGTTTTTTGTTTCTTTTAATAATTCAATTTTTATTATCATTCATTGCATCATATTATGCATCCGCATATCATTACATTAAGAAATCCGTATCTATTCTGATTTCCTTACATATACTATGCAATTTTCCAAAAGTACTCACACATCAGTCATTGACACATTATAGGTTGTGTGAGTGCATTCGTCGTTTGAAATCGTGATAGGACCCCCCCTTAACTTTGCCGATCTATTAATAAATAAATAAATAAATAAATATCCTGGGACATTCCTCACACACGGTCATCTGATCCCAAACTAAGCAGAGCTTGTACTATGGAAACCAGATAACTGATATAATACATATACTACTTTTTGTTTGTAAATACATACTTAATATACATAATTACACCCAGACTCAGGACATACAGACATGTTCATGCACACAAATGTATGTCCTGTGTGGGAATCGAACCCACGACCTGCGGCGCTATAGGTTAAGAACGGCTAATCATGCTACACCACGAGGGCTTCAAGCGCTCGCAGCGCTTGCAGTTGTGTAGATGATCTTCAAGTATACTAACTCCAGTAGATAACTCCAATTTGAGGAAGGTGATGTTACCGTGCCAAGGTTTCCTTGCAGTTTCTTCGCCGAAATAGCTCAGCTTTGTCGTGTAAGGGATAGTTAAAATCAGCGTCATTTTAGCCACAGCGATATGATTACAATATTATAATGAAGAAGTAACTTCTGTTTGTAAATACATCGGCAGAGTACGATATTATGGGGTTCATCGAAGTTTTAATGAACGTTTGATCGTAAAGGAGCAAAGAGAGAGGTAAATAGCTAACATAAATATCTAAAATGAATTTGAGATACTTAAAAGCCTTTGAACTCGTGAGTTAAATATTCACTAAAATTATATTTAGGTGTATACTTTAACTAATAAGAACCCTTTAAATCACTGACAGTTTTGTTAATATTCAACTTCACAAATTCTTATTAATATGGAGAGAAATAATTTTTACATACACTTCGTCGAACTTACTGAGGAAAATATTTCAATATCTGTTTTCGTTTTTACTTAACTAATCTAAAATTATATAATAAATCCGAAGAGTTTGTTTGAACGCACTGATCTCGGGAAATACCAGTCATTTTCTAAAAATTCTTTCACTAATAAAAAGCTACATTGTCCCCAAGTGCTATATAGGCTTTACTTTTCATCTCGAGAAAGAGAGTGAAACCATGGGAGACAGTGCTTACTGTCTCCCATGGTAGCTAGCTGCTTAGCTAGCTACCTATAATAAATGCAAAACTGAGTTTGTTTCTTTGTTAAGTCTTGATGCTTCAACGGCATAACCAATCTTGATAGAATTTTGCATGCAGTTAGATCTCGATCTAGAATAATATTATATAGGATACTAAAATATAAGAGGAAGCTTACCGGTAGCGCCAGTAACTGAAAAGTTGAGGCGAAACCGTATGCAAGTGGATGGACGGGAAGAGGAAGACCGAAAGGCGATGGATTGTGTGAATGATGATATGGGTAAGAAAGGAGTGAAAGATGCGTACATATTGCGCTGATCCCAAATAATTGAGAATAGGGCAGGTGGATGATGATGATCACCTATTATACCGGGAAATTATTAGATCCTTTAGAATCGCGGGTAATTTAATTTATACGCTACATCTTGAAACATAATTTAATTTCTTTTTTAACCGACTTCAAAAAAAGGAGGAGGTTCTCAATTCAGTTGTATTTTTTTTTTTATGTTTGTTACCTCATATTTCCATGATTTATTAACCGATTTAGAAAATTCTTTTTTTGTCTGGTACTTTTCCCGTTTGGTCCCATTGTCATCAGATCAGGATTTGATTACTTTTTAGTGTACTTTGAAGTCGGTTTAAGTTTTTTGTAAAACAGTCCAATTATGTTCCTCACGACATACTACAATTTGATCCAATATCGTTATGATGAACTAAACTGCTTGCAATCTAATTATGTCAGTCACAAATGGCTTAAAACTCGGTCTAGACCTCTACAAATCTATCAAGCGTTTTCGAAGCACATAATAGAGTTGTGTTAAAGTCAAGTTCTATCCGCTCTTGTATCTGTGAGTATTCGAAAATTGAGTCAATCAGCATTAAATTAGCTATAAAATCACTCTTATTTGTATTTTATTCTTCAGTCTCCTGCTTTGTATTGTTTGATTCAAAACGAGCTCTTTTGCCTATGTCTTCTTGAGACAAAGGATTAATGGCATATCGTAGAAAAACAAATGTAAGCTGAAACATGTAGGTATTGAATACAAGAACACTGATGTAATATCGATTGGCATAGGTACCTACCTATGTACCTACATAGGAACATCACTAGTGTCCTACTGAGCCGATTCTGTTTAATCAACGCCCGTTCCCGGAATGGAACTATCGGAACTATTCGAAGTGATTGAAGCGAGAACTCGGGTTGACGAGCAATCTTCAACTAATATCCTTCGCGAGAACTCAATTACAATACGAGCGCCTTTAATTTCCTCAAGTTTGTATCTGTATTAAACAATGTGTGTTACTTGGTGTTCTCGAATGTGTCTCGAGTAAGTTTTAATTGCGGGGACATGTTGGTGGGTGACTACTTCTTATCAGAATGCAGCCTGGCGGCTACTCTAACTCCACTATCAAAATAAACTGTCATAAGCCGGTGAGTTTGAGCAATAACTCATGATCTACTGCTTAAAATTAGCCATCGCATCCCTACCAACATCTGCCACATCTCCATTATTCAGGTCGATATTATAGTCAAGCCTAAATACATACTATATTTACAATAAAAGCAGTAGACGATTTTAATATTGAAAGTTTGACTTTTATTTTCTGTTATTTCCTATGTCGTATTATTCTTAACCCATTTTAAAAATCAGCGATTCAGCAGCATTACCTTGGTATAGACATACCATCATATGAGTCGTCTGTGTGCTTGCCATCCTGCTGACAAAAAAATCTATATCAATGGTAATTATAGCTTTATATTACGGAGACCAGCGGGCGGGGAGCTTTTTCCGCCAACCCGTCAGTTTGGCTAACCAAAGAGGAAACGCTGCCAGCCTTCTGGGAACCTTGCCGTTAATCGGAAGCAGGGGCAGGATTGAGGAAATTTTCTATATATAGATTGTATTTTGTACATATTTGTTTTAAATAAAAATATATTAAGTAAGTATAGTTATTATAATTTCCAAAATATCCTGCCACTGGGGGCGTACAAAAATATAAAATACATTTAAATAAAATTAAAATTTCATAATAATTAATATTACATTCTTAAATAATTTGTCATAAAATATTATATTTATCAAGAAAGTATACATAATGTCCATAAGATATTATTATTACGATTAAAATAATTAGTATATACCGATTACATGCGATTAAATCTAGACTTACTAGTGTTAAAAAATCATCAATACAATATAAACACTTTATTGCCAACCAGTCTTGAAAGCTGTGACAAAATCTTGAGTATGGTAAATCAAGGAGTTTTAAAAGATTTATAAAAGATATTTTATTTATTGATTACTGAAGTCCTGAAGGTATAAATTTTCGCAGTAGACTCTGACTCTTTCTGAATTCGAAAACCGTAAACTTTAGATATTACAGTCATAACATGGTCATAACCACATTCCATTCTACTATAGAATCAAAGCAGAAACCAATTAGATTAGCAATGAAACAGTTCTGCTATCTAGATCAGCCGCATTCGTTTGAATAGATTCGGGTTCTAAATTTGATCGCTTCGGATATTTTATAGGCGATTGTCGGTACCAACTACCAACCAATGTGTTATGAAATAACTGGAAACTACCCACTGAGTGATTTTATATGAATAGAATATATTTGAATAAGATTCAATCTAATTTATACGGTACTTGACATATATTTGGAAATTATTGAATTTGAGAAACAACTTATACAAGCAAACGACGGTTTTTCGGAATTTTGAAAATCGAAACACCGATTGACTGTAATGCGAATGTTCAGGAGTTCAAGTGTATGATGTTGTGTCTAATTGTATTTTAGCGCGACATAGGCTGGTACGTTAGCTCGAAAAATCTTCTGCGAAAAATCTAGTTCAAATATTTTTTATTGCCATTTATGAAATATAGCAAAATCTCTGCATAAAAATACACAAAATAACAATCGTAAGTAGCAAACTAAATAAATAAAATAAACGATAATTTAAATCCGGTAGCAGCGACAAAAAATCTTCTGCGAAAAATCTAGTTCAAATATTTTTTATTGCCATTTATGAAATATAGCAAAATCTCTGCATAAAAATACACAAAATAACAATCGTAAGTAGCAAACTAAATAAATAAAATAAACGATAATTTAAATCCGGTAGCAGCGACAAAAAATCTTCTGCGAAAAATCTAGTTCAAATATTTTTTATTGCCATTTATGAAATATAGCAAAATCTCTGCATAAAAATACACAAAATAACAATCGTAAGTAGCAAACTAAATAAATAAAATAAACGATAATTTAAATCCGGTAGCAGCGACACTAAGCCGGTCCACAATTTGAATAGAACATGCAATAGGCCGTTGTCGCCGACTTCAAATGGGAGTGTATCGGCATCGGGCCACAGGTGGCGATTAGAGAAGATCTCTGTTGCAGATAAAGTCACACGCAACTTTTGCACTAACTATTTATGGAGGTGTATGTACACACTAGAAGATAATACCAGATAGTACTTACGGCAGCGAGAGATTGTAATCCTGTTATAATAACTGTTTGATATAAGGTTCAATTTTGATTATCTTGTATCAATTTGCTTTATCTGCCGTTGGATCACTAGATTTTAACTAGGTACCACACGGGAAGGTATATTTAATATCATGCTGATAAAAATGGTTTTGAAAGACCTTTCAATGAGGTAGGATTCAACACATGAAATTCTATTATATGTAGAAACTTTTTTTTAAACTTAAAATCTTTATGAATTTCTATCAAACAACCACTTTTTGGGCCACTATTTAATTTATAAAACAATTGTGAATAATAATTACATAAAGTCAAAGCTATTCAAGGTTGAGTTATTGTAAAAGCTATAACAATATATTGCCTAGCTTTAGGTACGTCTATTCTAGAAATTTTCCAACCCGAAATCTTTTTACCATCATGACCTTGATAGATCACTGTTTCAATAATTCATAAGCCCTCAATATTGTACGAGATAGGAGCAAATTATTATAATCATTAATTTTGCCTGAGAGGACGACACGAACTATGTACACAAATAGCAATAATGGTAATCCAGTAATTAAAATGTTATATGTTGCAAACTTAGCATGCACAAACGTATAGATAACTATACAACCGGTAGAAAACTGAGCATCCGCAAAGATAACAACTGCCAATAACAGGAATTTCTCTCAAGACATATTCGCTAAGCGATTGTAGATAACAATGGAATAAACTTTGTCTAGAGGCGCAAAATAACGTGCATTTTAATTACACTTCCTTGCTTCTAAATTATGCAAGGAGCCGTGTCGTTATTCTTAATGGTACGGATAAAATCCTAAACGATTATTTCGCCATTGTAAATTTTAAAATGAAGATAAAGCAAACCATCGTAGCTTGCTGTAATGAACATTATATTTACTTTCCTAACCTTTGTTTGTTTTAATAATTACCTATACTTATCAATTTAATGGTATTACTTAGGTACATTGTATACTTTTATAATTTTTTATTATGCCCACGTACAATTTGTAATAGTAGTTTTTTTTTAAATGCATAGGCCTGTTTGAGCACAGGTTAGCAAACAAAGCCTAGAACGAAGTACAGCTGCCAGTGCATTACAGATAGGTGTTAGGAGAGAGATGTTTAACTATTATACCGTGCAACTTACAATTTGTAATTCGACAAGATTAGCAATCACAAAAGCAATAAATTGTGTCAACTTTTTGAAGTTTACAATTTTATTCGAACAAAGCCAAAAAATTTAGGAAAGTACCTATATAATACATCTTTATTTCTACATAAGTATTCAGACAAAAAGAGAGTAAAACAAAGCCAAACAATACAAACTTTGCCACCATCACTAAAACAAATCTTCAATGAAAACGTTGCGTAAACTTTCCAGAAGCGTGAAACAAAAAGAAGGTAAGTTTAAAAACGACACCGATCCAAATAATCCGAGGAGATAATACGGGGTCGCGTTAGTGAAACGTCATCGGCAGTCACGGCACGTCCTGTGCCAGCCTGTGACATCCAGCCTCCAGATATAGAGAAAAAAATACACGAACAACTTTCACAAAAGTGGGCGAAGTCATTTATCAAGCTAGCGCTAAGAACTCTCGACAGCGAGAACTTTTGATACAGGATACGCTGCCACCAGACATTAATAATAAGGATATCATAGTACTCGAAGTGTTTTTAGAATGTCCTCAACGTGTTTTATCACTTAAGCTGCGAAACTTTCCTCTTTATGTTGGGTTTTTGCTCCCGATGTCGACCGCGACCTAGATAAGGTTTTAAGTTATTTTTTTGTAAACGGTTGATTAATAAAGCATTTTGATACGTTTTCTTATAGTTGTCTTATCTATGATTTAAAAAAAAAACATGTGATTGTTTCATAGGTTAAATTGTTTAGGTACTTTACTGTATAAGTAGTATCTTTACCTTCATCCCCTATTTACAAAACTTGTATCTATTCTATAAAGTAACTAACTTCCAGTTAGACCCGTAAACGACTTTACGTGTCGAACAAGGAAATCAAATTATCAACTCCTACCAACTTTCCACCTCTTCCAGCCCGTACGCGATATCGGAATTTGCTGCCCGAAAACGATGTCCCTTCCCTTCTCTATTTGAAATTTTCAGTACGTTTCTTTAGACAAAAATATGTGTAGGGGCATGCGATGCCGAACAAGCTTTATTGGATATCTTCACCAAAGTATGCGAGTTGGGAATTCAATAAGTGACAGCAAAAAGAATTAAGGGTGCGCGTGGCAACATGTCTGCACTTTGTTCCCGATTGTCACTTTGATGTTTCTTTTTGTATTTATTCCGACACTTTTATGTGCAACTGTTACAAATGGATCATGAAGTGAACTTTAAACTAGAACAATAGAACTAGAACTTCTCTGGTTTTCATAAGTAACCTATTAGATTTAATAACATTTCCAACTACTTCCAACCTTTTAATCTCAATTAATATTTTTGTTTCGAAAGAATATTCATTCATTTCATCCATACTAATATTATAAATTCGAAAGTAACTCTGTTTGTTTGTATGTTTGTACTTTGTTTATTTGTCACGCTTTCACGCCTAAACCGCAGATCCGATTGCGATGAAATTTAGCATGCATATGCCTATGGTATGAAAGAACATAGGCTACTTTTTATCCAGGTAACATGGGTAAAACCGCAGGGACAGCTAGTAATTAATAAATATCCTGGGATTTTTCACGCACTGTTATCTAATCCCAAATTAGGCAGAGCTTGAACCATGGACACCAGACAATCTGATATAGTACATAACTACTTTTTTGTTCGTAGATACATATACTTATATGTAGTAGATTTCAAATAGCATGAGTTCGGTGACACATGGTATTTTATTAGATTTCTCAATGCTAATGTTCATTTCGATATAATAAAGGAATACTGTGATGGAGCGAGCTTGTCAACTCATCATATGTGAAATAGAGTATAATATACATAATTACATCCAGAATCCAGATGCATGAAAATGTCCGCATATCCTACATATGCAGACATTTTCATGCACACAAATGCATGTCCAGGGAAGGAACCAAACCCACGATCTAAAGCGTGATAGGCCCCTGCCTGCTTACAAACCACGCCAACTGACCCCTTTATATAATTACAATTATTGCGTTAAAATAAGTCTTCAATCGCATATCGTTAGTAAAAGAAGTCCATAGGAAATGTCTTTCATAAAATATTCAATAACTAGTTGGTCATTCGTGGAACGACACGGCTGTGCATCTATTATCATAATTTCTCAGACGTAGCGCAGGTTTTCTTTTTTAACCCGATGCAGTAGCTCGATTAAGAAAACATTACATAATTGTGCGAGAGCTGTCGGGCGCGCAAGTGGCGCCATGCGAGTGAACGTGTAACTATGTTGGGGAGTGAGGGTGCGGGGTCGGAGCTGTCAGAGGGGCGGCTATGAGCGCCACCACTCTCGGTGAACTGACGAACCGACCCGACCGATCGCCTCGTCAGTCGCCCACGAACCACGATGAGGATGGCACGCGGCCGCGTCGCCTCCCACACCGAACGTACGTGCGCCGCGACGTAAACATTGCCTAGTGAAGTGAAACAGATAATGTCTCTACATGACATTGACTCAGTTTAAGTGAATGTTTTCATTGCCGTTTCGCTCAGATCGGTAAAGACAAATGTGTTTAAAAAATGTTTCAATTGCTGACTCTTTTGTTTGTGACTTTTGGTGTTAATGCGGCCTATGCTCCTAAAGGCGTGGATAACTGCAACCGCTTGGCAAAAGGTGACGAAGGGTTGCTTTGCCGGGTGCGGACGCTGGACGCTGATGGATCCAGTTTGGCATCTGCACCTTCCGAGAACACAAAACGACTAACGGTGGAGTGCAACCAGCTGCTTCTGTTTGAGAGTTATCTTGAAGCAAACTATTTTCAAAGATTTTCTACACTGTCGGAACTTATACTAGAGAATTGCAAACTTCTACGAATACCTGGCAACGCGTTTGAAGGATTACGTGAACTGAAAAAGTTGTCGATTCGATCTAAAAACTACGATTGGAGCCCGAATAAAAACTTAGAGCTTTCGCTGGGAACTTTCAACGGATTACGAGAATTACAAATACTTGATTTGGGAAAAAATAATTTAAGAGCGATACCATCGGATGTTTTCTGTCCTCTGGATAATTTGCAAGAATTGAATTTAACATACAATAAAATCAAGAGTGTTGACCGTCTTGGCTTTGGAAAAAACTGCGGTTCTGGTTTGCGAACACTAGATTTAAGCTACAATGAACTTAAGTCTTTAAGTGAAGAATCGGAAATTACGAGTTTGAAAAGGCTTCAAGAGTTAAAACTTCAATATAATAAAATCTCTGATATATCGAGTGAAACGTTCAATGGGCTTATTTCTTTGAGAATACTTAATATTTCCTACAACAACCTCCAGTTCATACCCGAGGGCACATTCGCCAGCACGAAGGAGTTACGAGAAGTATATTTGAATAATAACCTACTATTTGAGTTAGCCAAAGGCGTGTTTCACCGATTAGAACAGCTGCTTGTCTTAGACTTATCGAATAATCAGCTATCTAGCGCTCACATTGACGGCGGTACATTTGTTGGCCTTATACGCTTAGTCATTCTGAATTTATCCAATAACGCTCTGACGAGGATAGACGGTAAGACGTTTAAAGATTTATTCTTCCTCCAGATATTAGATTTAAGGAACAACTCTATCGGATACGTTGAAGAGAACACGTTCCTGCCTTTGTACAATCTGCATACATTGAATCTTGCTGAAAACCGCTTACATACTATAGACGAGTTCCTATTCAATGGATTATTTGTATTAAGTAAATTAAATTTAAATAATAACTTATTGGTAAATATAGACCCAAAGTCATTTAAAAATTGTTCTGATCTAAAAGAATTGGATTTGAGTTCAAATCAGCTGACAGAAGTTCCAACTGCAGTTTGGGAACTATCACTATTAAAAACACTGGATCTTGGAGAAAATCAAATATCAGATATCAAAAATGGATCTTTTAGAAATTTGGACCAATTAACTGGTTTGAGATTAATAGACAATCAAATTGGCAACTTGAGCACTGGAATGTTTTGGGATTTGCCAAACTTACAAGTCTTAAATTTGGCAAAAAATAAAATACAAGCTATCGAAAGAGGTAGTTTTGAAAGAAATAAGCAGTTAGAGGCAATAAGATTAGATGGAAATTTCGTATCAGACATCAATGGAGTGTTTTCAACGTTACTTAGTTTGTTATGGCTAAATTTATCCGAAAACCATTTGGTTTGGTTCGATTATGCTTTTATACCTAGTAATTTAAAATGGTTGGATGTTCATGGAAATTTTATTGAGCACCTCGGAAATTATTACAAGCTCCAAGATGAACTTCACATAAAAACATTAGACGTTAGTCATAACCGTATTATCGAAATATCACCATTAGAAATTCCAAACAGTGTTGAATTATTGTTCATAAACAATAACCACATAAATAACATTCAAGTAAACACATTTATGGAGAAACGCAACCTCACAAGAGTTGATATTTACGCAAATGAGATATCTCATTTAGATATAAACAGCCTTCGGTTGTCCCCAGTTCCCTCAAACAAGTCGTTGCCTGAGTTCTACATCGGAGGAAATCCGTTTAACTGTGATTGCTCTATGGAATGGTTGCCTTTGATAAACAATATGACTGCGATGAGACAACACCCTAGAATAATGGATCTTGAGAATGTATTGTGTAAAATGACGCACACAAGAGGCGTCACTCACATACCGCTAAATAATTTGAAGTCTACCGATTTCTTGTGTACTTACGAGACGCATTGTTTTACGTTATGCCGTTGTTGCGATTACGTAGCTTGTGATTGTCAAATGACGTGCCCAAGTAATTGCTCCTGTTATCATGACCCTACTTGGAATAAAAATGTGGTAGACTGTTCCAGTCAACGTGCTGTTGAAATACCGGAAAAAATACCCATGGATGCAACCGAAGTCTACTTAGATGGAAATAACTTTAAAGAATTGCAAAATTATGCATTCATCGGGCGGAAAAATATGAGATCACTATATGTAAATTCGAGTGAAGTTGAAGACATCCAGAATAGAACATTTGCCGGCTTATCTTCTCTCGTTATTCTGCATCTTGGAAACAATAAACTGGAACATTTAAATGGATACGAGTTTGAACATCTGTCGCAGCTTAGCGAACTGTATTTGCAAGACAACTTTATCAGTCATATAGCCAACTCAACTTTCCTAACATTAACATCATTGAAAATATTACGATTAAACGGCAATAGATTAGTCGATTTTTCAGTTTGGACACTAACTTTTAATAAAGATTTGAATGCGCTTGCTTTAGGTAATAACATATGGTCATGTAAATGTAGATATTTACAGCGGTTCACATCATTCATATCTGACAATGTAAATAAAATCACTGATGTAACTGATATATGGTGTTGGAATACAGATAAAAAGTCCACACAAAAGAAAGAACTCAATTTGAACGGCACAATATGCAGTGACTATTACGCTGGAGATTCTGTTATAGATAACATGTTGGTCTCAAATTACATGCCTATGATGGTGACAACGCTCTCTGGATTCATGTTGATAATGCTAGTCATCCTTGTGATTTTCTTATTCAGAGACACGATTCGCATATGGCTTTATACAAGCTGTGGTGTAAGATTATTTCCATTCACTGGAGCGTACGACGACACTGATAAATTATATGATGCTTATGTTTGCTACAGCCCAAAGGATGATGATTTTGTTATTCAAACGCTGGCCGCTGAGTTGGAAAATGGAAGTCCTTCATATCACCTTTGTTTACATTATAGAGATATACCACAGCATAACGTGGCTTATATGCAGTGTACATTACCTTTGCCTGAAGCCGCGGAAGCATCTAAACGCATTATTATAGTATTAACTAGAAACTTTATAGAGACAGAATGGTCGCGCTTTGAGTTTCGGCAAGCGTTACATGACATAGTTAAGTCCAGAATATATTCCTTAGTAATAATACAAGAGAACTCAGTATTACCTGAAGCGGAGTGTGATCCAGACTTAAGACCGTATTTAAAAACAAGTTCTAGAATAAAATGGGGTCAAACAAAATTTTGGGAGAAATTACGTTATGCTATGCCAGATCAGAGATGCAAGAGTAAGACGTCTTACAGAAATAATATAAATTCCTATACAATGAGAAGTGGTATGCAGAATGGAACGATGAGATCTTTTTCGTTTACGGAGAAGATGAGAGGGACAGCTGACGGCGTTAGTACTACTCCAGAGTTTGTGGAAGGTCGTTCTCAGCAGCTGCAGACAGCGCAATATGAGCCGGATGGAAGGCCTCCATCAGATCACATATATTCTTCTATAGATTCAGATTACTCCTCTTTAGAATTAGGTGGTAACAACCCTAATCGAAGGCGAGATTTCCGACATTGGCCACCACCGCCGCCGTTAATCGACACGCATTCCTCAGGCCAGGCGTACCTAGTCTAGTCTACCAGCTTCTCGTAAAATCTATATTATAAATTCATTTAGTCAAAAAGCTTCATGTGAATATTGTATTAATCGCAACTCGCGCTTTACCAAATAATTAAGATTTTTAATCTATTTTTGTAATTTCTCGCCGTTACAAAGGGCGTTTCGTAATGTTGGTGTAAATACATTCTATAAGACTGCTGTAGAAATATTATTGTGAATTTGTGTATAAAGTGTAAATAAATGTCCATATAAGTCACGAGTATACTATTTATATACTTTAATAAAGCCATTGTGATAATTTTTGCATATATTTTTATTTTCATTTCAATACCACTCAATTTAATTATACAAAACAAGTAAGAGCAAACAATTTTTTAAACAATAAATTATAAATGGAAGTTAATTATTAATATTTATTTAATGTTAACATCGATAACTATTAGATTACACTGTATCTCGACAAAGGCATGGGTACAACCCAGTTTAATGTTATAACCATTTCAAACATATATAGCAATTAAACTATATAATAACCTACCCTTCACTATAAGGATTATACCTATTAACATAAATATTTCTACTTACAATATGACAAAAGCATAAAATGTACGTGTTACGAATAACTTCCATACAGGGCCGTATCATAACAAGGTACGAACTGAATTTTAAATAACATTTCCTTACATTATCTTCAAAGAGAAACCCACTTGCGAAATATCTCTATTCGTAAAAGCATAATCTGATCAATTAAAGCTCCATGTTTACCATAAAATGTTGGAATCATTGTTATGACATACGAGTATCTGTCGTAACAAAAACTGTGGAAAGCCGCAAGTGTAGCTTTATCGAGAGTAACGGGATTTCTGTGTACACACACTACACTGTGGCGCTAGTGATCTAATAGATCTTGACTTGCTGCATTTTATTATTGAGTAGTTTATACCCTTCTTGCATTTACAATACGAATAGCATCGACAGGATTCTATTTCATTATTTGACGATCAAAAGTAAAATGGCAAAGCAGTGAGATTGTAGTTGCTACTCGAATATTTTTACTAAGCTATATTTCAGAATGGTTTTAAAATAATCAAATTTGATATGGTTCCGTAAAAATAAACCAAGTTATGACAAACTTAATGTAAACTAGGTTGAACAAACAATGTTTGTGTCAATAAATATTAATGCTGGTCTCGAGTCCGCAGACCGCGATGGCCGGAAAAGTGGAATTTGTGACTACCAATGTATCGAGTAAGTAACTATGACAAAGTAAGTACAATAATAATTTATCATTATTTATGACTTCTTATAGTTCCAGTTCTTTTAAATAACTATTTCACCATAACATTATAATTAGAAATAGTCAATAATGTTAGTAGTTTTCTATCTAGCTTTTACGCATCAGTTTCATCAGAAATTAATCAAGTTTACTTACGTAGTAGCCTTCCTCTACTGGTTCTGTCGAATTTAGATAAAATTTGATTCATATAGATAAACGAAGAATATTGCCCCAGAAAATATTACGATTCTTCAGGAAAGCGAGTAAGACCGTGAGGCAAAAGCTAGTTATATGTTTGGGACAACCTATGTGAAATTTGCTGATATTGCTTTTCTTTTCTTGTTTTTTTTGGCGACTATCAATAGTAAAAAAAGTTATTAAAAAAAAATATTTACTTCAAAATACACTAAAAATAATGAAATAACTCTAATCTGACACTCAGTTCTTGAAGTGAAATATTTTCAATGGAATGCGACGTGCTCTTTCACTGACTTCAAGACAGTGTCGGATTAGAGTTATTTCATATATTTTAGTGTATTTTGAAGTCATTTTTTTTATTACTTTTCTATCGTAATTTTTAGTTTTTCTCACAGGCACGAGAGTTTGACCAAGGTTCTGAGATATTTTCCCGCTGACACCACAACCGTAGCTCGCAAAGCCAGGTGATTTTGATGAAACTTGCACTGTTCCCTAAGTTGAACTAAATGTTAGCCAGTAAAAAAAGAATGTTTACACTGCGATTAATAGCTTCAGAGAAATGCGTGGACAAACTTATATACAAATATAAATACACCGATATTTTTTCTTATATTTGTTTGGGAGCCCTAATAGATTATCATATGTGAATATATTGCAGTTCCAATATCCAATAAAATTACATGCAAACGTGTCGAATTGATAATCTCGTTATTTTTTTGGCGAAAATACAAACAATCAGTAGAATATTATTCAGTAGAATATCATAATATTGTTGTCAAAATATCATAATATCAAAATATTATTGCCAAGATAATTATAAAAGCATAAAGATTCACACTAACATTATTTAATGTTTCGTCTCGTTATTTATTAATTCCCTCAATCAACACTGGATTAACACAAATGGATCTAATTGAGACGACTCCTGCTGCGACAGACATACTTTATTAGGAACAGACAATCTAATTTGCTTGTCTTAAATGCTAAATGTAGGTTAATCAAGGATATGACCTATTTAGTCAGCTATATTTGTTTACTCCACAGACTTAAGGACCCCCTGTAGTTTGTGAAGTGATAATTCTTTTGTCTCAATTACTACGTTTGTTTTTATATATAGTTTACTGCCTTACTTCTTTTTTTTTTTTATACCACTAAGTCGGTAAACAAGTATACGGCCCGCCTGATGGTAAGCGTTTACCGTAGCCATATGGACTCTTGCAACACACGAAGCATCGCTCACGCGTTACCGACCTTGAGCTCTGGCGACCTTACTCACGCGCAGGAACACAACTTTACACAACATAAAGTTATTTGGCTGCGGTATTCTGTAAGATGGAGGTACTTCCCCAGTTGAGCTGCTCTTTGAGCGAATAAACACTATGCTCTACCTCTCTTCTTTCTCTCATTAGATCTCAATTTAGACTAAGACCAATCAGTAAATATATTTTTTGTACCACTAAGGTGGCAAACAAGCTTACGGCCCTCCTGATGGTAGGCAGTTACCGTAGCCTATGGACGCTTGAAATACCAGGGTATCACCCGCGCGTTGCCGACCCTGAAGAAATCTCTTCACACCTTTTTTGAAGAACCCCATGCTGTACTCTATTGGGAAAACCACGGCGGGAGCTCATTTCACAGTCCAAGCGATTATTCTAATGATCAAGTCATTAAGCCTCCGAATATAGTGTTGGTGTCAAATTAAGCCATTAAACATTTTTCAGATTCATATTCCATTTCGACCTTAATGGAAAGAGTATCATTAGGTATGTCTATTTTTGGATCAATTGTTAGGATAGGATCCATTATATAGACATTTCTGTATCTAACTTCGGTAATAAGGCTCTTCCATTTCATTCTAAAGACTAGTCAGTACCTACCATACTGGTGGTCTTCTTAGTTGTAACACGTCTCCTCTAAAAGAGTCTAGTTAATAAATGAGTTTGACTATGACTTTTTTATTCACCATTTTAAGTATTCTCTTCATCGAACAATCATTCTCTGTGTAGGCATGTTCTCAATATCAAAGGTAGGTAGTAAAACCAATGTAGTTACAAATTATCTGCGTTGGAAAGTAGGCGTTTAATCAAAATTTCGAAATAAAATGGTAGGAGTATCAAATACAAAATTTCTGATAATTTGATAGACATCAAAGTGTAGTAATGTAATTAACAAACCTACACAAAGCATTTGTTCCATCAATTACATTTGATTCCCACTTTATTCATACAGTTATAAGATAAACTATTCGTTTATGAAAATTATTTACTGTCTCTTACTTTTTTTATGAGCATAATTATTTAAAGCCCAATACTGCCCATTGCTACTTCAGCTTACTCACTCTACGTCTATATCGGTAATTTTTGTTTTCCTACGAATGTCCTCGTTTCGGACCCTGTCTCGTAGAGAAATTCCGAGCATAGCTCGTTCCATAGCTCGCTGAGTGACTCTGAGCTTATTTATACGGCCAGCAGTAAAAGACCACGTCTCTGTCCCGTATGTCATCACTGGCAATACGCACTGAGACCTTTGTCTTCATCTTTATTTTAATGTCTATCTATACCAATATTATAAAGCTGAAGATGTTTGTTTAAACGCGCTAATCACAGGAACTACTAGTTCCAATTGAAAAAATGTTTTTGTGTTGGATAGTCCATTTATTGAGGAAGGCTATATAACATCACGCTGCGACTAATAGGAGCGAAGCATCAGTGCAAAATGTTGCAAAAACGGGGAAAATTATTCATATCATATAGGGTAGGATAAGGTAGGGTAGGGTAGCAGCACGCGAACGAAGTCGCGCCGGGCAGCTAGTGAATCAGAAAATTACCTTGAGCTTTTGCTGTAAGAAACTTTAGCACTGTGGGAACTTTGTAGTACCCGCCTGGCTGGTTGACACCCTCATGTGGAAAAAGCCGATGTGCCTTAGGTTAGGTTTTATATAATAAGCACTTTCGGCCGATATATTTATGGTAAAATTCCTCAGTTCAGCCACATAAAAAGTAATATGTAATCTTATGGTTTAACCATACCAAACTATGTTAATTATTTACAATCAATAAATATAAAATACCAGGAAAGTGCGAGTAGGGCTTGCTCATGCAAGGTTCCGTATAATAAAATGAAAATTACTTCTATTTTGTGGCTCTGTAATTCAACTCAACTTTCTCTATAACTCTACTACTGGATTAACTAAAAAAATACAGTAGATACAGCACCTATTTAAGTAACTTCGCATTGGCCAAAAAAATTGAAAACTTCACTTCACTGATAATATGCCATAATAAAGGCTTCGTAGCAACACATACTCAATTAAAAATACCCGTTGGTACAGATAGGGTACGCTACGGTACCCTAAAAAGTAATTGTTCAAACGACTAGAAAAGTTTATTTTCGTCAACGTTATCAACAAGATTTATGACAGTGTTGCCTTCAAAAACTCTCTTGTTTTTTGTTGTTCCAAACACTAGTAGCGCTTTCATAAAAGGAAAAAAGTATTCTTAGGGCCATAAAACTGGCGAAATGTTATGAGTCATTGTTGACTCCCTATTGACATAAATACGGGAGAAGCAATAAAACGGTCTTAGCGAGACGTAAAGTAAATTCTACTAAGTACTTTCAGTACCTTTTGTTATATTTTTTTGTTACATAAAATATCACGCAAGTATTTGCCTGTCTTTGTTGTAAGATTTACTGCGTATTTAAATCGCTAAGACTTACACGCTTGGTACTGTGTTAAAGTGAACCATTATCTTGGTCCTTGGTATAAGTTTATGCAAATATTTTAAACATGCCTAGATATAGGTGTACTTTTATATTGGGTAGGTTGAGGTGGCATCTTTTCAAAATCTTAGTTAGGTTCCATGCTGAACACTTTTTTTTATTTCGGTTGATCTTATGTGAGTAATTATTATTAATACAATTATTAATAACTAGCTTTTACCCGCGGCTTCGCCCGCGTTTTTATAGATTGAGGATGAGTAAGGTGTAAGGTGCAAGGTGTAAGGCGTAAGGTGTAAAGTGTAAGGAGTAAGAAGTAAGGTGTAAGAAGTAACTTCTTACTATCTTACTCTTTTTTTTTTTTTATTACGTATAGGCCTGTGTTTTGTCCACAATCTCACCATGGTAAGTGATGATGTGGCCGAAGGTGGTAAGCACACAAAGCCTAGAAGGAACTGGCTCTCAAGTGCAGCTGTCGGAACACACCGATAGGTGCTTGGCGACAGATTTTCAACTTGAGGGTGGTAGCCAGCCAGACGGGTACTACAAAGTACCCTACCACCGTGCTATGGTTTCCTCACGATGTTTTCCTTCACCGAAAGCTCAAGCTCATTGTAGGATTCGAACCCGAGACCTTCGTCTCGGTATCCGACGTCACTACCACTGAGCTATCATCGCCTTAAAACTCTAACTTCGGAATGAGTAAGGTCTAAGGTGTAAGGAGTAACTTCTTACTATCTTACTTCTTAGGAGTAACTTCTTACTATCTTACTTCTTACAATCTGACTTCGGAATGAGTAAGGTGTAAGGGGTAAGGAGTAAGGTGTAAGGTCTAAAGTGTCTGGTGTAAGGTGTAAGGTGTAAGGTGTAAGGTGTATGGTGTAAGGTATAAGGTGTAAGGAGTAAGGAGTAAAGTGTAAGGAGTATGGAGTAAGAAGTAAGGAGTAATGTGCAGGTGAAAGGAATAAAAAGAAAGAAGTAAGTTGTAAGGAGTAACTTCTTACTATTTGACTTCGAAATGAGTAAGGTGTAAAGTGTAAGGTGTAAGGTGTCAGGTTTAAGGTGTAAGGAGCAAAGTGTAAAGAGTAAGAAGTATGGAGTAAGGAATATTGAGTAAGGAGAAAGGAATAAGCAGTTAATGGTGTAAGGAGTTAGGTGTAAGGAGTATGGAGTGAGAAGTAAGGTGTAATGTGCAGGTGTAAGGTGTAAAGTGTAAAGATTAAGAATAAGAAGAAAGAAGTAAGTTGTAAGGTGTAAAGTGTAAGGATTAAGAATAAGAAGAAAGCTGAAGAAGCAGAAGTAAGCTGTAAGGAGTAACTTCTTACTATCTGACTTCGAAATGAGTAAGGTGTAAGGTGTAAGGTGTAACGTGTAAGGTGTAAGGTGTCAGGTGTAAGGTGTAAGGAGCAAAGTGTAAAGAGTAAGAAGTATGGAGTAAGGAATAATGAGTAAGGAGAAAGGAATAAGCAGTTAATGGTGTAAGGAGTTAGGTGTAAGGAGTAAAGAGTTAAGTGTAAGTAGTAAGGTTTAAGGAGTAAGGAGTAAAGTGTAAGTAGTAAGGTGTAAGGAGTTAGAAGTATGGAGCAAGGAGGAGTAAGGAAAACATAACTTTTTTCCTGGGTGAAACGTACCCTATCTACTTTTCTGTACCGCTATGCAAAATTTAATTTTAAAGTTTTTTCTTCATATCATGTATGATAAACTTTCTCCTTTTGCCAAACATAAAATTACAGAATACCTTTTAAGTAAAATACAATCTTTAGCATCCGTGCCCAAACGTCAATCGCCAGTTTTCTAGTAATTTAGTAGTAGTAGTAGTAATTTAGTAGTAATTATAAAGGTGCACTCTCATATTAGTTGTTAAAACTTAATTTTTTTACTTTTGCTTATATTAAGATTGATGATCCCATAAAATCCGGCTTGCTTGAACGCAAACCAATTTAATAAAAGAAAAGATTCTAATCTCTCGTAAGTCCTGAAGGCTTCGGTTTAACGCCTCTACAGCTTTGTTATGGGACATCGTACTTTCATCCCACTCTAAAAGTGTACATTGTCGTATCATCATACCCTGAGAGAAATTCTTGCTGAAATTGCAAATGGGTGACTCTTCGTGTGCAAGATTTAATGGCTGTTTTAAAACTTAAGGCGCAGTCAGCAGGCGCCTGCCGTTCAGTAGTGTAGCGGCTATACCGGAGGAAGCTACGGCAACAGCTTCTTACTATCTCACTTCTTACTATCTGACTTTGGAATGAGTAAGGTGTAAAGTGTAAGGAGTAAGGAGTAACTTCTTTCTATCTGATTTCGGAATGAGTAAGGTGTAAGGTGTAAAGTGTGAGGTGTAATGAGTAAGGAGTGAGGTGTAAGGAGTTAAGTGTAAGGAGCAAGGTGTAAGGAGTTAGAAGTGTGGAGTAAGGAGGAGTAAGGAAGACATTACTTTTTTTCTGGGTGAATATCTACTTTTCTGTACGGCTATGCAAAATTTTATTTTAAAGTTTTTTCATTATATCCTGTTTTAATTATAACTTCTTGGGTTTTTCCGATTTTATTAATTATGTTTTTATTTTAAATATAAACTATTCAGAGACCATTTTTTGGTACTGTGTAAATTGGTCAAGCTTTTTTGAGGAAAATGTGCTACAACTCTATTTCACGAACGTTAACGAAACTCCTTTTAAATACACGGTTCCTGCGGGATACAATTGTTACGCTATCACCTAAGAACCGTACATTTTTCCTGGGTAAAAATTTCCTTATGACATTATCTGACCCCTAAACTACCTACCACTATGCAAAAAATCATGTCGATCGCTTGCTCTGTCAAAATCAAAAACAACCCTATTCCACGGGAACGGTACATTATTCCGGGATAAAAAGCAACTATGTGCTACTCCAGACTATAATCTATTTCATGCAGAGCCGTTCAGCCGTTCTGCCGTGATTGAGTAACAAACATAAATTCATCCAAACTTTCGCAGTAGGATATATACATTTAGGTATGTATAGTTATAGTCATTCAAATAAATTAACATTGAAAATCATCCCACAGGAACACATTACTGGGATAAAAAGTATCCTATTTCCTTCCCCATGATATAATCTATCTCCTTGCCAAATTACATTACGATCCGTTCAGCCGTTTAGTCGTGAAAAGGTAACAAACAAACAAACAAACATACAAACAGAGTTACTTTCGCATTTATAATATTAGTATGGATTATTTTCCGCGTTTTTCAAGTTGTTGCCTTACACAAATTTCAGCATAAATAACTAAACACAGGTTTCGAAAATATGCCATGTCAAAGTGTCACCCTTTAAAATATTAACATATTATTTACAAGAGTAGTATTTTTTAGAACACATACATAGTTCATATTGAGTGTCTCAGTAAATGAAACAAAAACAGTTCCTTAAACTATTTGAAAGACAGATTGAGTAATTTTTTAACCATTACTATGAGATTATTTGTTTTGTTGAGAACTTTGTAATTGGCTGCCATTCAAAGTCATTAATCGCTTCACAATTAAAAGTAATGACACCACGACCTTTAACAAAAAGATAATCAAGATAACCATTACAAAAGTTTACTATAACATTACAATCAATCATGAAAAGATCCTTGTTGAAACCTTGAACTATTAAACTATAGAAGCTTCAACAGTAGCTCATGCTCATATTTACACGGAACAAAGGGTATGTTATAAGCAAAATATTGTTCTTTCATTAATCTACTCTAATTACAACAACAAAATAAGCATCTTTTGTATTGAATATATTTCATATTATAGGTACTTGGTAACATCTGGACTTTCTTTTCTTAACTTTGCTATCTGAAACAAGCAACTTTCAAGTATTATTCATATTTATTAATATCATAAATCCAGTCCGAGCTCATATATCTAATAACAATTCTAATTCACTAGACTTATAGCACATCACGCAAGTAATTTGTTAATGAAATAAAAGTGAATACAGCAAGGGTTTGTGACTGAACATACATGTATGTGTATCAAAGTAAAATTCAGTTTTGACACTGTTTTTGAAATTAAATGTACTGTGCTCTTAACAAAGGTACAACGCTACCTCCAGGTTAATATAATCTGTCGGAGTAATTACCTTCATAGGTATTTGATTATATGCGAATGAGGCGTCGTGTACAATTATCATTTAATTCTGCACGTACTTGCTAAGGGTGATATTAAATTAATTAATTTTGACATTGGAGGCAGGTAATAGGTTAAATTTTATTGAAGGTGATTCTGGATACGGCTGGTTCTAATTGGAATTTGAAGGTTAAATAGCTGATATTATTAGTTGCTATGGTTTTTAATAGATTTTAATTCGCATTATGTTTGCCTATATTATTTTCTTCAAAATCCCCTATGTTTATAGGTACCTATTATAATCCGTGCACAGATAGAAAAACAGATGTTGTTTGATAACATAAAAGTTATGAATTGTAGTTCATAATATTCTGTTGTTTTTAGGGTTCCGTAGCCAAATGGCAAAAAACGGAACCCTTATAGATTCGTCATGTCTGTCTGTCTGTCTGTCTGTCTGTCTGTCTGTCCGTCCGTATGTCACAGCCATTTTTTTCCGAAACTATAAGAACTATAATGTTGAAACTTGGTAAGTAGATGTATTCTGTGAACCGCATTAAGATTTTCACACCAAAATAGAAAAAAAACAATAAATTTTGGGGGTTCCCCATACTTTGAACTGAAACTCAAAATTTTTTTTTTCATCACACCCATAAGTGTGGGGTGTCTATGGATAGGTCTTCAGAAATGATATTGAGGTTTCTAATATAATTTTTTTCTAAACTGAATAGTTTGCGCGAGAGACACTTCGAAAGTGGTAAAATGTGTGTCCGGGGGGGACCTGTAACTTCTAAAATAAGAGAATGATAAATCTATAAAAAATATATGATGTACATTACGGTGCAAACTTTCACCGAAAATTGGTTTGAACGAGATCTAGTAAGTAGTTATTTTTAATACGTCATAAATTGAAATTAATATCAAATACTCAGGTCTATACTACCATTTACTTATATACATACAGGTTTGTACGGAACCCTCGGTGCGCTAGTCTGACTCGCACTTGGCCGGTTTTTTTAAATAAAATATTTATGAATCCTAACCATCACTAAAATTACATATTTCAAACATCGCCAAACTGCTAATGCGGTTTGTAGGCGTACGTAACGCTCTTGACACATTTTTGACTTACATTATATAAGCTCGTATATACATACACATAATATTACATATATATTACTTTTGTATTCACGTAAAACACATAAACACATAAGATAAGCTGCACTACCACTATGTCACTAAGTTTATGGAAGGAGCTCCGATGCCGTTGTTTCCCAAAGGAGTACAGCATGGGATTCTTCAAAAAGGTTTTTAGAATTTTGCAGAATCAGCAACGCGCGAGTGATACCCCTGGTGTTACAAGTTTCAAGCTTCCATATGCTACGGTAACTGCTTATCATGAGGCGGGCCGTACGCTTGTTTGCTTACCTTAGTAGTATAAAACTAGTTCGGCTGCACAATATTAGAAAGACATGTTATATATGTTGGTGGATATTAAATAAAATAACATAAATATATACGGGCCAGTTGGCGCAGTTGGTTAAGAGTCTGGTAAAGATTCCACTTACTGCGCCGCAGGTCGTGGGTTCGATTCCCGCACAGGACATGCATTTGTGTGCATGAACATGTCTGTATGTCCTGAGTCTGGGTGTAATTATGTATATTAAGTATGTATTTACAAACGAAAAGTAGTATATGTATTATATCAGTTATCTGGTTTCCATAGTACAAGCTCTGCTTAGTTTGGGATCAGATGACCGTGTGTGAGGAATGTCCCAGGATATTTATTTATTTATTTTATCTGGTAAACCGACGTTCTGTAAAATGGATGCTAAAGAGTTATGGCTGGTTCTTTACTCATGTGGGGACTGATATTACAATTGTGTTCCAGTAAACTATCAGTGGTGTCAAAATTGGCACATTTTACAGTTTTGGAAGTCTACTAACACTATAGCGTCATAATGGCGCCATTATGACACCTTTCCGATGATTTCCCACTGAAACTACAATCGTGCCACAATGATCTTTTAGTTGTCAGATTGGACAGTTTTTGTACTAAAATTCTTTTCGTTCATTATGCAACCATTATAAATTAGTAGACTGCGCACATCGGCTCAATGATAATGGAATTGCAATACCGTGTCAGTATGACATTTTAGCAGATTTGGTCTGTAGACATCTATAGAACGTGATAGGACAAATATGAGCAAATCATCATCATCATCATCAGCCTATAATGTCCCACTGCTGAGCACAGGCCTCCTTTCACAAATCAGAGTGAAAGGGAATGGGCAGATACTCCACCACGCGTGCCTTCTGCGGATCGGTGGAGATAGGATAGTGGCCAACCTGCTGTTGGAATTTTTCAAGCCGCCTAAGAGGCATCCAACTAGCTTAATGACTATCACAATTAAGTGATAACCGAGACCAACGGCTTTACGTGCCTTCCGAAGCACGGAAACGCTGGATTTGAAATACCACAAGGCGGTCACCCATCCAGGTACCGACCAAGACAGACGTAGCTTAACTTTGCCGATCGATTAAGAACGGCTAATCATGCTACACCACGATCGCTTCTTCTACACCACGGAGCAAATATTGATACCAAATATCAACATACGGTGTAGCTAACAATGAGTACGCACAAAATCAACATTTTACAGCCATCGATGTAGAAATCTTAATTAATCAAACAATTGAACCATTATCTCAAGAATATCTTAATCATATTCGCAAAACACAAGACGATCAGTGGCGGTTTTGTCGCCACCGTGCACTGATTGATAACTAAGGTAATGAAAATTTTGGAATGAGCAATTTAACTAAATGTCTTTACGCTTACTGTATGATATGATGATAGTTAATTGCCGCAACAACAAAGGGGTTCTGTGTTTGTAGTATTAATTTCACGTATGAGATACGATGTAATCATAACATGAATTTCAGTTACATGAGTCGTTAGAGATTATGTACGACTAAATGGGTATGATAATTTGGTATTTCAAATATCAGTAATATTTGGATGGGAAATTAATAAAAAATCTGTAACTGATTGTTTGACTATAAAAACAGAAGGAACACTCACAGCCCCCCTTGAATTTCTCGTCGCCCACCATTGTCATTTGCAATGTAATGACGTAACAGTACTCCTGATAGTATTGCACCACCCATCGACTAATGAACTCACCCTACATGTGTTTGTATTCTAAAGCTTAGGTATAAAGTGCTAAAGGAGATGGCTCAGGTAAGTGGTAGATCTAAAAATTTCAAACTCAGAAAATAAATTCAATTTCACATGTATGAACCGTAGGAAAGTCTAGTTTTGCTAACGTAGAAGTCTTACAGCCAGTAGCATTAAATTATCTGTGTCCTTACATAGAGTGGATAGGACTAGTCTGAAAATCGTTTGAAATCCCTAATTTATCAAGAATTATTAAGCTTTGTGTTTTATCTAGTCTCAAGAGAAAATTCTTTACTATAAAATGCATGGCATAAGAACTATTGCGATCGTATTTTAATGGTGGCTGCTTCACAGCTGTTTCACTATTGTCTGACAGTTGACACTGACACTATTATTACCCGGCGAAGTTGAGGTGATATTTGGTTTTGCACGTTCAGTCAGAGCATACTGGGTTTCGATTTTAGTTGGTTTACATAGTCATTAATTTACCAAATCACCAAATAATTTATCTCCAAAATATATTATTGTTGTCTCTACATAATGGGAAATGAAAAAGTCTGAAGATTAAAATATTTCGGAATATATTTCTGGTGTTACATGGATTTGTAAATTCCACACTACAATACACACAATAAGGTGTATTTTTTGTTTTATTATTGGTGAACAAGGCTTTGATAAATTATCATCATCATCATCATCAGCCTATAATGTCCCACTGCTGAGCACAGGCATCCTTTCACAAATCAGGGTGAAAGGGAATGGGCAGATACTCCACCACGCGTGCCCACTGCGGATCGGTGGAGGTAGGCTAGAGTTCAACCTACTGTTTGAGTTTTCAAGCCGCCTAGAAGGCCTCCGCAACTACACAATTAAGTGATAAACGGGGCCAACGGCTTCACGTGCCTTCCGAAGCACGGAAACGCTCGATTTTAAATCCCACTAGGAAGTCACCCATCCAGGTACCGACCACGACGGTGGTAGCTTAACTTGCCGATACATTAATAACGGTTTATCATGCTACACCACGAGCGCTTCAAATTATAAAACAAAAAAACTAAACTTGATAAATTATAGATACTTTTAATTAACTATTAAATCAAAGGAACTTTAATGCACGAATGAGCTTGTTAGTGACTAGTACCTACTTCAATATTGTCGATAATTACAAGCATCTCACACAAAGCATTGTGTAACACTACCATCAACTAACTTGAACTCGATAAGTTCAATATCTTCATTTTCACTTACGAAATTCCCATTTGATTTATTACGTGTCCATTCATTAGTTCAATGCTAACGCTTTTAATAACGTAGTCTTTAATTACACAATGGGCAGACACTTCATTAAATTGTCACTCACTCGCTAGTCACTACGATGCGTCTTTTCGTAATAAACTCGAACGTGTTACGTAATACGTGACGTTTTGACGTGAATGTGACTTATTGGCTTTTGAACGTGCGTTTCTGACATCATTAGACGTAATTGTATTATAAAATATTATTATTGGTATGTATTGCATATCGAAAGGCCTTTCGGTTTTATTTTGCTGGGGATAGAGTCGCCTTCCAGATCTTTGTCTTTGTGAGAATTCATATATTATTATGAGTGAACTTTATTTGGTCGGCTCATATTTGACAAAACTTGAGTGAGAAAAATTGGGTTGGAAATGAGTTTAAAGAAATTAGATCCTGTAATAGTTATTAAATGTAGTTTTCCTGCATCGGTGTAACAATTTTTGTATGCAGGTGTTTTTTTTTTCCACCCAGTGAGGGCAACTTCTGAACTACAGGTCTTAGAGAAAACCGCTGAAAGGAACTCCGAGCTGAATTTTGACGAAAATGAAGTTCAAAAGTTGCCCACACTGGCTAGAAATAAAAAACACTGTATAAAGAGCATCGTTGCCAATTTTGAAACTTTTTCTTTTCAATACCTAATAAAATCTCTTTATTAAAATTTTACGATCATAAAAATACGTACTATTTATTTAAAATCATTCAACAAATTCTAACCCATTTACCACATACCTGCCTAAGTGGGTCACGAGACTTTAACATAGTTCATCTCTGCCGCAGGCTATCCAGGGTACTCACAAAGTGAGACAATGTAGAGTGAGAGTATGTAGAGACAGAAAATAGTTTAAAAGAGCACTTGATCGGTATTCGCTGCGGTGCCGGTGGCCAGCTCGGCCCAGTTCGAATTTCAATTATCCACTAGTGCTATTTTGTTTATTTTGAAAAAGAATACAAACTACTAAAGTGCTATTGCTTGGTAGAAAATATAATGCAGGTAAAGTATCAATTGCTTTTCTATAAATGTTTTTTATTATCTGTTCTCAATTCATAAAACTAGTTAGAAAAAATAGTTGCCAAGCACCTATCGGTGTGTTCCGACAGCTGTACTTGAGAGCCAGTTCCTTCTAGGCTTTGTGTGCTTACCACCTTCGGCCACATCATCACTTACCATAGGAAGATTGTGGTCAAACACAGGCCTATACATAATAAAAAAAAAAAAAAAAAAAACTTCTAATTTAGTATGTAGAAGTATCGAATCTATTATATAAGACAATATAGCAATAAGTAAAATTATTGTAATCTTACTGAGACTGTTATAGTTTCTCATACAATGGGACACAAAATGACAACTGCACTACCAGACTGTTCCACGCTCGATTGTCAAACTTGTTTGTATAGCTTTGAAGACACTTGGAATAACAACCCTTTGTTGATAGTTTTCTTTTCTGCCTGCCCGTGACAAACTCAAAGGATTTGCTGTGGGCCATGACCACTTGAAATGAGAACATCTGTTATATTAAATTAAATGTCTTCCGTTGACGACTAAAAATAGGCTCATAATGTTATCCGACGTGTAAAGGTGACTTCGTGATAACTTGCAAATGTGAAAATGTATATAATTTTGAAGATGATGATACTGAATTGGACTCTGTATGTAGCGAGGGAAGATATAAAGTTACATTGTGTGAATTGAGATTGACGTAAAATATTGGAAGTTACGTACTGTAGCAAACAATGTAAGAATTATTACCTTACGTTTTATATGTAAGGAATACAAATATGTAACCGAATGTGAACTAAAATTCAATTAAGTAAAATGCTTTTGGTTTACACGAACCTTTATTACAAGCTTTAAATACCATGTCATTTTACGAAAACACACTCTAAAACAGACAATAAGCGGTAAATGGAACCTCCTTACTCGTATCATGGCGAACCAAACGAAATTTTGCACAATGAAAATTAGATGGTGAAATAATGTAACTACTTAAGATGTTCAGCAAACCGTGAATGGAAATAATAGGTGCTCTCAAGCAAAGGAGAGCGCGAACGATATTATAGTAATTAAGAGCAAACTACCAGAAAATTTTGTCGCATAACAATATTTTTGCGACAACAATGACGTTAAATAAAGACGCTTATTCACGACGGAAAGACATTGTACTATTGAACGTATAAAACTGTTCATTAAATTTGAAATTTATGCTTTCGCGGCCTGTATTAATTGCGCTATACATTTTCCTTTCATGCTAAATTGGTGAAAAATTCAATCTGAGAGAAAATTACTATTTGTTTGTAATCAACTTTGAGTATTTACTCAAAGGTAATCAAAGTTCAAAGTATAATAATAATCACATTAATTTATTTCTCTAAAGTAAACGTTACGACCACGGGTGAATTTAACAGGTGTGTTTAAGTAATAACTCACTCTTAAAATTATAACAGCATGTCGCGTCGGGGTGTCCACACTTCGTTATTTATTACAGTCTTCCTTCCAGGTATGTCGCCTTACCCGGCGAAAGTCTCAATTCAAACAAAGGCCGTTGGCGATGGGTAAATAAAAAAGCCATCTCTACATCTCATTCCACGATATGACCCATTTTACGCCATAAAATAATTCTCATCCACCATAATTTCGGCCATAAAGCTTATCATTGTCTAATATTTGGAGTTTTTATTACCGAGTTTGCCTTGCTTTGGTTGCTTGGTGTATTAATTTAGAAACGTCTTCACAGAAATGTTACGTCGTGGTGACGGATGCGGTGATTACAAAGGAAAATTAATGATTGTCTTTAAGCTCGAGCAAGACCGAAGATGACGAGGGATTTACTCATTGTTTGCAGTTAATCTTTATTCAGTTTTTTTTTGTTTTTGTCTGTGAATATTCTTAGTTTGTAAGAAAATATATAAAATTTATCAATTTATAACGCTGAAATGTTGTTTCACCACTATACATCATCGTCATCATCACATCAGCCTATGGATGTCCACTGCTGAACATAGGCCTCCCCCATTGACTTCCACTTCGAACGGTTTTGGGCCGCTTGTATCCAGCAGTGCCCAGCGACTCTGACCAGGTCGTTGGTTCACCTGGTCGTCGCGCTCGGCGCTTTCCATACGTGGTCGCCACTCGAGAACCTTTCTTCCCTAGCGCTTATCGGCTCTTCGGGCGTTTGGCCTGCCCATTGCCACTTCAGCGTACTAACTCTACGAGCTATGTCCATCCTTTTCGTTCTCCTACGAATGTCCTCATTTCGGACCCTGTCACGTAGAGAAATTCCGAGCATAGCTCGTTCCATAGCTCGCTGAGTGACTCTGAGCTTATTTATGCGGCCAGCAGTAAAAGACCACGTCTCAGTCCCATATGTCATCACTGGTAACACATGTATATATAATGAAATAATTTATCGTCACGGTTAAAATTAACAATTTACAACATTCGCATATCTGTTCCTATTGTATTGTTTATTGAGAAAATATACACAGAGAATGGTTACAGCCGGCGAAAGTTTGTATGTTGTAACGTAACATACTCTTACAAATTTTCGCGCAGGTTTAGATTAGAGTAAAATTATAGTTACCTATATATCAAATGAATACATCTTTTTTAATTTTTTTTTTTAATTTGATAGTAATTAATTGTGAGAGCATCTGACTTATACCTCATGTATTTAATACAGTTATTACATAAATGGAAAGCACCATTCAAATAGACTTAATTACCTCTGTTTCGCACTAATTGCATTCAAATTAACGATTCCGTTTATTCAACTATAAAGTCATTAAAAAAAAACAAAATGTTATCGTGTGGAAAATCGCTTAATCTAAAAACGCCTAATCTAGGACGGACTTGGACCATGTAATTTAATACTTTCTACAAAGTTAAATGCTGCATTCACAGAAATAATTACACGCCTTGTGCTTATCTGACGGCCATTTTGACAGCTCAATATTCATCTGGCAAAACATTCGGTAACTGGGAGCAAGAACAAAAGCTACTGTAAAAAAAAGTTGAGTCGACCTGTCAGTAAAAATAACAAGTCGCTATTATTTTCCCAAACATGCATATTTTGTCCGCTGTTTAATGTAAATTAATTCATACAAAATATTTTGATTTCATGTTAACGAGTAGTTGAAGTCGGATTCCACCGGTTCGGTTCTCGTTAAAGCTGAATATAAACGTGTATTATCATAATAATATTATTTATTGCGAAACCCCTTTATTATTTTATGGTGATTTTGGTACTAATATCTATTATTGAATGCATAATGTACTTTAAGAATAGCTTAATTTCCAAGTTCATTGGCTCTTGGTTTAGAAAGTGGTACCTACCTATATTAATTCATGGCTACTGGTTATATAAGGTGACTCGGATTTATCCTTGTTCATCAACTCATCCAAAATTCATAATTTTCTTCGAATATAACTTCGCAGGTACTTATGAATAGTCTGAACCGGTTCGGAAGGATGCATTTTCTCAGAAGAGCCGGCCATAAACTCAGCAATTACTCTTTCCAAAATGAGCTTAGATTCGTTACATAACATTATTCTAATCTCAATGACCACAATTGCGTGTCAATCATTGTCACTTATCTTTCTTTAAGCTGAAATATATTAATAGAAATAATAATCTTAGTGTGTGTGTAATCTTAGTGTAATAAATCTGTGAATCTGTGACTTTACAAATATAACAATAATCGACTACCTTTACCTTCGATATTTCAGGTCTGTCGGCTATTCGACCCACTCCACATCCTTCTGGGTGAATAAAAAACTGAATTTAAAATGTCACACACAAAATGGTACAAAAGTAACGAGTACCATGTTTGATTGACAGGCGGGCTTGTTAAAAGTTTTACTAATTCCTTGCTGCAGAGCTGGTCTGAACAAGTGTGTCTGAATGTGATAAAAAAAAAAATAAGACCAAAATTTAAAATATGGTTTGAATAAAACGCGTTATTGAGATATTGAAAACAAATTGATGGGGTTTTGGTATGTAAAGTATTCAAAGGAAATAAATACCTTACCATATTTGAAAATTTTAATATCGAAATTCCATGACAATAATTAGATTTTCATAAATTGGCGTTACTAATACATAAAGAGGAATAATACATAAGAGAGTCTCATTTTCGGTTGCTATCATTTCGTGAAATTATATTACTATATGAAAACTATTGAGTCCAAGAATTTTAATGAATAAAGATATTGATTTACTTAAATCAATTCTACAGAAATGATTTTGAATTGAAACATAGCGCCGAATTCAGTAATGTTTTATTTTGTTTAGAACTTGAAGATACGTTTTTGAATTGAAATGGTGTAAATAAGAATTTATATTTTTTCAACTCTAACAAAATAAGTAATAATTAAATTAAATTAACACATATTTTCCTGAAGAAAATGGTAGGAAGGTGGTTTTAGTCGCCACAAAATAACTGACGCGTCACAGGTTGTAGATTCGATTCCTATCCAGTACAAATATTTGTGTATACTGTGTGTACATGAACAGAACATGTCTATTTATTCTGAGTCCGTGTGTAAATATCTATTTAAGTAGGTAAGCAAGTAATATATCATGACCAAATCACCGTGTGTGTTTTTTTTCCAGGAAATTTATTATTTACTAATTTAGAACTTACACAATACATTTATTTCTCTATATACTATATTAAAACTAATCTCATAATGACATTTACTGCTCTGCTATAAAAGTATCATAAATTGACAAAACAAGTATGTATTCCTATATTCCTAAATCTAGGTCCTACATGACAAATCCAAAGATCTGAACAATTAAACCTTTAACACCTTAAGACTCTCTCAAACCCATCATCTGAACAGTTATTAGCAGCAAGAACCACTCAGTGAAGTTCTCAGTCGAATGTAAACAAAAACTATATGCCCAAGGTCCTACCAAGGATAACTTTGGACGGATATCGATCCATTAGGCGGGAGCCGGCATCAATCACACCGTGCAAACATTGGCCCCATTATATTGGACAAACATGCCACCCTCGACTTCTGGACTTTGTATGTTTCTTATAAACTTGTTTGGTGTGATTGTTTGACGTTTCTTTCCAAATATTACGGACGGTTGTATGTGAGTTATTTTTTATGATGATGGGTTTTCGGTCGAGATATAAATCGACTTACTATCTATACCGGTTTTGTATCCCTCGGCGAAAACATGCATCCCCGAGCTTTCGGAATTGAATAGAATTTTCAAAAACTTTCCAAACCATTCTGGCTTAGCAACTATAAGTTATATTATTGGTTGTGCTTAAATACATTAAAATATCAGAGTTGTAAAAAAGAACATTACTTATTGATATCAATCTTCAATTAAGTATTTACAATAGGTAAAGCAAGCTACCACTGAATTGCGTTTGGAATTTAAGATGAATCTTTCAATATCAATGCGAATGAATGATTCTTATTTCTAGCTAATAATCCATCTTTAAAATGTAAATGATATGATTATATTCATAAAAATGAAGTTACTTTGCAAATTATTACGATGCAACCTACGTTGAAGATAATACAAGCAAAACAATCGAAAGCACGAGTGCTCCGATAATATTATTTTATATTTTACGCGCGTTCTATTGTTTTCAATGATGTACCTGAGGATGTACTATTGAAAAGCGATGAACATAACTGCTGAAAGATAGTACATTACCTACTTTTATTTAATTTGTCTGAACATTTTAATTAAAAAAATACATAATTTAGGTAAAATATAGGCCCAACAGGCAAGAGGACAAGAGGCAGACCAGCAGACAGATGGCTCGACGAGATATTAAAAGCTACAGGACAAGACTGGATGGAATTGGCGAAGGATAGAACCGTGTGGAGAAAATTGGAGGAGGCCTTTACTCGTCGAGAGGTCCTTATTAACACAAAATTACAAAAAAAAAAAGATTGAATAAAGTTAAAAAAAAAAAAAAAAAGAACATGCATGTCTTCTCAAAAATCTTATTGTTATTAAAACTTGATTAATTTTATAAAAAAAAATTGTTAGAAAAACCAATTTGTAAGCTTAAGGAATAAAGAAGGCTTTACTATTATTATAGGTATGTTTTATAACAAGAGATAATGGAAATATATTCTAAAGTAATCAACTATACTCAAAGAGCTGTTTTTTTAACGTATTTCATAAAAAAAAACCAACAAAACTCTAAACTCCAGCCATAACAATTTACACCCGATAAAGCCAATTCCCCAAATTATCAATTGTGTCTACAGTTTTTAGCAAAGTTTTTGCCAACCCTTTTGTTATACTTCTGCTTATTCCAAAATTACGTCATTATCAACATGAATGAACTCATAGCCTTATAGGAACCAGTTATCTAGTGATAGCAACAATGCCTACGCAGTCAGGAGATATGGCGTTGGTAATGGAGACGTCTATATGGTCATAATGGCCGTTGCAAGTTTTACCTTTATCTAGGGCAGTTTCTTATTGTATACACGGAGAGTGCTTGGATAGCTGTTATAGCAAATTATACAGCAGATATAGAGTACTAAAGTGTTACTAACGTGGCTATTTTGAGGTGAGCTTAAATGATGTCACTTTTTTTTTAGGTTATCTCAAAAATAATTTCTCCTGGTCATTTCTAGCTTGTTTGTCAATTGGGTAAATTTAGTGTTTCTTATTTTTCGTTGTAGTGCAACATAAAAAATTAAGAGTCAAACATAGCAACAGCGCATTGATCTTAAACGGACCGAGCGTTGGTCCGCATCCGGCGAATAATTAAAACTTTAACAAGAACCAGTGAAATGTGGAAGAAAGAAATAAATTTTCTACTCGAACGCACACTTTCGTTTTTATCCTTCAAGCTTGTGATTTATTCTCCAAACTTATTTGCCGCTGTGTAAACTTCCTCATGTACAAAATTAAACGTTATGCCTTTAACTTTAGCGGCCACTTTATGTAATTCCCTAATTTATTTAAAGAAAGATCTTTGTTGCCAAACTTCAGTATTGAAAGTTCAGTTTTTGCCATGTGCGAGTAATCCGTCTCATCTAGCTCAATTTCGCCTCATTTGAAAAACTTTCGAGATCCAATTCACTGCTTTTATGTTAAATCCGTTCTTCTCAGATTGATTAGGCTTTTTTCTAGAAACAAAGCCTCATTTAATAAAATGAGTTTAGAAGTTAAACCGGTTTTTATCCTCTGGTGAATTTACCCGGACAAATAATATATAGGAAATTACTAAGGAATTACGCTGGCTGGCCTTAGACGGCTTAGTCAAAGTGAAGTCGAGATTCAAATAGAAATAGAAATCCTTTGATCTACAAAATATCACTGGGAAGCGATATTGATGAATCGTGAAATGCCACTGCACCGTTTAAATATGTGGTTGCTCATTTGTATGATTTTATTTTTACGACAATTTGCTAATAATTCTTCGCATCCTAATCCTAACCAATATTATATCCTAACTACTATTATAAATGTGAAAGTGAGTTTATTTGTTTGTTACGCCTTCACGCCTCAACTACTCAACGGATCATCATGAAATGCAGATAGCCTATGGTATGGAGAAGGATATAGGCTACTATTTATCCCGGGAATGCGGGTAAAACCGCGGGGGACAGCTAGTATTAAAATAAAATCATCAATAACAATAATTATGATTGGTACTTAGTACCTATTCATATTAAACAAACTTTGTAACTTAATAGAGATTTTGCAGATTTAAAACTGACTATGATCTCACTTCAAGGTAAACCATACCTTGATAGAGAGCATAGCGCGTTTATTTGCTCAAAGAGCAGCAGACTGGAGAAATACCTCCACCTTACAGAATACCTCAGCCAAATAAATTTGTTGAGTTCCTGCGCGTGAGTATGGATGCCAGAGCTCATCGGGGAGGGGTAAGGGTCGGTAACGCATGAGTGATGCCTCGTGTATTGCAAGCGTCCATATGGTTACGGTAACCGCTTAACATCAGGCCGTATGCTTGTTTACCGACTTTTTCGTATAAAAAACAACAGTTATACTTACGCTACAAGACATAGGTAAGTATAACTAAGCCTATATTTTATTTTACATTTTACTTGTTAAGAGACCGTTTTATATTTTCATCTCCTCAATATGCTCGGAGATTTATTTATTGAATCAGATATAGCATACTTAATATTAGCTTCTTTATTACATTCAGTTGATAACACTATTATAAAGAGAATATCTTTGTAAAATAAAATCTTCTAGAATTGAATACCAAGAGCATAATAATCCTTATTCATTTTGAAATAAGCTACAAAATTGGACAAGCATGTTATTTTTTGCAGCAGCAGTTTAACTTTGTGTGCAGTAGCATTCTTACTTACTTACGCGCAGGAACACGATTCATAAAGTTATTCTCCGATTGATAGCTTCCTCGCCGACTTGTACATGTGTAAGGGTGATAAGGCATATATTTTTTGAGCCGTCACATTGTAGGTATGCCCATCTCCGTTGCGAAGAAAATCTCTTCGTTTCAATTTATAAAAGAAGAACTGAAATTATTTAGCTGCGGTATTCTTTAAGGTGGAGGTCTCTTTCGTGAATTATCTCATATTTTTTCAGAAAAGTACTAGTTTTAAAACTATTGCCTTGAAATAGCGTAGTAAGCTATTATCTAATATTCACGCTAAATTCTTCAGAAATAATTAAAGATTCCATGCTCCAGCTAAAGTTAACGCAACATAAAAGCAAAACACCTAAAACGTAAAGGTGTATTCACACAACACAGGGCAGGATTACGGCGAGTCGGTCAGTATCGAATTACCACCATAATTGGTCGTACCTTCAGCGTTCAACGTATGGCTAATGCAACAATTTACGCATCAGCTAATCTGCAAATTGGTGCAGCTTTGTCGGCTGGAGGCTGGCCGTATCGTCGGCCCAGTCTGTCTGCAGCCGGCTTTAGGCCGGGACTGGTGTGTGATGGCCATACGAGCGGATCTGAAATGTAATTAAAAACGCAAATAAAAAAAAAATGCTTTTTTCAAATGCTCGCCTTTAACTGCTCGCTAGCTAATAAAAATAATCAAAATTGTCATACAAAAAATGTAATAAAGTAAAGCATTTCGTTATTCTAATAAAGTAAAATACTTAATGTGAATCCAATTATACTATACTCTACTCTTTGAGACTCTACTCTACTTTTTGAGAGCTTAGTAATTTATTAAATTTTCGTATACTTAGCTACTTTATTATAGATACAATGAAAATGATGTGGGTAGGTACCTACAAAATTGTTTACTTTTTGTTACAGCTCTTAAAATAATTATAAATAGTGTGAAGGTAGCCTCCACTTAAAATTTCTATTTTTTTTTTCTATATCGACAAGTACATATATATAGAGTTTACTTGAAAACCAAACCAATTTTACTCAAAGAGCGTAAAAATACGAGAAATGTTACTTATGTAGAAATTTAAATCGTTTATGGTGATGGTAACACTTTTTCCCGCTAAACGCTTCACTCATGCCTACGGTCACACCCTGCTCTGCCTGCGACGGGGCAGCACGGCGCGCGGCGGTTTCATTTGGTCCAGTTCTGTTGGTAATTAATTTGACGCCATGTCTGCTAACTGTATCTACATACATATCAACCTTTTTTGCCAAATAATAGGCATTCATGAGGAATGGGATGGGATGTTTGCGTCTTTTTAGGGTTCCGTAGCCAAATGGCAAAAAACGGAACCCTTATAGATTCGTCATGTCTGTCTGTCTGTCTGTCCGTCCGTATGTCACAGCCATTTTTTTCCGAAACTATAAGAACTATAATGTTGAAACTTGGTAAGTAGATGTATTCTGTGAACCGCATTAAGATTTTCACACAAAAATAGAAAAAAAAACAATAAATTTTGGGGGTTCCCCATACATAGAACTGAAACTCAAAAAAATTTTTTTAATTAAACCCATAAGTGTGGGGTGTCTATGGATAGGTCTTCAAAAATGATATTGAGGTTTCTAATTTCATTTTTTTCTAAACTGAATAGTTTGCGCGAGAGACACTTCTAAAGTGGTAAAATGTGTGTCCCCCCCTGTAACTTCTAAAATAAGAGAATGATAAATCTATAAAAAATATATGATGTACATTACAAAGCAAACTTCCAACGAAAATTGGTTTGAACGAGATCTAGTAAGTAGTTTTTTTGTAATACGTCATAAATTGAAGTTCATATCAAATACTCAGGTCTAAACTACCATTTACTTATATACCTACAGGTTTGTACGGAACCCTCGGTGCGCGAGTCTGACTCGCACTTGGCCGGTTTTATTTTATTTTAGCATACTCATATCCAAGTTTGTTTGTTTGGTTTCACACCTTAACTTCTCAACTGATCAAGATGAAATTTGGCAAGCAGATAGCCTATGGTATGGAGAAGCACATAACTATTTGTTATCCCGGGAATGCGGGTGAAACCGCGGCGACAGCTAGTATTAGGATAAAGAAGAGGAGAGTGGTGTTTATAAAGCCTTTCTCATTTTTCACATTTTGGTGAAACAATTTTTTTACTAAAGTGATTCAAGTGTTCATTAAATCGAAATATTAAAGACGTTCTACAATATACATTTTCGAATCATCTTATCTTATCTTGTGCAGGGGCCGAGAAATAACTCGGACACTTCGACCCATTGGGATCTATTGTGGTCCCCTAGATAACTTACTCCTCCCCAGTCTCGTTGAAAACTCTCTGAAGTTTTACAATGAGGAGATATGAGCCTATAGTCTTCTAGTTTTGGATATCCAATCCCTAGGAGACTCATTCGCTTACCAGCCAGTGCATCGCATGTGCACAGAAGGTGCTCAATGCGTTCCGTATGGAGCACCTTTTGTGCACCCAATCATACAACTTAAATATGAAATACTTAGTTTAAAAAAATCTCATGCATACGTAAAGGAGAAAAGGCGACCACGAGCTTTCGCAGTTTCGCTTGTAAAGCCCAACCACACGATGAAAATGAAAATTTAATATTATTCGGGGTTACTTTGAGACCTAAAATAATATCAAGATTTTTTCATTGCAAATTCTCTTATATTTATTTTTATAATTACCTTAGGTTTGGATTAGGGATAATGGGAAAGATAAAATGTTAAATTTGGTAAAATAGCTCATTTGCTGAAAATAAACGATTGTAGGTACTTATTCTGAGACTGTCACATGATTTTATTATTTTTTTGTTGTGCCAAAAGGGTTAATGCTATTGCTTTTAAAAAATAATATTTTTGCAAATACCTTCGTTGTACCAAAGTTTATTATTTTAGGATTAATTCACATCATGTTTATAACCTACGTCCGTAAGATTAACGTCACGAACTGTTTAATATAACGTGCCTCTAACACTCAAACCCTCCTCAAGTTGGGCAACAAATCTTTGTTGCACTCAATTAAAATACGTTTAAGATCCCAAACGCACCTGGCCGCGATAAACATCCAAACTATTGTGAAACACGAGAATTTCGAACCTCAATTTTGACAACAAAAAGGCTATAATCGATTTTGGGTGCACAAAGGGTGTATTATATTTGACAATTCGACTGTACAAATGCTGTTTGCGGTAGAGATTATTTCGGATGAAATGAATTGAGGCAAAACAGGATCGGGAATATGTTGGTCGGTAATTGAAATATGAACAGCGTAGAGAGGTTTTTTAATTATTTTTTCTTGGAATCGACGGGTTCGAGTGTCGCGAGCTGTGTGACGGGAAATCAATTTGATTTCAATGTTCTTTAACCATATTTTTTCACAAGAAGGTTACCTATTGTTTTCTTTGACATGTTGTAACGCGTCATGTATTATTAAAGTGTAGGTTAACATAGGGCCGTTTCCTCACAATATTTTTTCTAGTATTTTCTATTAGTTTTCAATGTTGCCTATTTCCATAAGTTGTAACTATAACTCAAAATATCCTACATCTTTGTATCACACAATAAAAAATATAACCCTCTATTATTGTGGTTTATTGATTAATTGACCAAACCTTAACGATTTAGAAACAGGAAACGTATGTTCATAGAAAAAAGCCACCCGCGGGCATCCGTCATTACTTTCGTTGTTCTTCGCTTAAAAAAGGGTTCAGTACAAAATAATGATTAATTATTATAATTTAGTCCATGTCATCGGACCTCCACATGGCGTGAGGCCCTCCCAACAGTTTAATCTAAGGCCAGGTGTCGTTTATCTGATTGTATACCGTAGAAGGGGTTTAATGGAAGTGAAGATAATGGTAGCATGTCTTTACAAACATTTATGGGGATGTGAAAATAAAAATGACTTGACAGTTAATTAACTAATGCATTAATATGAATATCGCTATTGATTTGTTAAGTCTTGGAAACTTCGCTACAATTTTAGCAACCCCAATTTTACCGATAAACAGTTGTTTTACCAATGAAGCTTCAACTTAAAAAGCTTGCAATCTAAACCTACACGCTGACAATGGAACGTGGATGCTACACAAAGCGCAAACATACATCAAACAACAAAAACATTGCTCTCGACGGTCGTACGGACGAGCGAACACTATCATTTACGCAACGATTTGTCATCGAGATTTGGGGGCGAGGGGGGATGGTTTTGAACGTGGAAGCAACTAGAGGTTCTCATTTGTTTTGTAATACCATTTTTATTTAATCAAGTAACTTCGGATTTAATAATGAGGAACACTATTTATGGACAGAGACCGATCTCAAAGTAATATTTTTTAAATTTTTTAGTAAAGTTGTACCTAAAAACGAAAGAAATTTCGCTTCGACAAAAGTAAAAACAAGATAATGGGCAACTTATGTTAGATCTATAGATCACATCACATTCAAATCCAGTAGCTAGATTTTATTACACCATAATCTTGATCTTGATCACCATTATCATGATATACATGAGATACGTTGACGAGTCTTGGTGTGCACTTTCCTAAATGTTTCCTTTTTGCGAGTTGACAGCGAGATCGCCAATATCATAGTAGCAACCCCGGAAACTGGATTAACGGTTGTCAACTTGATGAACGACGTGCGTAAGTTACACGACAATGGTATGTGGGCATCCGTCCCATTTGCCCCAGCTATGTGTCCGATACGCTTCACGACCATTAATTAATTATGAATCGCTTTTGAGTTTTAAAATATGGTTATTTTTTGAGCGGGTCGCGTAAAGGGATCCCTACAGCAGGGGGTATTCTCAGAGCTGCGTTGGGGATCTTGTTTGTGGTATTGTTTTCAAATTGGTGTTTTAATTCTCAGTTGTTCTTCTTTTGTTAAGTTTTGAGCAGTTGCGATTCGGTTCGCCTGCATATTTGTGCGCGTGCCTTTAGACTCAGTTTTGACTTTGGAAATAATGAGAATAATCGAGAATCATTTGCATTTATCAATTAAAACTATTACTAGTGATAAAACAGGCTGACTATTGTGATTGTGTTCTGGATTATAAACAAACTACTCAAACTATTTTCTGACAGTATTCAAATTCATAGGTAAATGTTTTCGACCTTTGCCAAAGTTATTACAATTCTATATTAGTATCAACCAAAACAAATGTTTATTTAGAGTGTTCAGTGCAACCGCACTTAACATTTCAATGTATTGCGTTAGTTTAGAGTTTACTACCCTTATATCAATGTAACTACCCTAAGCTAACATACGGGGATGTTCTTAAGCGTTGACTGTAGGCGCGCCCTCTAAGATTTATTGTTTAATCACAAGCACTACGCCGCCTGTATTGCGTCGGTAAATTGTGGCACGCTTCGAATGAATGTAGAAAATTTAACTGGATATAGGTATATGGAGTATTTTAGAGTACAATGTTCGATGAGGAAAAATTTCATGAATTTCATGTTCGAGTTCAAATCTAAGGAATACAATCTCAGAAAATTCACAAGAGATCCGTGAGGTATTTACTTGGACATCATGATAATAGATAAATTGGTAGTCTTGTATTTGATGACAATCAAATAAGATAAGAAATTAACTTCGTTGTTATAGGAGGCTTGCGTATAGCCGTTTATAAATATAATATGAATTTATATTTTTCGATCAGGAATATTTTTATTTAATATTCTTATGCATACGTATTGATATTCAGAAACGTAATTTAATATATCGTTAATATTATATTAACAACTTAATAATTACTTAAAGTATCACATTACTTGAATTATGCTGCTAGACTCAAACACGTAAAAAATAATAAATATTTACCATCACTATTTTGATAATTTGTATTCAAACTCTAATCGCTAGCAGTGTGTGGCCTATTTAGAATATTCTTTAAATTTGATCTTCTCGGTGATAACATTGTTGAAAACTCAAGGAAGACACCTTCCAAATACCATACGAATAAAAAATAAGAATTATCAAATAACATTCTAGGGCCGAATTCTTCGAGTTCTCGTCACAATAATCCTATTACTCTGACACATGTCATAGGTTGAGGACAGATGTCTGGAAATGATGCGACTTATAATAATCGCCTTTATTTGTGTAGTCATGGGCTTACTTCATTTACATTCGTATATTACGAGCGTCAATGTATGCGCCATAATATAATGTATGTGATATATAATTTACTTCGCATGTAGACATCAAAAGATGTTAGGGAATTTATTTATTTATTATATGCCATATGTTTTTTTTTACTAGGTAACAAAAAAGTCACTTCACACAAAAGGCAGATTAAGATGGATTTTACATATTTACCTATTATACATATTTTTTATGGGTCGATGTGGTGGTTATAGTAGTGTAAATAATCAAATAGCCATTTTGAACTCCTTTTGATAGTCGTATCATTATTTATTTGGAATATGATATTTTTATTCCGGGGTTATAAAAATATTACAAAAGCCACAAGTATTTCTTATGGCACCAAATATTAAATTGTAATGCTTTTATTGTTAGTACAAATCGAGCCGTGATTCTTGTGAAATGGGCGTGTGTTCGTAAAATTGCGCACCATGGGAACCCACTATCTCATATGGCAGAATATTACGTGTAAATACTTAATTAAAATTTGGGTTTCTTTTCAACAAATTAGAAATTAGTATTTGCTGAAATTTTTAAATTGATCTTTAGTAAATATTCGAGATTAATAAAAAACTACATTCTGGTTCGAATGAATAATAATTGGACTGTTTTACAAAAAACTTATACCGACTTCAAACTACACTAAAAAGTGATCAAATCCTTATCTGATGACAATGGGACCAAACGGGAAGTGTACCCTTCCAGACAAAAAAAGAATTTTCCAAATCGGTTAATAAATGACGGAGTTATGAGGTAACAAACATAAGAAGAAAAAAAAATACAGCCCAATTGAGAACCTCCTCCTTTTTTTTGAAGTCGGTTAATAACCAAAATCAATATAATAAAGTAGCATAGTAACTATCACAGCGAAACATTTTTAATTATAACAGAATACCTATATTACCGATAGTCGTAAATATAAAAGTAGTTACACGCTCCGCTATTATTGTTATTATTATTATTTCTACAAATGCGAAGACAAAATGGCATATTACACACCGGATCCGGAGCAAAATCGCGTTTAAACTGTAAAAGAAAACGAACTTACAGTAGCGTCACAAAAGACATAAAAACTTATTGCACAGGACGGTACTGAGGCAGTTGCAATCGTTGCCTTTTTACAGCCTTCTTAGAACAACTCAATGGGATCTCCCTAGCGAGACAATTGGAGCTGGTAAAATACTCCATTTGAAAGATTTGGAAGTGTGCCACTTTTGTCACAATTGTTTATCCATTGTCCTAGAGTAAAACAGTAGCAAATTGCATTGTCAGTATTATAAAGACGTATCCATGTTTTTGTAGCTGCTTCACAGGACGTCTGGTCTAATGACCCAAAAATCGACCCATGACGATTTCAATTTTGTTTCTTGTTACGCTCCTTTGTTATAAGATTGATGGACCTTTTAAATGTAAGCATTCTTGTTGTTCTTTACAAATGTGACTAATTCAACTATTGTGTTTCAGTCGATTTGCTTGTTAGTTAAGTTGTGCTTGTGAAGGAAATTTATTACGATTTAAAAATAAGTAGGTAGAGTATAGTTAGTGTATGCATCTCATAATGGTAATAATATTTAAGGTTATAAAATTTTATATAGCGATTAAGCCACAGGATTTCTTCAAAAAACAATTAGGCGACCACTATAATTAAGACTTTAAACGGGCATATGTCGGAAAAAGTACGACATAAATAAACGTAACATCTCAATGTAAGGAGTTGGAGTAACGTATTAACATAAACATTGGTTCGATCTCTCTCCGTACAACTCTCCGGTCACAGTTTGAATACGTTATGGGCACGTTGTTTTTTATTGCGTCAATAATTTAAGAATTAAACTGTTCTTGCTCGGTATCTTGGACCTTTTTTGCTTGTTTCGAAGCTTTTCTAGTCGCTCCCCGCGGACACCCGCTCGCGATGGACACGAACGGCCTGTCGGTCCTTCGCTCGTAAAAATGGATTACTTTATCTTACAAGCTCATCATTAATAAAAAAAACGTTTTTATGGCACATAACGCGTGATGTGATGATGTCATGGTTCCTTTATATGTTTATTGCGTTTCCTATTTTTACATCGGTCAAAAGTATTTTATTTATATTGTGGGTACTTACGAGAAACGAAAGATTTTTAGGGGCTTTAAAAAAGCCATTGTCTTCACAAGTTCACGGTCACGCGGTTGACAATCTTTAATGACCCATAAACATTTTTGTTTCACACCATCCATTAATAATAAAAGACCTGCAATTAAAAGGAAACAACGCCACAAATTCCCCCGTACCTCGTTCTCACTTAAAAAGTTACAACTTAACTTCATTCAAACATCTGATAAGTAACTTGCCAACCGAAAAAAAAGTTGCTATTTCAACGGTAGCTTTTAAAATGTAGAGTCAGGGTCAGTATCTCTATTCTGATACTATACTATCGGCATTTATCAGCGGCATCTAATGATCGGTCAGTGTATAATATGCAGTGACTGTCAAGTTAATGAGAATATATACGGACTTGGTACACAATAAATTACGGAGTTTTCGAATAAAACGGCATATTAATTGGACATTAGTATACGTCAACACCTCCGAAGCATAGTATGGCGGCGGTTAAAGTACGTGAAAGCATCTATATAAGAACCTATTTAGGGCTATCAAAATTAGGTGGGTGTAAATTTTTTAACGTGGCCGGGGGCTATTTTTGGGTAATGTGATGTGAATTCGAATTTGTTTTGTAAAAGCTTTTAAAGCAGTTCCGTTTGTTTCTGCCAAAGAATTAGATGTTGTGGCTGTGGAAGATTGCCACAGACACAACATCTGTTTTTAGGAATTAATATTATGTATATGTTAGAGGTGACTTTTTCTTTTATTGTAGGAATACTTCACGATAAAATTATTACTCTGTGTAGTATGCTACATGTCTATGTAATGCGTGTTATCTATGCATTATTAATTGTAAAAAAGCGCCCAAGTGCGAGTTGGATTCGTAATGGATTTTATGAAAAAAAAATTGGAGTTTCAGTTCTAAGTATGGGGAACCCCCAAAATTTATTGTTTTTTTTTGTATTTTTGTGTGAAAATCTTAATGCTGTTTTCAGAATACATCTACTTACCATGTTTCAACAGTATAGTTCTTATAGTTTCGGAAATTGTGACATGACCTGTGACATACGGACGGACAGACAGACAGACAGACATGACGAATCCATAAGAGTTCGGTTTTTTGCCATTTGGCTACGGAACCCTAAAAAACAGAGTAAACACATGAATAGCGTTAACAATTTAACCTAGTGCGAAGCCTGAGCAGTTTGCATACTTAATGATGCATTCATAAATATCGTGCACTAGTGATTTACTGTCAGTAAAATTATTAGATATATATGAGTTCCATATCATTTGCTCTCGATAAAAAAAATTGCCATTCGTTATATTTACATTTAGTCGTTCAAACTATGAACGCGCAGTTTGTTTCGAGGTAGCGTTGCAGATAAAGGTCATCGCTCACTATATCAGCAACGCTCCATCGCAGCAATGGCCCGGCGCCGCAACAACTCAATCCAACCACTAACTGCCAGCGCCCGCCTGCGAGGTGGCAGCTCGCGGACCGCGCCGGTGAAATCGGTGGCGCGGCTTTGGCAAGATACCGTTTGCTGGCGTCACGCAGCAACGGAGCGGGCCGCTCGTTGTAAGCGTGTGGTCAGCAGCACTAGTGGCTTGTAGCGGCATGCGCGCTTGCCGCGAGGCGTCAACTATTTTATCTAGTCATTGTAAAATTTACTGTAACGCATACGATTTAAAGGCTTCACTTGCATGGTAAATTCCGGGGCGTAGCCGTGCTGTTATAGTGAGCGGTGACCCTAACCGTGCTCACGGAACATACTCTATTACTATCACTATCTGTATGAAATATGGAATTTTAGCTGAATGTTACATTACAATTATTAGAATGAATGACAAAATTCAGCAGTAATTTTCTTAAGACCAAAATAATACATTATGTTAATTAAGTTCAAACAGATTCTTAGTAACTTACATTAAAAAAAATTAAAGATACCTCATAATTCAAATCGGCAAAGTCAGTGAACTTAAAAATTGACTGCCAAAGTAATAATTCAGTCTCGTTAAAGAGAGACATCACTTTTGTCTTACAAATTGAATTTTGCGAAATCTCCTTCTGAAGATTGACTGACCACAAATTGGGGATTCCTTGTCAAGCGCGATAACATCGAAGGAATCTCATTACAGTAGCACATTGGTCCCGAGGTTTCCAGTTGCCTTTACATGTTGCGTCTAACTTTCTCTAAGGAATCTTGTAGTAGTTGAAATTCAAGATACTGTTTCTCCAATTGTTAGTTGCTATGATTTTGTTTTTGGGTATGTTTATTCCTGTATATATTTATTTAAAAGATTTGATCAAAGTTAACGAGAGCAAAAAAAATATCTCAAACAAGGGGCTTAGGATGTCAAAAAAAAATAAAGCCGAATAGTTTTAAATTCTATAGATGAGTGCTTTATTAACAAATTACAAAGTCAATTTTGGTATCTTTCACTACATTATTCCTTTTTTATCACCCGCGCTCTCGAGGGATATAACATTTTTCTTTTATAGAAGTATCTTTTTTTTTTTTTTTTTTTATACTACTAAGTCGATAAACAAGCATATGGCCCGCCTGATGGTAAGCGGCTCCGTAGCCATATGGACGCTTGCAACACAAGAAGCATCGCTCACGCGTTACCTACCTTTCCCCCCTCCCCTATGAGCTCTGGCGACCTTACTCACGCGCAGGCACACAACTTTACACAACATAAAGCTATTTGGCTGCGGTATTCTGTAAGGTGGAGGTACTTCCCCAGTCGAGCTGCTCCTTGAGCGAATAAACGCTATGCTCTACCTCTCTATTGTTGTATCTTATTATTGTTTGTTAATCAGCTGAATTATAGACAACTTTTAACTACAAACCTACTGATTAATTGAGTGCACCAGAAATATATTCATAATCAATCGATCTGAGCTTTCGTTCTAATAAGAGTTCATGTAGTCGAAAGATTGAATCAAACGCAAACTGTAAAAGCCCCAAGTTGCCGTCGGCGAACGGAAAATTAAAAAGCAAAGCGGCGACCGTTTCCTAACCATTCTTTTTAATTCACGACGCGACGGGTACGGCGTGGAATCATTAAAATTTCCATCGCACTTCGCCCCTGCTTCCAGATTTATTTGATATGGAATTGATAAAATTATTTTTACTATGTGGAATTTTGCTTTCTTGATTTTTGATTTATTTTAATAACGGGAAATTCTTCAAATACTCCTTCGCATTTATAATGTAGTAGTTACATATTATTTATAATCCAATGGATATCTCCAGATTTAATCATTACAACAATTATTATAATTATATTATATTATAATTACAACTTGAATTGGAACAACTCTAAAAAAAAAGTGCACAAATTATGAAAAAAACATGTATAAATGGGTAACATTATATTTAGTAATATAGTCGGCATAACCGCTTCAATAATTTGTAAAGTTGATTGAGTGCCCAGTATCGCCTTTAACGATACTTAAGCATAAGGGTCAGGGGGACCCACCGCATATTGGCGAATTTGCAATAAAATACCATTAATCAGAGAAGTCAAACTCTTAACGCTTTTTTAAAGTTAATTACTATAAATATTTGCAATCTCACTGGTCTTTTTTACCAGGTCCATTCATTAGCCTCCGTGAGCTTTAAGAAATTAATCTTGGAATAGATGATTGATTGCCTCAGATACTCTATGGTATTTTGTTCACATTAAAAAACATAGGCATAAAACACGATGATATTAAATCCTAATTGATTTTGCCAATGACTACGCCCGAAGCATGTTTTGTTACATATATCTATTTTTTATATAATAGGTATAAACTATAGGTTACTGGGGCTCGGTTCTCGTAACAAAACGTCAGCGGTGTCGTAGCGACATCAACTTTTTAAATTGTTTTTCGTGAAATATGTTGTTTAAAAAACATTCAAAAATGTATATGCCTCAATAATTTGTCCATAGGATCATTTTTCAATAGTTCATTTGACATTGTAATAGTAAAAAACACAGTTTAATCGTCGAAGTCGCTACGACATCGTTGAAGTTTTGTTACGAGAATCGAGCCACTGATCTTTGGTGCAAGGTTTGCTACTGCCGAAAAACTGAAGTTCCAAAAGGCTTTAATGGATTTTTTTATCCTGTTGTGAAAGGAGGCTTGTAAAGCAACAAATTAAAATAAAGTAACTTACTCATAAAGCGCTATTTAACTAATATACTGTTTTAAAGGGTCACGTAAATAATGTCACAGTGCCTACAAAAGTCGATGATTGAGATTTTACCCAATAATTGGGCCACCTTGTTATAGTATTTTGAATCTTAAATTCGAACTCAACAAGTTCTTAAACTGTGTTTATATATGAAACAGTGTGTGTGTTACACAGTAAAATGATGACATTATGAAAATAACAAAGAAACGGAAACATTACTCCTCATAAATATTATTTAATCCGCTTAGCATAACGTTAAAGTAAATAGGATTTTTTGGGCGTGCGCCTAATAAAGTCAGAGTATTCATAGATGTAATAAATTGTACGCCATTAGCAAAGCAAATAGGTACATTTTTAAATAACAAATCTCTTGATTTTATAACATTTTTCATTTTTATGTAGTGAAGAATATTTTGTGATAAATTAACTTGAGAAGTCATTGAGCAACAATCTAGTTTTGGACTTATTACTATGTATGTAAGGGCTAAGATGCGACGTATTCCGAGATGATTAATTAAGTTTAGTATAATTTAATAAGAGGCATGTGAGGGTTTATAATGTGCCTTACATTTAAGTAATAGTATATCTTTCATCATTATCATTTCATCAGCCTATGATGTCCCACTGCTGAGCACAGGCCTCCTTTCACAAATCAGGGTGAAAGGAAATGGGCAGATACTGTACCGCGCGTGCCCACTGCGGATCGGTGGAGGTAGGCTAGTGGTCATCCTACTGTTGGATTTTCTAAGCCGCCTAGAAGGCCTCCTACTAGCTAAACGACTATTACAATTAAGTGATAACCGGGACCAACAGCTTTACGTGTCTTCAGAAGCACGGAAACGCTCGATTTGAAATACCACAAGGCGGTCACACATCCAGGTACCGATTACGACGGTGGTAGCTTAACTTGCCGATCGATTAAGAACGGCTTATCATGCTACACCACGAGCGCTTCATTATTCAGTATATCTTTAGCGGTCTCAAATTCTGATTAAATATAAGAAACATTAAACAAATTAAATGTATGTAATATCCACAAGACATCGACAAAAATAGTAAACCAAAACTAAAAACATAGCTAAACATTTTGTTCGCACAAATGTAAACACATAATTCCATATTAAGACACCATTATTAACTATGTGGCGATCATTAAGCTATCGCCGACCAAAATGCGTAGGAGTCTGGAAACAAATATGTATGTTAAATCCGTTAAATTTATTATCAACTTTAAATATATAAATTGCCAATTCACTGCGGCCCTGTGTCGACTAATAAGATTAATGTTAATAAAACATATTTAAAACATGTTTGGAGTTTATAGATAAGATTTTGGATTTGAGATTAACCCCCTTATTCATAATCGCTTTTTAACTAAATCAGTGTAATAGTGTGCCCCGTCTCACTCTTTCGATCACCAAAATTGTCACCTGTCAGATAAAGACTTCGGAATTTTTGCTAATCAACGTTTGATAACTTCATTATGAATAAGGGGGATAATGTATTATTCCATGGTTTTATTTTATTTTCTGTTCCGTGGTTTTATTATTGATGCCAAAGGCTAGGAAATACTCGAAATAATACTTCTACTCAAAAATCCTTTCAATGCAGCTGGCACTTAAAAAAAACAGGTTTCAATATTCATAAATCTTTTTCGAAATTAAATTTTATTTCTTTACGCATAAGATTCAGGTATAATCTATATATATAAAATGCTTTGTCCTGAATGACTGACTGACAATCAACGCACAGCCTAAACCGCTGATCGTAGAGACCTGAAACTTGGAGGGTGTGTTCTTTGTATGACGTAGGCATCAGATAAGAAAGGATTTTCCGAAATTCTACCCCTAAGGGGGTGAAAAACGGGGGCAAAGTTTGTATGGGACAACGTGATTCCTTGGTCCGATCTACTTCAAATTTTGCATAAACATTCTTTAACATAATTGATGGAAGTGGTGTTTCATATTTTATTCAAACTCATCGCCAAACGGGGTTAAAAAGGGGTAGAAAGTTATTTTAGGGGTGATTTGCATCGAAGTTGATATCAATACTCCTTAGTACTTTTGATTTAAATAACATTTTTTATTTTGACTGATTTTGACACATGTTTGAAATCTAAATCCAATTTTCACAGATTACAGAATAAGGCAGATGGAGCGAACGGAACACGGGAGTGAGGCCAAAAAAGCAATTAGGTACAAATTGAAAAACACATACCTGGTATTCGCTTTTGAATTTAAATTTGCTTTGTTTAAAAAACTTTATTTAACTAAAAACACTTTCTTTTTAATAAATTAGCACACATCAGCTTTTAAACCAGATATGTGTTTTTCAATTTGTACCTAATTGCTTTTTTTGGCCTCACTCCCAGGTTTCGCGCGCTCTATCTGCCTTTTGTTCTGGAAACTGAAATGCTCTTTAAAATTGGAATGTCAAATATAAAAGAATATTTAAACCGGATCAGAATTCGAAATTTGTTTGGAAGTTCATTTTCACGGACTTTTTGGCGGGAACTTGAAGAGTGACGTTGCGTTTTGAATTTTATTTTCATAAATTTGTGTATTTTGAGTTTTATTCACAGACATATAAGAACAAGGTTTTATTGCATATTACCGGTGGTATTTCATCCAATAAGGATCAATCCATGTGTACCAGTGAAGTGAAATGAAATTAATTATGTGTATCGTGTCTTTTCAAATGTCCGTGAAGAGTTTTAGTACATGACCACCACTGTGTATAACATGACTTTTATGGACGGTGACTGACTGCATGAGGAATATGTGAAAGTGATTTATAGTGACTAGAACTTATATAATATAACTGGAAATTGGCAAAATACACACCCGTGTGACGCCAAAGAAAAAAAAAGTTAATTTTCTCTATTTCATTAGAATATTTTGATTGTAGTTAATTTAATTTCTTTCTCATTTGTTGTTATAATAATTAAATAAGATTCTTTGACTTAGATTTTTTAGTGTAGGTATAATATAGGTTTTTAGTTTTAATTGCAAAAATATCTGTGTTTGATTTGTTGTGTCTAATAATCAGTGTCGTGCGTTGGTTTTCGAATGAGAAAATTCAAACCGTACGCGGGTGAAACCGCGGGGGTCTGCTAGTAGAAAATATAAAGATACATCGGAGATGAAGTCCTCATAATACCCAAACTTGTTATTTTAACTGTTCACAAAATTGTTTCTTAAAAAATAAGAACATAACTGGAATATATACAAAAATGTAGGTAATAACCGTTGTCGTTATATGTTCAGGTTTCAAGAACGAACGGTCATGTACGGCAAGTCTCAAGTGTGAACTTTGTACAAATGAGGTTTATTATGAGCCATAAAAGAATAGCTTTGGGCGCTTTCCAGGGGAGGTTCACATTATGACAATGTTAGCCGTTAGTGGTTTGTATTTCGCTATAATAATACCCAGTTGTAGCATCTGTTTGGCAGCTGTATGAATGTTGGCCCACTTTGCACTTGATAACACGTGTTTTGTGTTTGATGAGAACTTATAAAACTGTGGTTTGATTTTAATTATGTTGGTGATATTTTATGTTGACTTAGTCATCTCCACGTCATCTCTGATCGCATTTCTTTTATCTTTAACTTTGTTATTTATACCGGATGGAGATTTCGAGATGGCATATTTTCGAAACCTATGTTGGGTTAGTCATGCTGAACAAATTTTACTATTGGGCAAAAATCTTTTTCGTACTTTATGATCGAGCTAATAGTTGACCTCTCCACCCAATATACGCATAGTGCAGTCATTTCTGCAGTTTATTTCCGATTATTTATTATAGACACCAGCTAAAGCCCACGAATCAAATCACAGAAATTCCTACAATAAACAATCATGCATAACTACATAAATATCTACAATTTGTAGCAGTGTCATAACCAGACTCGTATCTCTAGCTAGAAGCTCAATATTTGACACCAAAGTGATTTAATAACGCAGGCACTGACACGTTTTTCATATTAATTTATGTTGAAGAACTCACGCGACGGTGTTGGCTCGTAATTTAGGCAGCCGACAAACTTCGGGACAATAAAGCACTATGCAACGACATTAATTACAAGTTATCGTAAAACATGGAGTGTGAGCCGGTCGTCTTACAGTCTGGTTTCTTCAAGACACTGGAGTGACACCGTGTCTGGTTCTTGGAAAGTGTCTACGCGATATTATGAGTATCCTTCTGACGCATCTGAAATGAAAATGGTATTAACTTGTAAAGAATATAAGGTCCAATAAAGTTATTTGTCGTTGTTTTTTTACTTAGTTCTTTGATTTTCAGACTATCTATCTATCTATCAAACAAACGTCATACTAAATAGTTAAAATCACGGAGAAGATAATGCTAAAAACGTATCGTAAAAGTAACGGTAAGTTGATAATAAAAACCTTAGATACAATTTTCACCATGGTAGAAGTTCACAATTTCGTTGAATTTTAATAAGAGCACAGTGCCTAAGGAAAGTTGTAGGAAAGCGTAAAGAGTATGCTTTCCCGCTACCCTATAAATAAGTTGGTGGGACATTCGCATGCTTGGAAGCACAAAGAAGTCGATATCGGTAATTATGAATAGTTACAGGACACGATACCGAGTCAGATTTATAGTGCCTTATGGACTACAGTAAATCTTCATGTGTATGCATGTTTTATTACACCAATAAAGTACAAAATAACGCGAATTTTGAACGCTCGCGGGTAGATGTCGCGCTCGGTAGATTAATTACCGGATAATCTAATATAATGCTCGGTTGCTAATACAATATTTGATTTAGTTATGGATAAGCATTGTTTTATTATTATCTTGACAAGCTTTTATTTAACTTATAACTTGTAATGTAACTATGTTCGAGTGGTATCTTGCAAGTCGAATTTCACCCACTGCCAGTGTTCGGATTGACTTGATATTTGGTATACATTAGTATATTGGAAGACAATTCAAGTACAGTGAACAAAAAGTATTCATAAAAAAAAAACATTTTTAAAAAAACTTTAAAAAAAAAAAAATTACTGGTTTCTTTTAATATTATAAATGCGAAAGTGAGTTTATATATTTGTCTTGACGCCTCAACGAAACAGCCACGCCTTTTGGAACGCCTATCAAACTTGTTTTATCATATATGAAAGAAAACTATATGTCTAGTTATTTGATATTTTCCGATAAACCATTAATAAAGTTTTTTTAATGCTTTACGCTTTTCTCTTGTAATCTTCAGACACTAGGTAACAAAGGACTGTACAATACCTATACATAAATTGATTTAGACTTGAATCTGAGGGGGCCGAGAACCCACATAATTATATGGAATTGCCGAAATGCTTAGGTGAATCATCTGATTGCTAAAGATTTGCAGACGAACGCTACTCTATACGTTTGTCTGTTCACCCAAATGTACTCATTAACGATTTGTTCAACAAACATGTCTCTCGTCAACGAATTAACTATACCTACCTCTAATTCGTAGTAGGTATATAGAGTACGTAGAAATTTATTTTCAATAAATTAAATTATTAAAAGAAACAAAAAACCCGACTGCGTAAAACAAAAATTAACTGAAAAGAGAAAAACAAGCTCTTTAATTTATAGAATTTGGAATATAACTTGAATGTTATAAGGTCTTGCAGTCGGGGACAAACCAATAACCTAAGTATGTGTTTTTTTTTGTAATATTTGTTTATCCCCGACTGCAACAACTTATAACATTCAAGTTATATTCCAAATTCTATAAATTAAAGAGCTTGTTTTTCTCTTTTCAGTTAATTTTTGTTTTACGCAGTCGGGTTTTTTGTTTCTTTTAATAATTTAATTTATTTCAGAATTTTTAGTTTTATATAGAATGAGTTGTAAGTATTAGTAAGTAAATAAGCGGTAGGTACGGTAAAGTTACGCTAACAACCATCGCAACTCTGTGAGTTACGTACCGTAACCACTCATAGTACCTATACCTACTGTCCTTGCATTCAACATGGATTTTTGCAGTTTACGTCAAAATGGTAGCACAAAAGTATTACAATATATACATATATGGAATGGGCTGTTCACAAGCTTTCATTTGATACCCATATTGTTATAATAACGAAATTTTTGTTTTTAATACCCCCCCTCTTTTCTTATCCGTAGACGCCATATAAAAATAATATACCCTATGACACTCCCACAGTTCAGACGAATTTAACGATACCCCATATGCTTAAATCCATCAAGCCGTTTAGGCTGCAGAGCGTGCCAAAGAAATAGACATACATACATACATACATACATATATACATACATACATACATACATACACTCGAAAAACATAACCCTCCTTCCGGGTCAGTCGGGTAAAAATACTTACAATGTTACTTATATTTCTTTAATAAATAAAGACAACGAGCATAGTAAATCAAACATTGATTAATTTGGGTTCAGGCAAGTATATTTTGAATATTAGTTTTTTTAAATAACGAAACTTAAAAGAACAACGTCACAAGACACAATTTAATGTAAGTACCTATTCAGTAGACGATACGACGCATTACCTAAAAAAAAAGAAGAAGTCTAAATTACAAGGCATGCGTAAAAAGAAAATCTGATTGCATTCGCGGTTGCTGCTGGATAATTGAAAAAATGTCTCTTAGATTGTTTGCAACGGGTTTGGGTCGGGCACAATAATGAGATGGGATTATATGTCTGTTATTGCATGGGAGCTAAGAAAACAGATAATTTCGAAGATTGTTTTTAGAACCGGTCTTTTTATTCAATCGTAAGAGAACTTAATGGAAGTCTTGATGATGTTGCTGCACGTGTATGCAGTAAATTAATGCAAATGTTACTACTTGTATTGCAATTACATCTTTATAAACTTGAAAGTAATTGTTTTTTTTTGCTAGTTCGTATAGTCGCTTATTATAAGTGTTGCTATTTTTACTACTGGATGGCCCTTATAGTGGCAATAGCCTGAATTTATCTGACACCTCTTTTAGATACGATTTTTTTAGTCTCTGCTTTTTACATTAGTCGTGGTCCATAGAAGCTATAAATCTCTCAAAAAACTTTCAATATTTAAATATAACTTGCTCAAAATTTTAATTAAGTAATTAATCTTGTTAGTCTTGATTATCTTACCAGATTCTACTTTACCTACCTTTTCTCCAATATTGATGTTTCATTTTCAGTATATTTAGTAAATTACTCTTGAAAACTTCAATGGTCCTTTCCCTAAATCTCTTTCAAGTCACCCTAAAATATTTAAGATTAAAACCTTGAGAGCATTTCGAAATTTAATAGATAGGAAAAGTTGTTACATAAAGTTCCGATGACAAAATTTGAAACAAATAGAGATTAATGTTTATTCTTAATGTATATTTCAGTACTTTGTTTGTGTCATCATTTGTATAGTTTAACATCGTGAATAATTTCTCAAATTCCTGAATTACATCACTGACTAGTTTATTATATAACTAGATATATCTGTCCATTCCATCTAATCCCACAAACTACAGAACTCTATCTTCAATAATACAATCCAACGCTGGAGCCATTCAAACCAATTTAGTACGTAGACGTTGCGAATAATAATGTCCTAGATACAACAAGTGCATTCCCAGTGCTGTAATGTCTTCTATATTGTCATTTAACTGGCGACCATTTGCAACAATTAGCCCTTGTGAAGCTGAGTTAACGAACCAATTCTCTTCTCTTGTGCCCTCGAATAATGAATATTGTTGATCATCCGTTCTGATCTTATCGTTTTCTGATCGTACGGGATGATAAAATTAGTTTTCATTATCGTCATTTAGGTTATGTGTGACATCCTGCTTGTTTGTGTTTAATGGAAGTAAATTAGGTTTTAATTATTTTCATGGAATGATTCATTTTGGAAGATGCGTGGGATCTATGATTGAATGTTCGATATTTAAAATAATGATGTGCGTGGTACATCGCATACGCATAGAAGATCATATCATAGACCCGGGTTAGAACCAATATACACACCTATAAACTTTAACAAAATTATGAAGGTGTAAAATAAATGTTAATCGTTTTGTAATTAAATTTTAGATCTATTAACCTATTTTTTTTCCGTATGCTGGTAGCGGATGGCCTAAAAGCGTTGCCGTTTTAATGTAAATAATTCACCGTTAACGTGTCAATCAGGTAACACAAGACACCTACCTAGTTTTTTAGGAATATCTCGTGATTTTAAAATGTATGATAATAAATACAAGATATTTTTTATCTCACTAAGATTGCAAACATGCATAGCTCGAGTGTAAAAATGCACTACAATAATATCAGCATCAAAGCTAAAACTAACATGTATAAATCTTGTGTGTTGTAATACGTCTCAAAGACAAACAATATGCAAGATAATTTTTATGAAGTCGTAACTTGTAACTATGTCAAAATAATTTATAGTCGTCATAACTTTATCATCTCTATTAATAGCTTTTGCGAGAGCCGTTTCAGTGTTCTCAACAGTGATGACATTAATTAAAACCATTTTGATCGTTAACCCATTTCATCTGTTGAGGCGGAAGAGTAAAATTGAACCGAATTCATTATTTCCTTTACAGAGACAATTGAAAGTTTTCTTAACTGCTCTTTGAATTCGTAATTTCTTCGTTTACAAATATTTTTATAAGAATTTATTTCGCTTGAGTGACAAGTGTTTGAATAATGTTTTTTTTTATATTTTATCTATGGCCAAATTGTGTTTGAGTTATATCTATATGTGTTTAAAGAAAACGTTAAAGATGTATTTCATGAGCAAAATAGCATAAAGCTAAATTCACACATAATCCAATAATTTTACTTACTGAAGTAAATACACTTCTCACAGGAATATTCTATAATAGTAAAATACGAAAGAGAAGTTGATAGCCATACAAAAGAGTTATAAAGTTAAAGAGCGTTATAACAGTAACAACAACCTCTTAAGAATTAAAAAAAAGCTGTACTACGTACGAGTACGTAATAGAAATGTCCAGTAAGCTCTAATGCTGTTTCCTCGATTATCTATTCTAATATAAACATATGTTTATAGTTGATCAACTTACTGCTATCCGTTATATCATATAATAACCGCTGTAGAAGCAATCTCTTTACACTTAAGGCATTAAATAAGTTCTAATTATCTCTAAAATGTTTGTTGTACAATCACGCAGCAAGTCAAGTCGAATATGAACGGTACTAGGTTTACATTTCATCTTTAATAATATCCTTGTTATTAAAACTAGTATTATATTAATAGTATTGCCAGTAATGATGTCAGTACAATGTTCATTGTCTATGATTCCGATATATTGTCAAGTATTTCATTGACTTTTACTTAAACATAATTGTCGTTTCTTTCAACTGCTTGTCATAGTACGCCTTTATCTTGTACCAGGGCCATTAAAGGGCTATTATTTGTGTTGGGTTGTGTAAGACGGATAGTGTTTAGCAAAGAAAACAATTTAATGGAATATTCTGCGGTGGCCAACGACTCACTTAACCGTAACCCGAGAGTTAAGTTGATGGGTAACGTGTTTGCTCTGTAACCAAATATTCTGGAACAGAAGCACCATAATGCTTTGCTTCCAGATTGCTCTATTTGCTTTACATCCACAAATACGAAATCCGTTTGTTCAACAGCTTTGAAAATACTTCGAGAGACATTAATTTCATCATTGCTAAATGAATATAACCCATTCTAAGCTTGCAAATGAAGTATGAAAATATTTTGCACCATATTTTTTATTGTTATGAAATGTTATGGTTATTTTATAAGTGCAGTGTATGTTCATTTCTATGGTAAAAATATAATTCGCATTGAACCCTCGAAAACAATTCTCACGGTTTGTAATTTTGTGTTTTTATTTGAAGGCAGTAAATTACATTTAAAATAGGGTTGTGGCTGTTTCAAGACTATAATTTTATTTTGCCTTTCTAATGTAATCAAATAAAAATAGTTTTTGTTTAGCGACAGCCACGTGACCCGTCGCATTAGCGATAACAGACCGCACATAAATTTTATATTCTATTAAATTTTCTTGTCGCTAATCTCCAAAGCTCATAGACTTTATCTATGATGGCATAAATTATTCAGCTCAAATAGGTTGCCCCATGTGAGCCGTTAAGGAATAATTTTATGCCTATATGGATTATAATATATTTTATCTCGACCCCGCATAACTTGGGTGACTCGGGGTCAGAAATCACAACGCTATTGAATTATCATTTGAATATAATATATGGATTGATACTGTAACTCGGGGTGCAGACAATACCCGTGAAATTGTTGAGGGTTCGTTTGATTAGATAATGTGAATTATAGCTTTGGTGTTACATATAAGAAAATAAATGTTCGTTGCCTTATCGCGATTGCTTGTCAAAAAATAAATGATATATTAATACATGGATACGTTTTACGGATTTAATAATCTAAAAATACTTGTATGGTTTGTTTTGTTGATAAATGAAGACCTTTGTTTTACACATAGATAATAGTCAAATTTGCTCAAAAAATATAATTTAAAGAGTGAGCTGAAATTGTGAGCAAAATATTTAAATTACACTTATAATTTTAATTCCCTTTCATTATAAAAAAATGAGCTGACAGTAAATTGAGTGACAACATACACCCAAATTCAATTAGCTTATAAAACAGGCACTGAATTCAGAAATTAAAGTTACACATCAAAATATAAGGAAACAGTCATCTGTTTAAAAGCAATTTGTCTTTAAATAGCCCATCGCGGTAGGTGCAACACAGCTGCAAAGTTTCAGAAGGGACGCGAACTACAAACAATTAAAATATCTGGCTAATGGAGTAAGCGGAATTCCAAATACGTTAATGAACATATCACAGTCTTGTTCTCTATTTGTTCTCGCCGAATGTTAAGAAATTTATACAGGCATGTAAAATGAAAACTCATTAATTAAAAGTTCGACAGGCATCTGTCGTTCGTCATTTCCTTGTTGAAGTTCATTAGAATTTTTACTTCCATAATTTATGAACATTTTTAATTTGCAAAAAGAGCACGTTCGATCTCGTAAAATAAAAGTTAGAGGTGAAATTTATCGTTAAAATTACGTTTTTCCATGAATATGAATATGAATCGGTAGTATTTTTAATTGCTATTACAGGAGTATATAGAGACCACAGAGAAAAGAAATATAATCTTTTCCGTGGTAGAGACAAATTCAATAATGGAGTAGGTACTAATTGCAAAGTAGATGTTATCAGATTTTTCAGAACAGAAACAAAAATTCAAAGGCACAAAATATCAAATACAAATCATTTTCTATATTACTTTTTCCCGTATAAATTAACCCGCCTCTCATTGTGACAATATCATTATTACAATTCCCAACCACAATAACCAATCTGGGTTACCACGTGTTGATTTTGGAACGAACGAGGGTGCTATAGACCCTGACGACAATAATAGAAATATGCAAATAATCGCGGACAGCCCAGATGATATTCAAACAAGATTATGTGTGTAAACGTTGACAGGCGAAATGTGGATGTTCATAAATCTGAAGGAATACCCTCAGCAAAGCAAATAGGTGAAGGCTTTTGGATTTAATAAATTTTAAGTGCTCTTAAAAGCTTACCTTGAATTTCAGTACTGAAGAGTATTTCATTAGGATGTAATTTCTGTTTTAAACTGAACACTGAAGGTTTGGCTACTATTCCAACTACACTTTTACATAAATTAGGTACTTTATAGTTTGGCTGTGCCTTTAGTTTATGTGAAGTGGTATGTAAGGTTGTATCTTCCATTCTTCTTCTTCTTCTTTAATGTGGTACCATGTATCTTCTTTATAAGTTATCAATTTAAATCTTTAGAAGGAATACCAAAAAATAGTTAATAAGTTGTTGAAACTAAAAAAATATATATTTCGCCACTAATATTTCAAACTATTTAATAAACTTGTTGATAAATTAAACCAATACACCTAACTTGTTGATCAATTTAACCAAATAAACCAAAAAAAAAAAATGCAAAAGTACACACATCATCATCTGCCTGCCCTGTTCCCAATAATTTGGGGTCGGTGCAATATGTACACTTCTTCCATTCGTCTCTTCTATCCGTCATACTAGCATCCACTCCTTTCTTACCTATATCATCATTCACATAATCCATCCTTCTCTTTATCGGTCTTTCTCTTCCCGTATATCCATCCACTTTCAACTTTTCAGTCACTGTCGCTACTTAAACATATACACAATAAAATTGATTGAATGCTCTATATTATTTAAATGGTAATGTCCTATTTTACCACTGTAGGGGCTACAAAACAATTGTTCCTCTTCATACTATTGGATTTTTACCACCTAGTATTTAGGATGACTTCTATAGCCAGAGACTTATTTGAGTTTTTTTTTATTATTGCAAAACAGAATGTGTACTATGTAGCCAAAAGTGACTCAGTATGAACGACACAAATATGACTCGAACAAAACGAATGCCAAAATTATTATGAAGATAAACAATCTCTGGGACTTAATACCCGTCCCGGAACAAGGACGAGTAAATACGGGATATATGCACAAACATATAGAATTTGTGTCCACGGAGGAGCTTTAACGCAAATGTATCTGTAAGCCGTCCGGAGAGCAGAATCTCTTAATTTACGCCCCAAAGGGATTTGCTAAAGCCAAACATTGTTCGCTAATTATAACGGGACGCATATGCTCTCTGTCCCACGAGGATCTTCCCAACTTAACGAGTAACGCTTTCAATACATAGCTGTAAAATTTTGCAACGAATTTTTAATTCATCGTGCTTCAAGTTTGTTGCAGCTTCTGCTGTTGCGAGAGCGTCAATGTTGTTCACAACTTTAATGTAATCTTTTCTTTTCGCCTCAGATTGTAGGAAATAAGGTAAGGTCTTCTGCCCACTTTGTCACAATTGTGCCTTAGACTATTGTACTCCTTAGCATAATATTATTTATTTTGAAAATCTATTGTAATTCTATATCTATCTAATTTATATTTAATTCTAAGTAATGACATTCTAATATAATCTGCATACATGATCTTCAATTATAATAACCATGGATATAGCCGCTTTTATCCATAGCAAGAGTGTAAAAATCTGCCTAGCACCTCATATCCCGAGGGATACATTAACACGTGGTTTAATCAGGCCCTCCACCCCTTTGTCTCCGAAAAACTCTATAAGCACATATCAGACTAGCCCATCTGCAAATAAATACACTTTTGCATGATCATAAACAAATAAATCTGCAATATCAACTTTATTGTTTCTGTAACAAGAATCAGAAAAAATCTTCGGTGTGCAAATGTAAATTTGCTAATAGGGCGAGCTAATCTGTCAGCTGAGCCGGTGGAGATCGTTTAAAAGCTGTGGTCCCCTCCTTGTTATTGTTTATTTAGGATGGAGATTCGCGTTGAAAGCCCGTTTTTGAGGCGTGTACTAATGCGATTGTACGTTAGCCACGGAACTGTTGAGAGTTGAATTTGCTCTGATAGCACTCGAATGTGGTCATTGCGGGCTTTATGACAGGGGTGTCGATTGAGATATTAATAGAATAAAACGTATGCATGCAAAGTAAGGAAAGATAGGGATAGGGAATTTTATGACATTCGCACGTGTGTTGGTCAACCCTAATAGTTATTACTACAACTATAACTATAAGTTTACATGAATCTCGATACAAATACCAATGATATTTTATTTTTTACACAATAAGTTCAATAAACAAAGCAAAACATTATTAAAATATCATAAAACGGTAATTCAACGGGTTATAAAATCATTGAACAAGATAATCAAAACGTTTAGTGAATCAATTTAAGTGTGAGCTTTCTCTTCAATTATGGCATAAAGCTTTGAATCTCTCACAAATCAGCCATTGGGATGTTATGAAATTAAATTTTCAATTATTCAAAATAACAGTGTACGCAAACCAATTTTACATCGACCTTTTGTAGGTGTCAGAATTAGGGAATGCAAAACCGTGGCAAAATGAAAACCGGTTTTTTTTTCGGTTATTGAGATGTAAAACCGGTTAACCGGTTTTAAAACCGGTTTTTTTAATGTTCGCTCGGTTTTTTTTCACGTTATTTCTATAGCTTAAATTATAGATAATAACCGTGCCTAAGATAAAAAATCGCAAATTGAGGAATTATAGTCAGTTAAAGTTAATGAAGTGAGTATAAAAGTGCCTTATTCCCAATCATTTGGGGTCGGCGCTATATGTACACTTTTTCCATTCGTCTCTTCAATCCGTTATACATTCATATCACATTCCACTCCATTCTTACCAATGTCATCTTTCACACAATCCATCCATCTCTTTTTCATCAAATTGATGGAAATAATAGTTTATTTCCATCAATTTGATCGTTTATATAGAATTCACGGTTCCTTTTCTTTTGATTTTATTTTAAACGAATGAAATCATTAAAACGTTTGCTTGGTTTTTAATTGCTATGAGATATGAAGACTTTATGTACATTTATTGAACTATGTTTCGTACGTTATAATATTAATTTCACACGTAATATTATGAACATGTCATATTGTAGCGTCACAGCAACTTGCGTGTACACAAAAACGTGATTATTATTATACGAATGTTTTACTTCGATAAATTGTTGTCGTGCAGATGGGTAAAAAATAACACCAATCAGTCAGCTTGCTGTTTGGCGTACATAAGAGCCTTCGTTGACAGTAGTTGCTCCGATAGCATGACATTAATGCTGGCGTCCCGCAAGGCTCTGGATTATTCCCAACACTGTTCCTCCAGCATATTAATGATATACTCTCTATTGCTAGCATTAATTGCTATGCAGATGAAATTACAGGGGACGCTCATTACACGAGCCGAGCAAATATCCCTCGTTCTATATTGTAGGAAAGGCGCGAAGGACTTGTCTTAAATCGAGAGTACACAAACTAGTGACTCCGATTGGGGTCAACTAAACTACATTAAGTCACACGCAAGCCTGCGCATTCACCGTTGCCAAAAGTCTATTTTCTGTGGCTCCTCATTTCTAGAACATGTCCCTCAACATCACGAAAAGCATTTGGATCCTTCGCGTTAATATTTGTAGCGACGTTCTGTTCCAAAATCATCTACAAGGTATCCAAAAAACTCGGTGTAATTAATAGAGCGAAGTAGTACTTTTTTTTTTATATCACTAAAGTGGCAAACAAGCAAATGGCCCGCCTGATGGAAAGCAGTTACCGTAGCCTATGGATGCTTGCAACACCAGGGGTATCACTCGCACGTTGCCGACCCTGAAGAAATCTCTTCACGACGGGGAGCTCATTCCACAAACTGAACGTCCGCGGAAGAAAGCTCCTTTGAGCCCGCACAGTTCAAAACAATTCTGATTTCAATGTGTGAGTATGGATTCCCCGCCGATGACGTGAGTTGCGATGGTGGAAGGTAGCCGTGGGCAACAAGTTGAACAATTCCTTAGAACACTCTTCGTTGTACAAGCGGTAGAACACACATAAGGAGGCAAAGTCTCTCCTCAGACTTAGGGGCTCTAAACCGCTTGTGAGCTCGGGATCGTCAACAATTCTGATGGCACGTCGCTGAACCGAGTCTAAAGGCCCAAGCTGGTATCCAGGTGCTCCCGCCTATAGATGACAACAGTACTCCATATGAGGCTGGACCTGCGACTTATAAAGTTGTAGTCTTTGCCCCGATGTGAAGAACTGCCTCGCTACTACTTATACCTCTATTTATTTTATACATATACTTATCGCCTCGCTACTTCTTATCAAGACAAAGACTGCAACTATATAGTCCGGCCCGAATGGAGTAATGATGTCTTCTGTGGGCACCTGGATACCAGCTTTGGTATTAAGAGTACTGAGTCGCTGAACTGTCAGCGACGTGCTATTATAATTGTCGACGATCCCGAGCTCACAAGTGTTTTAAAGCCCCTTAGTCTGAGGAGAGACTGCCTTCTTATGTGTCTACCGCTTTTCCTTTCCTTCCTTTATTACACTCAGTTTACAAAACGGCGGCAAATCTTCCTTTATTAGTTTTTCCAAACATTGAAAGAAAAACCGAAAATAATCGAAAAACCGGTTTTGGTGCTATGTAAAACCGGTTTTTTTGGTTGGTCAAAACCGTACCGAATAACCGGTTTTTCGATTTTCGGTGAAACCGGTTTGCATTCCCTAGTCAGAATACAAATGTTGTTATGTGTAGGCACACTCACTATTATTACTCAAACAATTTATTATAAGACTAGTATTTTGAGACCTTTTAACCCACAGTTTCGTAAATTGTGAGTATTATTTATAGGTTCAATATTACGATACATATATGATGACATTGAGAGCAATTTATCAAGAACATTGCTGGGTATTTTAGTATATAATATTCTAAATTAAAGAAAAAGTTCTACGAAATCATGAACACTTTTACTTTTAGATGTGATGGTTGCAATAGGAAATCCACTAGCTTTCCGCCATGCGAATACGATGCTCAGGAGTGGAATTTCCAAAAATCTTTAATTAGTGGATGTCTACGATATAAAAGGAACCTGTGTGCAAAAATTCAATTTTCTAACCACAGTAGGCTGTGCGTTGATAGTATATAACAGGTGGAGATTTCGAGATGGCATATTTTCGAAACCTATGTTGGGTTAGTCATGCTGAACAACTCTTATTATGGGTCATCTATTTAATTCTAATCCCAAACTACTTGTTAATCATATAATGCAGATAAAGAAAAGTATGTATACTATGTCAAAAAATCATATATAATAAAGCTATTTCAAGAATCAATTAAATATAACTGTCGTTGCTAGTTTTGTAACATACTTACATTCTCATATCAAATTAGCAAATGAAAAATAATTTGGCTGAGATAGTAAAGTATATTATGTCACAGTGAGAGTTTAAAGGCTATGTATGTATAATATATGTTGTGAGAAGCGTACATAGATCATTGAATATTATTTATGTGATAGAAACGAAATTTAAATATATTTACAATGTATGGAACAACGACATATCTAACAAAGCAGCCTTAAAACACTCTAATACCTCAGCTAATACGTAGGCATAATCTGTGACCATCTATTTCGACTGTGTATTATTTTAGTCCCGGATCAAATCCAGATGAAGTTGACCAATCACAGGACGGTCCCAAACGGCTTACAAAAGCACAATTAAGTACACTGGGGACCGTTAACAAAAGGTTGGAGAGCACACAATTTGTTGCAGCCCATCTTTATCTGGCACACTATTGACCCCTTTACCCTAATTCTGCGTCATTCTGAGTGTTCAATTCAACCCTCATCATAGCACTATGGTAAATGTTACTCCCTAGCTTCATTTTTACTCACTGCTATTTCATTCTCTCCTTAGTAGGGTCATCTTTTAGACTGTGTTCCATTATTGAGTTTTATTATTTCTGTGAACAAACCATGTGGTCGAATTATCAACGCTTTAGCGACAATTTGAGAGTGATTCGCGAATCTTTATTGTATTCAGATCCCCATTTTAGGAGCGTTACTAATGATAGCTATCATTATAGTGCACGTGCATTATAGTCTTATTATAGATTTTGCATTAAAAAAAATATAGGTAATCCGCTTATTATAATATAGGATGAGGAAGAGTGGTGCAGTTTTCTAGTTGTTAATGTTTTGTTTTATTTTGAGTTTGAAATTATCAAGTCATTTTAGCAGCTCACGTTTATTCAGTTTTTGTCTAATTTTGCTACCGTCAGTTTTTTTTTGTCATAACGTCAGCCATCCGAAATGTCACCGTACCGTTTCACTCCACACCTTTGCATTCGTTCCATCGTCACTCATTCCGCGTCAACGCATGCACTAATTAGTCGACACCCGACACTGCTGGTACCGACACGTTTCTAGCTCCCATAGGAAACTTGGGACGTAGAGGGAACAAACCAGGTGTGAAATTGAATGGTCTTTAGTTTTTTTTCGATTGTGGTATAGGGAACTGCTGTCAGTGAGCTTGTTTTAGTGTAGAGGTTATCTCAACACGTTTTGTTAAAATAAGATTGGAAATATTCCCAGGGTTTTGTTGATTTCCTGTTTGGTTATAAAAGTTTTGAGTAATATTTTATTTAGATCAAAATCTCAAAACCTTGTTGGTTTTGAGATTTTGATCTAAATAAAATATTACTCAAAACTTTTAGACATGTACTAACTTTTTGCCCCGCGGTATCACTCAGGATCCGAAGTTTTGCGACCTCAGAGGTAATTTAAGTGAAAAACGTCAAAATATGTAACGATGAGCATAAAGGCCAAAATATTCTAATAAATCTGACCGGAAAATATTGGTCATAATTTTTTTTTCTACCATTTTTTTTGAAAATGGCAATTATTAACTTTAATAACCTTTTTTTATATAAACTATTGATATCCCCACAAAAATAATTCCCTATAGATGTTATGTAACTTTAAATGTCACATTAGACGGCTGAATAAATAATTCATGAGTTAGTAATCAAAAATTACAGATTATCATACAAAATGCCCTATTTCCATAATCATTAAAGCTTTTTATAATATACCTAACTCTTACTCATTTAACCAGTTTGGGCCTTGATCAGGCAATTACGAAGGTTTCTATTGAATCAACCACCACTACAAAAGGTAAAACCTAAAAAAACGTAATTCTATTCGTTCAATCAGCTTGGCTACTTCTTTTAAACCTACTTTATAAAAGAAATAGATAGAGAGATTAAAGAAAATCTGAACTGAACATTATGACAATCGTACACACGTGTAAAATTTATCAAATTTAGGAAACGTACAAAATAACCCAACACAACGTTGGCATCTAAAGCCGAGCAAACGGCGAACAAAATAGAACTGAACACAAAGCATTGCTCGTTATAGTGTCGCAATCGCAAACTTCGCCCTTTTGTCGGTACGCGCCACCGAATGTACTAATTAGTGTCCCTGCCCCCGACTTATTTGCTGAGTGCAATAGAAAGTTTCTTGAACGGGTCTGGTTGACCCGCGGTCACAGACGATGTGTTAAATTGTTCCCTCTACTTGCTACTTTCTGGAGTGTGATGGTTTTTCTTTGTGATAATTGTTATGTTGCCTTTCGTATTATGAAGATTTTTTTTCATATCTAAAGGTGTGTTCAAAAATATATTTTCTAGCATCATGTAGTTGCTTTACAACCCAATAACATTCAATGGCTTGTTACTAAAAGGTTTTCTCATTGATGGAAATGGCAGTTTTCTAAATTAAGTAACTGACAGACTAGACTCTGGTTTTGCTAAGAGTATGCCTATGCGTAATAACGCTGATTAGAAGAAAATAACTATAGTGTTACTGAGACTAGTTAAAGATAGTGTTATATTTATAATTAATAGGATAGTCTGATAGTGAAGATAACACTATCTTTATAATTAATAGGATACTCTCAGTAACACTATAGTTATACAACACAACACAAGTGTTACAACTTATACACACACGTGTATAAGTTGTAACTTAATTATACCGTAATGCCGGAAAAGATTTCTATGTATGTTTTTTTACATAGATCAACCAATCATTGACAGGCCAGCGATGGCACCTAACGCGCCGCAGGTCGTGGGTTCGATTCCCACACAGGATATGCATTTGTCTTCATGAAAATGTCTGTATGTCCAGTATGTATTTACAAACAAAAAGTAGAATATGTATTATATCAGTTATCTGGTTTCTATGGTACAAGCTCTGCTTAGTTTGGGATCAGATGACCGTGTGTGATGAATGTCCCAGGAAATGTATCTCTAGGATTCCAAAAAATCTCGAGAATAGATAAGAATAATAACTATCCTAAGAGGACAGGGTTAAAATCAAGGGATGGGCACTCATAAAAGATATTATTGAACATTTATAACAAATTTTCAGTAATATCTGTTTCTTTTGTCATGACTAATTAATCAATTATAATATCATTGTTATAAAATAGCGAAATCAATAAGTTCGTTTATAGCACTCCTTCAACTTAAACCACTTGATACAAAGTATCGAGCTATAATTCTTTGCAACTTGCTATGACCTATAATTTGCATAGAATTGATAGGCGACCTGCAGACAATGTTGTTTACCTATCGATATTCTGTGAAATTGCTTTTGCTTTGCTTACATTGCTGTTATGATAGATTTTGTTATGATAAATAAGTTGAATAAACAGCGATGGAAACTGCCATGATTGTAATTTCGATTATTGTTCAGCATTAAATTGAAAATGAGGACGGCGGAAATATTTAGTTGGCTTCTTAAGAACTTTAAAATGCACTTAATTGTATCATTATCAAATATTTTGGATGAAACAACATGATAAGGACATATACATTAAACAAGTATTTAAAGACACATGTGGTACCTGCACTACCTACGTATTAGCTCAGAGTATATAAATACTACGGTATTAGGTACTTACCTATATACCTATTAAAATTTGTCGATTCTTATTATACCGATATGGCTATATACCTAATGAAAAGGAGTTGATAAAAGTTCAATAAAAATTAATATAGTTTATAAATGATCTTAATCGAAGAAGTGGCTTGAAGTAAATCTCAAGATCAAATTCAGTATCATGTAATAGAAGTGGTCTACTTCGAGCAGTGAACAATGAAGGCTTATAGCAATAACGAACTTAATGAACCTGGTAATGCATCTGATATTTTATGAATCTGGTTATAATTCTACCGCTAACTCGCTGGCCTTTTACTAACAGTTAGATATAATATCGACAACGGTCACAGTTTCAATGTAGTTCCTAATTAGAGGTTGTCGCATGCAGCCGCGCAGTTTGCAGTTTTCAATAGGAAAGTTTTAGTTGGAATCCGGATTATCTGTAGAAATGGCTGCAGCGTTTGTGCTGGCAAGTTATAGCTTGGTACATCTGAATTATTGGTTAGCTTACGTAAAGTCATGCTTTAGTTGACTTTGATTAGCTTAAATGTGGTCGATTGAAAACTATTAAAAAAATCTTTCACAAAAAAATGTTTTTTTTTTTCGTCAATGATCAAGGTAACTTAAAATATAAATCGACGATTTTGTGAAGTCGAACATAATTATGAACATTAAAATTACTAGTAAAATAACGAAAGAACAACAAAGTACTATTTAAATTCGATGATATATCAAGCTCTAAAAAAATAAGTGAAAAATTGTTAAGTAGTTACCAAAGTCAACGATTATATCTTAGAATTATTTAAACTTTAAAATTCTATCAGGCTTTCAAATTTAACTTGAAACTTTTCAATTTTCTCTCATGATTAGTAGAGTATATATAATACTTTACATTTAAAAAAGAATGAAAACAAGTTGACTCTATTTTTTTTCATTTAAATCTTTCTGCAACGCAAGGGAATTATTAATACTTTTGCAGTTTATGAACGACTTGCGAGAAAACTTTCAGTGTTATTGTAATGAGATTTTTATTTTTTAAGATGAATTCTCTTTGGTCACGTAATGGAAAGACCAATGCCTAGGGAATAAAAGGTTTTTATGATTCCATTTATAATGTATTCGGTATGAATGCATGACTTTCATGGTTATGATCCAATATCAATTTTGCACTTTATAGAGCTCAATGAGAGAAAGTTGAGAGGGAACCGTTTATCATGGTATGGACGGACATGTTGGACATGGACAGGAGAAGTGAAAGCCGCGTCACTAAAATTATTATGAATATCAAAGTGGATGGATATAATGGGGAGAGGAAGACCGAAATAGAGATGGATGGATTGTGTGAAAGTTAACATGGGTGAGAAAGAAGTGAATGCTAGTATGACGGTTAGAAGAGATGAATGGAAAAATATTATTGCGCCGACCCCAAATGATTGAGAACAGGACAAGCAGTTGATAAAAATATATGCCCAATATACTACAATGCGTACACATGCTTAAAGAATATACGCTTAGAATCATTATAGGACATGATACATGATATGAATTTGCTATGTTGAAGTTCCCTACGAGTAAAACAGCCATAGCATTAATTGAAGACTATGAAGTTGCGATATGAGAGACGAAGACGCTTAAGAAAGCGATGTTATGGTTATAAGTTCAAATGCAAGAGGTATCATTTGAATCATTAATTGTGCATTAATGAAGAAGACCGTCGTTGGTATGAACGATCTAAAGTAGTTTTTAATTGGTGATTCAGTCACACGCAACAATTGAAATGAATGTAGGTTTGCTCCCTTCCACTTTGCTTAATTGAAGTAATGATCTTAATTCCTTTAAATGTTCTTATGGCAATAAGAGTTAATATTTATATCAGACAATTCTTTTTTTCATTACTGCTGCAATACTATCTCTGCTACTTTGTTTCCTTTCATCATCATATATTTCAATAGTTTTATTTTCCTTTTCCAGCAGTTGTCACATCTTTTAATACTTTACCTACTTTAAGCAAACACCACCTGCCACGTTTTGCATTATTCCATCAGTTCATGGTCTTTGTTCCACATTATTGATTTACATAACTCTTTTCACTCTTAGCAACATTATACAAGTTAGTTGCTTTTTATTTTATAAGGTTAATTTCATATATTGCACATTTCCCTTCCAGCACTGATTTTATACCAGCATAAACATCCATATTTTACAGTAAAATTATTATAATCACGAAAGCGAGTTTGTCTGTTTTCTTCTACCTCTTGGTGCTTCAATAGCACAAGCAATCGTGATACAATTTGGCTATCAGATAGCTTATGATATACTACTTAATGCGGAAAAACGGGTGATACCGCAGGTGGAAACCAGTAAAAAATATGTAAAAGCAAAAAACATTTTCGTAAAATCCATATAATACATTTCTTGTCCCATTTCAATTACTCGTAGACCAAGGAAAGAATTCTGGATCAAAAAGTTCATCAGACATTATTGAAATTGCAAAATTGAAAGAAACACTTTATTATCATAAAGCAAGTTAAAGTGCTAACTTACTTTTACCCTGCATGACATAGTACTTAGACTCAACTTGATAATAAAACATTGTAGTTAGGTTTGAAAAGAGACTTGTCCATTTTCCAGTGCAGTTAACCTAATTCCAGTAGTTAACTTGTCTGGTTATTACTTACGTTGATTGTAGAGTAAATGGCATCCATTAAAAGAATGAACGAAAAGAAGTAGTTTTATTTATAATTCTAAGAGGATTTAACATGTCAATTTTAAGTCAAATTTAATGTGGATTCAAGAAAGTGTGCGGAACGTGGCACTTAAAAGTGTCAAATTAGCACTGTCATGTAGTCCATTTTATGCTTGAGATATTTTGCTATTTTATAACGCAGTCAAGTGTAAGAAAATTATTACCTTTTGTACTCAAACAGTAACAGTTGTTTTTGTTAGTTTTCTTCTTTCTGTTCGTTTGTTGTTTTGTCAAGAAATTCTTGAAATTGATAATGCGTATCAATTAACCAGTAATGCCGTGGTTTTCCCAATGGAGTACAGCATGGGGTTCTTCAAAAAGGGTGTGAAAAGGTTTCTTCAGGGTCGGCAACGCGCGAGTGATACCCCTGGTGTTGCAAGCGTCCATAGGCTACGGTAACTGCTTACCATCAGGCGGGCCGTATGCTTTCTTGCCAACTCAGTGGTATAAAAAAATAAAAAAAATACAAACAAAATTCTTGAAATGTTCACGCCGAGAGGAATCTTTATTCCTATTTTAATTTAAGAATCTTTAATTCTTTAAAAACAATATATTTTTAGAAAGGCGTTTTGATCTTACTCGTGGCATTTTTTTAAGGATTATTGGAATACTGAAAGGAACAATCGTGTGGGTGGAAGGGTTGGAATCTAAGGATGTGACCTTACTTGACGAAATTATTCCCGTTGAACAGACTCTTTGTGAATTTGTACTGAGTTGATTGGTACCTATTGTTGTTTATAAGAAGCAGCCCACGTTTTATCTTGATATTTTTTTGCTTGTACCTACCATTGTAGTTATTTTTTTTAATAAAAATATTTGTGGGATTATAAGGCATTAGTAGTATTTTCTTTCATTATAATTTATCTGATTCATCTATAAAATTTGCTAATACAAAGCAGACAATAAGTTCAATTCGTAGCTTATAACTAACTTTGCCGGTCTAATTGTAATCTTAACTGATGAATAAAAGATAACCAGACTTTGACTATGGTGTTGAATCTTATTGCTCTACATGTTATTAGCATAAAGTCCACGACCTATATCTATTTGCCAAAGCACATAAAACTATTAATGCAATGTCAAAGAATAGCCAACACTACTAGAAGTTTTTTTTAAATAACCTATGACGTCTCAACCACAAACATTAATAAGAAGTGGTATACGAAGACCCATAAAGTACAGTGAGGAGCAACAGCATGTGACGTGGAAATGAACTGTCGGCCAGCAACGTGATTGACTGCACATTGGTTGGTAATTGGAAACATGGAGTTATTACTATTGTGTCTCGTTTGAATTGTGAAGAATTTGTTTTGAAATACGTGCGGTTAATACTGGCTGCACATGCCTAAAGACTTCCTTGTGGCTATCCGTGAACATAGGATAGATGCAGGGCTTTGTTCAATAGAAGATAACCAGTATATTGATGATGAATATTTTTGAACACTATAAATATTCAGTCATTACATGGCGTTCTATGTTTACGTTGTAGATTTTTTCCATATGGTTTGAGTTGCTTTTGTTTCTATTTGGCTAATGTTATTAAAATTTAAATGGTCATGGAAATAATGTCACATTGTTGAATAATTACAGTAAGATGACGTTATTTACGTGAACATTTATTCAGTAAATTAGTTAAATAGCCATTTATGAGTGGCTTGTTCCCAAACTCCTCCATTCTTTTGTTCAAAAAAGATAAGAATTCCATAGTTCCCAAAATTCTCCAAAGAATAATTATAATATTTTTTTAATACTAAGGCCGTTAGTGTTTTAGTACTTTCTCTAAATATGATAGAAAATAAGATGCAGATTGTAAAAAAAAACTGGAAAAACTTTGAAAGGGTTTTAACCTCAACCGTCTTTGAAAAACAAAGAATACGAGAGCCACTTTTCATTTAAAGAAAATGTTTACTTTACAGGCTTCAATAGATACCTCACAGACAAAAGCCAATTTTCCAAACATATTCCAATCGAGCGTAACAAACACGTCGTGGTATTCTTCAACACAAGAGCGCTTATTGGCATCTTACTATTGTCTAGACTTCACAGCCAATTGTCTCGCTGTCCACAGACTTAAGCCACTCGAAATGTTCAGAAACAGTCCTACAATCTTGAGCGAGATAATTAAATTTTAACTTGTTTGTGAAATCAGTATTGCATTAAGTGGATTTGTTACATTTCATAATGTAGTATAATTAATTTTGGGTTTTAATATTTTAGCTGTTTTTGAATGATTAATTGATGAATGTGTAAATGAAACACAAGTCTGAAATGTCATATGCAAAAGATCGGCAGAATGAGAAACATTTCTAATCGATGGATTACTTACTTATTTACTAAATATACTTTATTTTTCTATCAAATAGATTTTTAGAATTTCACTATGCTTAAGTAATGTTATGACCCAAGATCACACGCATACAAAGTGTATCGTCGTATGTGCAGCATCAAGACACACCAACAGGACTTGGGGCAGATTTTCAACTTACTACTCAACCATCTTATGGTTAGGTATCTACCGTGTTATGGTTTCCTCACGATTTTTCCCGTAGGATTCAAACCAACACCTTTGTCAGAGTATTTGATATGATTACGTAGTAAGTAGGTACTTATAATAATGCTTGCATTACTAAAAATCTTTGTACAACAAAATACTTTTAGTATGGCTCCAATATCACGGTAAAAGTATACTTTTACCGTGCCAATATATTGTTTATTCAAATAGGTACTTTCTATATATTCTGGATGTTTAGCTAAACCAGTAAAAAGATAAAGCGGTTTCATATCGTAACTCATACGTGCCATAATAAATGCTATCCATCCATCTCATTACGTCTGAACCGTCCATATAAAATCCGGCTTATTTGCAATTTTTACGACACAGCCTCTTTGTTGGCCGAATATAACGAGATATGGTACCCTTTTGTGTAATAAAGGGCAATACTTCAATTTTATTAGTTCATAGTTCACACTGGGCCGGATCGCAGCGCAAAGAAAGGCCCTAAGTATTGGATGATTTAGAGTGGTCATATAATCTGGATAATCGGTGGTTAGCACTTCGGCCGCGCTTTTAAACGACGTTCGATGCTGTGTGGTATGTGTGTGCAATGGATGCTATGGTAATTTATTTAATACTAGCTGTCCCCCGCGGTTTCACCTGCGTTCCCGGGATAAAAAGTAGCCTATGTCCTTCTCCATACCATAGGCTATCTGCATGCCAAATTTCATGATGATTCGTTGAGTAGTTGAGGCGTGAAGGCGTAACAAACAAATAAACTCAATGTCGCATTTATAATATTAGTTAGGATGGTTCAAGCGGTAACTAAGGCTATATTTTTGTAAAAAAACGAAGTTTATTGCACACTGTCTTCTTAAAAACCGTAAAATACGCGCAGCGATGAGCCTAAACACATATGTAGTAGGATTCGTCATTTGAAATAAAATATCCTGCATTTTTTATATCTTTCATAAATACTACATAGGATACAACGTACCTTTATAAATCACGCGAAGTTAATTAATACGTTGAAATAGTTGAGTTCCCGATTTTTAAATTAACTACATTGACATTAAAATGACGTCACAAGGTGATCGCTCCATACAAAAGAAGATACCTACTTACTTCATAATAATAATATTTTATGTGAAAAACAAAGAAAGTAAGCACACTTCTTGATTACATTCAAATTCACTTCTAGATCAAAGTAATTTTACTTTGATTTATTAATTAATTAATTTTATTTTATCATTATTTAATTCCATAACCATTGCTTACCATAGCGCAACCCCGCTTTCATTCAACTCACAGAATATTTATGCTCGCGCCAAGTCATCTGAAAGGAACCCTGTTCAAAAATTTATGGTCAAACATATATTTTTTTATTTTTACTATGTCATCTTATTCTGATTAGTGATCATAAAAAGGTAATGGCTCGTCATAACATAACCAAGTATCTAATATTTCATCCACTTTGCTTTTTTCGCATTTTAGTGCATCAGAGTTATAGGAATAATTAAGTTTTATTATCATCTAGCTAGACGGTGTCTTTGGTTACTTTTCATGTGAATACCCTTATATACAGCTAATATACAGCGACATTACTAAAACGAACTTTTTGAGAAGTATTGTGGAATTCTTCGTAAGTTTCGCTATTTTACAAAAAAATAAGAATAGATTATTTTCTGTCAGCGTCAGTGACCAATGTATTGACTTTCTCAATCCGGTTTAATCATTTCAATTTTTATTTTTTACCATATTTCCCAATATAAGTTGTTCGAATGAATATGTATTTCCAAATTTAAAATGTATACGATAGTATACGATTTGTATACTTTGTGGAAATTTTAAAGATGTGGGGGAGTTTCACATCCTTATTTCGTCAATATTTGGCTTGTCCGTGAATAACTTAAAAATTTCAAAAAAGAAGCATACGGTCTGAATAATAATTAATAAATAATATTGAATTTAAATTAAAAAGATAAGCGCCACTTATGTCCTTCAAGTTTTTTGGAGATATCTTCTTACACAGTATCTGTGTAGGCGGAGGAATCCAGTCTGAGTTTGAGCGAAATATCTCTATTCCCTAAATTAGGTAGTAAAACTAAACGGGCTCAAAATAGTTTATCTTTTTGTGTAGTACTTAGTATCTTATTTCAAAGGAGGATAATAAATTAGAATTATCCCAAAAACCTGTTTTAAATTAAGGCTTCATTTACAGACTTGCTTATCTAAAAGGTTGGGAAAATAGACAGACACTTACGAAGTGGTAACTCAATTTCGTTCCACAAATTAATGTTTTGATGGCAATAGTATACGAAATATATTAGTTAAATTGTTTATACATTTAAATAAACAAAATTAATAAAAATGTGTTATTCCTGATCATATTGAAATAAAAAGCACAAAAAATTATTTTAGGCTTTGCTATTTGAAATACTAATTAACATAAGTATGTTATTTCAACTACTTGACTATAGATACTGTTTATTTGATATCAAAATTGAGGCTTAGGCTAATCCTTAGCCGAGTTACAGGTACTAAATACGGATCACTAAAACTGACTGCTAATTTGATAGGGGTAACATTATAAATTGTAATATTTGTCTATCGAAATATTGGATAGTAATATTACCTGTCATTATTTTTATATTTGCTGACCATATGTAGGTAAATTACAATAGTAACATGATACTTGTTCCGTGTACAAAATTGACCGGCACAAAAAAAAGGCCTATTCTCGAATTACATGAATTAGTCATCGCTACGAGCGATCTCATTTCCAGAGACTCATTATAATGTTGTTAGGAACATTCGGAACATGGTATATATAATAATTTTATATTAGCATTTAATTTTACGGGCGAACGATCGCTGTCGATTCTGACGTTCCCAAACGTTTAGTTTTTAAATTACTAGCTTTTGTTCTTATGTTTAGAAATGATTATACGGTCCCATAGATTAATTTCATTGTCGCTATGCAAGCCCATGATAAAGTACAAAATTATGTGTTTTATAAGTTATAATACAAGCTTTTCCAGTCCTGATATAAACACACAAATGGTATCTCTTGTGTCTACACAAACTGTATATACGTATATTATTGTAGCCGTGCATATGTAGCAAACAGATATACTCAGACTCTTTTTGCGTTTATCGTATACTAGCTTCAGCTCGTTACTTCATTTTCGTGGACTATATGTCCTGCGTAATATCTTGTATGTAATGTCTTTTATATGGGTTGTTCATGTGTATTTTTTACGTCAACAGGTTGACTAATACATACAAGTTCTAAACAGCGAGTAAAAAGAGCGACTCAAAAATAAATATAAAATGACCATAAGGTTTTTTTAATGTTCCACAAGAGAAAATTATAGATGATCTATTAATAGGTATCACTTTTGAAAATAAGCCGTTCACGAATAAACGTCATCGTCGTGTTTCGTTACCTGTTGGTAAGTAATTATGAAAAACATGTTTAACTGCATAATTATTGTGGTAGCATTTTTGTACCTACACAAAATTATCAATAAGGATAAAGGTACAAAAACCACTTTATCCAATTTCTGTAAAATATCACGCAATATGATCATGAAAATATGTTTAGTAACATAATAATATATTAAGCGATGACTACCGCTATTAAACAACATTAAAATGAGCAAAGCCGTGGCGTTCTTGGAATTAAAATTTGAGAATTTTTGCTAATGGCACGTAATCTGTATGACTAAGGACCGACCATCAAATAGCGTTCTGATTTCTCAAAAGATTATATTTCAACATATTATCTAATTATGAGACTAGGGCTTCTGTCTGATTGACATCGTCATTGAAGAGTCAAAGGGTTATAATTAATACATTTCGTTGGCCCTTTCATTATACTTTTGTATTAGGCCCCGGTAAAGCACTTATAGGTATATAGGGTGACTGTTAATTAATAAACAATACTTAGACATGATTATACTCAAGATAACAAACAACTTTCCCAAATAAATAAATAGGGATAAATAACGAAATTAAATAAAATCAGGTGGTCTCAGGTATTCTTGTTAGGTTATTATACAATTTGGGATCATGTGCTAAATAAATAAAAGTTTTTTTTTTGGGAAAGTTGTTTGTTATCATGAGTACAATCATATCTAAGTATCGTTTACTAATTACCAGTCACCCTATATACATTTCTACTTAATGCCTACTTATTAACATTTCCACGGGGTTCTGATACATATTTTGACATTTCGCATTTCCATTGTTTTTTCTGTTCCGTGAACATTTCATATAGAAAGCTATCTACGTGAATATAGTTCATTATAGGTTATTCAGTTTTTAATGATATGCAATATTTATAATAATATTTAGGGTTAGGTTTAGGTTAGGTACACAGTCATTTGATCCTAAACTTGTACTGTGGAAACTAGATACCAAACAATAATAATATCAATTTATTCAACAAAATCCATGCGATTATACTGTTTTGCTTGGCACTAATTTAGGTCTAATAAAAATCAAAATTAAAGTCTTTAATTTCGTAATTACACGGCTTGTATTTTATATGCCTTGCTTATGAGTGAAATTGCGAGAACATTAGTTTTGTCGTTTGTAGTATTAACTCCATATACATCGATCGTCATATCTGCTGACAGAGTTTTCGATAAAATAAAATAATCACTACAACTCATCAATACAGTTTCATGTAAATACGATTAAAAGGCATTGTTAGTGCGAATATCTCGATTACATTAAATAAAATCGAATCGAACTTTTATGGTGGTAATCAGAAAATAAAACATTCAATCGAGCATTTATGCGTTGTAAAATTACCACGAACCATTTTTCACGCCAATGATATAATAATTGCTTTGATCAGTTATATCCGGGCCGGGTTCCCACTACGCCGGACCGGCATATTTGCCGGAAATCGGCTCCCGGACAGCAGTGTTCACATTACACCGGATCGCACAAGAAAAATCGCACTGTCAAGTACTAATCTCAGTTGCATTCGGTCCTCTGCGCACAATGGACGAATGCGAAACCGAAATGGGGAGGGGAGCACGGGCGGGGTGAGCGGATGATATAGATCCGGCGCAAACTTGTTCACATTACTCCGGTCCGGGTGTTCTACCGGCGCTTCGCAGTGACAAAACGCTCGGTATTTTTGCCGGATCCGGCATAATGTGAACAGCTTCATATATATTCTTTAGCCACTAGCACTACCGGCACTTTTACCATGCCGGTAAATCTGCCGGTCCGGCGTAGTGGGAACCCGGCCAAAGTATACACAGGCAGTCTTGGCGGGCATTGCGGCATAGTAAAGATCGTTAACGAGTATTTGGCCTGTGTTAAACGCTTATTACGGCCAATCGAGAGGGTGTAAGGAACCATGACGGTAAACCATTATAAAAAGAAACTTAATTTATATCATAAACAATTTAGATTCATAAAACTCGTGATGACATAATGGGCTTAATTTCAGGTTGGTGCAGACGCTTGATCGCATGTGAAGATCGGCACAACTCACCTTATGAATAAATAATATGGAATCACAATTTGGGTTGCCATTAAGCAATTAGCCGTTGTTACCATTATGATGTTTTTGAAATGCTTTTAAATTTTTTATTAGATCAAATTATCGTAGCGGGTAAGGTGTCCAGTTCAGGTCCAAAAGCAAATGGTCGACCATTAAATATCAATCAAGTTACGAACTTTTAGGTTTTTTTTAAGTCGATCGGTATCCTTGATATTTGAGTTAATAAACATTGTTAAATTTCGATTAGTAGGTTTAACGGTTATATTATCAAATAGATTATAACGGGCCCGTTGGCGCCGCAGGTCGTGGGTTCGATTCCCACACAGGAATGTGTCCTGAGTCTGGGTGTAATTATGTATATTAAGTAAGTATTTACAAACAAAAAGTAGTATATGTATTATATCAGTATCTGGTTTCCATAGTACAGTCGAGGACATAAATATGTATACACTAAGTGAAATTCAACAACGGTTTCCTCTTAAATTACTGATTGAAACTATGAGATATTATGCAGGCAGAATCTTCTATCATATATTATTATAATTAGTGTAATATTTTAACACTTGCATTTTAAACATGCGAGATTATCGCATTTGAATTTCAAAAAGTGTATACATATTTATGTCCTCGACTGTACAAGTTTTGCTTAGTTTGGGATCAGATGACCGTGTATGAGGAATGTCCCAGGATATTTATTATTTATTTAACTAGTGATTCTTTGAACGCAGAGCTCAGGTTTAATAACATTTAGCTATTTTAATGTGATAAAATGGTTTTTTATCTAACAGATCCAATGTTGTATTTTGATTTGCTGATTAAAATTGTAGCATAAGTAATCGTCTGCAAATGACTAAAACCATATTCTACCAAAATATTTACTTGTGGCTTTTTAATTCCTTGAGTCTTGCTTCTGTCTGCTATTCTTGCTTATTTCTGTCTAGTCTGCTTGAGGCTTGAGTCTTTTCGATTCAAGTTGCATTTGGAACCAGTGTAGAGTCATTTGTTAACGTTCATAAGTGCCTTATCAGGGCCTAACTTGAATAAATGCTTTTTGAATTTGAATTTAATATCAAAATACTCTAAATTAAAATGATAAAACTACGCTTTATTATATAAAAAAAGAATCCCACAAGGAATCAGATAACAAAAGATAATTAAATACAATTTGCATAAATATTTCCAACGGTTCACACAAAAGCTCTGGGTAGAACAATAATGATAGTATTTACGTTCCTAACGAATTCGGTCCCAAATAAATTCCAATATTTCGTCTCTTCACAAAATAACCACTTTCATGCGTCAATCGACGGAAATTTTGGAACATTTACTTGATCACAGTTTTTATCCAAAGATCGTTTAGTTTATCGCGTTGTAAGTGCAGGTTTGTGTGCTTCTATCAATTTTTGTAGTCGATTACGAAAGTATTTAGTTTTTTGTGGGACCCTGAAATGTCTTATAATGAAACGTTTTTGTAATAATTCGCGTTATTCATGTATTTTATCAATATTTTTATGGCCGAAATTGATGACACATAAGTAGGGTTATTATGAACTAGCTGTCCCCCGCGGTTTCACCTGCATTCCTGGGATAAAAAATACCCTATGTCCTTCTCCATACCATAGGCTATCTGCATGCCACATTTCATGATGATCCGTTGAGTAGTTGAGGCGTGAAGGCGTAACAAACAAACAAATAAACAAACCAACTCACTTTCGCATTTATAATATTAGTTAGGATTTAAATTGTGTTACAAAGCCATGATTTTAGAGAAATTAAATTAAAAGCAAGGTCTTCATAATACTATCACCAAAACTATCAAATTTTTTCAGTCTTTAAATTTCCCTGTCCTCCTTAGTAACTAACTTTATGAAGTTACTCATATTGCTTTATACTATGCTTGGTCTGTAGTTAATAAATTGTCTATACTAACAACTTTAAAAATTAAAAACAATATCGATCATAGATTATCTCTACGCTTTTTACGGTTTAGTAATGCTCATCATTCAAAAAAATGAAAAACCCTATATGAAACTGTATAACCTTTTTATATACACACACAACGATCCTCAAAAACATTTTTAAACACCAAATCGGCTCACGAATTCCGTTTGGAATGGCCTACATCGAAATCATCTAAAATACCCGAAAAAATGTCACTGTATCAAATAAATCTGTCATAAAATTTTACAATACCCAAGGGGTATGGAACTGGAAAAAATATTCTGCGAACCTTTACGAATTCTTTTTTTTCTCTATATTTTCATGTCGTCAGCACAATCATTTCTGTAGTCTGTGTGGATGAATCGCACAGTAATAGTGACGTCAAAATGTCATGGGTTTGAATCTCGTGAAGAATAAACTTGAGTATTCGGTGGAGGAAAACATCTTGAGGAAACCATAACACGGTGTCAGGTAAGTGGCATTTATATTACCCGTCTGTGTGGCTAAACTAACTTGGTAAGTTAAAGTCAGGCAACAGTGCTTAAATCGTATCTCTTCTATACTTTATGTGCTTACCACCTTCGATAACATATTATTATTTTCACGCATGGTAATTTCAGTAGCTTTGATCTTCATGTCCCTGCTAGGGCCTAAATTGAATAAATAGCTTTGACTTTCACTTTGATACATGATAAGACTATTGTCACATTTATTACAAGTCTATCTAGATTTAAAATATTGGGTTAGAATCATAGAGTTAGAATATAATAGAGCGACTGTACACACGGCTACAAATCAAGCTATACATTTCTAGTATAAACTGACATCCTCCCATTGTACGGAAATCCTATACAATGCAAGATCAGCTTATACTGGAAATGTATAGCTTGATCTGTAGCCGTGTGTACAAGAGTACGGTCTGTGAGCAAGGGTACGGTCTAAATGCCTTGATACGAAGTTCGCGTACATAATTTGAACGACTAAAATACGTATAATGAATGCCAATTTCTCGTTTTTTAACAGACTTCAAAAAAAAGGAGGAGGTTCTCAATTCGGCTGTTTTTTTTTTTATGTTTGTTACCTCATAACTCCTTCATTTATTAACCGATTTCGAAAATTCTTTTTTTGTCTGGTAGGGTACACTTCCCGTTTGGTCCCATTATCATCAAATCAGGATTTGATTACTTTTTAGTGTAGTTTGAAGTCGGTTTAAGTTTTTTGTAAAACAGTCCAATTATTATCGATACTTTTACTATGTACTATTAAATATTCTGTGCTTTTACCAAGAACAAATGACAAGGAATCCATATCGTAATTTTTTCTGACTGTTAATCAACTAGTGTACGATATATCTGCGAATGCATCTATATGGAAACTATGGTAACGATGTTCTCTATCATTCTATAATATTCTAACTCTATGGTTAGAACCTTGTCCCTTCAAACGATCTTCTTTGACCCACGCGGAAACTTTAACGACCGTCTTTTTTCTAAGTACCGACACGTGTCACGACATTGGGGTGTATTTCGGGATCTTGTTACGGTAATGACGTATGTCACCCTTCTGTAGATGGTGATAGTGGAACAAGTTTTCCACGCTAACCATGACGTCGCATAATGTTGTGTTTCTGCAAAATTTCGGAGCAAGACAAACAATTATAATGAAATTAAGTGTATCGAAGATAAACAATACCAAAGCTTTACACCTCACAGTTTCACCCGCCATCCCCAGTAGGGGTCGAATCTTGAAAAACCCTTCCATATTGTTGATTCCTTATATTATTATAGTAGCTGTCCCACGTGGGTGTTTCACGCGCGTTGCCGGGATAAAATAGTTTCCTATTAGTGAAAGATTTTTTCGAATCCGACTGTTAGTTCAAAGGATTAGCCCGTTGAAACAAACAAAAAACTCTTCCGCATTATTATATGTATTAGCATAGATATACTAGCTGTCCAGAGTGGTTTCACCCGCGTTCCCGGGATACAAAAGTAAGTAGAAAAAAGATGGATTTAAGTAGGTAGGAAAATCAAAAGAAATTAAATACATCATACATCCTTTATGAGTCGACACCCAGACGCCCCAATAAAGAAGAACAAAATACCTATCCAACAAGTAAACAAACTTCTCATCTTACCATGAAATGCAAATGCTAAAGAAAGCTGGTGTCAAATAAAAACATTAATTACGGTAATGAAAATCCGAAACTCATCAATCATTGGGTAAAGCCGACCGTCTATGAGATCAAGTAAAAACATGCGGCTGATAGTCCTGCGTCGTATAGGATAAAATTGTAATCCTTTTAAGTAATGAGTAGGTACAGTATATAGAGCTACGAAATGTTTAAAACGTCTTGATCAGTTTTATTTGACTTCTAGTGAAATGAATGAAAAATTAATTCATCATAATCTTAGGAAACTGACTGGCTACCACTCTCAAGTAAGTCGCCAAGTATCTGCTGTTGGTGCACTGCAGTTTCGTTCTAGTGTATGTGTGCTCACCAAAAGCCATATTTATTACTTGGTGAGATTGTGGTCAAATACATTACTACTCACACTCGAATTCGTTCGATACTTATGAATCCTATCCTACACTCATGCATATTCAGAAGGCTGCTTTTTTTTTATATTTTTTTTTATACAACTTAGTCGGTAAACAAGCATATGGCCCACCTGATGGTAAGCGGTTACCGTAGCCATATGGACGCTTGCAACACAAGAAGCATCGCTCACGCGTTACCGACCTTTCCCCCCTCCCCTATGAGCTCTGGCGACTTTTTAATGAAAAGTTGATCGCAAATTTAAAAAAAATGAGTAACTTTCAAGGAGAAATTCTATGATCAATCTTCTATTTAGTTCACCTCTATAAAATAGCCAGATTATTTTACTGCCATGTCTATAAAAAAATATGGCTATCTACGCCAGTAACCAAGGGTGCGCTTATCAATCTAAATCATGATCCTTCATTATTAAGAGCGATGGGACTGAACCGATCCGAGTGTAGATTTGTCTGAGGTTTAGCCTTTAACGATAGGTAGTAATGGAGGGTGGCCATGGAGAAGGTGATGTGCGGAATTTGTTTACCCACGGAGACGAGGCTGATAGGTACTCGATCACTGTTAATGCGAATGTGTGGCTTCGGGATAAACGCACCTAGACTTTAATAGCTATAGGAGTATTTTGGTCATTTGCAAGTAATGGTCTTGGAATAAATGGCGTTACAACATTTCGCCTGCTTGTCCTTAAAGTGAATGATGGCACATGGCCAGATATATCGTAGTCGAATGATTATGTACGAAGGATATTATTTTATATTAGTAAAGTAGCAAACAAGCACAATCGCATCTGAATGTTTGAGTAAATGTATACTTCATAATCATTATAATTAAATGGGCCTACTACAAGTTTATCATAAATATATAATCTAGTCTGCTTTAATTATGGGTAATTGAATTACGAATCTATAGGCATTAAATGATAACTGTATTGTATCAACGAAATTTATGCAATATTATGGATCTAGGCTACAAATGGCATTTAATTCTTGTTTAATGACGAGACTTATGACAACTGAATTTGAGAGCCAGTTCCCTTCTACCCCTTTGGTCATATACCTACATGCTCTTGTTATACCAGCTCATTGCTAAGGGTTGAAGGGTTTGAATCCTGCGATATTATTTTCTGAAAATATTACCATAATAATATCCTAGTATCCTATCCTACCCTACTAATATAATAAATGTCAAATTCAGTCTGTATGTTTATTTTTTTCTTGACGCCGTAAAGGAACAACCAATGAAGATGAAATCTGGTACGCAAGTGAAACTGCGGGCCAAAACTAGTTCAAAATATATAGAGACGTTCTTAAGCCAAGCGATATGACAAGCGTAATTTTTCGTGAATTATTCTCATCCTTATTTATGTGATGTGTCTCCTAAGTCACGATTAGCGGATTAAATTTGTTTACATTACTCCAAACTAGTCAGCGATTTAGGGTTCCCTACCGTAAAACTTTACGAGCATTCCAAAGTTAAAACCCAAAGTGCTTTTTAAGTGACAATTTATGTGACAATGTTTCACAATATATTGGACTCTGCGATGCACTAAGCTCCAACTAAAATACAAGAACTGAACTGGATCGAGACTTTACAAACTGGCTTAAATAAATAAAACTTTACGAGGGCGGTAGAGTCGATCATAATGTAAGAGTTAGTGGGGAACACTCACTTTATTTTTGTTCGGAATGAAAAATTAATGTATCACTCGGGCTTGTTTTTCATAACTTCTCCAAATAACCGCAGATTAATAAGAACCTGTTTTAGATTGTAGAGCTGAAATTATTTGTTTTACTGTCATTATCAGACTTCAACAGACGAAGCTTTCGACAGACGTTACGCAACTGCCACTTCAGCCTGCCTTTTTTTTATTCATTGAACTACTATCGGTAGCTTTGTTAGGTTTTTGCCGGATAACCTCATCGCAGACTTTATCCTTCAAAGAGAAATACATTTTGGAATACGTTCTAATAGGTTATTTTGTCTTGCCAATTATTTATTCATCAAAACCTCATTCATATAAGTTTATTTTGAGAAATTCAAACAAATTCAAATAAGAATTTCCATAAATTCAAACGAGTAAAGTACTGGTTGAATAGTTATTAGAAAACAGGCCCTTCTTAACAAAAAAGATCTCAATCTGCACTATAAATTTATGAATTAATAAAAGCGTGCCCTTTTGTCTCTGGCCGCCCACCGAGGGCCGAAATAAAGGGCCTAATGAGACTGTGAGCGACCTCACTAAGTTATTCTTGTAACTTATTTAGCCCTTGTATTATTGTGGTGGGGCTTCGAGCGGTAATAGCATGGCTTTCCGCCGAGGTTGGGAACAAGTGTCATTTGTTTTGTGGTGGTAATTTAATGAAATTATAGCTGTTATATCCTTATTTCACTGTTATTCGCCCCGTGGTTTTCCCCCGTACGAGGTGATAAATTTTCCATTGCAACATCTTAATTATGAATATATACAACTTATAATAAACTTATGCTCACAGTTATTTATTTGTAAATATCGAAAACAACCTCGGCACTGCAACAACTTAATGCAATTTAAAATTATTAAAATAAATTTGTTAGCTTAATTCAAAATCTAGCCTGTGGGATAGTGGCCAGTTGGTGGTTGAATAAACAAATTATTTATAAAGTACGACCCGTATCTACGAAAATTTATCTTCAGAGGTCAAAATACTTTAATCCAAATTCTAAATTTTGTATACAATGCCTGCGTGTATCTATAAGAAAACTTTATCAACTACTAGCTGTCCCCCGCGGTTTCACCCGCGTTCCCGGGATAAAAAGTAGCCTATGTCCTTCTCCATACCATAGGCTATCTGCATGCCAAATTTCATGATGATCCCTTGAGAAGTTGAGGCGTGAAGGCGGAACAAACAAATAAACAAACTCACTTTCACATTTATAATAGTTAGAATTAGTATAGTAAGTAGTTCTGGATCTTTACTGCGTAAAGGAAAGTTTAATAGTTTTTACCAAATTTTACAACAACTTGGTCCAAAGTTTCGACAAGTATTTCAAGAGACATTATGAATATGTTGTTACAAAGGTATTATTTATTTTGTGTATGTTATGTTTTAATGAATATGCAATACCTCGCATTTAAATAATTAAAAAACTATTTGCTATAGGTTACTATCTCTCGTATTTCAACAAATAATCCTACTTCCCCACTGGAGAGCCCCCGCGCTGCAAAACAAAGAAAAGAAAAATTCCCTCACCCCATGTTTCTGCTCGGAGTAATCCTGTAGTGCAGGGGACTGGCAAGTTTTAACGCGAGACGACCTACAACTCTAGTGCACCGGCAACTCATTAGGAACCCCGCTCTACGACGAAGGGGCCTGAGGGGCCTTAGGCCCCAGCAAAAGGGGTTCTTCAGCTCTCAAGAGCCATCCGTGAACCCATGCGCGTGTAACGTCACTATTCAACAGACTAAAAATTAAATAAGCCATTTTGAACGTACTGTCTGTTTTTAAAATTAAAATATTCTATTCCACGTAATCTGTGGTCACATCTTTGGTTAATATACCATTATAGCACGTATTCTGTTAGTGGTTAAGTCGGTTGTCCTGTGTAAAATGAGGATGTTGTGTGGCTAGAATTCTCGGTGCACATATTTCAGAGTTTACAGTCTCTGTTAATTTGAAATTGTCTTAATTTGTTTTGTTGGAGGGCACATTTGTTTCTTGGCCTCAAGTGTTTGTATTTACTTCGTTTCATATAACTTTTCTTGCCTTAACGTAAATAAGTGTGAGTTATGTATTTAATTTATATTAATTTTGTTGTTGGTTCTTTAGTCATTATTTTAATTGCTAATTCTAAGTAGGTGTATTTATTTACGACAGCCGTTGCAAGTGCTACCCACTTGCTCTTGTAAATAATATTACAGTTTATTAAAATAACTTAATAATAAATATAATTAAACAAGTTTCCGCCTAGCGGCTTCACCCACGTTCCCGAGGGGCCTATTAACTCGAAAGTTCCAAATTTCATAAAAAAAACCGTTCAGGTTTTTATGCATGATTGAGGCACCAGTAGGTATCTAAACATCCAAATTTTCACAGTATAATAATACTAGATTACCTATATATGAATATCCTTCTCCATACCATAGGCTATCTGCATGCCAAATTTCATGATGATCCGTTGAGTAGTTGAGGCGCGAAGGCGTAACAAATAAACAAACTCACTTTCGCATTTATAATATTCGTTAGGATAATAGAGCTATGAGATTGAGATTAATTAAACTTAAATTATGAGCTTCAGCTTTCTGTGGTGGAAATCATAGAGGGGAAACCAAAGCAGCAAAGGCTCTCGTACTATCTTTGTATTACTTCTGTCAAATCTGTGAAAATCTGTCGCCAATCACATCGGTGTGTTCGGAAAGTTGCACTTGAGAGCTAGATTCCTTGGGTATACCACTTACAGCCACATCATCACTAATCATGATGAGGTTGTGGTCATATAAACCAAACCATCGAACAAGAAGCGGAATAACGTTCATTTTGTTTGGAATTTGATCCGCCAATTCCCACTGACAAGACGCTTTGTTTGGCTAATTCAAGGACACATGCGCTCTGATTTGCTAAGTCAAGGATACAAGATTAGGTCGGTTACTGTTATTAATCCGTGCACTTTCTAGTTGCGGAATTGTTTTTCTTAGTAACTCTAAATACAATTTTCCTCTATGCTCCAATACACTAAGCTGTTACATGAACCTACATTTATAGGTTAAAGGTGGACGCACACTTATCAGAGCCAAACGCGGCGAACGAATCGAAGTCACGGACACATATCCACACGGAAAGAATCGACGGCGCCGAAGAAATCATTTCTATTTCCTTTACGCCTGTCGCACAATATTTATGAACAACTCGCGTGTTGCTACGCAACTGATAGAATGCGATCCGATGCGAGCGCATAAGCCGCGCCGATGCGTTCGTTCGATGCGTTCGGCTCGGATAAGTGTGCGTTCACCTTAAGACGAAATTATTATATTCCATCTTAATGATAATACAATTTTGTAATCTAAATCTGTCCATTCTTATAATCCCAAAATCGATATGACATACCACAACAAAATAATCGACACCACGATCAGTGTACGACAAAATACGTTCATTATAGTTATTTATATTCATAAGTCGATATTATACATTCATTACAACCACAATATGTCCGTAGGTGTCGATAGATAGATATTAGATAGATGTTAATGCGGGGGCGACGTCATAGCATCATTGTTACATTTCTTACTGGAGGTAAATGAACTTTTGTTTAATGCGGGTGTAATTTTAAGAATTCTTTCGGGTAGTCAGAACAATGGGCAGCAAAAGAATGTTATTTTACTTTTGGGAATATTCATTTTAAGTCCATGAAGTCGATTTCTAATTTAGATTGGTAATAATATTAATTATGTATTTCTTAAGCGCTCGTGGTGTAGCATGATTAGCCGTTCTTAATCGATCGGCAAAGTTAAGCTACGTCTGTCGTGGTCGATACCTGGATGGGTGACCGTCTAGTGGTGTTTCAAATCGAGCGTTTCCGTGCTTCGAAAGGTACGTAAAGCCGTTGGTCCCGGTTATCACTTAATTGTCATAGTCGTTAAGCTAGTTGGATGCCTCCTAGGCGACTTGAAAAATTCCAACAGTAGGTTGACCACTAGCCTACATCCACCGATCCGCAGTAGGCACGCGTAGTGGAGTATCTGCCCATTCCCTTTCACCTTGATTTGTGAAAGGCGGCCTGTGCTCAGCAGTGGGACATTATAGGCTGATGATGATGATGATGATGTTTTTCTAATTCAACTGTTATTTCATTAGTAAATTATACAAACATTAATTATTCAAAAAGTGTATGTGGATTTTAATAACGTAAAGTAAGTCGATCAATTGGTCAATTTTGATAAGTATACCGTATACTTATTAATACTACACTATTATCACAGTCTTAACTAATTAATACTATGCTAGCACCATTAACATAGAAGTAGAACATGTTTTACCTATAGATTTTAGTAAAGGTAAGGATTTTGTACCTAAATGAAAATGTTAACATCCTTTGAACCAATACTTGAACAGATATTGGTCCAATTTAAAATCCAATACAGCACACCAGTCGAACAAAAGCGATAATACAGTCATCACACCGTCACCGATCGGGGGACCATCAAAAGCATATTCGAAAAGTCGTTAAACACAACCGTGTCCACACATCCTCCCGTACCTAATTGAGACATTTTACACGAAGGATGTGATTATGGCCGAACATAAAACTCCGTATTATTTCGGTGTGTGAGGAGCCCAAAGCGGAACTTTTAAAAATAGAAATCGAGGGCTACAGATTTCGCGGTACATTATGTCCGCACACGACTCGATATAATGAAGATATACAAACTTATTTGTTCTTTTATTGAAATGACCTTCAACCAAATATCAACTGAATCAATATAGACTTTAGATTGGTTTTAGAGAAGGCGATGTATGAAATTATTACCTACAGCCCAATTCGATTGAATAGAAATTTACCATTGACAAAATTATAAATGAATAATAGATGGTACACAATTTGGGTTAATCTACTTCCCATTAGTTAAGTTATTATGTGTATGAACACAATAAACATGAAATATCAGAACTAAAATATCAGTACTGAGTAAAGACGAAATATTGTAACTCGTAAAGAAATAAATAATCAAGTTGTATATCAAGAATCTGCATTTTTTGTTTGCTGTTCTCAAGCCCCGTCATCCTACATGTATGTATATGAGTCAATTGTAATAAAAATAGTAAACTCTGAAATAAAATATCGCGTTATTACCAATAACATACGCTCGTGGTGTAACATGATTAGCCGTTCTTTAATCGATCGGCAAAGTTAAGCTACGTCTGTCGTGGTCGGTACCTGGATGGGTGACCGCCTAGTGGTATTTCAAATCGAGCGTTTCTATGCTTCGTAAGGCACGTAAAGCCGTTGGTCCCGGCTATCACTTAATTGTCATAGTCGTTAAGCTAGTTGGATGCCTCCTAAGCGGCTTGAAAAATTCCAACAGTAGCTTGACCACTACCTCCCCGCAGTGGGCACGCGTGGTGGAGTATCTGCCCATTCCCTTTCACCCTCATTTGTGAAATGAGGCCTGTGCTGAGCAGTGGGACATTATAGGCTGATGATGATGATGATAATAAGAGAAAGGGTGTAATGATCCTTCTGGCGGATTTATTTGCAATTTGGTATAATGATCATCGACACAAATTAATCAAACTCTTATTTAAAATCAGTCTCATACGTCAAATGATCTCTAAGGCAGTGAAGAGTTCAAAAGTTTGAATGGAAAAAAAACATGGTAAGGAAAGGAGTAAAGAGATATGTATCTCTATATATCCGAGATACACTTTGCACAGATTTAGCTGAAACGTTAAGAATTACAAACTAAAACCTAATCTCAGAAACGTAACATTGAACGCCTTAATTTTCCCAAGATGATCAAACGATTTGATATGACACCACTAAGTTAAGTCGGTCCTAATTTGATATAGGTACGAGCGTTGGTTTGGTCGTTTACTTTGAAACGTGAGCCCTCACTAGCAACTGAGTTTAATGAGAAGACAGTATAGTGGTGTTGGTTTAGTGACGATTGATCGTGAATCGAGTTACTTTGATTCGATTGCAATTTAATTTTATTTGGTTTTCGTCACTATGATAGTATCAATTTTGGTGAGAGATTGTATCGAATACGACGGCAAAATAGCCTAATAATTTTGCCTATTAAATAAAATTATTAACCTTAAATCGAAGCCAAATACTTACAAAAATTCTTTTTATGTTTTTCATACAACTTAGTCGGTAAACAAGCATACGGCCCACCTGATGGTAAGCGGTCACCATAGCCATATGGACGCTTGCAACAAACGAAGCATCGCTCACGCGTTACCGACCTTTCCCCCCTTCCCTATGAGCTCTGGCGACCTTACTCACGCGCAGGAACACAACTTTACACAACATAAAGTTATTTGGCTGCGGTATTCTGTAAGGTGGAGGTACTTCCCCAGTCGAGCTGCTCTTTGAGCGAATAAACGCTATGCTCTACCTCTCTCAAAAATTACACAATATATAGAAATTAATCGTAATTCGATACATTATTCGGCTCGACATATGCACTAGGCACAGCACTACATGAAACTAACTGTGAAATGTGAGCGTAGCCACTTTTTTATTTTTAATTAAACGTTTATTGCCTGCGGTGGAAGCTCATCCTCTTGATGTATGCCAGTGTAATTGCGGCTTTCATTAGTGGCCGTTTGCGACTCATATTCGCGGGTTTTCGGTCGGAAATGCTGTTTTTAACTCAGGATTTAGCCTTATAGGCTGTAACTGTATTTCATAATAGAGTTAATTCTTTAATGTTTTGAATAAAAGGAGTTGTTTCAGTTTTGTATGGAACTCTGGACTATACGTTGTACACACTGTACTAAAAGTAGTCCAAAAATCAATAAAACATAACTTTTTTTTTATGAATATATTTACAACAAATATGTACAAAATACAATCTATATATAGAAAATTTCCTCAAGCCTGCCGCTGCTTCCGATTAATGGCAAGGTTCCCAGAAGGCTGGCAGCGTTTCCTCTTTGGATAGCCAAGCTGACGCGTTGGCGGAAAAAGCTCCCGCCCGCTGTTCTCCGGAGGTCTCGATCAATTTTGATGACAAGGTGCGAGCAAAATGGCGAGCTTCGGACCCACACGGTCCCAAGGTCTCGACCGCAAAAGGCATAAAAAAATAATGGCCGCACTGGCCGTAGCTGCCCCTGCAGATTTACAATTCGCCGGTAACTGAGATGGCGCGAGTGTATCGATACATGTGGCATCCCACACCAGCGACTTGCCGACACTCCAAGGAATCAAAGTCATACCATCCGGTCACTTGCCATTACTATTATTTATTTCCATTAATTCTAAGTTTTTTTCACGTTTATCTCGTTTTTCAATGTTTTTAATGGCAATTTTACTGCATATTGTGTACCTATATAAATAGCAGCGACGATTAAAAGCCGTCAAACTGACACTAAGTAATTAAAAGATTGACATGTATACTGTTACCTATATTGGTGTATCGGCAACAATAATTAAGTAGAATATTTTTAATCAGTTTATTATTTTTAGCTTGTGTTTATTCAGTGTACAATGTCCAATATGAAAATGATACATCTCCTTCATTTCTTTTGTTTTTATTATGTTAATAATGTATGTTCATTTGAAGAAAATATTTTATCAAATATACAAGCCTATTATTACCAAATATCATAAAAAATTAAAAGTCTAAAGCTTATTACACCAAAGCCAAAAAACTGCAGTACAACGATATAATCAATATTTCTCCCGCAGGTATATGCAACATGTCAGCTAATTTCCACAGCTGCAACCGTTAAATGAAAATGTCCACAAATCTGACCAACGTGCGCGGACCAATATTCACCTGAATTAAAAAAAGGCGAATACTAGCCGAGAGCCCTCGAGGATATCATGGCCGCCGACGACTGAAGAGTCTTGATTGGACTTTCCACTCGTTCAAAATGTACAATCCCGGTACAGTATGGAACATTGTTAGCACATTAACTGCTTAATGGGGGGCTTTATTTTTAGTTTTATTTTCAGATGGCACGCGTTTGTCGTTTGTTTTGTGTCTACAGTCACACCGATGCGTACCAACTTCGCGTATCAGTTTCGCGAGTTTTTGTGTTTTTGCTTTGTTTTATGAGTTAATGTGTGTCAATGACTGTATCCTAATCCTAACTTCCTAACATATATTATAAATGCGAAAGTGAGTTTGTTTGTTACGCCTTCACGCCTCAACTCAACACGAAACTTGGCATGCAAATAGCCTATGATATGGAGAAGGACATAGGCTAGATTTTATCCTTGGAACGCAGGTGAAACCGCGGGGAACAGCTGGTAATATATATACGAGTATATCAGCAAATATAGTAATTACGTGATGAGCTGATGTGTATCGTAGAAAGATGTGGCCATATGCAATGTGGACGCAACGCCTTAAAAGGACTTGTTTTACGTCAATTAACATTTATTGCTTTAGACTAGACATTCTGCCCAACAGTTTGACCCACGCGGCCACGTTCCCGGGATAAAAAGTAGCAAATATTATAAGCCTAGCCTATAACCTAACTCTATCTAAAAAAATACACCGATGCGTTGCTCCATTGCTGCATGAATTTTTCACACACAACAAACTGTCGAATTTATAATAATAAATAGAATTCGACGCAGCGGTGTAATAGTCAGAACATTTAAAGGGGATGAATGTTGCGCACCCCCATTTTGTAAATGGCAGCATACTGGCATACTGGTGTGGACACGCGCTAGCCACGTGCGTCTATCTGTTCAGACCTTTATCTCAACTTGGAATGCGCATTCACAACTCGACGCGTTTAAGATGAGTTTGTGATTGGATTACGTTTGTATTTAGAGATGTCACCCTGTATATCATTATTTGGGAGCTTTCTAAAGATTTAATACGTTGATCGAGGCTGTATAGAGGACTAGATAAGTGGATTTTTTCGTCAATAAACGGTGCTGAGATTTACTAAGTATTAAATATTTTATTAGTATTTTTTGAATTCGTTAAAATATTGTTTTGTGTGCAGCTGCAAGGTATTTTTGTTCCGTTTCAATAAATCTGCAAAACTGCGTCTAGCTAGAAAGGTGCTCAGCTCAAGTGGGTGAGTAAAGTTCACGAGCAGTCGACATGGTGCCTTCGCTTACCTAAGTAGGGTTTTTTATTTTTAAATCTTTATAATTACCAAACGTGAGCTTTGATTAGAAAGTAATTAAACAATGTTTACTAAATAAACTTTAAGAAGTTTGCCATGATAAATACAGCAAAGTGGAAAGCAGTTTACGAGCGCAACATTATATAAAAATAATATATTAGCTAACTTAAGGAGGCTGTGAAGATGAGATTAGAAGACGATGTGACCATATGGCTCGCATTGTCAAAAAGTTATCAGATCTCATGTAGAGCCAAATTATAACTCTACACGCCTAACTCTACAAGCCCTAACTTCACAAACTCTGCAAAGTTAAGTAGAACTCTGTAGAGTGTAAGTGAATTTAAATTATTGAATTTGGGAAGACACATATTTTGACTACGGTGTACGGTCTTCGCCGTATCGCAGTTTTCGTTTCGTTTTTTTTCGTTTCGCTCTACATGAGATCTGATAACTTTTTGACAATGCGAGCCATATGGTCTCGTCTTGGCAACATTTTACATGAAAATGTCGCTTGTCCAACTCACCAGGTGTGGCCAAAGAATGTAGATTTATATAACATATATAATAAAATAATCAAATCATTGAACTAAACTTAAAATGGGTGTGTTATACCATTAATAATATTGATTATCAATCTCTGTCGATAGCAATTTATATGCATTAGAAATTAATTGAGTTAATATATTTTTGGTGTTTAATATTAGCATAATAATATTAATATGACAACAATTTAGTGAACATGGATTGCTAATTTGTTTTATTTTTATACACAAGCTTTTAAGATGCTGGTTTTTCTCTTCTTTTTTATTATAACTTAATTATAATACATTTATTTTCCTCAATACAATAAAACAGCTACTAAGCTATAAATACATAATTTTTTATTTACAACAAATATGTACAAAATACAATCTATATTTACAAAATATAATCTATATATAGAAAATTTCCTCAAGCCTGCCGCTGCTTCCGATTAACGGCAAGGTTCCCAGAAGGCTGGCAGCGTTTCCTCTTTGGATAGCCAAGCTGACGCGTTGGCGGAAAAAGCTCCCCGCCCGCTGGTCTCCGGAGGTCTCGATCAATTTTGAAGACAAGGTGCGAGCAAAACGGCGAGCTTCTGACCCCCATGGTCCCAAGGTCTCGACCGCAAAAGGCATAAAAATATAATTGGGTCCAATCGATTCTACTAAGCTAACTAGAAACAAAATTAAACTATATATTGCATAATAATATGTGTTTTGTCTCCTGAAGTGTAAAATGCAGCATTTTTAACGCTTCTATATAGATGCTAAAGTAAAAAAACGATCGATCGATATCGTAGGCGTTGCCCAACAACAAATTAGCATAAATTACGATTTACGATCACATTTTGTCCGTGGAACTGTTTCTCCAAATACATAGTTAAGCCATTTAATTTATGTCAACGTTTTTTAGATTCATTTATTTAAAACCAGATTTAAAATTAGTATCGTAATGACCTTTCCGACGTTTTTATTTGTAACTTATAATAGATGGAGCTATTATTCTTATTCGAAATATGAATTAGAACAATGAAATTATGATTTAAAATGTGACAATGCAATTTAGGCGGTTATTATGTCCATAATTATGTGTGTTATAATAAATTACAGATATTTATTATTAATGTCTGTATAATAGCTATTTCGGCATCCATTTGACGATGCCGTTTACTTTTCATCATAATAATTACCTGATTTTATGTATGGAATTTACTGCAGATGAAAGGGAGTGGGCGATACTCCAACACGCGTGCCCACTGCGGATTGGTGGAGGTAGGCTAGTGGTCAACCTACTGTTGGAATTTTTCAAGCCGCCTAGGATGCATCCAACTAGCTTAACGACTATCGCAATTAAGTGATAGCCGGGACCAACGGCTTTACGTGCCTTCCGAAGCACGGAAACGCTCGATTTGAAATACCACTAGGCGGTCACCCATCCACCCATCCAGGTACCGACCACGACAGACGTAGCTTAACTTTGCTGATCGATTAAGAACAGCTAATCATGCTACACCACGAGCGCTTCCTGTCATAATAGTTAAAAGAAATACACGATCACGCTAAGTGAAATGTAAGAATAAAATTCTGAGAGGTCTGAGAGTATATTTTATATGACTTTTTTAGGATGGATATAATCGTTACATTTGCGAACGTGACTTACTTATTTCGTCCCTAAACTTAACCAACTAGTAGGTACGGTCTACTAGGCTCATTAGCATTAGTAACACGTTTTAAGGTGATTCTCTGGTGTAGGACCAGTATATATCAAGCCGATTCTTACGTATAAGGGCGAACATCTTTTGCCACTTTTTATTCGCCGAATAATTAAAAACAACTAAATTCCCTAATTTAGTTTAGTTCCGTTCCGTCAGCTGGTCAGCTGGTTCATATCAATACATATAAATTGTAATTTTAATGCTAACCAATCACAAATATTCTTCATAAGTTTGACCCGCCCATTATTATGATAATAAATTTAAACATAATATTGCAAAAAATGACTCATTTTGATATATCGATATCATGTTTATAGTAATGAAAATATAAATTAAAAAATACTTGTCTAGAATTGACAGCTCACTGCTCATTAAAAAGATTGCCGCTATTTTGAAACACCTGAAATTATGAGGTCCAAAAATTACACTAAGGCGCCGATCCCACATTGAGAGTTTTCAAGTTCTGCGTTCCGCATTCACTTTTGTGCAGAAAGCAAGCAGTCTAGAATTCTGCAATATTCGCTGCTATATACAGTAAGAGGCACGAGTCTTGAGCACGAACTGACACCTGCGCAGTAGTTAATTTTTGATTGGTTCGTCAGTCGATGCTCGTCGTCTATTGGATTCTCGCGTGTAATTTGGCTACTGTGATTTTGCCAAAAGTGTACATGCGCGAGCTTGCCCCCATTACTATCTGTGCTCACCACTTGTGCCTCATACTATACTTTGTTTACTTTTAAAGGCATTGATTGCAGTGGACGCGAAACGCAGAACTCTATAACTCTCTGTGGAATCGGCGCCTAACTGTAAAATTATCAGAAATTACCGGACCCACTGATGTAATATCTAGCTTAAAAAATACAACAGGTATAAAATATATAAAAATAGTCACATTCTAATCACAAACTAAAATTAGCCATCATCAACGTTTTTAATGGATTGCCGTAGTGGCAACCGAATGTACCTATTACACTTATAGTATAGCATCTCTATCAGTCACTGTATCCATAAGCGTAGAACAGGCGTAAGTTTCATCGATTTGGACATCGCTAAAATGATTAAGCTGATGTAGTTTTAAGTTTCTAAGTTTAACATTATTTAAGTAAATAACTAATAACTTTAGTATTATTCGTAAAGTAATACGTAAAATTTATACGTTAAATAATAAATTTAACTTAAGTTTTAGATAAACCTAAGGACAAAGCAGTCGCTCGATGCAAATAGCTACAACTATTTAATTTCCATGAAAATATTTTGTGTGTCAGGTGTAAATATTTTGCCCTAGCTTGGGCCTTTAGACTCGGTTCAGCGACGTGCCATCAGAATTTTTGACGATCCCGAGCTCACAATTAATCAGTCTGAGGAGAGATTATCCTCTTTATGTGTGTTCTTCCGCTTGTACAACGGAGAGTGTTCTAAAGAATTGTTCGTCATGATATCAACGGCTACCTTCCACCATCACAACTCTCGCCATAGACGGGGAGTCCATCCCACAGAGAAAAGAAATAAACGTGGTCCATCCTCACACATTGAAACCAGAATTGGTTCGAACTGTGCGGGCTCAACGGAGCTTCCTTCCGCGGACGTTCAGACTGTGGAATGAGCTCCCCGCCGTGGTTTTGCCAATGGAGTACAGCATGAGATTCTAGAAAAAGGGTGGCAACGCACGAGTGATACCCCTGGTGTTGCAACTGTCCATAGGCTACGGTAACCACTTACCATCAGGTGGGCCGTATGCTTGTTTGCCACCTTAGTGGTATAAAAAAATAGGCAAACAGCCCGCCTGATAGCTTTTACCGACACTCCCGCGTTGCCAACCATTTGGTCACCCCTGTCTTGAAAAATTAAGTTTCTCCATTTGGGGATATCTGACAACCAATGGATAGGCCAACAGGTGGTTGGTTTCTATTAACATTCTGTTTCATGATAAAACCTTACATCGCAATTCTCGTCAGTACAATGGAAACGAACAAACGTGTGGCATAATATTCGCGGGCTAGTTAACACAATGGCCGGCGCATCGCACGCCACGTCTCACAGTTGATGCACGATACAATATCTATAGGTCGGATGTGGAAACTGTCTACTCTTCTAGATTACATCTACTGAATACAACAATACCATTTTTTGTTATGTGACAATGTCCTGGGACATTCTTGACACACGGCAATCTGATCTCAAACTAAGCAGAGCTTGTTCTGTGAAAACCAGATATTCAGCAGCCTTTAATGTCTCACTTATGAGCACTGGCCTCATTTCAAATGAGGGAGAAAGGGAATGGGCAAATCCACCACACGTGCCCACTATGGATTGGTGAGGTACCTACAATAGGTCAGTGATCTACCTACTGTGAAGCTTTCAAGCCGCCCAGGAAGCCTCCAAGTAGCCAGGACCAACGGCTTTACATGGTACGGAAAACACTCGAGTTGAAATACCAGTAAGCGGTCACCCATCCGGATACCATCCACACCGGTCATTCCTAGAGTCAGGATAAACACAAATTGTCTGTTCTGTATGATGATCGAAGCCACGACTAGTGGCGTCGTTTTGTTCTTCTAATCATTGCTTCTAATTAGGTAATTAAACTCTAAGTATTGCTTTTATATCCCATGTACCTGAATTATTTCAAGAAGATTACACAATTGAAAGACCTATGTTATAAGTTTAGCGATATAGAGATGTAGTGATAAAGTGTAGGTATCAAAATACTAGGTAAGTGAATATTGAGATAATAGAGTATTGAGGAATGTGGAAGAAAAGAACTTGTTGTACCGTTCTCAGTTATGTAAGATACATAATGCTTATTGGCAGAAGAAAACCAGGTTCATGATTAATTTCCGACCCACACTATGGATAACTATCACCGAAGCGGCAAGCCGTCAGTACAGTCGATCGCACGACGCCTCGAGTCAGAGGCTACGTACCTACGTCACATCACTCATCGCGCCCCTTTACCTCTCACGTGTACCGTACCCTTCGTGAACTGTTAGACCTTTGCATCACCAAGCTAACCTGAACTCTATCGTACATCACTAAAGTTCACTCCACATTGATACACAGCATTTAATAACCAAGGAGCCGCCACATAAATTTTTGTCTTATTGAAATGTCATTATAGTTTAATTTTGCATGAAGTTATGAGGTTGCACGAGAGCAGGCCAACGTGTCGGTCTGTAATTCAATAAGGAGTACCTAAATTGACTCGGATGCGCTGCGAGTTTGCGGGCTGGCTAATTTGTTGGCAAACATATTGTTTGATGAGCCGCTTGGAAGCGTGACTGAATGGATGCTTAATTGAGTTGAAAAATGTACTAAGTACATGTTGTCTATCAGGTTGAGAGCACCACTGTTTTGATAAGAATATGAATACATTACAACATGCCATTGACCATCTATCACATAGGTATCATAGGTTGATCTAATTGTAATGCTTATCTATCTAACTTACCAAGCTAATTTTGGTCGGAACCAAAGCTATTATGATTAATTTTGTATGATATTATTACAATGTGTCCATTATTGATACATAGATATCCCAATGAAAGATAATTATGGTAGTTATGGTAAAACTGTGATTATGGTGGTTACATACCTTTGGCTGTAGCTGTTTTGCGTGTTAACTTATTTTTGAGACCAAAAGGATTTCTAAAATAATAATTTAGTCCAATTTTTCGTCTGCATTTCGAATGACCTATAGGTTCTCAGTAAAATATCATCAATCAAATGTTAGTTTTAATCGTTTCACGTATATAAATGACGTTAATGTAAATTGGCTCGCGTTTAATTAGAAGTTTCACGCGTTATGATTTATTGTTGGAAATAAAATTTCGAACCTCTTTAATTTATGCACACAGTAATATTTTTGGGAGATTAATCCTTTTTATGGTCGTCATTCTGAAGTTGCCTTTTATGATTAAATTAAAAGGGAATATGAAAGGTTATTGGTTATTATTAAGGTTACGGGCCAGTTGGCGCAGTTGGTTAAGGTTCACCTTACGCGCCGCAGGTCGTGGGTTCGATTCCCACACAGGACATGCATTTGTGTGCATTAACATGTCTGTATGTCCTGAGTCTGGGTGTAATTATGTATATTAAGTATGTATTTACAAACAAAAAGTATGTATATGTATTATATCAGTTATCTGGTTTCCATAGTACAAGCTCTGCTTAGTTTGGGATCAGATGACCGTGTGTGAGGAATGTCCTAGGATATTTATTATTATTATTATTATTGGTATATAAGATTAGTAAGAACTTGAAATCTTTGTGTCTGAGTTAAAAGCGTAGCAGCGAGCTACTTATATAACCTCTTTTATTACCTATACCTATATGATTTGTAATTAATTGATATCAGAAATATTTAAGCATTTTTTCTTTTTTCCTTGCATTTTGTGGGTTTACTTTTAAACAATAGCTAATATATTGACGGGCCAGCTGGCGCGGTTGGTTAAGATTCCACCTATCGCGCCGCAGGTCGTGGGTTCGATTCCCACACAGGACATGCATTTGTGTGCATGCACATGTCTGTTATGTCCTGTGTCTGGGTGTAATTATGTATATTAAGAATGTATTTACAAACAGAAAGTAGCATATGTATTATATCAGTTATCTGGTTTCTATTGTTATTATTCCATGGTTATTACAAGCTCTGATGACCGTGTGTGAGGAATGTCGCGGGATATTTATTTATCTAGATATAAAATTAAACAAGAACTAACAGATATTTTTAAAAATAGTTCTTTAAAAACCATTTATTCAAAATTGCTTCGAACAAACACTAAAATATCTTTACGACTGCACCCATCAAGCATCGGAGCTTCTCAATACTTGAAATTACGACTATTTTCAAGATAAGTTCTTTCTTTCGGGATACACAAAATGCACCGTACGTCTCATAAAAATTAAATCCATCGTGATTTACGATGTAAAGCTTTGAAATATAATAATTTGAGTTCAAATTACTCGCCATGTGCAATAAATTTATGTATACAAGCACGGCTTAAGATATGTATAAAGAATGTTAGGAACATTTTACTAAGGTTGTTTTTTTAAATTGTTAGGAAATCTGAATATACGCATAATTTTAATTTACCTACTCAAGCTATATGAGCAAAAACTAGCCCTTCAAAATCTCCAATAAGGATTTAGCTCCGCAAAAAATGATTTCGGGAAAAAAATATCCCCCTTTGCTATTTTCGCTCAAAACAAGACGAACATGGCCACAGGCGGAAATCGAAATCCCATCTTGTCCGCGCCAATGATATATCGGAACGAATATTTTGTTTACAAACATTTTTTTTTCACTGCCCAGTACAAACCCGAGGCCGCTGGCTCAAATTTTCGAGCGTAGACCAAACTCAATTTCACTGCGAAATGAACGAAACGACAAAAAATGCCCCTACAACCGAACCGGTGATTTGTGGGGCACATTCATTGTAGTGACAAGCTTGTTCGGACCGAGGGTAGGGCCACACTACTCGCTTTTCGAATTACGTTCCGGCAACGGTACGCAAACACAGAACGAATAGGTACACTGACGTGACTTGTTAAATCCACGTCCGATTCCATTGGATTGATGTTGATTGAGTTATGCGTTCTGTTTGCGGCAAATAATTCCTTTTCTGTATTTATTGGTAAAAACTATTTTGGCGAATGTCAAAAGCTATTTTAGGGTTAGAACTAAAAATGCATCTATAACATCGTTGATTTGAAATAAAAGTCGATTTAAATGAAATTAAAGGTCGATGAAAACATCACCATTTTGGTTTTAGTAACAGATTAACTTTCTTTTTAGTTCATATTTAATTTAAATATAAATATTTTAACGAAGCCTTAAAAATACGTTTGTGCTATAGGCTATTAAAACAGCAATGCCACCATACCACATTTACCTTAACAAAACAACATAAAAACAATGGTTGGCCTCAATTGAAGCGCTTTCGATAACCTTAACAAAAAATACAGTCGTTCCGTTATCTTTTTGGCGCAACAATAAATTCATTGACCGTCCCAAAAAAACATCCCGCTAATTTGTTTACAAAATTAATTAATTAAAAGGTTGCAAGAAAAAATGCGCCTAATATGTACCGCGCCTACAATTTATTTTGGTCCGTCGGACCGCCGCGCCGAGAGAGTTTAGTTAAAAGTATAATTGGTTTCAAGTGCTGCTTTTAAGTAGGGACATGAAGAATCGTTTTTATAGCATCCCCCTGTCTTGAAACAATGGACACGCGTGTACACAAAAAAAGGTATGGTACAATGTGAAAAGGCTCCAAAGTTTAATTAGTATTCAATCAAACGTTTCGAATAGTCTCCCCGAATAGGATTCCCATCAATTTTGTAACATGTTCTTTTGTAAGACAAACACAGTGTCACATTGGTTACTGTGACGCGATTTGTTCAGATTGCGTTGTTAATTAGCGAGCTTTAAGGTGGTTTCAAAGGGAATAATGAATGTACGACATTATTTTATCTTGTCTCGTGCAACACATTGTTTGGAGTTTCTAAGAAATACCTACATTGACTGATAAATGGATGGCTTTTGTATCCTTTTACTGGTCTTATTATTAAAGGAAAGCACAGAATAAATAATAGTACAAGTATGAATATTAAACAATTTTCAATAGTATGTTAGGAAGTAGAAACTCCTAAACACACTAAACAAAAAAATAAAAAATAAAACTCATTTGCGCCTCGAGCTATCATCGCGTGATTTAGTACAAAAGGGTGTTTTTGCTAAAACACTGATGCGCGGCTTTTACAAAAAATGCCGCATACATCGCCGACATCCGTAGCTCACAGATTCTATTCAATCATAGCACTCGCCCCGGGGACAGATAAAAAATACTGGTGTGAAAATTAACAACATCTCATCCCTGTTCAAAACATGAGACTTCAGACAGTTGCTTAGAAACGAGATGGTATCTAAATAAGTAGTTATTTTACCTTCAATTGCGCAGACATGTCTGGCACGCGTTTACGCTAGATAATCTGGTTTTATGTTGTAATAACGGCTTTATCTATTTCATTCTTACGTTTAAATATTACTTCTTGAAGAACATGACGTATTAGAAAGAAATATTTTTTTTGCCTAAAAGGCATGTCTTATATGTCTGTAGCTAAACTAAGGTAAAGTTAACCCTCGTCTAATTTGACGTTTGCCTGTTTATTTTAAATCTATTTTTAACAAAATCTATTTCAAATTAGCTATGAAATTATCATTTGAAGGATTTGTAGAGACCCTTTAATAGGCTAGTATTATAGCTTATTAGAAATGATATGATATCAAACTCTTTAAATTAACTTCATGCTACAGTTATGGGTTTCTACACCTTCAAAAGCTTTCAAGGTTGGCAACACGTCGCGCTCGTGGTGTAGCATGATTAGCCGTTCTTAATCGATCGGCAAAGTTAAGCTACGTCTGTCTTGGTCGGTACCTGGATGGGTGACCACCTAGTGGTATTTCAAATCTAGCGTTTCCGTGCTTCGGAAGGCACGTAAAGCCGTTGGTCCCGGTTATCACTTAATTGTGATAGTCGTTAAGCTAGTTGGATGCCACCTAGGCGGCTTGAAAAATTCCAACAGTAGGTTGGCCTCTAGCCTACCTCCACCGATCCGCAGTGGGCACGCGTGGTGGAGTATCTGCCCATTCCCTTTCACCCTGATTTGTGAAAGGAGGCCTGTGCTCAGCAGTGGGACATTATAGGCTGATGATGATGATGATGATGAACACGTCGGCAATCCCAATTGTTTCGGTAATTTGTAGAGAGGTAGAGCGTAGCGTTTATTCGTTCAAAGAGCAGCTCGACTGGGGAAGTACCTCCACCTTACAGAATACCGCAGCCAAATAACTTTATGTTGTGTATGGTAAAGTTGTGTTCCTGCGCGTGAGTAAGGTCGACAGAGCTCATAGGGGAGGGGGAAAGGTTGGTAACGCGTAAGGGATGCTTTGTGTGTTGCAAGCGTCCATATGGCTACGGTAACCGCTTACCATCAGGCGGGCCGTATTCTTGTTTACTGACTTAGTCTTATAAAAAAAAAACCCTGCGCTGACTACGTGCCAGTGAAACGTATGCCAACTAGTCCACCTGCTGTCATTAAAACGAACTTACTAAATAATATAGGTATGTATATGATATCATTGTGTATTAGATTTGTGGTGATTTGTGGTGTTAGATGGCCATGTATTTTTAAGATTTTTTTATATGAAATGTCTTATATGGCCACAATCTCACATTGGTAAGTGAAGATGTGCACAATGTAGCTAAGCACACAAATAGAGGTTATAAAACATTTACAAGCTCCAAATATTATAATAATAATCTGAACATTCTACATGCACATCCTTATAAAAACATGTCATTATAACCAATGATGGTTTTAAGGGAGAGACTTTTTTATTAAAACTACTTCTGGTGAAAGTGGCTTCTGAGAGGAAACAAGGGGAGATAAGATTAAAGTTCGTGTGTGCAGTGATCCCACTATAATTACATTAATTTTCTGACTACTGTACTTAAAAGTATTTTGTGAATCTATAGAAATTGTATTGTATTTTGGGACCATTTCCATTGGGACACTACCAAACATTTAATTTCAACAGATATATCAATAACCTTTAGCTCTTTGTCATGGAAAGGATTTGAGATTTCACCTTTTTCGCTAGATTTTTCCAAAGGACGTTTCAGCTAAGACCCTCGAGGTCAAAGACCACGTTTTCTCCGAATATGTTGATCAACTGTAGTCTATCAATGAATGATGATATTCTATACAGGGTTATTGGAAAAATGGTATTAACCTTTCAGGACTGAATTACCAGTATCATAAAAAACAACTTTTTTTCTATGACTTTTAATAATTCATCAATCTTTCATACAAAAATAATAATATTTAAATTCAATGCTCCAAATGTTATGAACTCTACGCAAAACAAAAGACTGAATGATAGTGCACGGGTTACATAGAACCACGAAACATTGAAAGTCTGTTTTTTGTTAATGTAATATGCTTTGTAAACACACCCCGCACGATTGCCCTGTCTAGACGTCTTCGTCGGACGACTGTATGTTTTATAGACTATGGTAATACAGTCCTGAAAGGTTATTAGTGTTTTACCATTTATTTTATTTTATACCACTAAGGTGGTAAACGAGCATACCGCCTGCCTGATGGTAAGCAGTTACCGTAGCCTATGGACGCTTGCAATACCAGGGGTATCACTCGCGCGTTGCCGACCCTGAAGAAATATCTTCACATCCTTTTTGAAGAACCCTATGCTGTACTCCATTGGGAAAACCACGGCGAGGAGCTCATTCCACAATCTGAACGTTTGCGGAAGAAAACTCCTTTTAGCCCGCACAGTTTGAAACAAGTAAATAGAAAGAAACTGATGAATATCAAACAAGAACTTAATAATATATAATGCAAAAGTAACTCCGTCTGTCAGCTTGATACTTTTTCAAGCTTAAACAGCTGTTTTGATCGTGATGAAATTTGGCGCGCAGATAACATAATGGTATAACCTACATTTTATTTTGGGAACGCGCGTAGGTATACCTCAAGCTAAAAATACTTTTCCAACGCACACAGTTAAACATAAAATATAATTTGAAAATAAATGTTTCCGTCTCAAAAAGGGCACGTTTAAGCTTTCCAGTTTGACTTCCAAACAGGTGGTCCTATTTAAGATAATCCGCACTAACGCCACATGTCTATACGATATATTGCTACCAACCATGAACCAACGCTCGATGCACACAGCTCCAACGATTTTATGACGACGTGATCGCTTCGATTTGACAAGCAAGTAATAAATTGACATTAAAGTCACGAGCTATTTTATGTGTGCTGTTTAATTTAACTCTGGTTTATTTTATACTTGTAAGCTTCTGCTACTGTTATATATTATGTTGTGTGTTTGTGTTTTATAACGAGGTTAGTTTAATTTGTTTGACAAATTGATGCTACTGAATATACATTGAGTAGTTTTACATTTTTATGTTCAATACTTTTAAAACCTTTTTATCTTCTGCCTATCAATTTCGATTTCATAATAATAACAATCTTCAGTCAGTTGCGGTAACATTATACCTTCTGCGCGGCTTTGTGCGAAGGTATTCAGATGTTTGCCTTCCCTTTAGTGCAGTTTGAAATATGCTGCCATCTCTGACACATGTTAAAATCTCCACCGAAATATGTGAGGCGACGACCCGTGACATATACGCTGTCTCTTTCTTTTCACATAAAATTTATTGCATTCGCATGATAGGATTATATCGCACATGGAAGGAATCAAAGCGTATTTCTTATACCACTTTGAAGTCAGATTACAGTTTTAACGTTATTAAAAAGATTCCGTGGGTTCACATTTATTGGACAATATTTTTTATAAAATTCGATAGCTAATTATTTCAAAATCCGAACAAACTTTCTCAATATTACCTTTTGTTTTAATTTGTAGTGACACAATTTTAACACCAATCTATAATGACACTTACAACTCAAGGAATAAAATCTATTGTTATTCTAACACCTTTATTACTGACCTACATAATTTAGACAACTGTGAACGCTGCAAACATTACTCAACTTTTCTGAAATATACAGATTTCTGTATTACAATTTATTGACAGACTTGAATTTATTTTTACAAATTTGTAATTATTAATTTGAAGTAAAATAAAAATATCCCTCATGTTCATGTAGCTAATTTATTTACTGACCTTATTCGCAAATATTTTGTGGGTCTAAGCAAAGCTGATTATTTCTATGATAAATAATAAATAAATAAGTAATAAATGTTTTTTTTTTTTTTTTACTGTGTATAGGCCTGTGTTTGACCACAATCTCACTATGGTAAGTGATGATGTGGTCGAAGGTAGTAAGCACACAAAGCCTAGAAGGAACTGGCTCTCAAGTGCAGCTGACGGAACACACCGATAGGTGCTTGGCGACAGATTTTCAACTTGAGGGTGGTAGCCAACCAGACGGGTACTACCACGGAGAACAGGGTACTACAAAGTACCCTACCACCGTGCTATGGTTTCCTCACGATGTTTTCCTTCACCGAAAGCTCAAGCTCATTGTAGGATTCGAACCCGGGACCTTCGTCTCGGTATCCGACGTCACTACCACTGAGCTATCATCGCCCAAATTATTTAATTATTATTTATTTTTCTCTCACAAAAGGTTTCTTATCAACTATGTTGGTGCTACATTAATAATATAAAGTTAACCTGTTTTGTGAGAGACTGGTGCCTAAGCTAGGTTTATAAAAACCTGTATTACAAGTCACGATAACAGATAATAGAGGAATAAACTTTTTTTTTACCTTGTAATGATCAAAGGAGGTAAACATACAGCCTAGGTGAGAGTCCAGAAATGAGATATAACACAGCTATAACTACTATATTACGTAGAAACTACTTAAGATAAACGTTGTATCAACATCCTTAAGAATTTGCATTACTGAAGCAACATTTCATTTATTTCACGCTTGCCACTCAGTGCGACGTAAATGCGCGATATCAATCTCAAGCGCCTTCTTACCTTTGTCTTCGGCGGTGCGTTCTGAAATATGTATAGGAATAAGTCATATTTTAGCCACTGTTTCACTGAGCTACCCCTTATGCTTCCAAACCAGCGACCCTTTTTAATACATTTAAAAATGCCCTTTAACATGAGCGAAAGGCTCACGAATTAGAATTAAGTTGATTTTCTCAACTCACATAAATTGAAATGTCCCTATTTTTGTCTTTCTATTTCTTTTCAAATGTTGCACTTCATTTGGAGGGTTCCGTACCCTAAAGGGTACCAACGGGACCCTACCACTAAGCCTGCACTGTCCTTCCATCTGTCCATCTGTCTATCAATGGGCTGTATCTCATGAACAAAGATAATAAGTAGACCGTTGAAATTTTCACAAAATGACAAACGTCTTTACGGAACTCTTCGTGTGCGAGTCCGACTCGCACTTGGCCATTTTTTTAATTTATTACAGGTAAGGGGATAGTTCATGAAACCTATTTAAACATTTATTTTTAACATTGTTAAAATCTCTACATTTGACATTAATGCCAATTCTCAAGTTTTAGTACCCCATAGTTTTTATTTTTTGTGACTGGCTGCGTTGGTAGCTCAGTAGAACAGAGGTCTCAAGTTTACTCTCGCCAACGCGGTCGTTACGCCGTGACATATGGCTGTCAGAATTAGTCGGATTAGTGATTTCACGGGGCCCAACCGGCTCGGATCCAATTACACGCGGCGGAACTCGAGAATTAACAGAAAAAAAACAAACATGACAATTGACTTTAAAAATGGAACGGAATCCGTTTATGAATTTTAAATTTGAAACGGTCTGCGGATGTGAAAATTGACTTATGAAATACAGATGACTGGCGTAAGACACGCTAAGTATCTTGGAATGTGTGTATCTGTTTTTAAAAAGAAAAGAAAAGGCTGAAACCATCTTGTGAGGTACCTATAGTATAGTACCTAGTATAATTTTTGTTCTTTTTGATCTCATAAACTTTTTTTTTTATAATATGTTTAGTTTGGATTTGTTTTATGTTAGTTAGTAATAGGTAATAATAGTAAGCTAGTTCATGTTTTAGAATCTCAATGAAAATTATAGTAAGATTATGTTTACGATTTTCATTGCTGTCAACACTTATAATTGTTCCCCCTTATTAATAAATAAAGTGTAAGTCACTTTGGATCATCCAGGTATTAAGATAGCCACATCCCTTTTTATTTAGGTATATGACATTAGAAAGTGACGGATATATTTTAATCCTAGTTATTACTATACTTGACTTAACGTTATTTATTAATAAGGGGGGTTATGTTTACGAGATATAATACCCATTTTATGTTACTTTATTAACTCATTTAAGCGTAATGTTAGTGTTGCAAATATATAAATAAATAAAAAATGTGGTTAGTTTTTTATTTATTTCAGTACCTTATAGTACGCTAATAGGTTTATTTATAAAGTGAACTAGACCTTTGTTTTATAAACCTTTAAGAGTCATCTGTCGGCGATTTTTTTTTTATTCCTATTAAATTCTCATTATTTATTTTTCTTCGTTCAACTGATTTATATAATTCTGAATTGATTTTTTAAATGAGTATGTACCTCAACTTTTTTTTTTCATAATTTCTTATTTCTCAATTTCTCTTGATTGTGTAAGGACTTGTTGAAAAGTAAAAAAAAATATGTAGTAATATCAGTTTTCATATGACTAGTGTGAAGATATCTCTAGATACGTATATTTATTCTACTGTTGTACACACAAGAAAAATAGAAACTTAATAAAAACCTACTAAAATGAAAAATGATTGAGAATAACTAAAGATAAATAAGTGCATGTTGCCTAAAATAGCTTTTAACGAGTAGAAAAGTTTTGAATGCGCTTGCGCATTTAGATCATGTAGCGCCATCTATTGACAAAAAGCCGAACAAATATGTTGCTGCTATTCACCACTAGCTGGCATTGCAAAATTATTAAAATTGCTTTATTAACGGATGCAGGGAGTAAAAATTCAAGCAAAAATTAAATTAATAAAGTATTGAAATAAACAACAACTTAAGTAATCATTCACATAATCTACGAAACTCCATCCATCTCATACAAATCCCTTGTCATCGCAACGTTTTCCATTTACCCCCATTATTAATTCAAAACTTTAATTAAAACAATTCAGAATTATAACTCGAAAATTATGAAATAATTTCGCCCTTTAAGCCGCCTGTCAACTAAACAATTCCGTACAGTCCATCAAAATTAATCTAACCTAATCCCGAGGCTGTCTCAAGTTTAAACAAAGATATAGCAAACTGAATATCAAGTATAGGGGTGGAAACATACAGCTGTGTTTTAGTTATACAGCCGTCGCGTTTATGTGATATAACCAAAACGTTTACCAAATAGATTTTATACTTTTACCTCAATTTATAAATGTTAATTTCAAAAGTGATGTAAAAATTAGGTGACTTTTGTGCCTAAAAGTGTTAATAAATAAAAATATACCTCAAAGAACTATGAATAAGGTCCATGATGTATTTTAGCTAAGTGTTTTTTCGGTATATTTTAGAAAACCCCCTGGTATATGTCCACAGGCGGGGCGGTGACATCAGACTGTTGATTTAAAAAAAAACTTCACGTAGTAACCTGAACGAGCAAAACAGTCCATTTAAAGATAGGTGTGTGAAATTCACTAATCCTTATCGGAATTGCACGATTGTCATTAATCCCTCGTTATAGCAAGTCTCTGCTGCGAAGATTTATTTATAAAAGTAACAATTATTTAAATTTTAGTAGAATTTAAAACATTCGGGAACTAAGTTCATGCTAATAGCTGTAGCTATATACGCGAGTACAAATAAATACGAGCACTTGGGTACTTTGTTACAACCGCACGCACTCGCACAAACTATGTTTCCGTGTATTTTTATTCTAGAAGCTAGAGTCCGTGGAGTGTTGGGTTGGGCCCGCTGCCTAATCGTCACTTATTATTGAGCCCTCCCCTCTGTTACAGTTTGTACGAATAACGATCGAGTTTCAAGTAAACAATTCGATTTCCAACTTTTCAACCGATCATGGAAATCGGAGCAGGCAGTAATTAATTAAATTGCATCGGTTATTAACAAAAGTGTTTGTTTGCGTTACATACGTACACATTCAATATAGTATTTTTTTATTTATAGAAAAAACAAGTAGGTTTGTTTGTTTTCCCAAAGAAGTAGTATTGTAGTTTTTTTCATGGGGTCAAGCATGGAGTTCTTCAAAAAGGGTGTGAAGAGATTCCTGCAGGGTCAGCAATGCGCGAGTGATCCCTGGCGTTGAAAGCGTCCATATGCTTTGACGGGCCAGTTGGCGCAGTTGGTTAAGACGTTGAGTCTTAACCTATAGCGCCGCAGGTCGTGGGTTCAATTCCCACACAGGACATGCATTTGTGTGCATGAACATGTCTGTATGTCCTGAGTCTGGGTGTAATTATGTATATTAAGTATGTATTTACAAACAAAAAGTAGTATATGTATTATATCAGTTGTCTGGTTTCCATAGTACAAGCTCTGCTTAGTTTGGGATCAGATGACCGTGTGTGAGGAATGTCCCAGGATATTTATTTATTTATTTTATTTTATGCTACGATAACCGGTTAGAATCAGGCGGGCCGTATGCTTTTTTGCCACCTTAGTGGTATAAAAAAAACAACAAACCAACAAAATAAAAAACAGACGAACGTTATATAAAAACATGACAGAATATAAATTATCTCATAGGCTTTAATCTCACATTGAAAGATTCGTTTTTAAACGCGCCATCTCACCATGGTAGGTTTTGGGGTGGCCGAAGGTGGTAGGCAAAAAACATAAACGGCTACTGGCTCTGAAATGTTGCCCGAACATACTGGTAGGTTCTGGCGATACATTTTCAATTTCAGGAGTTCCTTGAAACGTAGATGAGGATTTCCCGAAATTTTAACTAAAGGGGTGAAAAAAGGGATCGCGGAAGAACCCAACGGGGTGGAAAGCTAATACTTGATAATACCTAAGCATGCTATCGACATCAACAATTGTGCAGCTAATAAATTTCTTCTGTTTGACCGATAAATATCTCGGGTTCTCCCCTCCGGCGCGACGTTAGGTTCCCTAAAGGGCAACAAAACGACATGCGCGTTAACTTCTCGCATCAAAATTGCTATCGCGTGATCGTAATATTGCTCGCACAGCAAATTATATTTGAAAATCTATACCGTTTATTTGTAAAGGGTAAACTAGTTTTATTGTAATGCTGTTTAGTGCAATTGTGTTCGGATTTCTTGAGGGGAACGGTAATAATGGATGGGGCATTTTTAGCTTTATTGAATCTTGCCGCTATATTACAAGAGGTAAAGTTATGTTTGACTTGTCTACAAACAAACAACTTTCTGTCAATATAATATAGAAATTCCTTTTTATATAGCATCATTTTTAGAGAGGTAGAGCGTAGCGTTTATTCGCTCAAAGAGCAGCTCGACTGGGGAAGTACCTCCACCTTACAGAATACCGCAGCCAAATTCTTTATGTTGTGTAAAGTTGTGTTCCTGCGCGTGAGTAAGGTCGCCAGAGCTCATAGGGGGAAAGGTCGGTAACGCGTGAGCGATGCTTATTGTGTTGCAAGCGTCCATATGGCTACGGTAACCGCTTACCATCAGGCGGGCCGTATGCTTGTTTACCGAAATAGTTGTATAAAAAAAAAAAAAAAAAAAACTGCGATAGACTGGTGTTGCAAGCGTCCATAGGCTACGGTAACCGCTTACCATCAGGCGGGCCGTATGCTTGTTTGCCACCTAAGTGGTATAAAAAAAAAAGGACTAAGGATTTCGCTACGCTATGGTGCTATAAAACTGCTTAGTAGCATCCATAAGAATAATGATAAGCGACAAAGCTCTATGAAACATAAAAATAAAACGACAAAAAGACTAAACCTATTATTTATCACCAAACCGATCTCATTATTTTTAACGAGCTGCCTCACACGGTTTCACGTGCCAAAAATACACCCAATTTATTGGAAAAAAATAAAATAGCTAAATGATTACCCTCGCATTGTCCAAGCCGACGGTGGAATACTCCCCTTATAAACCATTGATATAAAATAGTCTAGATGCATATTTCACGTTGATATACACATATACATTATACACGGCGAGAACAAGTTATAGATAGCCGTAAATTCAGAGGATGAAATGTAGAAATTAAGAAAATTAAATAATGTCTGTCTTGTTAGCGTGTATTTTTAACCGACTTCAAAAAAAAACTCAATTCGGTTGTATTTTTTTTGTATGTGTGTTACCTCATAACTCCTTCATTTATAAAGGGATATGGAAAATTCTTTTTTTATATGGAAGGGTACACTTCCCGTTTGGCCCCATTGTCATCAGATCAGGATTTGATTACTTCTTAGTGTAACTTTGAAGTCGATTTAAGGTTTTTGTAAAACAGTTTTCAATTATGTTTAGTCAAAAATCTGACAAGCAATCTTGTGTTCCACTTTAGGGGCTCTGAAGTGCAACTGCCGGAAAACTCCGCTAGGTGCTTGGTGGCAGAAAGAACATCCAGGCAAGTATGACAATATTCTCTAGAATGCAAATTATTTTAAATACGATAGAAAAACATTATTTACAAGTCTCTACAACTTTTCACTTGTCGATTTCGAGCAGACTTTTAACTATCAACGCGTTTTTATAATCGTTTTGGTTGTATCTAGTCCTTATTTGTATCGATGGGCACCACCATACATTTTATAGGTCCGCTATTATGTGACAATAACCAATCAGCGCCATACATGTCACTTGCCTGACGTACCCCAACAAAATGTCACGGGGTACCCAAGGGTATTGCAATTAATGTTTGTGGGTTCGACGCTGTTTTGTCATTAGTAAGGCCAATTTTCATTTAAATATAATACACTCGCACTTATACTCGATACTACATCGAGTTCTATACATTCAATATCATTTTGATTGCAATTTATTTACTATTACAAAGTCTCTTGGATAATCTTTTTTAGAAAGAAAAAAGAATAAGAAAGAAAATACATTTATTTATCAAAAATCGACGCACATAACATAAAACAATAGTTAAAATTAAAATAATAAAAACAATAAAACAAACGCTTAAATTAAAAACATAATAAGTACTTTATACTAAAAAAAAATTAAATTAAAAAAAGCTAAAACAGATTAGGGAAACTACGCCGCATTTCTGACAAATGAGGTTGACAACTCGGCATTTTGCTGCAATGGAAGTGAATTCCGTCACAGCACTGATTTTCAGTGTCAACCCCCGTGACATTCCGATGCCAATAGGACCTAAACTTACAAATTTACAAAGTTACCTACAGAGTGATTTAGAATAATTTTATTTGATAAAGATTACAATGAGTTTACGTTCAACTAGAAATAATAATGTACTCTGTACCAAAATTACATCGGTATCGTTTTTCACTTCAATAACACTGAAATAAGAAAACAATGCAATAAATTATATGATCGAAACTGTATGAATGATCGCATTGCGAGGAACACTAAGGTTTAATTTATAAATATGTAAACATGCGATATTTTTTTAAACAAAATGCATCGGCATTAACACGAATAACCGTAAGCTAGTGTTTGCAATATAAAAAATGTGACTTTCAGGACATTTTGAGGGAGAAACAATTTCCTACCCTTTGAAAGTTTAATATCGAAAATGCTTTTTATTTTTCACCACAAATTTTGCAACAAAATTTAGGAAAAGTACACTTCATTAATCGACGTGGAAACATATTTGAAATTATGATAAAACATTTTATTTAAATAGAAATAATTGTTAAATTATATTTTTATATAATTGATTAAAAAATCATTAAAAAATATTGGTAGGTACTCATTTTTTTTAGGTCATCTATATTTTTATCCCCAGGAAAGGGAGGCCTTTGCCCAGCAGTGGGACAGTATAGGCTAATAATAATAAGAGTAATAATATTTTTATTATGACCGATTGCTTCAATAAACCTTTGTTAAAAGTCAAGACCTTGTAACACACTTTCAAAGCAGAATGAAACACTCTCACAGCTCTAAAATAATAATTTAAGTTACAGGAGTTAAAATACAAAACGAAACAAGTACATCCAGAGTTCAGACCAAAACCACATTCAACTACATCTAAAACAGTAAACTATTCTCCACTGCCCAATCCACTCCAGGTTGGGACTCGGGACTGGAGTAAAACAATAAAATCACAGTGCCGTAAGTTCGCGGGCTGCAATTAAACAAATTGAATGTAGTCGCCGCACAATTCATTACGTTGGTCGTGTGGTAGTATCGTGACATACTGTGTGCTACTGCTTTATTTTTATTCTGTGTAGTTTTATAATAATGATTTTTTATTTTGATGCGTTCAAACTTGATCCAGTGTAGTCAAGCGCAGTCATGACTTGATTTAGTGGTTAATATAAAATACTTTTGAAAAATAACAAAGGTAGTGTAATAAAAAAATTAATGCTAAAGGAATAGCCAGACAAAATCTTTAAAGCTTTAGGATAACACATTTTCCCTCACCCAATTTTACCCAAGTAAACCAAATCAAAAATAACTTTTGTAAAACAAATCATAACATCAAAGCACACCTGAAACACGATAAAAAGATTCATCCACCGTAAAAGAGGGAGAAAACGATAACCTCGACCGGATATCCGGTTACGCACTCCAATCAAAGATGGTGGGCAAATTGTGCGAAGCTTGGAAAGATCAGTCAGTATAAAGGGTGACAAAATTCCTATTTTCCGTAAAGGAATTTGTCCACTGAATAAAATAATTTTATAGATAGCTTATCTATAATACTTGATTTACTTAAACAAAATACTAATATTCATGTGTAAAAAATCACAATCATAATGCCTATATAGACCATTTAAAAAGTCTGTCCTAATTGATTGATTCACCAACTATTTTATTTGTAGAAATACACCTGCATTTTGAGTAACAGGAAATTATTTCAGTTTATGTCTTATTTCACACATTTGCAGATGACATAGTCTTGATGGCGGAGTCGCTGGAGGAGCTACAACGGATGCTGGACGGTCTAGCATCAGCCTCGCGACGTATTGGTCTCGGCATGAACTTGGATAAAACCAAAGTCATGATCAATGATCACATTGATCCGGGACCAATCGTCGTAAATGGCCACCATCTCGAAGTTGTTCAGGAATATACCTACCTCGGGCAGATTCTGCAATTAGGTAGAAACAACTTTGAGAGGGAAGCCAAGAGAAGGATCCAGCTGGGCTGGGCAGCATTTGGGAAACTTCGTAGGGTCTTCTCGTCACACATACCGCAGAGTTTGAAAACGAAGGTTTTCAACCAGTGTGTCCTACCCGTTATGACATACGGAGCCGAAACGTGGACACTCACGGTACGACTAGTCCACCAGTTTAAAGTCGCTCAGCGAGCTATGGAACGAGCTATGCTCGGAGTTTCTCTGAAGGATAAGATCCGTAACGAGGTCATCCGTCAGAGAACCAAGGTCATCGACATAGCTCATAGAATTAGCAAGCTGAAGTGGCAGTGGGCTGGTCACATATGCCGAAGAACCGATAACCGGTGGGGAAAACGTGTTCTTGAGTGGAGACCGCGTCTCGGCAAACGTAGTGTAGGGCGCCCTCCAGCGAGATGGAGTGACGATCTGCAAAAGGCTGCTGGTAGGAAATGGATGCGTCGAGCCGTAGATAGGGCAAGATGGCGCGCATTGGGTGAGGCCTATGTCCAGCAGTGGACTGCTATAGGCTGATGATGATGTACGTATGAAACTGAGTAACTAGTTCCTCCAACTATAAAATATATTGTACATGTAAAGAACGGATTCAAACAAAGTATAGTAAAACAAATGTAAAACCTTCTTTCTTAACCTTGTTCTTTCGTTGAGTAAACTTTGCATGTTATACCATGCAAAGTATTTCCTCCTTAATTTCCTTATTTTTATTTATTTCTTTTTTTTTCCTTAACTTGTTTTTAATTACCTGTCAAAACTTAAAACACCCTTAATATCCTCTTTTTTTTTTTTTTTTTTTTTTTTTTTTTATACCACTAAGGCGGCAAACAAGCATACGGCCCGCCTGATGGTAAGCAGTTACCGTAGCCTATGGACGCTTGCAACACCAGGGGTATCACTCGCGCGCTGCCGACCCTGAAGAAATCTCTTCACGCCCTTTTTGAAGAACCCCATGCTGTACTCCATTGGGAAAACCACGGCGGGGAGCTCATTCCACAACCTGAGCGTCCGCGGAAGAAAGCTCCTTTGAGCCCGCACAGTTCGAAACAATTCTGGTTTCAATGTGTGAGGATGGATTCCCCGTCGATGGCGTGAGTTGCGATGGTGGAAGGTAGCCGTGGGCAACAACTCGAACAATTTCTTAGAACACTCTCCGTTGTACAAGCGGTAGAACACACATAAGGAGGCAAAGTCTCTCCTCAGACTGAGGGGCTCTAAACCGCTTGTGAGCTCGGGATCGTCAACAATTCTGATGGCACGTCGCTGAACCGAGTCTAAAGGCCCAAGCTGGTATCCAGGTGCTCCCGCCCATAGATGACAACAGTACTCCATATGCGGCCGGACCTGCGACTTGTAAAGTTGCAGTCTTTGCCCTGATGTGAAGTACTGCCTCGCTCTGTTGAGCACTCCAAGCTTTTTGGATGCCAGCTTCACCTTGTCTTCCAAGTGACTTCGGAACAGCACGTCGCTGGAAATGTCGACGCCAAGGATCCCGATGCATTGACTGAAGTTCAAGGAAGTGTTCTGGAATTGTGGAGCCACAGACCATGGGGTTTTCTTAGCGGTGAACGCGCAGGCTTGGGTCTTAGTGGGGTTAAAATGGACTAGGTTTAGTCGACCCCAATCGGAGACACTAGTCAGTGTACTCTCGATTTCAGACACCAGCCGTTCGCGGCTTTCCTCAACCTCGGAACGAGGGATATTTGCACGGCCCGTGTAATGGGTGTCCCCTGTACTGTCGTCTGCATAGCAATGAATGCCGTCAATAGACAGCATATCATTGATATGCAGTAGGAACAGTGTTGGGGACAGCACAGGGCCTTGCGGAACGCCAGCATTTATGTCCATGCTATCGGAGCAGCTACCGTCGACGACGGCTCTTATGCATCTGCTGGACAGAAAGCTGGCAATCCATTTGCATAATCCCTCGGGAAGCCCGTATGATGGTAACTTCGTTAGAAGACTCCTGTGCCAGACCCGATCGAACGCCTTCGCCACATCTAGGCTCACTGCCAATGCCTCACCTTGACTCTCGATGGCGAGTGACCAACGGTGCGTGAGATACACAAGGAGGTCACCAGCTGAGCGACTGTGGCGGAAGCCATATTGTCGGTCGCTCAACAACTCGTGATCCTCCAGGTATCTCAAAAGCTGCGTGTTGATCACACGCTCCATGACTTTGGAGAGAAGGGAGGTGATGGCGATAGGCCTGTAATTCGTCGGGTCTGATCTGTCGCCCTTTTTGGGCACTGGGTGCACGTGGGCAGTCTTCCACGAAGACGGGACTTCCTTTTTGGTGTAGGAAAGTGCAAAAAGACGCGTCAATACTGGACACAATTCAGGAGCACACCGCTTCAGCACCACTGCCGGTATGCCGTCTGGCCCACTCGACTTATGGATGTCCAGAGAAAGCAGTTCCCGCCGGACCTCCCGTTGGGTAATGCTTATCTCCGGCATGGAGCTAACACACTGCGGGATGGTAGGCGGTGTGGCGCCTCCGTCATCCAAAGTCGAGTTCGAGGCAAAGAGATAGCCCAAAAGATCAGCTTTCTCCTGTGCACTATGGGCCAAGTTTCCGTCCGGCTTACGGAGGGGTGGCAAGGACGACTGGCAAAAGTTTCCTTCAGCAGCTTTGGCAAGAGACCAGAAAGCGCGACTTCCAGAGGGAAGGCTAGTCAGCCTCTCACCAAACCTGCCGACGAAATCAAACTTCGCCTTGGCGATCATTCGCTTACTGAACTTCGAGGCAGCGTTAAATTTGCGTTTCGCATCAGAGATGTTAGGGTCCTGATCAGTTCGGGCCGTGGTCCAAGCCTCATACAAAGTTTGCTTATTATGTCTAGCATCTTTGCAGGGCCGATTAAACCAAGGTCTCTTCTTCACCCCTGCAGCCACTAGCGGGTTTGGGATATAACATTCCATTCCCGCCAGTATCGCCTCAGCGACGGCAGCTGCACAGGTGTCAGGATCATCTGATGCGAAGCAAAGCTGTCTCCACGGGTACGATGCGTAGAAATCTCGCAATCCATCCCAATCTGCTGACTTGTAGTGCCATACACGTCGCCTTCCGGGAGGCCGGGGCGGATCATGTCGGACGCATGGCACTTGCGTCCGGACGAGACAGTGGTCCGATGACCCAAGTGGCGCATCCACTGTCACTGCATAGTTTTCCGGTCGCGTAGTCAGCAGAAGGTCCAGTAAGGAAATAGTATGGCTCTCAATATCTGGGATTCTCGTAGGAGAAACAACCAGTTGTGAGAAGCCATAGGCCAGGGCAAAGTCGTGAGCAGTCCTCCCCGCGAAGTCAGTGGACCGAGAACCAAGCCACTCAACGTGGTGAGCGTTGAAATCTCCTAAAATCACTAACTCCGCGGAGGGGTACTGCTCTAGTACTTTGTCAGTCGTCAATTGCAGGTGCTCAAATAACCGGATTGTGTCCGCGTCACCGCTGTGGGACCTGTAAAGGCACGCGTAAACTTTGGTGTGGCCACCGTGATCTACGCGCGCCCACAAAATCGACAGGTCCCGGTCTTCTAGGCCACGGAGACGGCGACAGCAAATATCCTCCCTGACGTACATACATACCCCGGCACGGCGCACAAAATTGTGCTCCAGCTTGTACCCGGGGTAGTGTAAATACGATGTATCATCAGGGCAGGATATTTGCGTCTCCGTTAGAAATAGCAGGGTCGGCTGTGCAGTCTCAAGATGTTGGTGGACTGCATTGATATTAGCGTGAAGACCCCTGATGTTGCAAAAGTCCACAGAAATTGTGGACGGGGAGGCCGCTGAAGAACTATTTCTTTTTTTCTTTTTCCGTGGCATTAAAAAGAGAATGATGAGAGATTAAGAGGAATCGCTGTGCCAGCAGCGAAAGAGACAAAGTGCAGTGTTATTCGCCGAGAGTGGTGGACAGGTGATGCGGTTTGTTGGTGCGGCAGCCGGAAGGGCCCCCGGTCCCCCCATGATACAGTCGGCCGGGTCCACTCCGGTCTCCTCCTCCGGCACGACCAACTATACCATGGATTATGCGCGAGGCGGCGGGTCAGCCTCCCAGGGCGGAGTTTAAGTAATCCCTGGGCTCAGGACCCCTACAACCTGCGGGCAGCCAGCGGGCAGCTGTTTCACCGAGTCTCCCTGACCGCCGCAACAACATGCCGCGCCTGCACAACACAACGGTGGTGCGACACCGCTGGTCCCCACACTGCCAGCACAGCGCCTCCTCATGGAGCTCTGGCGACCTTACTCACCGCAGGAACACAACACCACATTAAAGCAGCGTTATTTGGCTGCGATCTTCTGTAAGGTGGAGGTACTTCCCCAGTCGGGCTACTCCTCGAACGGGACAGCCCGTTATGCCCTACCTCTCTTTATTTGCTTTCCCCTACTTACCTTCGTAAAGTTTTATTGTCGAGGTACATTTACATACAGAGTACACACAGTATTGAGCTTGAGCTCGTTTCGCTCGCAGTGTAGAGTGGTCCCAACTTTCGATATAGAACGGGGATGATTGAGTTGTCTGCCTACAGAGGTTAGGACAGGGTTGTCATTTATAAAATTACTGACCCGGCCAAATAGTATCCATACCCGTTTTTTTTGTAATCCGGTCAATATGTCGATTTTGAAAATGACGGGTTTCATTGCCGTTATTCATTTTATGCTATCCCCTGCGGTTTCTAGGATAAAAAGCAGCCTATATACTCCGGGATAATGTAGCTATCCTACACAGATTACAGAATAAGGCAGATGGAGCGCGCGGAACGGGAGTGAGGCCAAAAAAGCAAATACATATTGAAAAACACATACCTCGCATTCGCTTTTGAATTTGTATTTGCTTTGTTTATCAAACTTTAGGTATATAACAAAAACACTTCATTATTAATAAACTGTTGTTAATATTGGAAACGAACCTTTTATTCTGTAATCTGTGCTATCCTATTAGTGAAATATTTTGGCGATTCCGATTGGTAGTTCTATTAGCAAAAAAGTTTCCCACTTTTATATTAATTAGTATAGAATATTAATAACCAGCTGTCCCACGAGGTTTTACTCGCGTTCCCGGGATAAAAAGTAGTCTATAAAATGTACGGGAAAATGAATTTTTCGTGGCGGAACAAATCCAACAGATCAAAGATCATGAATATCATGAAATGAAAAATTGCTGTTCTTGAGTTATAAATGGTGTTATCAACCAACTAGCCCGACGTTGTTTTTAATATTAGAAGATTTTTGTAGATGTAGGTAGTTCAAGGAGTTTATGCAGAAATTTATTACAAGCCAAAGTAAATATTTGTAGAGATTTTGTTGGTGTTTTAAAAGGTCTATGAAGTGGTAAGCAATGTAAATATTTCATTATTAATGAGTAATTAACTCTATTAATTTAAGATTCCATGACTATTTTTTTCCTTCACCGTTATTTCTACTGAGAATACCTATCTTCTTTACAACAGAGAAAATAAAAACTAGCTTTTGTTCTTTGTAAGTTCATAAATATATTTTTTAATGAATGATTGTAATTGGATACAGTCACGGTGTATTTTTTTTCTTTTCGGTTTTCAATTTATGATGCACTCCAAAAATAATTTTCTCTCGCTTTAGCTAGGTACTCAATATAATCCTAGACACAACGTACACGTTCCAAAATCCACTTTGAGCAACATGTATAGGTTTTTCAGCAGGACGGACGGTTGAGACCGCTAACTGCGGCCGGCTCACCGCAATCACCCCTCGCCATTACTTCCCAACAACGCCCGTTCATTACCGAAAACCTGGCTACCCCACTATTCAGTTCTGCTACTTGGATTGTTGGAGAGTTGGATTGGTTTATTTAAAAACGTAAATATTATTCATGCTTTGTATGTATTTTTTCAGGACAGAGGAAATTTATCGTTATCGACTTTTAATTGGAGGCTATATTTCACCTGGTATTCGCCTGATTATTAAAAGTCAGTTTGAAACCTACTTGTTATTTTAATACAATTTATTAAACTCAAACTCATATTTATTATAAAATTTTGGGCAATAAACAGCAATTTTAATGTTAACAAATTGACTCTACCACTGGTTGGTAATATTACACTTCAACTGAGAATGTTAAATGCACTAAAATGCATTAAAACTGAGTTAGGCTCTGGTATGAAAATCAGCACAGTATTATAATATCCTCTTTTATATCGATCTAAGAATTTGTACAAATTCCGAACGTTTTGTCGAAAAACTGACCATTGTGTGCACGCCCCGCTGTTTTCTCCACCCCTGCAAGTGAAATCGATTATTGTACTACTATCAGCTATAAATTATTATGGCGAATCCATTCCTGTGTTTGATACTCTTTGTAACTAATAAATACGAGCGATAATGATGGTGATAAACGGAGACTATGTGTGAAAGTAGCAATAATCCTTATGAAAAATATTTTAAGCTCATATACTTGAAACAGACTTAATACAGAAATCATTCATAATTTTGCTAAATAGCGTGGAAGAAATACACATAATATATTTAAAAAAGGGTTATATTAAATTTTAACAAATTTACTCTACCACTGGTTGGTAATCTATACATATAAAATGCTTTGTCCTGAATGACTGAGAATCAACGCACAGCCTAAACCGCTGATCGTAGAGACCTTAAACTTGGAGGGTGTGTTCTTTGTATGACGTAGACATCCGATAAGAAAGGATTTTCCGAAATTCTACCCCTAAGGGGGTGAAAAACGGGGGCAAAGTTTGTATGGGACAACGTGATTCCTTGGTCCGATCTACTTCAAATTTTGCATAAACATTCTTTAACAGGATTTATGGAAGACGTGTTTCATATTTTATTGAAACTCATCGCCTAACTGGTTAAAAAGGGGTAGAAAGTTATTTTAGGGATGATTTGCATCGAAATTGATATCAATTCTCCTTAGTGCTTTTGATTTAAATATTCTTTGATAGGTATTTGACATTCCAATTTTAAAGAGTATTGCCACAAGTATTGCATTGCACCGTAGACGGAGAATTATAGTTAGACCAGCCAAGATACGCATATGTCAAAACGTGTATGTTTGAGCAGGACTAAGCGTATTTTGTGTCCCTATCTCGCGTAGGTATAGGTTTTTTTATACTCAAGTGTATTTTCCGTCAATATCATGCAAATTGTATAGATAATTTCGTCTAAATTCGATAAAAATCCATATATATATATGTAATTATGATGTACTATCGCTATCTTCTTCCCTATACGCTGACAGCATATCTAGCTACAATTCTCTATCTACGCATTGCACCAAGCTTTCAACTCACATAGAGTTCAACTATTTTATAAAATCGGATTGAGTTTTTAAACATTTTTGTCTGTCTGTTCCTGTTTATAGCTGATGTTATAAGGAGTAACTTAGCTACTTTTATTTTTGAAAATAATTAGTGTTCCGCGCAAAAAAATTCTAACCGTTCGCGGGTGAAACCGCGGGGGTCTGCTAGTAATCACTAAAATGCATTAAAACAGAATCTTAGGAGGAAGTAGGATGGCAGAATAATTGAGATAGCTACTGGAAAAGTAATAGAAACAAATCAAATCGGTTTCAAAAATAACTGCAGAATAAATAATCGAAAAGGCAACTGATAAAGTTACAACCCCGCATATTCGACATCATCGTAGATTGGTTTGTAGAATTTCATAAAATGTTATCCAAATTATTGGGAGGTCTTACTGTAGTTAGATTGCTTCCATCAAATTCGAAAGAAGGGCACATAACATTCGCCATAATATTAAAAAAAAACAGCAACAAATCTCACTACGTGCGGGAAAAGGACCTTTCAGGCCGTTTTTATTGCTATTATGAGTTACACATTTTTTAGCAAAGAAAAGGAAAAAAAGTTTGCTTGACCTATCAAATATCAGTTAAATTAATTAATCTTGTATGTACCAGGATCTTAATTACCCATACTATGTTTATTACAGTGTATAATTATTGAATAATATAAGCATAGCCAGCACTGTTGTTGACTTTACGGAGATTGTAAAATTTAAATAAGGCGTTACCATTAATATTACCATAAAACATATGCGGCTATATCTATCTCATGTTGCAAATTCCATAGATAAATTTTATGTCCTCATAAATTTCACGATAAAATGCCACACTTTAGTATTCTCTAGAAAACCAATTAAATGGTGGTCGCTGACCAGCATCGTGAAAAATATCTACATTTTTTAAACCAGGTTTCTCATTACCTATCATCTCATTTTTTATTATTTTGAGTATATAAATTAACTTAAAGGTATTGTGTCACCTAACTGTCAACCCATTAGAGTAGATAAATAAAAGGATATGCCCTAAATATCTGATTATTTATAAATGTGCTTCGAAAGTAAATTTGTGTGTGACAATAAATTCAGACCTAGCTAACCGCAAAGCTTTTACTGACTCTGGTAACGACAATTAAAAATGAAACCAAACGTATTCCTTTTAAGACTCGTTTTTCATTAGGTATGGTTATAAGTATAATTAAGAAATTAAGTATCTTAGCCCAACATTAATCTGCAAATAAGTGCATCAACATAAAATAAGACATGACAAACGTACTAAACTTGCGTAAATATGGTGGTGATCTCACGAATCATGGACAATGAGTCATTTCATGCGAAGGCCTAATGGCCTTTTTAATTTACGACTTTGATTAAAGTGTCTACTTTTGTAGCCACTTTTACGATCTTCTGACTTTTAGGCCTTATCTATATACAGGGATGGGTAATTAATTTCTGGTGTCAATTTCACTGATGACAGAACGTCATTTTGTATGTTTACGTTTGATATCAGATTATAATTTGATATTTTAAACTATGTCAACACTTTATAGTATGAATATTCATTAGAAGATGTTGTAGTATAAAGCTAATAATAATTAAACTGTATTTTTATTGATCAATCCCAACGTGGGTGAAATAGTCTAATGTACGTTATTAAAATGGTGAAAATATTGTTTCTGCAGTAAGAAATTCAGTGATATGGATATGAGATGTATCGTAGTATTTGATTTCAACACTAATTTAATGATTAAGTACCTCACTTATTTAAACGTTAATCGTTATGAATTTATCTTTATAAGTAATAGCACAAAATAATAGCTTTTATGGTAAGAGTAATTTTTCAGAAAATCAAAACATGGGTTTTCCTAAACTTCCATGTTTTTTTAAAGTAACTTAAGATCAGAATACTGTAACTATTACCCATAATGCACTATTTCTAGTACCATTATGAAGTATTTCCTTTGAGATTTTCAGAACATTATTAGGCATTTAATATACTTCAAGAAACGGAATCCTTTGAGAAAATTGTTTTTTTTTTATACGGCTAAGGCGGTAAACAAGTATACGGCCCACCTGATGGTAAGCGGTTACCGTAGCCATATGGATGCTTGCAACACAAGAAGCATCGCTCACGCGTTACCGACCTTTCCCCCCTCCCCTATGGCGACCTTACTCACGCGCAGGAACACAACTTTACCCAACATAAAGTTATTTGGCTGCGGTATTCTGTAAGGTGGAGGTACTTCCCCAGTCGAGCTGCTCTTTGAGCGAATAAACGCTATGCTCTAATATATTATATTATATGTAATTCCTTACCGAAAACTTTGTTACAAAATTTTTTATTAGATACATTTTTTTCACACATCCGCTTCTGAAGTAAGTTGTGAAGTTATAAATCGACTTCAAATAAAGAATCCCTACATTCCTCTAATACGTCATCTTCTACCGAGTATATTAATCGAAACTAGTCTCGAGAGTACATATTGATATCACAAATGTAGGAAATTGGTTCCATTCGCGAAGCAAACTTTCCGAATTCCCACACGGAGTACCTACGTTAGAACCAATGTAACTTCGTAGACAGTTCTCAGGCTCTCCATGTAGTCGTTTTTGGAAGCAAATTTCTGTACGAGTGAATAATTTATTTAAGTTCCGATGTCGTGTACAGTACACACGTTGTTAATTTAACTTTTTTAATATGATCCTACATTTCTTTTCTGGACTGCTGTTTGAGACGTGGTTTACTGGCATTGGTTTACTCTTCGTTCTGTATGGGTTCACAAAGTTCCATCTTATCTATTCCAGAAATTAACTTTGGTTTACGCTTCGTTCTGTATGGGTTCACAAAGTTCCATCTTATCTATTCCAGAAATTAGTATTTGAGTTTTAGTGTACCTATCATCATCATCATCATCAGCCTATAATGTCCCACTGCTGAGCAATGAAATAATTATTTAAATAATACATTTTGATTCGTCGACGATTTTAACCACCGCTAAAGAATTACATTACGTTTTACCAACACTATAACGGATCTCTAAAATCTATCTCATAAATCTTCAATATCATCTAACAATTCAAACCAACTACATACGCCAGTGATAATTTATATTCAGTACATCATAACAATAACAAAAAAGTTAATTAAAGTGTAAAAGAAGTAAGGACATTGAATGACGAGCCCCGCCCTTTGAGCATCGCAATTTATATAGTTCGTCTTGCAACCAACCTTTTGCATGCTTCTGCATTTATAATTTGTTGGCTAGCATTATACTATGTCGTTGCCATTTTGTTTTCTTCTACAACAATTTATCTACGTACCATGATATTGCACTTTTAATTAATTATTTAGATGGTTTTTTTATTATATTATTTATTTCGTGGTGGTACAGTCAATTATAATGGTGCGTCCATGCTTGGCGAACCGAGCATGAGCCGAGCCACGAACGAGCACACTGCGAGTACGATTCGTGTAGCGTGGACGGGCTTGCGAGCCTCGAACGAGCATTCGTAGCGTGCTCGACTGCGCTCCGCCCGATTGTCAGTTTTTTCACGAACAAAGAGATTCGCATCGAGCTCGTTGTAGGCTCGTTAAGTACGTCCACGCTTGAAATCGCGAGCAACGAACGAAGCCTGTTCGTTCGAGGCTCGGCTCGTGCTCGCTTTGCGTAGCATGGACGCACTATAACGTTCGTAAATAAGTTCTTTTTAAATCAGTATGTACGCAGAAGAATTTTACTAGAGGTAGAGCATGGCGTTTCTTCGCTCAAAGAGCAGCTCGACTGGGGAAGAACCTCACAGAATACTGGAGCCAAATAACTTTGTTGTGTTACAAGCGTTCGTATGGCTACGGTAACCGCTTACCAGCAGCCGTGTCTTAAGCTTGTTTACCGAATTAGTAGTAAAAATATGTACCCACCTAAATCAACACACCAGTAGGGGCTTGCCACAATTTTTTTACATGGTTGTAGCAAGCCAGGAATTTTTTCAAAATATTTTCCTTTGAATCTCATCTTATTGTAGAATTCATACCTACGTCTTCACCTCGGAATTCAGCTATCATTGTCATAAGATTGTATCTTTCTATCCTTATTTAGAATGTACGTGTTGAAATCTTCTCCAGGTTTATATCTAGGCTAACATAATAACCAGTGTAATAGGCTTAGCTACAGGTACTAAGCGAGGGTATACTTGTAGGTGGTTTGCATTAATTTTCACTTACGCCTGAAGGCTTATGACACGTGTAATTAATATTTAACACCCACATTACAGTAGTACGTACTGCCTGATGTTTTAGCTTATTAGAGGAAAAATATTACATTAGAAATTTTGAAAACTGCATCGCCTGTCCTAATTCTGTTTTTCTGTCGAACAATTTATAAAATATACAGCTTTTTAGTTTCTGAAATAAAGAAAACGAGCTTACAAAATATTTTCTCGATCGGTGTCTCTGAAGAAGGAGGCAGAAAATCCAGACTCTGAAACATATTTCTTCAAAGCTATTCGAGTGGATTATCACCGTTTCTCGGGCATATTCCGAGTTACAAATAATCATTTCTTGACCAACATTATGTCTATTGTATCTTATAAGATCTGATCTAATTAAGAGACACCGGTGTCAAGATAAAATTAAACACTTTTCTCTCTTCACACGGAGACTGGCCAGGTGGCGCGGACTCTGGTTAAGATTCTACCTATCGCGCCACAGGTCGTGGGTTTTCCCACACAGGACATGCAATTTGTGTTCATGAACATGTCTGTATGTTCTGAGTCTGGGTGTAATTATGAATATTAAGTAAGTATTTACAAAACAAAAAGTAGCATATCTGTATTATATCAGTTATCTGGTTTCCATAGTACAAGCTCTGCTTAGTTTGGGATTAGATGACCGTGTGTGAGGAATGTCCCAGGATATTTATTTATTTTAACAATCTGGTACCCAGATGAATCTAGCGAATCTGCATCAGTGCTAAGGCCGTTAACCATTGTTATCATATGTAACAAAGAAAAGTTCAGTATTTTGGTAAACATAGCTTCTTTTTCAAAATAGGATAAGCTGTTTCAATTTTTAGTCCATTATTAACAGGTGCCAAAAATCATTATCTCAAGAGCTGTATCATAATAATTATAACCTAGTAAACTATGGTCCTCCAACGAACTACCAATATTGAGATTGCGAATCTCGTTCAAACTTCCATAATCGTATTAAACATAATAAATAATCTGAACTCCCCTCAAAGTTTGAACACTATTACATTATGGCCTCTAATCAATACCCTAATTGGATTTTAAGATGATTTTCTTTGAGCCGTAACTTCAATAATTATCTTTGAAGTTGGCTATTGAATTGCACGAATTTTGGGTAACACACTAATTTCCGTTAAATTGTGAAAATTAAATCTGATTTGTTCAGAGATTTCTAATTTGGGAAAATTATTTTTATTATCTTCTTGTATATTTCTTCTCTACAAGCTATGTAGAGAAGAATAGGTTCCATGTTTGATGCTTTCAGAATGTGGTGGAAAGATTTTACTTGGAGCATCACATACCTACTTATAAATTGTTAGCATTTTCTGTGTATCTGTAACGACAAGAATAATATCAGAGATTATAGGGATTTTATTTATATTTGACCAATAGACAGACGGAACGGTAACGAATGGGTGGTGCCCCTGTGTTGCAGGCGTACATATAGCTACGGTAACCGCTTACCATCATGTAGATCGTATGCATGTTTACCGACAGCAATATAAGCTTAAAATACTCAGCATGTTATTTAAATTAATATATTAGAAAATAAATCACAAGTAAAAAAAACCTACGCGGGCAAAGCCGAAGCGGGTCGCTCCTACCACAATAAATCTGAGAGTGTCTATTCACACGTACCGCACCGTCACGATAAAATGTGGTCAAGCTGTGGTTACAAGTGAATAGGATCGCGGCGGCTTTGTGCGTTTGCGTTGTGGTAGCTACAAAATGGTAAAATTTTTGTACCGCTAGTTCAGGGTGTCACTGGTGGTTGCGTTGTGGTGGCGACGTGGCTGCGGTGTGGTCGGTATCACACACGCGGTCAAGAGTGACGGTAAAATGTGGACCGTGTGAATTAAACTATTAATTTTCATACAAATTAGTGCCCGCACACGTGGCGTGGTTGTGATGTGGTTGCAGTGGTAGTGTGTGGACGTATGAATAGAGCCTAAATCTGATTATTTCAAAATGTATTGGTATAATCTTCCAAATCAGAACCGAATTTAATATGAAATATTGCGAATAGTATAAATGCAAATTTATCTGAATAGTGCAAACAATATTAAAATGTTATCAAGAACGTCGGCCGCAAAAGGCGTCTTTAATTAAACCTTTCATATCTACACAGATCTGGCGACGATTTAATATCACAGTAAATAAATAGCAGAACTTGCTCCGCATCAATTGAAAGTGAATCAAGATTATAAGAGTTTGATTTATTTTACATATTCTAGTAACAAGATTGCACTGATTAAATGAATGATCAGAAATAGTACGATGAAAGGGTAGGTACTAACTTTATTATACTCGTTTTATTATGCGTATAATAACTATTTGTTTGCTGTGATGCAAATATATTTGTCTATACCCTATCAGTTTTAGCACAAGTCGATAAGTACCTAAGTGTATCATTATTATTTGTGTTCCCTTGTACTATTGTGTTCCCTTGTACTATTGTGTTCCTTTGTAAAATTTTTGTTCGTTTGTATTATTGTCTTCCTTTGTATTATTGAGTTCTCTTGTATTATTGCAAATCTTCTATTATTCTGTCCGGCTGTGCGTGATGTCACTTATGGCAGTGACTGAAAATCAGTACTGTTACCCTGATATGGGCTAACAGTGTTTTACTGAGTCACTGACCATTTTTGATGTCACACAACATTACATTTTTCTTCCTCCTTGTTTTTATTTACCTGTATATGTTATTTGTGTGTGTGTTGTGTGTACATTCAAAATAAATATATTTTCTTTCTTTCTTTCTTCTATATTTTAGACTTTCGTTACAAAAAGGGAACAAGCCTGACTGACAGGCCCTTATTGGTGTATCGCTTATGTTGCCTTCCATTTCTCTATATCCAATTAAACTATTACAACTGTAATATTGTAATATTGTGTTATTTAATGACGTCATTTTAAATTTATTCAACTTACATTCTCCTCTCAAGAAAATTGTATTGAGTGGACGTGCGGTTCCCTGGTTGACGTCTAATGTACGTTACATGATGAAACTTCGTGATGACGCCTACAAGAAGCAGCGTAAATCTGATTCCATTATTCATAAGCAAGAATACAAGGAATTAAAACATTTAGTGAGCTCATGTACTTTTTTGGAGAAAAAAGCTTTCTTTGAGCAAGATATAAATAAAAATATAAAGGACTCTAAATTACTATGGAAAAATTTAAAAAAGACTGTACTCCCTGATTCCAAAACAGATGACCTGCCAGAGCATTTCGATGACCCTGACATGATAAATGAACATTTTCTTAATGTTCCAGGAGATAACTCGGTATCTATATCAGATCTATCTTATTACGAATTTAATAGATATGGGGCATCTTCTTTCGCGTTCTCACCTGTTGATGATAACGAAATTACTAAGATCATTTTATCTATTAAATCAAATTCTCTGGGCTCGGACGAGATTGGATCGGACATGATACTTTTAACACTCCCAACTACGCTTCCCATCATCACCGACATAATTAATAAATCGATCACCTCAGCCGTCTTTCCGGAAACATGGAAATCTGCAATTGTAAGACCAATTCCGAAAACATAATGACTAAAGACCCTAATCCCACAGAGGTCAAAGACCTTCGACCTATAAGTCTCCTTCCGTATATGTCGAAGATTCTGGAAAAGGTTATTCATAACCAATTATCAAAATACTTGGAGCATAATGCTATATTACCCACTCGTCAATCCGGTTTCAGGAAAGGCTTAGGAACACATACTGCCCTGCTGGATGTCGTGGATAATGTTCTCAGCGCTCGTGATACTGGTCTAAGTACAATTCTTACTCTGCTAGACTTTTCCAGGGCGTTTGATTCCCTAAATATTTCGCTTCTTTTGGCAAAGCTTACATACTATGGCCTTGATAATTCAGCTGTGCGTTGGTTTGACAGCTATTTATCAAATCGTTCTCAACGAGTAGAAATATGCAAATTAGATGGTTCGCTGTTAACATCCAAGTGGAATCCTATTAGTAGAGGCGTACCGCAGGGTTCAATTCTAGGTCCTCTTCTTTTCATACTCTATAGTGCAGATATTGCCAATGGTATACACAATTGCAAATATCATCAATATGCAGATGACATACAACTATATCTCTCATTTCATCAGAATGACACTGCTGGTGCAGTGAAGTTGATTAATGAGGATCTGAAACGAATATCTGAGTGGTCTGGTAGGAATGGTTTGGTTCTCAATCCATCTAAATCCAAATTCATAATTTTAGGCTCTAACAACCAGATTCAAGGTGTGAAAACCAGAGACCCATCAGTAAAAATCCTGGATGAAGTAATTGAGCGGGTTGATAGTGCACGTAATCTAGGTATCTTAATGGACAGCAAACTCCAGTTCGAAGGTCATGTGTCAGAAGTCACTCGTAGCTGTTTTTATAAGTGAAAAGTTTTATATAAAATTCGAAACTTCTTAAGTACTGACCTCCGCATTGCACTTTGTGAGTCATTGGTCTTATCTAGACTGAATTACTGCATTACTGTCTATGGACCCTGCTTACTTGGACGGTCTCAGCGTCTCATACAGCGAGTTCAGAATGCTTGTGCCAGATTTTGCTTTCCGATTCCACCTCGTGCTCATGTTACACCTTTCCTCAACAAGGCGAAATTGCTTAAAATGGAAGCTAGGCAGCACTTACATTTTTGCTCTTTACTTTTTGGGATAGTGAAGACGGGTAAGCCAGAGTACCTATTTGAGAAGATGGCTTGGTTGTCTGCAAGAAACGCCTATCAGACCAGAGCGTCGTTGATACGACTGTCAATGCCTAAACATAGAACTGCAGCCTTCCGTGGTAGCTTTAGGTATAATGCGACTAAATGTTGGAACAACCTCCCTCCACCAATTCGTAGTCTCCCATCTAAACACGCATTTAAAATTAAGTTAAAACAACATCTTCTTGACAATCAGATGTAGCACATTTATCTTCATTTCATTATTATTCGTTGTTTATGAGCTTATGTAAAAGTAAATCTGTTCTGGATTATCATTCTAATCTTAAATCTCAGAACCTGAGCCAGATGATATTGTTTCTTTTTGTTACTGTATTTACCGCTTTTTATTTTCATCTCTTTGTCTTATACCGGCTGTACTCACATTAAATTAATTGTATTATAATTAAATTGCTCACTATGTTTATTGCTGCACCCTCATTTAGCTTATGTTCACTGATTATTGTTCATATAAGAATTTATCCATATAATGGTTAATAAGGTTTTATTATTTGTTCGATTATTTTAATTTTAAAAGAAAAAACACTCGTTGATCTCTTCCTACTGATTTTCGTGACGCACACTCACGAGGCGTCGGCAGAATATCAGCGTTGGGGGGTACCTCAACATTAGGCTGAGTCGGCCGCCTTTTCTTTCCGAACACACAGATTCGATATTTATTTATACTTTATTTTACTGTTCTATTTTTATATTTACTATTCATTTGTGTTTTGGAAAAATAAAATAATTTTCTTTCTTTCTTTCTAATTAAAGCGTTATTCAGAACAGGTACAGTTGAATTATCTTGATTATTATTATTATTTTAACTGGCATCCCTTACCAATAAAACGTTATCTATCTATCTTATGTAGGAACCTATATATAAAAATGAATCCCTATATTTCCCATCGTCACGCCATAACTTAGAACAATTTCATGCATTTTTTTTTCAAGTTTTCTAATTTTTTGTAGAAGGTTCTAACGGGAAAAAAATTAAGAAAGTTTTAGAAAACTTAACGACTATATAAATTTTTCTAGGCTAGGGTAGAGATGGTATAGGGTAGGACACCACGCAAACGAAGTCGCGGGCAGCTAGTCAATTATATTTCTTAGGTAAAAAAAACTACTTCATCTTACAAGTAAAACCAAACTGCATACAAAAATTATACATTTCTTCAAAATCGCTGCCCGTCCGTAAAGATTTCACTGGAAATTCATTAGGCGCATGCAATACTATTTTCTGTCTCGTTGTTTCTCAATTTAGCGATATTGAAAAATTGTCGAGAAAGATTGCAATTGCTGCTTTGACTCACAGACTCGCTAGGGAGAGCTCGTCGAAAGACTACTTTCAAAGATTACCCTGTCACTTTGATATTGTATTCGACGGTGAATTTACGGAACATCTTGTTACTAGAGACATTTCTAGAGGTAGAAATTCATATTGAACAATGGCGTGGCTCTAAAGGATTTACACTTTTATTGTTGTAGTTTTATGTTTGGTTTTTCAATCGCATTTCACTAACTATTATAAATCTTACTATATATAAATGACGAGCTGAACGTCCCCGCGGTTTCACCCGCCTATTGCTCTCATCACTGTAGATACTACGATTGTAGATTCATTCGCTCTAACGAATAAACAATCGAATAACAATCGACCTTTCGAATGAAAATTGTCGCTCGCAACGCAGGTTGCAATAGTATGCACAATCTAAGGGTGAGCGCGAGGGCGAATAGATTCATTCATTCGGCCGACGAGACGGACAGCCAGCGCACAGCACAGGCCGCACGCGGTGCCACACGAAGCTTATTATGAACAATCGAAAGATAATTAATTAATTCTTAATTCGATTATTCGAATATATTCGAATCCAATTTATTCGAATCATTCGAATACGAATGATTCGAATAAATTGGCCAATCGAATAATTCGATTGTTTTTAGTAACAATCGCCCATCGCTACCTGGATACCAGCTTGATCCTCTCTAGACTCAGTTCAACGACGTGCCTTCAGAATTGTCGACGATCCCGAGCTCACAAGCGGTTTAGAGCCCCTCAGTCTGAGGAGAGACTTTGCTTCCTTATGTGTATTCTACCGCTTGTAGGTACAACGGACAGTGTTCTGAAGAATTGGTTAAGATGATGCCCACGGCTACCTACTACCATCGCAACTCTCGCCATCAACTGGGATTCCATCCTCACTCAATGAAGGGTGTGAAAAGATTTCTGCAGGGTCGGCAACGCGCGAGTGATACCGCTGGTGTTGCAAGCGTCCATAGGCTACGGTAGCCGCTTACCATCAGGCGGGCCGTCTGCTTGTATGCAAACGTAGTTGTATAAAAAAAAAAAAAAGGTCTTTGTGTCGGGTGCAACCTCAGGGCTAAATGTAATGGGAGAATAAAATGAAAATATATAGTAGATACTTACATTTTGCATTCTCAATAATCATAATTAATTAACTTAAATGCAAGCTGTATAAATTTTCATTTACATGTTTTGAGTCAGAGTTGAAGGCACTGAAGGTAGAATGAGAATAGTTAGCAAGTATGAAGAACATTTCTAAAGTTTAGTAGAACAGGCATTCGGAGTCAGCGATAGGTCCAACTATTCAAAGTGTGGGACCTATTGGCCGTACAACTTGTGAAGTTTCTAGCATAGCTACAAACCCGACATATTTCGACGCACACGATATGTAAAACGCCGCATTGAAAAATTACAATCGATAAGAAACGGTCGGCTTTGTAGGTAGTAGGTAATTTAAGTTTTATATTTTCTTAGGTAGGTAAACTGTCAAACGAATATTTCATTTTCAAAATCGATTACTAGTTTCTAAACCATCCTATTTAAAACGTTTCTTAAAAACGTTTATTTGATTTTCAAGTTCAAAATTAAAATCCCTTCTGTTTACATAAAAAATACAATTTGTCTCTTAAATAGTTTGCACAAAATTTAATTTAATATTCACTCATGTATAAAGCATAAAATTTGTAAATTGTGTTTGCCAAACACTTGCTGAGACATTGTTTAAAGTTTATTGAAGATAAAATTTTCAATTTAATTTGTTTCATTTTATTGTTAGCTTTTTGACTTTTTTGTGAAGCTAAATACTTATGTGTACACAAACTAATAGCAGCTGTAATTTAAATAATTTAGCGCTTTATTATTAATGTAAAAGGTTTATAAAAAAATTATAGTGTTAACATTACCCATAATATAGATTAATACAATTAATGTTTTACAGCCGACCGCAACATTTTTCATGTGTAGTGCGTAACCCTTATTTAGCGGGTTGCTCGTACCAGCTGCAACTGACTTCGGATATGAAGTATTTCATTAAGACCAAGCAAAGGACAACTTTCTGTAGGTAATTTTACTTAACCCGTATAATAGCTAAGTAGGATAAATAAAGAAAAATGTGACAAAATAAATGACAAATCTTAAAAATTTTCATCAGGATTGAATACGTTCATGTTCAATAAATATAGTGCTTACGAAAAATTACTACTTATTAGTAAACGGCAAACTGCTTGGCACAAAACTTAAACTGTACAGAAGCCAAATTTTAGGTCTCTTTGGTGGTGGGGGGCGGGGGGTGGACACAAGACATAAAAATTAAATAATCTACTAGTACGTATATTGCTCACCGGTGTACCTGCGCAAACCATTACCCACTACGACCATTGTGCCGAGCAGTTTGCCGGGATCTTCTAACAGGCTTTTTCTCATAATATTATAATGTATTTTTGAACTAACGTGATCATAGGTGATGAGAGCAATTATTAGATCATTAATAGAGCTGTTAATTAAAACATCTATATTGAAATGTTTACATCGATTACAAACTTGGGCGAACCGTTCAGGAGCAATTAAGATCTTCGATGTTTAAGACGTTTGCGTATACAAAACATTGTTTGTTTGTGAAATTGTTCTTAGTAAAGGGTAACTGTACATGGATGTGATTTATATAGATATTCAATACTAAAATAATAATCCAGCTATTTTACTTAAAGTGACATTGAGTATAAAAGATAAAATCAACTGTTAAACTGTTAATTAAAAAGCTTTAAGTTCTTTTGACCGTATACAATTCGACCTCAGTACCATATTTTGTTCAAGAGACATCAAAATATTACCTATATGTCTATATATAGTTAAGTTCTATAATAAGTTTGTTTATTTGTAACGTTTGCATAGTAAAGAGCATAGAGTAAGAATATATAGGGTGGCTGGTAATTAGTAAATGATACCTAGACAGACAATTCTACTCATGATAACAAACAACTTTCCCAAAGAATCATTATAGTACTACATACTATTTAGTTTATTTAGTTTATCCGGGGTGGATAAGACAAAAGACAATAAATGAAACCACGTAAAGTATTCATAAATACGATCAACTTTTACCATGAGACCAACTGTAACGGGTCGCTCACTTCCCTCCAATATGGCGAGGAGGGCGATGGCTGCCACACGCGTCATACTTGTGAACAGGTGCTGCTTGTGGGGGCTGGTCTGCTTAAGTTTGCTATTTATTTACTTATTAAATATTTTTTCAGTCTACTTTGTAATTTTGCCGCCGCGCCGGGGCACGCAATTGTTTTCAGTGCGATTAGAATGTAAATATTATGTAATTAATCTAAGCCTGTTTTGAAAAGAGTAATTGCTGAGTTTATTGCCGGCTCTTCTCAGCAAATGCAACCTTCCGAACCGGTATTAGAGTATTAGAGTCAGACTTTTCATAAGTGCCTGCGAAGGTCTATTTGAATAAATGATTTTGAATTTTGAATTTTGAACTACGAAATCGCAAAAAAAAATACAGCTTTTCATACAAAAGATACATGTCTCGTCGGCGAAAATGTATGAAAAGCTGTTTTTTTTTAACATAGCGTTAAAATTACCTTGTGAGAAACGTGAGTAGTTCCCACCTGATTATAAGCATTAACCGTAGCCTATGCAAATAAATAATATTCTATTATATTCTATTATATGGACGCTTGCAACACCACAGTATCCACTCACGTCTATAATATAAGTGTTTATCAAACCACATAGACAAATGATATAAATAAGGTTTATATTCATTCAGCGATGGAAAGAAGCATATTTTTTGTCAAATTTAAATTTAAATAATTTATTTTAATGTCTGCCTCTTTCGAAGCACATAATTATTTCGTTAATTAATAAAATAGTTCATTTATTAAGTATTTATGCTCGTAATTAACTTGTTATCTTAAGAGATAACAAGTTAATTACTTATTGTTATTAGATCTTATATAATTAAGTGGCTATAAGTTGGTTTTTATCTTCGTCATTGGCAGCCGTCTTTGGACTGATAATGTCACTAATTATGACGGTAAGACCGACAAACTACTTACCAAGTTGCTTGTAAGGGACTGGACCTCTACTTGTTGTTTTTTATTTACTCTATAAACTATTATTTTCAGGCACTTGATAGATTTATGGGCCGATCATCATTAAGAAAGTGCTGATCATCTCATTTAGAAAGATTATAAATATCGACTAAAAATAAATAAATTAATATATCATCTGAATATATCGATGTGCTAAATTCTAATCCTGAGTTGCCAAGTTGTCTAAACTGTTTCTAGTTATGTAATTACTATTTACTTAAAGTTCCACATTATAGAATGAAGAAACATCGGAATTAAAGTAGGGTAGGTATTAATAATTAAATCACAAGACCACACTTTTTGAACTTATTTTACTCCTTTAAATTCTAGTATAATTGTCAATAAATTAATCAACTCAGATAATGGACAATAAGTATCAGATTACGTGATTCAAACGTTAGGATGGTTATTCTAATAGAATTATTTAGCATATTTCAAAATCAGGTATACTTAACTATATCAGAATACTAAAGGGTTAATTAGGTCAGAATAATAAATAATCATTTAGGCCCAACTTTAGAAAGTATTTATTCAAACATATCCATGGCCACAACTATGAATTTACTCTCAAATCTACTTCCGGTTCGGATGGCCGACCATATTGAGAAGATACCGGTAAGAAACTCAATATTAAGGTCTTATGTATGGCCACTACACATAAAGAGTTATTCTCAGTATATAACAGAAATACACAGAACACACATTATAAAATTATCAATTGTTACAGTTGACAATATCAAATATACTTATCTTTATATCGACGGGCAGTATCACGATTATAATAAGCAACCACTTCCAAAATACACAAGACTGCACTGAGCCCAGACCTTCCCGCTTATTTTATATTTTACAAGTACACTTCAAGAATACAGACGGAAGTATCAACCAATCACAGAGACGGAAGTCTCAATACACCATAACCGGATACATTTTATCAAGAAGTGTCACTAATCTCATAATAACAAATTTAGTAAACCATTATCACAAAATTACAACATTCGTTGTTAATTATTGGAATAATTACTATCGAATTTAGGTATGATTAATAATATGATTTATCAAAGCCATTACATTGTTCAATTAAAATATCAATCGGAAGTCTTATTGAAATCTCCTTACATTACAATAAAATGTTTACCAACAATTAAATTATCGCAGTAGTAATTTGATGACTTTGTAATTATTCCAATCCAATTATCATCAACATTACAATTTAAAATAACATTAAGTTACACCGGAAGTTTAATTTAATTATTGCACCGGAAGTTTAAATAATAATCAAACCTTCAGTTCAATAGTGTTGCCATTGCAAATAATAAATTTATCAAAAACTTATTTCAATAGTGTTGCCACTGCAAATAATACATTTTTGAAGTACTTATTTAACTCAGATATTTGACTCGGATTTAACCAAATATCTAACACGGCCAGACTGACATGTACTTCGTTCTCGAAGTACCAACAGTACAACAACATTTATTTACGACACCTGCTGTATTTCTGGCATCTAGGCACAACCACAAGGTAAACCACAGGTACAGCCACAGGCTTAAGCATAGCCAGAAGTACAGCAAAGCTAAGATTTAATTACAGACAACCCCCAGTATAACAGCGAGTAAAGTCACAAGTAAGGCCATTGTTACAATCATAGATATACAATATTTCTAATTACAATTTATCTACATTTTCGAAGTACTAACCGTATAAAAAAAAACATTTATCCATGATAAAAGGAAAATCAGAGATATAGCCATAGGTACAACAAAGCCAAGTTCCATTTACAGACATAACCACAGGTATAGCAGCGAGTACAGTCACAGGTATGGCCATTGGCACAATGATAGAAATAAAATATTATAAAATATAAATTATGTAAACATATGATAAAACTGTAAAACCAGTAGGTCTCTCCATTGAAATATATTTACCAAAAACTGATTGAACGATGAAGGAAGACTATCAGACTAAAATTGAATATAAATCCTTAAAACTACTGAATACATGTACATAGATACATACAAGTTTTTACAGATTAATTAAATTCAGCTTGGCACCTCATCGAAACCGGCTGACGGTAAAAAGTTAATGAAATTCAATGAAATCTGCGTGAGCGAACCTCGGGCAAAAACAAATAAATCATAATTACTTAGTTCAAGCCATAACCAAAGTAAAGAGAAGTGTATCACATTTGCTGCACAAGGGACAGGCCAGAACAATTTAAAATATATCAACAGTCCGGGAACACATTGTCTATCCACAATTACATACAAAAATACATTTCAAAGTACATCTTATATCACCTCAGTATCCCAAAAAAGTACCATGAATTAATAAAATTATATATTTGATTGAATCAATGAAATATTTTTCATTGTAACATAAGAGAAGGGAATTGATTTTAGCACAATAATAATTAGAATAATTATGTCAGAATTTCTACTTGTTCGACAAAAATTATAAACATTATTCATTAATTCAATCAATAAATCATTGGTGCCGTGAATGACCCTTGATTAATTAATTAATCACCACAACACACTATCCCAATCTATATGAAATCTAGAATTTGGCACCAAGATTATATCATTGTACATAAATAAAATAATAGCTACAAATGTGGTGTTGATGTACCATTTTATAAATAAATAAATAAATTGTATCCTATGAATATTTTCAAATAATTTTGCATATTTATGAATATGTCTAATCTATCAAATACTCTAGTAACATCTTAAAATACGAATCTGAAATACATTTTGATTTTATATTATGTAGGTACTTACGTAAAATAATTTACAACCGCTCGGTCACACTGACAATTGCAAAGAATCTCTCGAAGCAATTTTTATATTCAGAGCTGTTACAAACAGAATATCAGGATAATAAGTGTTATAAATATTAATAGAACATAGACAAAAATAGATACAATTATTTTAATGCTTAGTGTAGAAATTTTATAAATATGACTATATCGGGTAATGTGATAGGTCCCACCACGGGCTGCCTCCGGGTGTGTAGACATTTTCACCAACCGATTATGTCGCAGCTTTTTTTTTTAGCTTTTTTTTTTTTAGCTTTTTTTTGTAACCAATTGCCTCGCAATACCAACCCCATTCACCCGCTGCCGGTGAGAAAAGTCAGTAGCAAACAATCAGTCGACCAGCGACATACAATTACCAATTGCCTCGCAATACCAACCCCATTCGCCCGCTGCCGGCGAGAAAAGTCAGTAGCAAGCAATCAGTAGACCAGCGACATACAATTACCAATTGCCTCGCAATACCAACCCCATTCACCCGCTGCCGGCGAGAAAAGTCAGTAGCAAGCAATATTATAATTCTTACATTTCTTAATACCCCTTAGAGCAAAGCTATCGCTCAGGAGAAAGGACAAAATTTCCTTCCAAAGGATCCCTTACAACTGGCATTTAATTTCTCGTAACGCCGATGGTCTCGACTAACATACCAAATCACCTACCTACTAAAAAAAAACTATTATTACGAAAAATATTATTACGATGCGAAGTTTGCCATCAAACCGAGATCTCAATTGTATTGCCAAAAATGAAAACAACGCCGCACAATAGAAACAGTTATCCAATGGCCATAAAAATTTACAATAAGCTCCCATAGGACCAAATAAAAAAGTGTACCCTCATATTTATTTAAAAGCAAATTAAAGAAATTACTTGTTCAACAATGCTTCTATTCCTATCTTCTATCTTATTGACATACCGAATATAATTTTAATTATTGGCAATTATCTGAAATGTTGGAATTAACCTAACAGATTTTTGGATAGATTCATTAATCGATGTTTGGACCAGATATAATTCGCTCGGCCTACCTGAAGTTATATTTCAAACTAAATTTGAAGTGTGTCAGTTACCGTAGACATTTATCGCTCTACTAGATTATTACTTATATACCTACCACCATCTAGAATAAAAATACTCAATTGAGTTTCGTATTACATGGCATTAAAAATTTACAACAAGTTACCTCCCGACATCAAAACCGAAACAAAATTAACCTATTTAATAAAATAGTTAAAGTTTTTAATTAATAACTGTTTTTATACGATTGAAGAATATTTTAATAATTAGTCAAATATTTTTGCTATGTAATGATATTAATTTAAGACTAGAAATCGATTGCTTTAAAATTGTATAAAACCTAGGGATCATTATATGACATGATTAAGCTTTATTTAGTTAAATGTTTTACTTCTGTAATTTATTATGATATGACTAGAAATACTATTTATTTAAAAACTGTTTAAATTTGAGTATGAACAATCTTAAGGGTCTCCGTGGCAATCAAAAGATTGCTGAATTATATAATTCTCTAAACAAAGACAACTTCATTTGAACCAAAATGTGTACCACTGTCGGTAACTAAAGAAGGGGACTATATGACTAATGAAAGGGAAACATTAATATTTTCAGGTATAACTGGTACTAATTCCTCAAAATATCGTTTCTGTATAACTTTTTTTTTGAGATAATCTTTACTAGCATAAAAATAAAAAGCCCTTGCAAGGCCTTACCAGACCAAATAACCAGCTTCATCATCTGCTGCTCCTATCGTCGATGGATCTTCTTTCAGACAGGATGTAGAATAATTTTTCAAGAGTAATCCAACGGCTTATCGTCAGTCAAACAAAACTCGCACGATTTCTGGAAAAAACAAGTACAACATTTTAGTTTAAGGGCACAGATTTTGCGTATCCCACTTCTGATGATAGATTTATGGGCCGATCATCATTAAGAAAGTGCTGATCATCTCATTTAGAAAGATTATAAATATCGACTAAAAATAAATAAATTAATATATCATCTGAATATATCGATGTGCTAAATTCTAATCCTGAGTTGCCAAGTTGTCTAAACTGTTTCTAGTTATGTAATTACTATTTACTTAAAGTTCCACATTATAGAATGAAGAAACATCGGAATTAAAGTAGGGTAGGTATTAATAATTAAATCACAAGACCACACTTTTTGAACTTATTTTACTCCTTTAAATTCTAGTATAATTGTCAATAAATTAATCAACTCAGATAATGGACAATAAGTATCAGATTACGTGATTCAAACGTTAGGATGGTTATTCTAATAGAATTATTTAGCATATTTCAAAATCAGGTATACTTAACTATATCAGAATACTAAAGGGTTAATTAGGTCAGAATAATAAATAATCATTTAGGCCCAACTTTAGAAAGTATTTATTCAAACATATCCATGGCCACAACTATGAATTTACTCTCAAATCTACTTCCGGTTCGGATGGCCGACCATATTGAGAAGATACCGGTAAGAAACTCAATATTAAGGTCTTATGTATGGCCACTACACATAAAGAGTTATTCTCAGTATATAACAGAAATACACAGAACACACATTATAAAATTATCAATTGTTACAGTTGACAATATCAAATATACTTATCTTTATAAATACACAAGACTGCACTGAGCCCAGACCTTCCCGCTTATTTTATATTTTACAAGTACACTTCAAGAATACAGACGGAAGTATCAACCAATCACAGAGACGGAAGTCTCAATACACCATAACCGGATACATTTTATCAAGAAGTGTCACTAATCTCATAATAACAAATTTAGTAAACCATTATCACAAAATTACAACATTCGTTGTTAATTATTGGAATAATTACTATCGAATTTAGGTATGATTAATAATATGATTTATCAAAGCCATTACATTGTTCAATTAAAATATCAATCGGAAGTCTTATTGAAATCTCCTTACATTACAATAAAATGTTTACCAACAATTAAATTATCGCAGTAGTAATTTGATGACTTTGTAATTATTCCAATCCAATTATCATCAACATTACAATTTAAAATAACATTAAGTTACACCGGAAGTTTAATTTAATTATTGCACCGGAAGTTTAAATAATAATCAAACCTTCAGTTCAATAGTGTTGCCATTGCAAATAATAAATTTATCAAAAACTTATTTCAATAGTGTTGCCACTGCAAATAATACATTTTTGAAGTACTTATTTAACTCAGATATTTGACTCGGATTTAACCAAATATCTAACACACTCATTGATCAATTTTCAATCTGGAATCTTTAAAACATAATTGATGTTTAAATGCCGATTGCTTTACTGGAAAGTAAATCTACATATACAATTCGACCTCAGTACCATATTTTGTTCAAGAGACATCAAAATATTACCTGTATGTCAATATATAGTTAAGTTCTATAATAAGTTTGTTTATTTGTAACGTTTGCATAGTAATGAACATAGAGTAAGAATATATAGGGTGGCTGGTAATTAGTAAATGATACCTAGACAGATAATTCTACTCATGATAACAAACAACTTTCCCAAAGAATCATTATAGTACTACATACTATTTAGTTTATTTAGTTTATCCGGGGTGGATAAGACAATAGACAATAAATGAAACCACGTAAAGTACTCATAAATACGATCAACTTTTACCATGGGACCAACTACGAAATCGCAAAAAAAAAAACAGCTTTTCATACAAAAGGTACATGTCTCGTCGGCGAAAATGTATGAAAAGCTGTTTTTTTTTAACATAGCGTTAAAATTACCTTGTGAGAAACGTGAGTAGTTCCCACCTGATTATAAGCATTAACCGTAGCCTATGCAAATAAATAATATTCTATTATATTCTATTATATGGACGCTTGCAACACCACAGTATCCACTCACGTCTATAATATAAGTGTTTATCAAACCACATAGACAAATGATATAAATAAGGTTTATATTCATTCAGCGATGGAAAGAAGCATATTTTTTGTCAAATTTAAATTTAAATAATTTATTTTAATGTCTGCCTCTTTCGAAGCACATAATTATTTCGTTAATTAATAAAATAGTTCATTTATTAAGTATTTATGCTCGTAATTAACTTGTTATCTTAAGAGATAACAAGTTAATTACTTATTGTTATTAGATCTTATATAATTAAGTGGCTATAAGTTGGTTTTTATCTTCGTCATTGGCAGCCGTCTTTGGACTGATAATGTCACTAATTATGACGGTAAGACCGACGAACTACTTACCAAGTTGCTTGTAAGGGACTGGACCTCTACTTGGTGTTTTTTATTTACTCTATAAACTATTATTTTCAGGCACTCATTGATCAATTTTCAATCTGGAATCTTTAAAACATAATTGATGTTTAAATGCCGATTGCTTTACTGGAAAGTAAATCGGTTATATTTGTACGCAGTATAATGGTTATATAATCGGAAATAGTATTTTTTTATTAGCCAAATTTTTTCACAAAATTGATTAAATTAATTTTGTTTAAAAATTTGAATTCATCTACACATAAATTCAATGTTATTTTAATACCAATCATAAAGAATATACTCTCATCTTATCTCACGTTCACAATTAAATAACAAGTACATAAATTACGTATCAAGAACTAATTTGAATGTTTTAAATAGGTTATCGCTATAAAGCGCCATAAAATGATAATCTGCATTTTTCAATCAGACATTATCTCCCCATTGATTAAGGCATGCGTACATCACCGTTTATAGCCTCGGCCGGCATTGACGCGACCTTCCGTGCGCTGATTAAAGTTATCGGTTCCGATTTACTCTGATGAGAGTCGTCGACTTGCATATTAATGTGATCGATGCAGAAATAATGTGTTAGCCTTTATTTTTATGTGTGAGTTAACTTTTGACGTTGTGTTTGTTCCATCTGTATTGGTTTGGAGGTAGGCCATAAAATTCTTGATTGTTGTTTTTGAAATCGTAAGCAAGCCAAATCTATTTTTTGAAAAACTAATTGGTATGGTCTGTATAATATAAACTATAGAGACCCCAAAACAGCTGCTTTTAAATGTTTTGTCTGTTTGTTTGCCACACTCAAAAACGAATGGGCCGATCGTGATGAATTTTGGCGTGCATGCAGATAGCCTATGGTATGGAGAAGGGCATAAACTACTTTTTATCCCGAGAACGCGGTAGAAACCGCGCGGGACAGCAATTTTTTTATGTATTCTAATTATGTGTTTGCTGAACGAATTTAGATGAAACATAGCACTTATATATAAATTATACCTTGTATTAAAATATGGGTAAATAAGTACATTGTGTATGTAACGCATTCCGGGCAACTAAGCAGAAACTAGTACAAATCAGTATCAAATCACAATTTACTAATTAAATTTAAAGACATAACATTATTTACACGCTATTTTATGAGCAACACGATTCAATCTGAGTAATTGATACGCGATATATTGGCAAATACGAGTTAAAATGAATGGGGAGAACATCGAACGCAAAATTTGAAAGCTATCCAGTGATTGAAACGGAACGACCTAGTTTCTGAATATTCGACCTTTGTTTACATATCAGCACTGAGCTATATTTGAACCACATTAATTAATTGCATATTTAGATATAGTTTTAAGGCGCCAATAAATCGACAAAGGCTACCGTTAATCAAATCTATTGACGCAAGAGTAAATAAGTATTTTAGAGAGGTAGAGCATAGCGTTTATTCGCTCAAAGAGCAGCTCGACTGGGGAAGTACCTCCACCTTACAGAATGCCGCAGCCAAATAACTTTATGTTGTGTAAAGTTGTGTTCCTGCGCGTGAGTAAGGTCGCCAGAGCTCATAGGGGAGGGGGGAAAGGTGTGAGCGATGCTTCGTGTGTTGCAAGCGTCCATATGGCTATAAATGCATTAAAAAAAAAAGTGCATTCAGTCGTTCACAGTGAATTCGTATATGCAAGAATGAGATGCGTTATAGTCCTCTGAGGCACGCGCCGCCCGGGGCAAGTGACAGCTTGGAATAAACGACGTAAGCACCAAACATTTATATAATCTGTTTATAAAAGCTACGTATAGAAAATCTTTCGACATATTATAAGAAAAATGAATCACCAATTTATTTGCATTAAATGCATAGATCTCGAATTAAATGTCATTGTAAAATTTGCCTGCTTAACAAAGTAACAGTAAAAATTGATTTTATTTAGAGGCTACTTTGAAATTTACCTTTATCGAGAAAATGTCTATCAAACGTGTTTTCTTTACATTAGAAGACTCAATAAGATCTCAAAAATCATATAATAAACTCGTATCCCCAAACTCATATAAATTTTAAATCTTTTTCTTTTCCAAGATAAAGAGATGCAATCAGTTTTTTTTTTCATTTTTTAAGATAGACTTGTACTTATTTGTTTTAAGTTGTAGTAAACATATAAAGCCTCTGAAGTACAGGGAATAGAAAATACCGGTAGATGCTTGGCGACAGATTTTCAACTGATGGTATAGGTCGGTTAACTAAAGCTGGCACGTTTCAACACATTTACACCGTCTCTCTCGCGCAAAGTCAAGCTTATGAGTATGAAGGAGACAGTTATTGTTTTGCTTTTGCTACTGCTCATAAATATAGAGTGGTCTATTTTTGCATTCGTCCATTAGACTTGACTGATTGCAAATTTATGAGTACTGTGAACGTGCCAGCTTTCGTTAACCGACCTGTAGCCATCTAAGCGGTTACTACGAAGTACCCAAAATCTATGTATTATGACAATAGGTATAGTAAATTACTTCTCAAGACGACATACCGTAATATTTTAAACGATACTTTATAATTTTTATTAAATTATGTTAAAATTCATATAAATCGACTAGCAGACCCCCGCGGTTTCACCCGCGTACGGTTTGAATTTTCTGCCTCGAAAACCAATGCACGCTACTGATTATTAGACTACAAATCAAACAGATATTTTCATCAAACAGACAAAAAAATCGAACTCAAAGAATCTTATTTCATTATTATAACAACAAATGAGAAAGAAATTAAATTAACTACAATCAAAATATTCTAATGAAATAGAGAAAATGAACTTTTTTTTTTTCATTGGCGTCAGCCGGGTGTGTATTTTGCCAATTTCCAGTTATATTATATAAGTTCTAGTCACAATAAATCACTTTCACATTAGTCCTCATGCAGTCAGTCACCGTCCGTAAAAGTCATGTTATACTACAGTGGTGGTCATGTACTAAAACTCTTCACGGACTTTTGAAAAGACACGATACACATAATTCATTTCATTTCACTTCACTGGTGCACATGGATTGATCTTTATTGGATAAAATACCACCGATAATAAGCAATAAAACTCAAAACACATGAATTTATGAATATAAAACTGAAAACACAACGTCACTCTGCAAGTTCCCGCCAAAAAGTCCGAGAAAATGAATTTCCAAACAAATTTCGAATTCTAATCCGATTTAAATATTTGACATTCCAATTTTAAAGAGCATTTCAGTTTCCAGATCAAAAGGCAGATAGAGCGCGCTTATTTAAAACTTATTTAACGAAAAACACTTTCTTTTTATAAATTAACATACAGCAGCTTACAAATTTGCAAATACAAATTCAAAAGCGAATACCAGGTGTTTTTAACCGACTTCAAAAAAAATAGGAGGTTCTCAATTCGGTTGTATTTATTTTATTAACCGATTTGGAAAATTCTTTTTTTGTCTGGAAGGGTACACTTCCCGTTTGGTCCCATTGTCATCAGATCAGGATTTGATTACTTCTTAGTGTACTTTGAAGTCGGTTTAAGTTTTTTGTAAAACAGTCCAATTATTCAATTTGTACCTAATTGCTTTTTTTGGCCTCACTCCCGTGTTCCGTTCGCTCCATCTAACTTATACTGTAATCTGTGAAAATCGGATTGAGATTTTCAAACATGTGTCAAAATAAAAAATGTTATTTAAATCAAAAATACCAAGGAGTATTGATATCAACTTCGATGCAAATCACCCCTAAAATAACTTTCTACCCCTTTTTGACCCCGTCAGGTGATGATTTTCAATAAAATACGAAACACATCTTCCATCAATTCTGTTACGGAATGTTTATGCAAAATTTGAAGTAGATCGGACCAAGGAATCACGTTGTCCCATACAAACTTTGCCCCCGTTTTTCACCCCCTTAGGGGTATAATTTCGGAAAATCCTTTCTTATCTGATGCCTACGTCATACAAAGAACACACCCTCCAAGTTTCAGGTCTCTACGATCAGCGGTTTAGGCTGTGCGTTGATTGTAAGTCAGTCATTCAGGACAAAGCATTTTATATAATATAGATTAATTGTATTCTATTGATTGATGTGATTTAATTATTATCTCAAAGGGTTCATTTTTTTTTTTACGAAAGATGCATAGAAGTCTCTTAAGTACAATGATGGCTTAAAATGACCTGCACCTATTCATTACCAGCGTAACCCATCAACTCTAACCAGTTCATAAGTAACTGCTGGTTGGACGTAAGACAAAAATACTATCATAAATCTAAGCAATAAGCGCCTAGCAGCAGGAACAAAACATAATAGAGCATAACAATATTGTTAGGAATATAATACTTACGGACACCAAGAGATCGTAGTAGCTCGTTAGCTTTCGCCTCTGGCTCGCCCTCTCTCACAAAAGGGAGCTCTCAGACGAAGCCTTTATGCTGCAAAGATTTCGATACAGGCCGGCGATGGCGTTTCGATATTGTGATTCTTTAAAGATGTACATATAAAATCCTGAAAGACCTGCTATTGGCAAAAGCCTTTTGAAACAGTTTTCGTTAGTTTGGCGATAAGTTCCTATAATTTAAATTGGCTACGGACCCTCATCGTGGTCTTAAACCTTTTTATTTGCCCTTGCTAAGGGAGGAGGATATCAGCTGTCATTGATGTATTTTATTGTTTTATTGAGGATATTTTATAATAAAAATTTTGACAACCAGTTACATAAAATTACAAAAAAAAGCTATTATAGCATTTGCCCGGATATTATGAGAGAGTTTAACTTGATTTTTATTCTCAAAACGATATTAGATTGAGATTGTATCTTTTAAATGTAATAATAGCTGTGTACATGGAGGCCGGACAACGTTCCGGACAAGTGTATTGTTAGCTTCTGTACGTGCACTTATATCAGACGAGAAAACTATCGTTACTTAGTGTTATCATAGACAAATTAGAATTTCTTGTTCTATGGTGTTATGAACCATATTCGTTAGTTAAATTAGTTAATGAACACACCTTGTGATAAATTACTTAGGTAAGATGAATATTGCTAAGCATAGTTCAGTTTACTTTGTTGTTATGCATTCTTTTACAAAGGAGATTGATTCTAAAAGAATACGTTCTGTTCTGAATCCAATAACTGAAAACCTTTATGAAGTAAAGATTTTCAAGGATCTACCTATCTGTTCTCTGTTCAAAATATACATGTATATTTTTAAAATATAGTTTTTTGTATCAGAGAGAACATACCTAGAACAGACCTATATGTTGTGTACATGGACGTAAAAAAAAGGCAGACGTATTCTCACTAACAAAAAACTGTGTCGCTCAAGTCAGGGAACGTAAGTTACCCTACAATCTACATGAACATGATTCCTCCAATTAAGAAGCATTCATTTATTATTTCGCAACTGAAAACTTTAAAAAAAGCTAACAGCACTTTAACCCCATTTCAAAAACTACTTACAAAAGAAGTCTTATATCACGTAACCATTGTCGCCCGCATAATCAGATCCACTATGTAACAAGGTTCCAAAATAGACGAGTGGTTCTTTCAGACGGACACCCTTTGTACCACCTTGTCTCCGAAGTGAGTTGAATAATAGAAGCTTTGTGAATGTAGACCGTTTCTCTCCTTTCGGATTAAATTTACAATATTTTCACCGTTTTAAATGAAGGAAAGTTGTTCCATCTATCATACAATTTATTTTTTATTATAATGTTGTCTAACTAAAGTTAAGGAAATTATGGAATAACGCATTGAAAAAAATTCAATTTGGACGTTATAGCGTAGGCTCCCAGCATCGAACAATTTAACCTAAAGAAGCCTAATAAGTTAATGCTTGAAATATTTCGCCGATTTCCCACCTCCGATAATGCACTCTGATTGGCTATGTCAAGGACGTATGCTTTCTAATTGGCCAAGTCAAAAACACACGATGCAGTGATCACTGACTTGTTGCTGAATTGGATTGCTCGGTATTACTACTCTTAAGGGATTTCTCCAATGGCTAATTCACTAAGAAAGGGTTTTTCATTGAAAGCGGAATAAATAAGGTTTTCCAAAAGGTTTATAATATATATGTATAGTATAGGTGATAGATTTATAAATACCGAAACAATGTTATCTTTTTACGATTCGCTCGTAGCGCCATCTCTTGAGGGCTCTCGCGAATTTACTGTCACAAATGCACGTCGGCGTCGAATCGGAACACCGCCGCGCCGTTTTCAATATCTGTCTATTTGGTCAATGTGTGTGCGTAAGCAGAACTTTAAATCCTATCGTAACATTTTGTCTACTTTCTCAAACAAACTTGTAGTAAAAAGTATCAAAAGATTATTGTGCATCTTTACTACCTATTGAAACGACTTTATCGTGAAAACTTTTTGACTGTAATAAATTTGAGGCAAGATTCGCCGTCAGGAACTGCGTCAAAAAATTGATAAGCCTTTTGTCAAGCGTTAGCAATTTCAACCTGCACTCTAACTCTAAGTTTTAAGTGTCAATTTTCATCAGCAAAGTCGTGAAAACAGTCTAAGTGTAAACAGATGTACTCCTGTGAGTGTCTTAGAAAATATTACTAAAACTCCTGACTCAGGGTCCCTTATCGTTCCATTGCCGGTTCACTGACAGGGGTCTTCGTAAAAATTTAATGGCTTTAATCTTTTAAAGCCCTCCAAAGTTTAGGGTCCATGATAGCCTCCCGTTTACGAGGAACTCATAAAAGTTCAGATGGTATACTAGGTACTACCTACTTTGTAAAATAAATTTATAGCATGGCATGAAAAGATAGTAATGATGAATCTAATGGTGCGTCCATGCTACGCGAATGGAGCACGAGCCGAGCCACGAACGAGCCTACAACGAGCACCGTGCGAGTCCCTTTATTCGTGAAAAAACTGACAATCGCGCTCGTTCGAGGCTCGCAAGCCCGTCCACGCTACGCGAATCATGCTCGCAGTGTGCTCGTTCGAGGCTCGGCTCGTGCTCGGTTCGCCAAGTATGGACGCACCATAAGAAGTCTGCAATTCATAATTATAGCAAATAATTGGTCGGTAAATTAAATCGGGTTTACTGGTTGTTATATGAGCCGCATAAATAGCCTAGGTTATGTTTATAAACACTAGCTGTCCCCCGCGGTTTCCCCCGCGTTCCCGTGGTAAAAAAGCTTATAAATTCATCTAAATCAGTCAATCCGTTCTCGAAATATCATCAAAAGAATGTCTTCCTTACAATTTGTACGGGAAAATGCATTTTATTAAAAAAAAAAAATCCATTTTTCAGATTTTAGGTATTCTGCTATTCGGCGTGGACACAAATCAAAGATCATGAAAATCGGTCCAGCCGTTCTTGAGTTATAAATGGTGCAACTAACCCGTCTTTGTTTTATATATAGAGATTTTATATACAAAGATTCAAAACTCAGGACATGGTATGGGATTTTTATGAAACTAGAAAAACGCAATTTGTGGTAGGTACCATAGAAAGATGTTGCACATTGTGACCTACCAGTGAGTATTTAATAGATAAATTAAATAGAACGGCTATAATATGTGGCAGTAGGTACATACCTTATAATGTCAGTTTAAAAGAAACTTCGAAAGTCTTATAAAGGTAGGTAGTGTCAGCCTCAATAACAGTAACCACAAGACAAACTAGACCTTAAGTTTTGGGTAGTAAATTAAATTTTCAAGGACTGAAAATACAGCAGACTAGAAGCAGTATTTATGTACATATTTTTTCTAGGCTGACGTTGCACTGATAGCAAGTCAGACGAGCTGACTGCAGGCGATTCGACGCCAATAGCGTTTCTTTTATATTCCTTTGCAATTCCGTAGGACATGCTTTTAGTCTGACTCTGGTATTCAATTATTAATAGGGTTACAATGTTTCAATTTGAAAGCAGTTGACTAGATTTTTTACTCAGTACTTCTAGTAACCAGAAACTTGGGTAAAACCACTGACTAGTTGAAAATAAAAGAGCTCTAATAGAAATAGGAAGTAGGGCCACAGGAATGTAGGTTACATTGTTAACAAAAAGTGCTTTCAACTATAATAAGCACATTTGCAAGCTCGTTCGAGCTTACGACGTAAGCCCTCTATTTCAATAGGACACATGGCTGTACAACCAAACAAAGCAACCATAACATGTAAAAGGTGAGATGTCTAAAAACGTACACAGCCTTCAAATAAACCTTGAGCAGATGCCACGTGACACTTTGAATGATTATGATCTTTTTCATTTATTATTGAGTAGCTGTCTCCCGCGGTTTCACCCGCATTTCCGGGATAAAAAGTAGCCTATGTCCTTCTCCATACCATAGAAAATCTGCATGCCAAATTTCATGATGATCCGTTGAGTAGTTGATGCGTGAAGGCGTAACAATCAACGAACCTCGGGGGATAGAGGCTAGTTTTTAGGGTTCCGTAGCCAAATGGCAAAAAACGGAACCCTTATAGATTCGTCATGTCTGTCTGTCTGTCCGTGTATGTCACAGCCATTTATTTCCGAAACTATAAGAACTATAATGTTGAAACTTGGTAAGTAGATGTATTCTGTGAACCGCATTAAGATTTTTACACAAAAATAGAAAAAAAACAATAAATTTTTGGGGTTCCCCATACTTAGAACTGAAACTCAAATTTATTTTTTTCATCAAACCCATAAGTGTGGGGTGTCTATGGATAGGTCTTCAAAAATGATATTGAGGTTTCTAATATCATTTTTTTCTAAACTGAATAGTTTGCGCGAGAGACACTTCCAAAGTGGTAAAATGTGTGTCCCCCCCCCTGTAACTTCTAAAATAAGAGAATGATAAATCTATAAAAAATATATGATGTACATTACGGTGCAAACTTCCACTGAAAATTGGTTTGAACGAGATCTAGTAAGTAGTTTTTTTTTAATAGGTCATAAATTGAAATTAATATCAAATACTCAGGTCTATACTACCATTTACTTATATACCTACAGGTTTGTACGGAACCCTCGGTGCGCGAGTCTGACTCGCACTTGGCCGGTTTTTTGATAATCTTACTGACTCTATCTGAGTCTATGTATAATTATGATTTTGTTACCCATGCCGCATCCCGATTTATGAATGAACCCAGCACTTAGACACGTAACACTGAATAGTCCCTAAAATAGATACATTCGCAGAATAGATATAGATCTACCTAACTTCATAATTTGATCCCGTAATTGGGCATTCCGTTCAATTTCTCAGTGCAATAGCAGCTTTACAAGTCTGATACATAATAAGCTCGGTTTGCGTGCTTACAAAGCATAAAGCACCGCTTAGAAATGAAAGCGTGCTTATTGTTTTAAATTGCCGACCGCCTATAATGTGACAGTGGGCGGAATGCGTAAGTCGACTGTAACTGGAGAAAAAATATATAAAAAAAGCTCTACGCCATTTGCTGTGAGAAATCGTTCCATTTTATAGTTTTCTTCAGTAATATTTTATGTTGCAATATTTTCAGCTGATGCTTCAGTATCGAAATTTCTATTAGATAAAACTGTTTTAGTATTTGCTTTAAAAACATTTTTTTATCTCTGCTTTGACAATATTTTCGATTGACTCAGATCAGATTGACAAGGTTTTAATATAAAAACTTTATGCGTCTTCGGACATGTTGAGGACTAAAGAAAATAAAACTCTACCTTGCTTATAATGCTTTATTTTATTTATGCGATATATAGAATTCATAGAGCCCTAGTTGATTTTGTTGAGATTTTTTAGCTGAACTTTTCTATCTGGTACTTGTACAGTCGAGGACATAAATATGTATACACTTTTTGAAATTCAAATGCGATTTTCTCGCATGTTTAACATTTAAGTGTTAAACTATTACACAAATCATAATAGTATATGTTAGAAGATTCTGCCTTTATAATATCTCATAATTTCAATCAGTAGTTTAAGAGGAAACCGTTGTTGAATTTTACTAATTGTATACATATTTATGTCCTCGACTGTACATACGTAGTATTTATATACTCTGAGCTGGTACTAAACGAAATTCTCAATATTTATTTAAGTTTTCAATCTCAACCTACTTAAAACAGAACTACCGTATGACTTCATAATAGTTTCAGCACAATTGTGTACTGAATGTGTTCAACTGGATAACTTTCCATTGAACAGACTAAAGGCTAGTAGCGCCGTGAATTTAGCAATACGTAATTGACATTTGACATACAGAATTCTAACGGAGCTGCGTAGATATTTCGGACAATGCCCGTGAGGGAATAACACGATAGTATAGTATTTTCTGGTACCCGCTTGGCTGGCTACCACCCTCAAGTTAGAATCTGTTGCCAAGAACTGGTGTGTGCCGGCATCTTGAGAGCTAGTTCGATTCTAAGCTTTTTATGCTTACCACCTTTAGTCATATCAGCACTTATCTTTTAAGAGAGGTGGAGCATAGCGTTTATTCGCTCAAAGAGCAGCTCGACTGGGGAAGTACAGTCGAGGACATAAATATGTATACACTTTTTGAAATTCAAAAGCAATTTTCTCGCATGTTTAACATTTAAGTGTTAAACTATAACACAAATCATAATAGTATATGTTAGAAGATTCTGCCTTTATAATATCTCATAATTTCAATCAGTAGTTTAAGAGGAAACCGTTGTTGAATTTTACTAAGTGTATACATATTTATGTCCTTGACTGTACCTACACCTTACAGAATACCGCAGCCAAATAACTTTATGTTGTGTAAAGTTGTGTTCCTGCGCGTGAGTAAGGTCGCCAGAGCTCATAGGGGAGGGGGGAAAGGTCGGTAACGCATGAGCGATGCTTCGTGTGTTGCAAGCGTCCATATGGCTACGGTAACCGCTTACCATCAGGTGGGCCGTATGCTTGTTTAACGACTAAGTTGTATAAAAAAAAAAAAAAAAACATGATAAGATTTTGTTCAAATACAAGCCGATATAAAAAGCCAATTCTAGAGATATTTCCAAATTGTCTATTTGGAGTTCGTTGTCTTGCCCTGTTCCCAATTTCTTGGAGTCGGTGCAATATGTCCGCTTCTTCCATTCTGCTCTTATATCCGTCATACCAGCATTCACTTGTTTCTTACCCGTGTCATCTTTCACACAATCCATCCATCTCTTTTTCGGTCTTCATCATCCCGTATATCTATTCACTTCCATATTCTTAACACTTTTAGTGACGTGACTTTAATTCCTCCTCATAACATGTCCATACCACGATAAACGGTTCCCTCTCAACTTTTCAGTCACTGGCGTTACTTTCTTCCTCTTATGTACCTACTCATTCCTTATATTTTCCATTCTTGTCGCTCCACACATCCATATCACCTTTCATCTGTCTTCTTCCATATACTATATTTGGAGGTGGCCATAATTAAACGATATTTAATTTTCCTAACACTAATACTAATATACGCCTTTCCCATATTCCAAATTCCACCCAAGTTCTAAAGAATTTAGGGTCAATTAATGGGTTTCGTTGTAACAAGTAAGTTTTCAGTTAGGTATTTACGGAGGTAGTTAATTACTATTACTGTTTTATGCGAATATGGTTATTAAAAGTTTGTTGGCTATAGTAAAAGAGAGTGTATTACGATGTTCTTTATCTAAACTACGAACGTTCAATATTTTTTTTTTCTTTACACTCCTATATTTTTTTACGATCGAAAAAGAACTTTGAATAATAAAATACAGCAGGCTTATCTTTTATAGTGTGACAAAGTATTGTCTGCCTACAGCCTTCAGTCACGCAATAGCCACCTATGCAAATTCACCAACTAAGCTTGCTCCATCCAAATAAAACTATAGTATAAATTCCCCGAATTCTATGTGTACCACTAAAAATAAATACTATGGGAACGCTAAAAACCTTGCATAGGGTTTCGTGTTGTGTCTGACGAGGAATGTGGCATGCTATCTATTGTGCCCGCGACAGCTGAGTTATTATTTCAACGGTATTTTTTTATTAAAAATAGGAGGCGTTTACTGGAAAATAAACACAGCTATTGACATATTGCGCGGGGTTTCAAACCTAGCCGCTACCCACATCAGCATACCATCACCCAGTCTGACTTACAATTCATTCCATTGCTTATGACATAAACACAGTTGCACGTAAGTCTCTACAGAATCGCGCATTGTATTACCGCCAAAGCGAATTGTCAACGTTTTTAATTGATTTTTATAAGATTTATGGTAGGAGACACAGTTCGCGTGCGGTACTCGCGTGATTTGTACGGCTCGACGTCGCGCGTGACGTCGCTCGGGGAGCCTTCCCTCACAGGGAGGGGTCAACTAGACCCCCGCATACCAGTGCCGGGTGCAGTAGCATGTCCGACCCCGTTTCGCTATGAAACGACACTTTTATTTCCCCCTTACTCGAGCCAGAGCAAGAAATCAGATTTGTACGTTTCTTATTTAGGTCGTTTGATGAGGATTTTGTAACATTTTGTTGCTTTCAACGAAAGTTTTTTTTATGCAACGAAGAAGTAGAAGGAAGTATGAAAGTTGGTAGACATAGATTGCAATTAATAAACAAACCAATTGATGATGTTAATTTTAAAATATATACAGACAAATTAAGAACCTTATATTTTTTTATTCGGCTAGAAATATAATTCCAGGAACCGTGTTTCAATTGATTAAAATATTCTTATTAACGACGAAATAAAAGTATGAATTTGTTTCCACATTAATATTATATGACTGGTAAAACGGGACCAACAAAACAAGCAGAATTTTAATTGGAATAAAAAATGTTTTATTATATATTTAAAAAAGTGAAACAAATACACTTACTGGCATTGAATTCGAGCTTGGGCCAACCCAAGCTCGAAATGTCATACAAACAAAATAGGTGTTTTCAACAAAAAGAGGCAGCTTACAAACGGTGTTGTCATTTTAAACTACCTATAACTACGGGCCAAGCAATACTCAACGTGTCTAATAAATGAAACACTTTTAGCAGTCCTCTTTTATGTCAATCAAGCACAACTTCTAAAAAGCGTCCAAAGAATAAAAATAATGAATATAACATTACAAATGATTCAAGTTGGAGCGGCATTATTTTTTGTTGCTCCGCGTGCGATTTCCTTAGACAAAATCACTTATTTCTCTCTTTGTGTAATGACAGGAATGAAAATTTGCTGAAACGTATTAAAGCTTACGATCCACTGGTAGCTACATTACTATTATATTGCTAATGGAATACTAAGCTGCTGATCCTTTACACAATTGAATTTAGGTAAGGACACGAAATGTGTTGTAATAAATGATCGTAAGATTATGTCTAAAAAGACATATGTTTTTATCAAAATAATATGATCACTACCCAATTTTTTTACATCAAAAAGGCGTCAAATATATAAGTTTATTTATAGTAAGAAGACTGTAAAAGGCAAAGCATACAAACTATTAAACGTAAAGAAGCGACAATCACACCTATTGCTAATTTATAGTCGGACGCAGACGTCTTATCAATACTGCCTTATGGCTTCACTCGGTCACAGACACACCCAAAACGTGTACAAATAGGCTGGTTCTCCAGTAATAGTAGTTGATTTCAGGTGCCTAGTGTAGGCTTTCAATCGCTAACAAGTGCTTTAAAAGTCACGTGGTTTTTCTTAGTTCAAAATCAGTCAAACTAATGAAAATTAAACGAGCGATAGGTTTATTAGGGTGCATTGAACATTTTCAACACTTTCATCTGAAGTAAAGATTGATCAAAGATTTAATATAAGTCTATGTTATCTTCCAACTTTTCGTTATAAAGCATATAAATAGGTCATGCGGACTTCACCTTACCAGCTTTTCCTCCAAGTGGGTTAAAAGGGATCATAAAAAATCCAAGTCGTTTATCCAATCCAACCTCTTTACTTATTCTAACCGCACTTTTGTTAGCCGTAATCAACAAGGGAAAGCTTTCTCTTTGATCTCATTGGGCAAATATTCAAGGAATTGCTATTTTCACTAAGCTCTTTCGAGATAAACAAAATCTAATTTCCACGATACATTTAAGATTCGGAACAAGTTATTTTTGGTAAGTGGAAAAATTCTGCTTGAATTATTTAAAGATAAATTTGTAAATTTTTTTAGTAACTTAAAGTAGATAACATCATCTCTGGGCTTTCTATTTTTATCTTCAGATCCGATGATACAACTTTGTCAATATCTTAACCTTATCTAGAAATTAAATGGTTTTTAAAAAGAACACGTCGAAATATACTTGATATTCAAAATCAAATGCAGCAAAGCATTTTCAAAAGGTTACCGTTTCCAATATCCCCATACAAATTTATTTAACCAGTGTAAATAATATCAGAATCATGCTTGTGTTACGTTACACGGTAGCCGATAAAACTTAAAGGATATTTTTAAAATTCCCCGGTGCTTGCCGATGGAAACAGAATACGAAATTTCCTGGCACTCGGAAGAATCAAGTGTTTTAACCGAACGGTAACTATTTCTGGCGCAACACAAATAAAACCAACCAATTGGGGTTTTCTAGTGGATCTTATAATGGACTTGATGGTCCTACTGGCAACAAAATTTAATATGGTTAGGTATAGTTTCTTGCTCACGAAAGCAATAAATAGTTAAACCTTTATATAGATGGACAATTTAATGACGTATTATGACGTGACATAATAGCTTCCTCCATCAAGACTAATATTGAAACTCCAAAGCATATTCCTTAAGTATCCTTACCAAAACCAAAGCCCAAACTTTACCTTACGAGCCCTCCACAAGTTTATTACCAGCAAGAAATCGAATTTCCCTCATTGGTCTTACATGGTAAGCTCTCTCAGAAATCAGGAGGCGGGCAGTGCTGGCGAGGGGCCAACTTCGGAACTAGTGTGGTCTTTTTACATTTAATGCTCTTAAGTTTGATGTAGTGGACTCCCCAACTTATGAGGTAGCTGAGATTAATACTATTTATTTTGCTAAGAGGTTTAGCTCAAATTGCTTTCTCGGAAAATTGGTGTAACATGATGAAAAAGTTTGATATGAAGCAAAATTTTATGTTCGACAGAAGCGTATCTTGGCCAATAAGCATTTCTTGGAAGGTGTTCACAAAATACATTGTTTATAACAAACTTTAGTAACTGGAACATATTATATTTATTTCTTTAAATTGATAAATATTAGTTAAATTGAGTTAATAAGTTACTGCAACAAACTTTGGTTTATATTATTATAACATTTGATGACTTTTCCAAGAATTTTTAATCAAATGTAAAATATAACATGCTGCTAATTATTGCTTATTGTTGTCGCTTGGAGCTATCCAGAAAAAGTTGGTATTTAATAATAAATAATTTTTAATTTACCCGAAGTCTATCTCCTGCCGTGTAAACGTCAGTGGAAACAGCTTTATTTTCAGCTCGCAGCATTCGTGAGCAAGTTTTTATTGTGCCCGCGTCGTTTGTCACCGGTAGACAGAGGGAAGCGTTAATTTGACAAGGGATCTCCTGCCACACTGACCCACTTGTGAGGATTACGTTATTCTACTTGTTACCTTGTCACAGTTTTTGGAATCATTATAAATGATACCAAAGATTAGGTGGGCAAGTAATGTGATGATAACTGATTGGCAAATCAATCGACTAAACGTTTTTCTTTTAGGAAAAAGTTTTGAAAGCCTGTTTTGAATATTTATTCCCAATAGATGAGTGTATATGAATCAGACGGTTGAAAAGTTCATAACTAGGAAACTAATTGGGCCCTGGAGTCTAGATAGTCGTTGTGGATGACTCTCTAGAGCCTACAGCGGGTCGGGTATTCGGAAGGTATATTTTATTTAGGTTTCGTGCGGTTACTAAATTGTTGGCACTTTATTGTTTTGTTTTCCCCGTATTCTAGTAGTTCATTGAATTTGTGAAAATAATAAAGTTTTATCTTAAAATAACAGAATGTTATACTGTTATTTTCCACAAAATATGTTCAGAGCTACCTTTAGTAATAATCTAAACTAAGTCTTATGTCTAAGCTCTTTTGTATCAAATCAACGTTTTCATCAAGTGTATTCCGTACTGTGGATAAAACTGATATAACTCAACGAGCAGATTTTGTCTCTCAGTGGTAGTTTATGGTATTTGATCAAAAATTCTACGAGGCATCTTGTTATTAAAGGTCAACTATCGCGAATAAAATTTGCTATTGTATACCAGCCTCGCCACAAATTGAGTTCGATTTTCATCCGGAACAAACATTTGAGTGCGGGAAATGGTCTGTCGGTCCTAGTGGTTGTACGCAGGTACACGACATGTACTAGGTGGACAGATTATTAAAGAGATATTTGTTTAATAATATTAGCAAGATATTGACCCTCATTGAGCGGTGACACGTTGGTTATGATTATAATTCAATAAACTTGGAAGCGCTCGTGGTGTAGCATGATTAGCCGTTCTTAATCGATCGGCAAAGTTTAGCTACGTCTGTCGTGGTCGGTACCTGGATGGGTGACCGCCTAGTGGTATTTCAAACCGAGCGTTTCTGTGCTTCGGAAGGCACGTAAAGCCGTTGGTCCCGGTTATCACTTAATTGTAATAGTCGTTAAGCAAGTTGGATGCCTCCTAGGCGGCTTGAAAAAATATTTCAACAGTAGGTTGACCACTAGCCTACCTCCACCAATCCGTAGTGGGCATGCGTGGTGGAGTATCGCCCAGTCCCGTTCACCCTCATTTGTGAAAGGAGGCCTGTGCTCAGCAGTGGGACATTATAGGCTGATGATGATGATGATGAAACTTGGAAGCAACAATTTTATATGAATTTTTGATTAATTTATTTTGAGCTGAAACTATACTATAGGTACTCTTTCGTTACACGTTGTATTTACAAGTTGTATTTATGCAGTCTGTATATAATTTAACAAGTTTCCATAATACAAGCTTTGCTTAGTTTGCTTAGCCCGGTGTGTTTTCTTTTTTAATACAATACAACTGTCCTCACACCAGATATAATGTTCATAAATTGTGTAAACCTGACGTTAGCCACCGCGAAACGGCGCCGCCGACGAGTCCTTTCTGCATAAACCAAATTATTTTGACACCCCTTTCCCTAAACTAATGGGCACAAACTAAGGTGTGGCGGCGAGATTACGAGGGTCAAATTAAATCAGACGCATGTATTCAAAGAGCGAGTGCTATTTTATGATCCGTGAATATCGCGCAGGCATTTCTAGATGTTCGGATCATATTTTTTATTGTTATGGAAATACGAGTTTTCCGTTAGTTGGAATTTCAAAAGGGTCGATTAGGACGTCTGGTTTCGAAGGTTCCGTACAATAAGGCGCCCCCTCTTATTTGTAAGATGTGCCCCACGGTCGAGTTCGGCTGCATTTCTTTCGAGGGTTTGGTAAATTTTTACCCCAAGATTTCTTTGTGATATCGCAGTGACTTTTAAAGTTCGCGGGTATTGAATTATGGGTTCGTTCGCTCGATTGGGTTTTACTACAGTGTGAAAATACTTATGACGACCATAAAATATCGTATTCAACATTTGTATTTTATTCAAAATACTGGCATGTCACGATTTATAGTGGGTGAAAGATAGATTTTACACGAACTACCAATGTATTATAGTTCTGAAATAACTTTTGCCAATTTTCGTTTCAAAATTACCTGCTACAAAATATGGAATCAAATATAAGTTTACAAGGTTGATGTATCTTTTATGGCGATGATATTGATTTTCTACCCAACATTTGTTTGTACCTACCTATGGTTTAGTAAATTACCTTCTAGGAGCCAACTACTAACTATACCAATCTCACTTAGTTCCAGGTATACATTAGTGATTAGAATTCTCGTCAAAAATAACAAATAAAATAGCTTTGAACGTAGTGGAGTTCATGACAAATGAAGCTAAAAAACTTCTCACTGAAAACTATGAAATCTCTCACTCATACTCATAAAATTTTATTGAATTTTCCGTCCAATATGAGAAGCGACCCGTTATTGATGGACGCGCCATGACAAGGCGCGAGCGCTAAAACTGTACTCCTGGATTCTGTGGAAGATTCTAAATATAATCTGGAAATTATAATAGTTCCACTACTTCAAACTAGTGGAAGGATAAAAGTGGTACAATCCAAAAAAGCAGAGTGGAAAGTATCCCTCTCTTATAACAATTATTAGACTTAAGAGTAAGGCCGATTCTAATGGAAGGATAATTTTGAACTTTTTACCGTTAGACGTGTTTTTTTTTTACTTTTAATTTTTGTCGCACGTTTATTATTTTTTTTTTATTTTTGTACCTTTGGCAAGCGTCTTTTTAAAGGCTCAAGCGCTACAGAATATAGAACATTACATCGTATCATATTTAGAAATGACTTTGTATCTCTTTTTAAGACGGCGAAGATCCATCACTCTTGCAGCACATAGATATACGAAAACTATGGATAGAACAGCCCGTGTCCTATGAATTATTTGATCGATTGGGGTAAATGGTAAATAATCAATAGAATATAAGTGATTGATAGCGGATTTATTATTAAAATAATATAAAAAAATAAGCTGGTAGTAAGCAGTTACTTCGGTTCTTTTCATATATTTATCTTTCAAATTCAATATGTATATTCTATGGTATATACTACTTGACTCAGTAAAGCTGAATCGCAATCATAGATCCAATAAAGTCTGGAAATCTTGCCGAAGATCTACTTATTCAATAATTATAATAGTTATACTAGACTTAAAAGGCGACTTCTGAAACATAAACTTAAATATAAACCTTTTGTCTTATGGAATATTCCGCTGCATAAATTATTTATGGTCAATTTCCACTCCTTTGAACGCTGATAGTTCAGCAAATCGTTAACCGTTAACCCAACCATTCGGAGGCACCATGGCGTGCGTTTTATAGCACGGTTATGGTACGCAAGACCCAACTTTGACTTCAACCCTTCGAATGCCACTTTCGGGCAAGATTTGAATACAATAGGTGTCTTTATTTTGGAGATATGATAAGTTTTAGGGTACGATATTGCAATCATATCGTTTTGTGTATTATTATAACGTGTATTGTATCTTTAAAATTAAAATCTTCATCATTTCCTCCATTTAAAAATTGTATCGTATTACAATCAAAGCGCCAAGATTAAATAATTTAATTTGAAACCTGGCCCTATGACATTATGGTTTATTTTCAATTAAAACAATCAATTTCCTCATTCTATAATAGAGCCTGCCGTAAATCTCCAAAAATTCTGCAGCTCTTGGTGTTTTGAAGTGATGGACCCATAGAGTTAGAATTGTATCTCACTCAATGGATTTACCTGTTCGGTTTTACCTGATGTACTTTTCTATAAGTTTTTTTTAAGTTTAGAACCATTTGTTATTATTGCGTTCATACATTTGATTGAAAAATGCTCTTAATATTTTTTATTTATTATACCCTCTATGCCATTAATTAAATAGTTTGTGGCACAACGCATGCACTTATCATACAACTCGACAAATAAATCACAACAAACGTTTCATAGTTCGAATATTTCAAGCTTTTGCATTCAACGTACGCATAAAATGAAACATGTATAATTTATTTACTTGAATACATGGTTTATTCCACATGCAAGCACTTTTTTAGAAATAATTAATGCGAACTTCAATTTTGAGCATCCAAAACATCTGCACTTGCTATGAACATGTATTAGTTCTTAAATATTTTTTCAGAAGTTCACAAATTATTTGAGAATGAAAATTCAAAGTCGTCGGAAAAGTACTTTTGTAAATAAAAATTGAGCTTAACTCAACAATGATACCGTATCATGAAATATAGAAATATGCAGTCTAACTACCGTACCCAGAGACGACAATTAAGTGTAAGGTGCCGATCCCACAGAGAGAGTTCTAGAGTTCTGCGTTCCGCATTCACGATTGTGCACACAGCAGCAGTTTAGAGTTCTAGAGTTCTGCAATATACGCTGCTGTACCTACGTGGATTACGTAACTTGATTGCAATGAAAATCAGATTGAAATTACCTCTAAATCTGTTTGTATTTGCAATTATCAGAACGTAAAAAAGTTATCAGAAAACCGATATATTGAACCGATTACAATTCGAAAATGATTGAAATTTAGTTACGTAATCGCCCCGCAGATCACACATTGATAACAGTGAACGCGAAACGCAGAACTCTAGAACTCTCTGTGGGATCGACGCCTGATGATTCGTTATCTCTAGACCCGTCCCTTCATAAAGCTATTAAAAAAACAAAAATAGATATACTTAAATCCGTCATTAAATAGTAATTGACGTCTCTGAGTTCGGCAGTATGTCAGTTAAAGTCAGTAAATGCTTTATCCATTTTCATATCCGATACATAGATTACAGAACAAAAGGTAGATAAGAGCTCTCCGCGCAATCTATCTGCCTTTTGGACACACGGAAGTGAGGCCAAAAAGCAAATAGTACAGTTTATTAAAAAGAAAGTGTTTTTCGTTAAATAAAGTTTGTTAAACAAAGCAAATACAAATTCAAAAGCGAATACCAACTATATCTTTTTCAATTTGTATTTGCTTTTTTGGCCTCATTCTCCTGTTCCGCGCGCTCCATTTGCCTTGTTCTGTAATCTGAGTCCGTATATACCCCTGTCTAGTACGCTAAATGATGCGTATATTGAACATGTAGTTTATTATGTGATTATGATAAACATGATACTAAGTTATAAAACAAAAACACTCCATAATTGCAACATTAATATGTTTATACGATTATAAATCCAGAGAATTCTGCACCGTATTATCATTTGTTTCATATGGATTATGAACTTTGTGAATGTTCGTGTATTAAACAACACCCATTATGGCAAACGGCCTCATATAACGACCCATTTGAATGCAAATTCAAGTGTACAAAGATAATTTAAAGGATTTTAGTTCTTAAGATATTATTAGGGTCGTAGGTCACTTTGCACATGTGCCGGGATTTATTAAAGTAATTATTTACATTGTTCTACAAAGCTCTGAAATAAGTACTTCCTTATTAATTTCTTGTTCAAAAATATACCAATCAAACGTGGTAGGTAACGAAGAGACAATTTCAATATTTTTGTTGATGATAGCTCAGTGGTAGTGACTTCGGATACCGAGACGAAGGTCCAGGGTTCGAATCCTACAATGAGCTTGAGCTTTCAGTGAAGGAAAACATCGTGAGGAAACCATAGCACGATGGTAAGGTACTTTGGGGTAACCACCTGGCTGGCTACTACCCTGAAGTTAAACATCTATCGCCAAGCACTTATCAGTTTATTCCGACAGCTGCACTTGAGAGTCAGTTCCTTCTAGGCATTGTGTGCTTACCACCTTCGGCCACATCATCACATACTATGGGGAGATTGCTGTCAAACACATGCGAATAAACAGTAAAAAAATATCTCAATAAATCAATCTTTGAAAGATCAGTAATACCTCAGAGTATATAAATACTACGTACAAGTAATACCATCTACAGAAAAGAAGACAAAAGAATATCACGAAGTACCAGTATTGTATGCAAATTAACCAACTCCCTAATAAGCTTTTGTAAGATCCTCATCAAAACATAATGAGCTCAACAGAACATTACAAGTAATCAAGCGAAAAATAATCTCAATGTTTAACAAACAGCCACTCGAGGCAAGTTTTAACATGTCATCAATCATTAAGAGATTGATGGATGGTGTTAGGGTTGACAGTAATGAAATTTTACCCCCGCATTCAATGCATTTCGATACGGTAATTACGTATTTAGCTTTGTTGAATGGGAGACGAGATTCTTTTTATTATTTACTTAGGAGATCATTTCGTAACAACGAAAACAAAAATAAATTCTACTAGTAGTACGTTTTATGTTTGAATGCTAAACGGTTAAGAATTAAAAAAAATAATAAGCCTAAATATTTATATATATTATTTTTCTTATATACTGAAATATTGTTTACACACAGAGATGAGCCATCTCTGATCCGAAACTAAGCAGAGCTTGTACTATGGAAACTAGATAATTGATATACCACATATACTACTTATTATATACATAGATTATTACCAGATGTGATCATAAGCCAGAATGAACAGACATTCATTCACACAATTTTTTGTTCTGGGTAGAATCGAACGTAAAGTAGAGTAAGTATCTTACCATCCACGCCAACTGACCTCAAAACCTTTCATAATCAAACTTTACGTTATTTCAAAATATAATAACAAATAGCTCACATACACATACATACTAGAAAGAATTAACGCTCTCAAGATTTACCTCGAAGACTTTTATTTTTCCATTTCTAGAACACCCGCAAGCTAATAAGACATGTATTAAAAAGGCTTTTAAATCGAAACGGCATGACACAGAAGCAACAAAAACTGACATCGAGACGTGGATACGAATAAAGACGCGCTGTGACAGCCTGAGATGCCCAGATACAAGAAAACCAAGATAAAAATGCACTTGTTATCACAAAAGTTGTTATAAATTTGATCCTTATTCTAGTAAAAATAAGAGCTGAATCTGAGTTTGACTGAGGGAATCATGTATGCAGAGTTGAACAGTCTTTTAGGTGTAAATTATTCAAACTCGGCTCATCCAACGATGCTTGGCTGGGTCTACTTTTTACCGCCGTAAGCCTGTCTTTAAAGGTAAACGTAGGAATTATTTAGAGGGGCTGGATCAAGAATTAAACCACAAGATGTCACTGTTGAATGCTGATTCGACTCTGATCAAGGTTTCCAGTTGAATTTTTAAATGATGCGTCAAGATCTGTTTTGGTTGAGGTTAATTTATTTTGCTAATTTGTGTTAAGAGACGGCTGAATAATTTTGAAATATTGCATATTATTATAGCTAAGAAGTCATAGAATGAATTTCCATGAGTTTATACCAATTGATGACATGCCATATATATGACAGCTCATTTTTATTTTCTTGACATTGGGGCCCAAGTCTGCTATTTCAATTGTGTTCCAATGAACTTTCAGTGGTGTCAAAATTGTGACATTTTACAGTTTTGATAGTCTACTTACTAACAGAATAATGTCATTATGGCACAATTTTGACACCACTGAAAGATAAACATGTTTAAAATATATTAAACTATGTTTTGCCCGCATAGACGTAGTAAGTCTTTGGTTGTAAAAAAACTGCTCCAACCGCGTCCCATCTAAAGCAATAGCCGCACAGATTTAGCAAAAAAGTGATAGACCTAATAAATTACAACAATGATATTAACACTAAGTCCAAAAATACATTTCATAGCAATGTTCCTAGTAAGTTAAGTGGTCACTTCGATACACTATTTCCAGAATTAGATATCCTACCCTAATGACATGCTATTACTGATGTTTTGTGTAATTATGTCAGCCATTTTAACCTCAATACGCGACTATGGAGCCTGAAAGCACAGGGAATTGCATTTCCAAGTGCTTTCAGGCAATATATTATTTCTGAGGCAATTATTGATACACTGGGCAAGGCAATTTGTTTCCATAGATAGATAACCTTAGCGCATCATTAGTTTTTAACAATGTTCGGAGTTCAAATTACAGATAATTGCAATTGTCGTATGCCACGATTCGTGTATGTAAAATTTAGTTGTCTTGAAAAAGATGCATAAAATTATCTCATATGATACGACTGTCTTTAGCGATATCACAAAATTTTGCAAAAATTAAGAAGCTGAATACTACAAATACAAAACTATTAGGTAATTTATCTAATTCCTAAAACACTTGTTACCTCTAAATATTCCATTTCCTACAACTACAAACGTTCCTAAGACTATACACTACCTTGATAATAAATAAATCACATGTCATGTCAAAATAACACCAAACACGTATCAAGTCCGAATATGACCATTTATGGACCAACGCTCACGGTGCGCTTCGTGACCACGCGACCATTCGATACGCACCAAACCTGTGTAGTGTGGTCTGTGCTCTCATTATAATCTATCGATATCGATGATCCAAAATATTCTGTACATACTGAATCGGTCACAATCGAATTTTTTTGTGGATATAAGTAAGGTAAGTATGATGACTTAAGAGGTAGAGATACTTAGTATTACTACCAAGTTTCGATATTATTATGGGATAAATTTAATACTAACTAGTAATATAAATTTGGATTTTACAACATAGATGAGACAATAACGGTCTTACTACAAAAAACTTACGCATCAGTTGAACACGTGTTTATAAATTTCCTTACTACAAAACTGTGTTTAACGGTTGTTTTGAGCTAGACACGATTTAGACATGGTTTAAAATTTAAACACACGCGGAGGGTTGTCTAGCAGATGTTTAACAACACTTTGCTGTGAAATTTCTCATCGTAACCATAGAATTTTCTATTCTGTGCTTAAATTTGATGTAAAATATGTTTTTTTTTGTATATAATTGATTTTATGGACCGCAATAGGTAAAAAAATCTACATAACAAAACAAAACATAGATTTTTTTTCGGGGTTTTTTAATGTTTGTATTTATTCCTCTACTATAATTATCAAGAACCGTATTACTAACTTTCGCTCTGATGATAAACTATTTTGATAGTTCTATACACCTACCATGCCTTTACAACAATAATGTAGTAATGTTGGTACAATACCTTAATTTACTAAAGAATGCGGAATTACGTACATCTTCAAACAATAAAATAAATCTGTGAAAATTTGTGAAACCATCGCCTATAATAATAATAATATAAAATCATTTAATATATAAAACGAGTCATGAAACTACCGATATATTTTTTGTATTATCGATCATCGATATCCTTACGGTACTATCATTTACTTTATGGGACAGCCGCCGTCGGCATCCCACCATGCCTCCGTAAAGACACGCCTACATTCGTGGCCACCATTTTTGGCTTCATGAGGTCTTGACACTGACTCAGACTTTCGATGTAAGAGAATTACTTTCTTGTTACTTTGAAAGCGTTAACTTATGAGATTCCAAATTGAGATAGCCGATGTTTGACAAAATGTTTGTTGAAGCATTGGATTGTTATTAACCATACTAATTTCCACCTATCCACATAGATATCTTATAGTGCGTCCATGCTTGGCGAACCAAGCACGAGCCGAGCCTCGAACGAGCACACTGCGAGCACGATTCGCGTAGCGTGGACGGGCTTGCGAGCCTCGAACGAGCATTCGTAGCGTGCTCGACTGCGCTCCGCCCGGTTGACAGTTTTTTCACGAAGACAGGGATTCGCATCGCGCTCGCTTGAAAGGTTCGAGGCTCGGCTCGTGTTCGCTTCAAATCAAATCAAATCAAATCATTTATTTGCAAAAAGCGTAGCTTGGACGCACCATTATGTTTTCAGGGCATATTTTTTGTTCCAACATGTGTGTTTCTATCTCATTTAAGTCCGTCAACTATTGCAACATTCCCACAACGAAAATAGGATATTAGGATACATTACACATTAGTAGGAAAATGTTATTAAACAAAACGTGACCAATATAAAAAACCGGCCAAGTGCGAATCGAACCCGCATACGAAGGGCGGAACCCTAAGACATTTCTTGTATTCTAAAATTAAATAGGACCCTTTATAGATCATTAAGATATATCTTACTAAATTATATCAACTAAAAATGTAGGTGTACAAGGTAATTTTAAGAACTGGCACGTGTATGGCTTATCGTTTGAATGAAAAAGAAAACAAGGAACATTCATCCAGCGAAATATTTCCGTGCATAAATTCCAATTTTAAATTTCCCGCGTTCTGCATATTAAAACATTTCATTCGCCATTTCAGTAGTTGCTCTACCAGGCGTGCCGAGCTCCACGGGAGATCGGTTGAATGCACACTACAAAGGTCGGCAGTGATGTGTTTCCTTTTATTTATGTGATCCTGGTACCTTTGCTTGAACATGAAGAGGAAAAATTCTAAACATGTACGAAGAAAAGTCGTCACCAAAAACTGCTTTATAGAAACTGTAACATATTCGTTGCAGTTTCTATAAAGCAGTTTTTGACACAGGGGCTTCTAAAGTTCTAACCAATACACAAATATGATAGTGTAATGGCGCGTCCATGCTACGCGAAGCGAGCACGAGCCGAGCCTCGAACGAACAGGATTCGTTCGTTGCTCGCGATTTCAAGCCTTAACGAGCCTACAACGGGCGCGATGCGAATCCCTGTGTTAGTGAAAAAACTGACAATCGGGCGGAGCGCAGTCGAGCACGCTACGAATGCTAGTTCGAGGCTCGCGAGCCCGTCCACGCTACGCGAAGTGTGCTCGTTCGTGGTTCGGCTGGTGCTCGGTTCGACAAGCATGGACGCACCATAAAAGGTTGCATTCGTAAATCTAAAGGCCAAGTCAAACATAATAATAACAAGGAAGGAGATACTATTCAAAGAAACCGTGACAGTAAACAATACAATCAATTACTTAGCACTTTCCCCATTTGTCCGCGCAAATACACCCCCATTCTCTATCTAAAAAAATCCAATTTCGCATCCGTCTATAACATGTGACGCCGAGAAAAAAAAACGCCGACTCTGACAAAGCCGTCATAAAGTTCCCAAGTAATTCATAAACTGGGAAAGTGCCATTCCGCTGGTGCCCCACAGATTCGTCCCTACGCGACAGAGCCCTATTAATTTTTACGATCCATTTAATTCTTTAACCTGGCAGAATCGATTTATAACAGTTTTATCGCCAGACGAGATTTAACGCGAGTTGTAAAGCTTCTGTCGGTGTCTCGACACAGTATCGCATTGAAAACCACCACTGACGCCCGCTAATTGGATTTACTACTTTATTTTTCAATTATGAAGAGGGTAATAATTCTTCGTACCTACATCATATATCTACTCATTTATAGTACTACTAAAGTAGAGTTTATATCGAACCCATAATTTTCTATCAGCCCACAGCTTTATTAAACGCTAGTTACTCGAATAAACATGGCCGTGGAACATATCACAGTTTGTATGTACAAAACAGATAGGCTAGGCTAGGACCCAACGCGTGCATTTCAATCGTAAATCAATGAGAATGCATTCACTTTGCATACACAGCTATTAGCACGAACCGCCGCTTTCATGCAGCGCCGTTTCATAAAAATGTTCCCGAAAACACGACAAAGACATATTCATTACTGTAGTTTCATGTAAGTAATGGGAAGAAATATTTTTCCGTGAATTGTTTACACGCTATTTTCGTTTCTTTTAACTTATTTCTTAGGAATATATGGGACTAGCTGCCCGGCGCGACTTCGTTCGCGTGGTGCTACCCTACCCTGTGGTGATACCCCACCCTACCCTACCCTATATGATTAATTACCCCGATTTTGCAACATTTTTCACTGATGCTTCGGTCCTATTAGTCGCAGCGTGATGTTATATAGCAGCCTTCCTCGATAAATGGACTATCCAACACAAAAATAATTTTTCAATTCGAACCAGTAATAATAATAAAATAATAATAAATATCCTGGGACATTCCTCACACACGGTCATCTGATCCCAAACTAAGCAGAGCTTGTACTATGGAAACCAGATAACTGATATAATACATATACTACTTTTTGTTTGTAAATACATAAAAAAATAGTAGTTCCTGAGATTAGCGCGTTCAAACAAACACACTCTTCAGCTTTATAATATTATTATTAGTATTAGTATAGAAGTATAGATTTAAACGTCGTCGTTAGCCAACTACAATTAAACTTAAAAAAAAAACAGACCCTATAGTAAAAGTTTGAATTAATACTTACATCCCTTATGAGTTCAGTGATAAAAAATACATATAAAAAAAATACTCTTTGATAGTGGTGATGATATATAGGCAGAATTTATAAAATAGATTGAATTTGAACCCCATTTTTTTAATTAAACGTTCTGTTACATTCTTGGCCTTTTGAAATATCGCCATTGGATTTTTATATGAATACGTCATAGAAATAAATATACCTAGAAAGAACGTCGCCATACTACACTAATATACAAAACAGGCCAACTTTTATAGGCTGCTGCGCGTAACAGCTACGTTTTACGCTCCCTCTGCGTCATTCTGCTTGTCATAATGACGTTCATAATGATAGTAGTTGTTAAAATATTCCAATTAAAATCGGGAGAAATTTAAATATTGATCATTATTTTGCATTTTTATTTATTTTTATTTGATTTAGCCCCTAACAGTTAGAGCGTATTTTTATCGACGCGTGCACAGCTGCTACTCTCTATCTGGATGTATCCTTAATCAAAGGAATACGTTTAGTAATCTAATTAATTCTTACTTTTCGTGTAATGAGATCTATTCGAAATGGAACCAATTAGAATACTGCTTGCACGGTAATAGCATCTATATATTTACCGTGCTGCTAGTGACATAGTACGTAGTGACATCTGGAGTCTAGCCACTGTCGTCGGTAATAAATAAATAATTCTGGTGTCCTAATCACGCTCAAAGTATTAAATTATTTAAAATATTGCTTTTTTTTACCAAGCATAAATAAAACTGGGTACTTATTTATAATTGTAAACTAAATGAACTATAAAAAGCCTGTATTATACCTACTATATCTTTAGATAGATAACACTCCATTGCTCCACCACCTGAAAAAAGGAATACAAGAACTTAAAATAATGAAGAAAGTAAGCTTTATGAGTAAGGGGGTATATCTTTACAACAGTATATAAATATAAGTAATAATAATAGTAAAGGCTTACGTACTAGGTTAACATAAAATCGAAATAGATCAAATATCAATTACAAATAGAACAGTTACACCGCTCCGAACGCGTTGTCAATAATGAATGCTGATCGTCGGGATCGAATCAGCGAGTTTGCAGTGCATGCATTGAAATCATAAATCAATTGGATAACCGATTACTATGTGTGCTCAGCTATTAGCGATGCTTCCATTGCTCGTGAGTGCTCGTTCTAACTTGGATACGCTGCATAGCTTATGGTTCAAATAAACTGCCCTTACATTATAATTTGTTCCAATTTTGAATTATTCCAATGGTCATTCCGTTCTAGATTCAAATCAGTTCAAACGTTTAAAATGTCAGTCAGTCATGGTCATAGTCATATTATATGCATACAAACATACATAATAATATATTTGTTCTAATTTTGAATTATTTCAATGGCCATTCCATTCCAAATTCAAATCAATGGACGAAGAAAATGCCTGAAATGATGAGTTGACGACATCCATCGCCCGTCCGATCCGTATGTCCGAAACTGGATAAAAAAAGGCTAACATGATGATTTTGATAATTAGTTCCCGAAAGAATGCATGTTGTGTTGGCAAAAAAAACTGGCTCTATCCTTTGGATCGCGAGAACCAATGGGTTAAAAATATACCTAAATGGCGTAGTTTTTGATGTTATTTAGGTTTCTGTAGTAAAAGCCTTAACCATACCTAGACAGTTTAAACAACAGACAGTTTTACAAACTATTATGCTTCAAGTAAGATCAATATGTAAACGAAAACATGCCACGTTAAACTCTTCCAGCTCCCATACCATAATAATAGCAACATTTAATCATATCAAAAGCTATTGTCTAAAACAACGTTGAAAAGTCGACGCGTCCATCACAAGCCCGTATTGTGTACACGCATGCAAGCTATGACTGATGGCGGAAAATCAATTTCCATCGACCCCCGACGTCTCACTTACGACCCTTACCATCCCCCGCCGCACTGACGCTAGCTGTTTTTCACCTTCGTTACACACGTCAAAATAATAGAAATATGATGAATGTACTTGTGTTAAGAGCTTTACACACAATAATAGAAACGGCATGGTCAAAACAGTGTTTTCAGATGGCACAGACTTTCTTGGACATTGTACTTTTTTGCCCCGAACGTAAATTAATGTAATTAGCTACTATTCACACTGTATATTATAGGAGTTCTAACTATTAGTACCCTATTTTTTTTCAGTGACATTTTTTTTTTCATTTTCTGTTTTCTAAAAGTTTGGGATAGTCTTATAACACCATATTCGCGCGGCTTGAATCCTTAAGGTAGTTTGCCCTTACTGACACTTGTAAAATGTCCACCTGTAAAGTAGGCAAGAGATCAAACCATTACTATTAAAGCAAAACTAACCTTAAATATTACACAAATGTGATTTTAAAGAATTTTTCATGTGCACTACCCACTGGCTGATCTAAGATCCGCGAATATTTTGTTTTTTATCCGCAACTTAATGGATAGCCGTTTTCTTATATTTCCGTGCCGTTGTTTTTCTAGTGTGAAAGCCTCCGAGCAGTAAGAGGAAATCGTTTAATGTGTATTTAAATATGTTTCTGGGTGGCTAATGTGCGTGACTTACGCTCGCGATTTAATCGTCCCAGCGAAAATTTATTCACTTCCGAAGCATTGTAGGGGTTCGTGGAATAGGAATATCCAGAAAATATGTTTGTTCATTCATTTCAGGCAGCAAAGCCAATTCTCCTTAAAATTATACACAATATAAAAAACTGGCGGATAGGTAAGCCGTCTGTAGATAAATCCTAACTAATATTATAAATGCGAAAGTGAGTTTGTTTGTTTGTTACGCCTTGTTTGTTACGTTTGAGTTGTGTAAAATGTGTTTTACTGGCATTAGGTAAATTCATCATCATCATCATCAGCCTATAATGTCCCACTGCTGAGCACAGGCCTCCTTTCACAAATGAGGGTGAAAGGGAAGGCGATACTCCACTACGCGTGCCCACTGCGGATTGGTGGATGTAGGCCGCCTAGGAGGCATCCAACTAGCTTAACGACTATCACAAGTGATATATAAGTGATAACCGGGACCAACGGCTTTACGTGCCTTCCGAAGCACGGAAACGCTCGATTTGAAATACCACTAGGCGGTCACCCATCCAAATACCGACCACGACAGACGTAGCTTAACATTGCCGATCGATTAAGAACGGCTAATCATGTTACACCACGAGCGCTTCAACTAATTAGGTAACTTAGGAACAAAAAAATAACAAAACTATCTCCAAGTACCCATTGTAAATGCGTCCCTTTAACAAAAACATCTTACATTCTCCGGACATCGCCACCATTTGTCGACCCCGCGCCATAAGTTTGACACCAAACTTGGTCGTCACGACTAGAGAGGGGAAAAAATAAATATTTCACGGCACCCCCGCTTGTACCCTTGTTGGTGGAATCACGCGTCGCTTGCGCGTGTTTTCACGAAGATGGATCATTGGTACGCGCGACAAGTGGTTGTGTAGACTTGCGTTTGAGACGCTGCGTTCTGACTGCTACATTGAGAAAAAATCTCTTTAGAGTAGTAATACCGACCGCAATCCAATTCCGCAACTAGTAAATGCTTGTGCACTTATTTATAACAGTACCAACCAAATACTTACTGCATCTAAATGTTAAGTGTGTCCTTAACTTAGCCAATCGAGAGAATGAGGATTGTCAGGTAAATCTTACATTTCTATTACCTGACGATTACTCCACCGATTTAAATAAATGGATTACATAGCCTATTTATTAAAGAAGGTTGTGCGTGTATAATCCGATTTTAGTACGAGTGAAACCGCAAGGACCAAGCTATTTTATAGAAGTGCTATTAAAAACAAATCTCAGCTTCCAACCCGCTCGTCTGCAACAATCAAGCTCCCTAGAAGATGGATCATCGAGTACGACGGGGGGCGTCGATCGCGCGATAAACCGACGCGATATGGAAACTACGGAATGCGCATTGAACACCGCGACTGCACGACTATTCTTGTAGGCAAGTTTGTGCTCATACACTACCTGTATTGGTTCGACTTGCACATCTATTTTTATTTTTCTTTGGCGTGTTTTTACGAAATAAAATTGCAGGCTATTTACACGATTGATATAAGATTTAGTAAGGCATATAATAGTGACATAATTTTATTATTCAGTGGTATTTACGACAAATTCCTTGGCCAAAGTAATGGATTCGAATCCTGAGTGATCTTGAGTTCTCTGTGAAGAATATCATCGTGAGAAAACCATAGCTCGGTGGTAGGATACTTTGTAGTACCCGACTGGCTATCTTGTGGTTGAAAAACTGTCGCCAAGCACCTATCAATACCGTTGTGTTCCGACTGCTGCACTTAAGAGCCAATACTTTTATTATCAGGGAGCTGGAGTTCAATGAGAAAACGTATAGTAAAACGTAAAATTATATTATTTTCATTTTATACAATAGAATTAATTTTACAACTGAAAGAAGTCCATTTTTAATTAAGTGACAGTAAGCTTTTTTTATATGGAACATGGTACGGATTAGAGGTTTATATCTAAACTCTAACACCCTCCCTTAATCCGACACTGTTTCTACAAAATAAAAGTTTCGGCTTCGGAACTGCTTTTGTTAATGCGTCAGCAGGCATATGCTTAGTATCACAGTACTCTAATTTAATTTCCCTATTTTTAACTAAATCTTTAATAAAATTATATCGAATATTTATATGTTTGGTTCTCTTATGGAAATTATTATTTTCAATTAATTTAATAGCACTTTGACTATCTGAATAAACAAGCACTGGACTAACTTCTTTGCTCAACAATTCATTTAAAAGACCTTTAACAAAAATAACTTCTTTAGCTGTTTCTGATATAGCGACATATTCAGCCTCAGCGCTACTGAGAGCTACACATTGTTGTTTGCGAGACTGCCAACTAGTCACTGCCCCACCAAGAGTTAAGCAATATCCAGTAAATGATTTGCCGTCGCAGTTACTACCCCAATCGGCATCAGAAAAAGCTTCTAACTTCATATTTCCAGTCTTTTTAAATACTAAAGATAATGCTGCAGTACCTTTTAGGTATCGTATTACTCGCTTAAGTGCAGCAAAATGTGTGTCATCATGACAAGTGTTAAATTGGCTCAGATAACTGATTGCAAATGCAATGTCGGGCCTGGTACACGTTGATAAATACATGAGACTTCCAATTATTTCCTGGAAATCTCTATTGTCAGTTTTAGTGGCCTTATTTAATTTCAGCCCTGTTTCAAGAGGAGTGTTAACCGGCTTACAATCTTCCATTCCAGTTTTATTGAGAATCTTCTTTATATAGTTCTCCTGGCTCAGATAAATTTCATGCTTATTTCGGTTTCTTGAGATTGACATGCCCAAGCAATCTCTTGCTTCACCTAAATCTTTTATCTTAAATCGTTTACTAATTTGCGTGATTAAGGTATTTGCTAAATTTGGTTTACTAGCAAAAATATAAAAATCATCCACATAAAGTCCTATAGCTAAAAATTCATCTGTAACTTTCTTCATATATACACATTGGTCATATTTGGATGGTGTAAATCCTAACTCCAACAAATAATTATGAATTTTTTCATTCCAGCAACGAGCTGCTTGCTTAAGCCCATAAATAGCTTTGACAAGCTTACAGACCTTTCCTTTATTGCCTTCATTCACAAACGATTCAGGTTGCTCCATGTACAACTCTTCATCCAGTTCCCCGTTTAGGAACGCCGTGGTGACATCAATGTGGTAAATCTCCAAGTTCATTTCAGCTGCCAATCCTATCAATAGCCGCATCGATGTAAATCTGACTACTGGAGCAAATGTTTCGAAATAATCTTGACCATAAACTTGCGAAAAACCTTTTGCAACAAGACGTGCTTTGTGTCGCTGTATGATTCCATCAGCACCAACTTTAAGTTTGAATACCCATTTGCATTTCACTACATTCTTTTCGGTAGGTCGATTTACTAAAATCCATGTTCCATTTTCGATTAACGAATTGTATTCTTCAGTCATAGCTTTCTTCCATAAATCTCGATCTGTCCTTGTTAAAGCATCTTTGACCGAAACAGGATCTGAACTGATGTCATTAGTTGATACATGAAAATCGTAAACCATGTCATCATTCCGATTAGCCCTCCTGACTCTTAATGGGTATCTACGCTCTTGTTCCGTTTCCCCTTCCAGAACTGCAGGAATGATATTTTCAGGTTCAAATATATTCTGTTGAGGTGACAATTCACAAGCAATAGGATTTGAATTTTCTGAATCTACATGATCAATAGAATCATAGAAATTATCGACATCTTCTTGTTCTTGTATTTCACAAGTATTTTCCCTTTCAGCAGTAACAGGTGAATCAGGTCTCAAATCGACAATTTCTGAGATTGGAATTAACACAACATCATTAACAGGAATAGGATTCTGTTTGATAACTGGCTTTGTTGGCGGTATAACATCTTTGGGCTGTGTATTGTTTACAAGTATTTGTTCTTCTGTGAATACTGCATCTCTCGCCACAATAATCTTTTTCGGATTTATAATATCATCTACAAAGCGATATCCTTTTTGTGTTTCGCTGTATCCCACCATCGTCAGTTCTCGAGATCTTGGATCGAGCTTAGCACGTTTAGTTTTAATCAAGACATGAGCCTTTGATCCGAATATCCTCAGATGTGAGAGGTTCAGTTTCTTCATTGATCGGGTCCAAACGGCTTCTGGAACTTTGTCAGATAATGCTTTTGTAGGTGACCGATTCTTTAAATAAATTGCACAATTAAATGCTTCACCCCACCAACGCTTATCTAAATTCGCATCTTCCAACATACATCTAACCTTGTTAAAAATTGTACGAAAAGTGCGCTCTGATACACCATTTTGCTGAGGTGTGTGTGGCACAGTCGTCTGGTGTAAAATACCATTCGCTTTCATAAAATCATTAAATGGTTTGTTTAAATATTCAGTACCATTGTCACTACGTAAACATTTTAATTTCTTACCACTCTGATTTTCAGCAAAGCTTTTAAATTCTTTGAACTTACCGAATACTTCCGTTTTCGATCTTAAGAGGTATCCGAACACTCGACGACTGAAATCATCAACGAAAATTAAAGCATACTCCACCCCAAGATGCTTCAATGGGTCCTGCCAAGTCAGTATGCACCAACTCCAATAACTGCTTAGCTCTCCTGAATTTTCTGCGTGGAAACTTCTGAACACATTGTTTTCCTTTACAGCAAACAGCACATGGATCCTTATTGATGGTATCAAATGAAAGGCCATTTACCAAACCCTTCAAAAGTTGCATCTGAACACGGTTTAAATGTCCTAGCCTACGATGCCACAATTCGTGTGCACTCAGCTTTAAATTACCATTCACGACCATTGCTTTATTTCCCTGATCTATCATATATAGACCATTGTTAACACTACCTATCAAAATAGGTGGTTGACAGTCAGAGCTCATGTTTAAATCACCTTTAAAAACTTTGCAGCTATCTTTGTCAAAAATTATTGTATGACCTTCATTAGCCAACCTTTTAACTGAAATGAGGTTTGTTACTAGCTCTGGCATATAAAGCACATTATTTAAATTAAGTACCTGCTTCTCTTCTCCTTTTATAGTAAAATCTCCTACTAATTTGGAAACAATTTTGTTATTGTTTGCAGTAGTTATAAGATTATTGCAAGATTTGACATTACGTAAATTATTTTTAGATAATATCATATGGGAGGTAGCGCCAGAATCAATAACCCAATTATGTGATTGCCTATTCATTGGTGAATGCATATACGTACTGACAGCAGTTTCGTAAGATAGTAAATTAGCGTTACCTTTATTTGCCTTCAGAGGCCTTAGCACGAACCACTTTCGTATCGCCTTCGTAGCGTCGTCGTATCGAGTAGATGTCATTTTTGACAGAAGTTCTATCGTCTACTCGATACCTAGCTTGCGAGCTACGTTAAATTCGTCCAGAATTTTGATTCATATATTTCTGATACACACTTCATATATTTCGGGTACACAATTTTACAATATTTATTCCTAATAACATAAACTAAATTAAATAATCGGCTTATCTTATATTATTAGCTAACGAAATAAGGTATTATATTATGATTCCCATGTGAATTTTTCCTTTTTCACTATTTAAATATGATGAATGTGAAAATATTTTTGAACGAAAACCATTCTTAACTGTCAAACCAAAAACCGCGCGTAGGTAGTTTTTTTTAATTTCAGGAAAGAGTTCATGAATATTAAGGTTTGAATTTAGAACAATACCTACTACAAGAAGATTGTGACTCCGATAGAAATAAATTCATCGATTTTCAATTCTAGATTTGTGTTTTAGCAGTTTTACGGGATTTCATTTAAAGAGTGGCTGAACTTGAACTATCGAAATTCCATTTAAACGCTTATTATAATTAAGTATATATAGGATGTTTCGAAATCAATTAAATCATGATTTTGCATCACAAGATTATTAATTCCGATGGAATATTTTCGAAAGATTATTAGAGTACTTAGTCATTAATTTCAATAGGTATAGGCACGAACTTTTGAGAATGTAGAATTCTTGACACGTCGAAGTAGTACACGTCGTAGTAGTTTAATATTGTAAATAATTGGTATAGGTAATTTCGAACAATTTACATAATTATCAAAGTTTAAATGTAAGCAAAATAAAATGGGTTTTCTTAAATATTTGAACTTCTCTTTAGTTTACCATTTAACATTACTTCCCAGAATTTGATACTTTTAAGTGACACTATGGGATGGCGCTATAATACAGGGTGTGATTTTTTCGGAATCAATGGGTTCGATTCTCGGCTAGGAAATTATAAATTTTCGGATACTACTTAGTCAAATAAAACATGAGGCACCCCAATTGAATGTTTTAAATTTGAATAACTTAAATACCTACTTAATTAATGATTCACCATGTTTAGTTATGAGATAATAAATAAAGAAATACAAACTAAAAATCTTAATGCTTAAAAAAAACAACATATTAGAAAAAATAAGAAAAAAACACGTTACGTGGGCTCTCACTGAAACAAATACGGTGAGAAGGTTTACGTTAGCTGGCTTGCGAGTAGACGATACTATACGTTCCAATTTCAAATTATATACCAAACCACGTTTACGTAGCGTGACGTGAGGTTAACGTAGTTGTTCGTGCTACCGATTTAAACGTTTGACAGCATTCGAATGACACATTCCCATACAAATTTGAGTTAACTCTCTCGATACGAATACGTTACGCTTGCGATAGATTTTCGTGCTAAGGCCTCAGTTTCCAACAGTTAGAAATAGTATGTCCTCTTTTTTTACAAAATTTACAAAACACACATTTCTTAGTGTCCTTAGTCTTAATAATATTAGCATTCGACACCATAATAGATTCACTCGTGATCTTGTTCATCTTCTTTTGTCCTTCCTTAAAAAGGGCCGACATAACTGCTTCCGAAGATATCTTTTGACCAGAATGCTCGATTGCCATTACAAGTGGGTCATAATCATCTGTCAAACCAGCTAGCATAATTATTCCAACAAATTCATCTACTAATCCAGCTTGAATATTTTCTAAAGCTTGCTTTGTAGACTGAACAGCACTACAGTAATCTTCAATATTTGAGAAATTCTTTAGTTTTAAATCAAAGAGCTTACGCAGTAAGGTAAGTCTGCGGGTAAGCCCACTGTCCGCATAGGCCCGTTGAAGAGCTTTCCAAGTCTCCTTGGCCGTCTTAACATTTTGAATCAGTGGATAGATATTTTCATTGCACATTAAACATATCTTAGATCTTGCTTTGGCATTTCTTTTTCTAGCTTTCTCATCATCCAAGTTCTCCGGTTCATCTTGTACACAATCCCACAAATCACAATCTGTGAGTAACATTTGCATAGCAAAACTCCAGGCATTATAATTGTCCTGACCATTTAACTTACTGAATGTGTACAGATTTTTATCGCCCATAACCTTTTATTATCAGGGAGCTGGAGTTCAATGAGAAAACGTATAGTAAAACGTAAAATTATATTATTTTCATTTTATACAATAGAATTAATTTTACAACTGAAAGAAGTCCATTTTTAATTAAGTGACAGTAAGCTTTTTTTATATGGAACATGGTACGGATTAGAGGTTTATATCTAAACTCTAACACCAAGCACCTATCAATACCGTTGTGTTCCGACTGCTGCACTTAAGAGCCAATTCCCGATTAGGCATATCAAATTTGGTCTTATAATAACTTTCCACGGTGAGAATGTGGTTTAACACTAGGACGGGCCAGCTGGCGCGGTTGGTTAAGACTATGGTCAAGATTCCACCTATAGCGCCGCTGGTCTTGGGTTCGATTCCCACACAGGACATGCATTTGTGTGCATGAACATGTCTGTATGTCCTGAGTCTGGGTGTTAATTATGTATTTACAAAAAAAAGTAGTATATGTATTATATCAGTTATCTGGTTTCCATAGTACAAGCTCTGCTTAGTTTGGGATCAGATGACCGTGAAAAAAAAACAAAAATTCTATGCTATTAAAAATACTATTTATACTGGATAAACTAGAAAACCTAAATAAGCTTCAATCGACATGTAATATATTTATAATAAAAGCCACATTATATCTTTTATAAACCCAAGCAAAAGCTAACCTACATCAAATTCTTAGAGGAACTCTTTGTAAGAAAATACATTTTCTGTTTACTTCAGAATTAAGACCGTTGTACAGCCTAAAGCTTTTCTCGTGAAACGTGACCTAAGTAAGAAAACTTGTTAACATTACCTAACAATCTAGGCCGTCTGTCTTCGAGTAAAACAAAGAAAATAATATTTCATTATATTCGTACAACTTGATTTGAAGGTAAACATAATACATAACTTTTTAGGAAATAATTTTATACACCAATCATAGATTACAGAATATCTGTGACGAAATATTGTTTTTTTTTTTTTTTTAATTCACATTAATAAAACCTTGTAAACGGAAAGCTTGAAGACTGTCTTTAATCCAGATATAATAATAAAATGCAGTGGTGATTTTATTTTTATTCGGCACATGTTTTCAGTCCAAACTTTATGGCGTAATTTCTTTTTCAAATCCATTTTATTAGTTTTTACAATTAACTTTAGGATAAAGATAAAGATGATATGGGTGAGAAAGGAGTGAATACTAGTATGACGGATAGAAGAGATAATTGGAAGAAGCGTACATATTGATCCCAAATGATTGGGAACAGGGCAGGCAGATGATGATGATGAATTCACTTTAGGAATTCACTTTAGGATTTCGCTTTGGTTTTTACCAACGGAGAAGGCTTATGCGTTTATAGTGAGAGGTTGTTTGTGTGTTCCCATTTATCTCCAAAACGGTTTGACCAATTTAAATATGGTTTTAGGTAAAAGGTTTGTGATTTATCGGCGATAGTATATTTCTTCTTGCTTCTGTATATGAACTGCTGAGGGTCTGATGGTAGGGCAGAAGAACATCATCGGAAACCATGTGGAGGCCACGTAGCTTGTAAACCATGTTTGTCCTCTTGCTCTTGCTTTTTTTGTGATTTCTTGTGAAACTTTGTATTTGTAGCTACAACTCCAAATGTACGTACAGACAGAGTGCTTGTTGCGTGAACAGTTTATTCAAAATTCAATTCTAAAATATAAGTCGCAAATTCTAAATTCAACAACAGAATACTTAACACTCTATAAAGTAAACAATTGTTTCGTTACACATCTGGCACATAACTACATTTTTCTGACGCATCTTAAAATATAAAAGGGCTTAAAAGTAAATATTAACATTTACTTAGATAACTTCCATGTTCCCCTCTAGCTACGCAACGCCCCTCAAAATAGTAGAAAATAGAGATGCCCCAATCACCCGTGTTTGAATAATATCCGAATTTATTCGATATTCGAAACCATACATTCTTCGTTGTTTCAATTCAGTTCAGAGTTCAAGTATTTTTTTCGACATATTATATGATTTGTTTGATTAAAAATAACTTTTTTTGGGATAAGGAAGAAAACAGTAACGTTTAATAATTTTTTATGTTATGGAATTGTCTTACAATGAAGAAAAAAACATTTTTCATGATTGTACAAATCAATTTCCTACCAATTGATTCTTCATTCAAATTCGAGTCCTTTTTATGTATTAAAATTAAATAAATTAATACCTGCGTATATTATTATACTAGAATCCGAAGTAATCCGAACATCCCTACACGCAGAGAAGAAATAACAAAAGTTTCGAAAAAAAAATGGCGGAGTACCAAAAGAACACATTCTTAAAACGGCATTATCTTCTTATTTTTATATTAAACTTGAACTGGGAGGAAGCCGTGTAATCGCCTCAAGCTTTTCATCATTCAAGGACAGCTGTTGCCAAAGCTTCCCCCCTAGAGAACACTTTCTTTTTTTTACTTATTTGTCCAAGTTTTATTGTTCATAAAGTAACGTCATAGATTTATAGCCTTCTGAATTTATAGCTTACAAGTTATTGGATATGTGTATGTGTATACAAGTATTTTTATAATATTATAATTAAATTGGTAATTTTTAAAGACAATACATTTCAGTCAAGTGATCGTTGGCATATTTTTGCCGCACCTAGTTAGTTTATTATTATTTTCCAGTTTGTACTAAGAAAGTATTGTTTTATTCACTTATACTTGTACGTAGTATTTATATACTCTGAGCTTATACCTATGTCAATGTATTCGCATAACCTACGTGACGTTTTTTAAGGTTCTGTATCCGAAAGGTGCCCAACGGGACCCTATTACTAAGCCTCCGATGTCCGTCCGTCCGTCTGTCAGTGGTCTATATCTCATGAACCGTAATAGGCAGATGGCTGAAACACAGAATATGTATTCTATTGCTGCTATAAATAATAAATATTTGATAAAATTAAAAGTTTTTTTCATAGCAAAGTTTAGTTTGTTAATATTGTAGGGTACGGAACCCTTCGTGTGCAAGTCTGACTCGCACTTGGCCGGTTTTTTTTATTTGCCAAAGAAAGTAGCCAAAAACTCGATACAAAAACTAAGTTGTCGCTTATGAATTCATGGCTGGCTATTAATTTGTTAAGTTGGCATCATCATTATGATCTCGTTATATCAATTCGAAAGAGATGGTGTCAGCGCGCCGGCATGTGGCATTATGGCGCGGCGACGGTCTGCGCGGGCTCGCAGGCCGGGTGCCGCTGCCCCAGCCGACCACTTCAGCCGACCAGCCAGCGAAGAAATCACACGCACTTTTAATTGTCTCCCTCCACTAATTGTTTTACTATACATGTGATTTACAGTCCACGCCTTTATTTCTTAAGTCCTTAGACAGAACCCTAATATCTCGACGTTATTATCTCCTTAGTTAATAACAAAGTTTAAAGTTTGTGAAAATATTGTAAAATACTTAATGAAAACGTTTATTTTATTTTCTTCTTAATTTTTGATATTTTTGACAAGAATTGGGTGAAATTGTGGATAAAAATCTTTTTCTTGGAAAAAAAACTAAAATCAGAAAGTTGGTACCTATAATTTGTTATTTTACTGTACGTCTATTGTTATTTTATGGAACAAAAGCTTTCAAATTGAATCTCTAAATCCAAACTATTATTTCTAAAATGCAATAGTTAAAAGAAACTTTCATTTGAATACAATTGAAATGATTCAGGCATTCAGCAGATGTCAAAAGAATCATAACTTTAATTAAAAGTACAAATGAAAGATTTTAAACCATTACATTTGTAATGGATTCTCAATCTTGAAGATTTTTTGCTGCTTAAAATTTTATATAAATCGATATTCAATTTTCAGTAGCAATTGCTCCATGGCTGTCAGCAAAATATATGAATAGAAAGATATTTGCCGTTTTCATTACTAAAAGCATAATGTTGGGCTCGTCTGTGCAAAAAAACATGAGCCTTTGACGCAATGAGATTACATAGATACATAATATACAGGTCTCCCGAGAAGTACAACGGACGGTGTTCTGAAGAATTGTTTAAGATGATGCCCACGGCTACTTTCTACCATCGCAACTCTCGCCATCGACGGGGAGTCCATCCTCACATATTGAAACCTGAATTGTTTCGTACTGTGCGGGCTCAAAGGAGCTTCCTTCCGCGGACGCTCAGACTGTGGAATGAGCTCCCCGCCGTGGTTTTCCCAATGGAGTACAGCATGGGGTTCTTCAAAAGGGGTGTGAAGAGATTTCTGCAGGGTCGGCAACGCGCGCGTGATACCCCTGGTGTTGCAAGCGTCCATAGGCTACGGTAACCGCTTACCATCAGGCGGGCCGTATGCTTGTTTGCCACCTAAGTGGTATAAAAAAAAAAAAAAAAAAAAAAAGTAGTGTCAATCGGAAATCCAGAGAGGTTCTCGAATTATCCCCATGTACCTTCCGCGGTTTTTTGTAGTTTTCGAGTTATGAGAATTTTAATCTAACTCTGACTATTAATTTTTTAAACATAGTGACTTGAATAGTTGCGATACATTTGTGTTTTTTTTTCTAATAGCTGGCAGCCTGGCTGATAGAAAATATTCGTTGTCATAGAAGTAACCATTGCGTTTACAAAATATAATGGATTTCTACTCCTGAATGTCTCCTTAACTAATGAGGGCGATAAAAAAAAAACAGATTTTTATTTGTCAGTACTAAACAAATATTTATGCATTTGATCACTATTCAACTAATTGAGATACAAAACACTCGCATGTATCTCGACTAGATCAAACTCGACTAAATCCAAATCGTGCATTCTGATCGTGATCAGAATGCACGATTTGGATTAAAAAAAACATGAAATGGTGTGATTCGTGTAGATCTTAAATAGCTCTACCTCTGGACTTTTGATTGACACTACTTCTTGGAACATCTTCTGAAAAAAAAAACATTCTAATAAATAATTTTCTTTAAATGTTAAGTCGGTTAAGTACACCCCTTGACATAAAATCTTGAAATAGTCGTATATCTACATTCGTATTCCAAGGGTTGATAACTTATCTAAGAACAAATTGTCTTGTATAATTCATGAACTGTCCAGGTGACGGGGTCGGCAGTACCCCCAAATTATGTGCATATATTGCACAGTTAGGTATATCTATAGCAGATATTGCCTGAGTAAATTGTAAAAACCCTTCGCGTTTCTTCATTATTGTGAAAGCATTACTATTGTCCCCGAGGACATAAACTTATATTATTATTGCGTATATTTTATTCATAAGAAAGAGTGTACTTTACTTCATTTCAAATACTATAATGTTGTTTTTGTGTAGGCTTTTATTTTGGGGACTGAGTTGGTTTTATAATATGTTACTGAATAATTTTAAAATACAGTGTCTCCTTCGGCCTCTTATTATATTGTTATATTCTTACTCTTATTATATTTTAAGAGAGGCAGAGCATAGCGTTTATTCGCTCAAAGATCAGCTCGACTGGGGAAGTACCTCCACCTTACAGAATACCGCAGCCAAATAACTTTATGTTATGTAAAGTTGTGTTCCTGCGCGTGAGTAAGGTTGCCAGAGCTCATAGGGGAGGGGGGTTAGGTCGATAACGCGTGAGCGATGCTTCGTGTATTGCAAGCGTCTATATGGCTACGGTAACCGCTTACCATCAGGCGGGCCGTATCCTTGTTTACCGACTTAGTTGTATAAAAAAAAAAGAAAATTTTGATGTGCTGTAAAATGGTATTGCTAAAGGATTTCTGAAACGTCTCGATATAACTAATGAAAATAAAACATCAAACTGTTCATTCAAAGGCTTTTGCGTCCACTGGTGTGTGATTTTTCATGTCATGTTGTTGCTGTAAGTCAAAGACATTTACTCCATTTAAGCCCTAGAAGAGCTATAGGTCAAAGCTTAAAGTTACAACCGGTTCGGTGGTCGACCTTCAACTGAGAAGAACCGGCAAGAAACATTTTTTTAATATTTTTTGACAATCTCCAATAATGACCTCTTTATTAGGATAAACAACAGTGTCATAGTAGGTTCAAATCTGAAACCACCGGTAGTTTAACAGTACGGAACGTCATTAAAAAAAATATTTTGTTGCAAACTTTCTATGGCCTCTTTAAATTACTGACATGGCGCTGGACGAACTTTCATTATTAGAGGTCGAGATTTAGCGACCAACTTCTGTTCACAACGATGTTCAATTTAATGTCATATAAATTGTGTTTTAAATAGCGGTAGGTGATAAAATAAATCATGTTTATTTCTTAAAATAAATAAATAACCTGGGACATTCCTCACACACGGTCATCTGATCCCAAACTAAGCAGAGCTTGTACTATGGAAACCAGATAGTTATCTGGTTTCCATAGTACAAGCTCTGCTTAAAAAGTATATGTATTATATCAGTTGATATAATACATATACTACTTTATGTTTGTAAATACATACTTAATATAAATAATTACACCCAGACTCAGGACATACAGACATGTTTATGCACACAAAATGCATGTCCTGTGCGGGAATCGAACCCATGACAGGTCATCTCATCATCACTTTAATTTATTAGTAAGGTAGACTAATTTCAACGTAAATAAAAATATGTACTCATATGACATTAGTGAGCAAGTTCTGCTTAACGTAAATAAGCAAACTATAAGAATAAAAAGAATCTGAGAATGTATGTTGTCATAACAAATGCAATAGAATATTCAGACCGTTTCATTGAATCATTATGAGACATTTGCAGAAGTTTTAAAGTTGCGGAACATCAAAACATATTTCTTAACAATTTGCCGGCGCTACCTAAAGAGGAAACTGTGAGCGAAACTTAGGAGATAGATCTTTAACGCTCGATAGAGTTTTGAGAGATGGCGTAAAAGAACTTCTTCGTAGATAATAAATACATTGCACTGCTAAACTATTCAGGGGAGCGATGGGCAAAGTTAGACCACTGAGCGATCCATGTTTTAAATATGCTCTGATGTTATATCAGGAGTTACCAAAAATTTTTTTCGTAGACCACTTTAAACAGTTATAGGCTTCGGTGGACCTGCTGCTACATTTCTACCATATTCCCAGAACTTGTCAATACATTTGAAGATTAGATCTATCTAACATAGACCCTCGTTGAGTTTCCCACGGACCCCTGGGGGTCCACCTGGACCACTTTGGGAATCACTGTGCTATATAACCGTACATAAAATATGTCCGTACATAAAATGCCCCATTCAGAGGTTTTATACGATGAAGTCGGTAAAGATGCCTACGGCCCGCCTGATGGTAAGTGAATACCGTAGCCATATGGACGCTTGCAACACACGAGGTATGACACACGCGTTTCCGACCCTTCCCCCTCCTCAATGAGCACTAGCGACCTTACTCACGCGCAGGAACACAACATAAAGTTATTTGGCTGCGGTATTCTGTAAGGTGAAGTGCTTCCCAAGTCAAGCTGCTCTTTGAGCGAATAAACGCTACGCTCTACCTCTCTTATAAGATCAGGCCCCCTAGACAAGATGGTTGTCTACAACCTTCATCGTTAGTAAACGATCAACCTTTGTATGAGATTGACACAAGAGATTGTTAAATTACACGTGATATTTCGATTAGAAACCATTTTGTCTACTGGCCCAGAACATTTTATGGTTATCTCTTACATTTGTTGTTTCTACATGTTACTAGTTAGCATTAAATCTCATGCATTCTTGCATCCAGGTTTGTGTCTATGTGCTACGGAAACCGCGTTCCATCAGACCAGCCGTAGCGCTTTTTAGCTACCTGGTTTTTAATTGTTACTAACTATAGCATGATGTAAACTATGCTTATAATCTGTTGTATAGTTTTATAGTTCATATCGATCAAATAACCTTCCAAATATAACACTCGCTCAACCATAACCAAATCGTTTTATTCCAGAAAGCTTTGATTTATACATTCGTGACCGTTTTCCGTGTGACATAACAGTGGAAAAGCATTTTAATATTATCTCCTCTCGAGAAAACAACGAAAAATCTTCCTACGTTACTTCATATTCCCCTTATAATAAATCTTAAGGGGAGACACATCTGTCAAAAGTGTAAAATATGTATTTCTTGTAACGCCCGTCTTCGTGTGTCTATCTTACTTAAGTGTAAGATGCATTTTTGTTTTCTCTGAAAAGGAAATTTGTGCTTTTGCGTTGAAAAAAAACTGAAAGATAAAATTTAGATGTTTTTTGTTTGATGAATTATTTTCTTTTATACCTACCTAAGGAGCCTCCATATCTACATCTACACTAATAATAAAGAGACTAGATTTGGAGTTTTGTTTGTAATGAATAAACTCAATAACTACTGGCTCAATTTTAAAAATTCTTTCATCAGGATAAAGCTAAAATATCACTGAGTAACGTAGGAAATATATTGTTTAAAAAAAATAGGGATCCCTAGGAAAACTCCAATAATGTAACCGAAATTTCACCCGGGCGACGCCGGACACGAACAGCTAGTATAATCCTATAAAACAATAAATATCCTGGGATATTCTTCACACACGGCTCTCTAATCCCAAACTAACCAGATCTTGTACCTCTGCAGGTCGATAGTTCGATTCCCACCCAGAACATGCATTTGTGTGAATGGAAATGCCTGTATGTCCAGGATCTGGGTGTAATTATCTAAGTATATATTTAAAACAAAAAAGTGGTATATGGAGTATAACAGTTATCTGGTTTCCATAGTATGTACAAGAGGTCTTACCGAGTACTTTTTTTATTTTAAACATATTTTGCTAAAAGAACGTCTGCTAGCTCCCCAAGCATTACACCTTCAAAGTTAATAGTAAGAATAAAGTCAACCATACTAGTCCCCATAACATGAACGTGTGCAAAAAACATAATATAGGTATAATTCATGGAATCCATCATCGTACAGATCATTCAATACTTGTGAATCGGTACGCTTTGATCAGTGGCATCCGCTAAAGCACCAGTAAGGATGGCGCGCCCGCGCCCCGGTCATGCGGAAGCTATCGCTTATTGAAATCGATCCATACCGGTGGCGGTGCGGTGGCTGATATTTTTCACAACCCTATTACCTATTGCTGTAATGGTTTTAGTCACCGATATGAATTTGTGATGTATTGCTATTTTATTTATTGGTTTATTATGTTACGAGTGTTTGAAAGAGTTTTTGGTGTCTGTTTTGCGAACACATCGTGTTGGCAAATAGTCGTTGCGCGTACCACTTTATATAGGCTGTCTCTGCTGGACACGTATCTATTAGGCGTTTTACCAATACAAAACGGTTGCTCTTTTTACACATTATTTTTGTCCACCTAACATATTCCCTTATGGACAAAAAAAATATAAATGTCCTGCATTAAATTATGTTTCTGATGCTTCAAAATAATTTGAAACAGATAATCTCCTCGTAACATTTTCGTATTTTTTTTTGTATTGTGTACAATATTCGCGATTGCTCGAGTAACAAAACATTTTCTAATGAATAAATAGCCATAGCAACGCATAATTACAGATTGTTCCAACATACTACGTAATTATTAAAAGCCATGTAAAAATTAATGGTGCCTATTGGGAAAGACAAAGGTACCTATGCTTTAATAATAACGAAATAAGTACCACGTTCGTTCTTATCTCCAACCTCATCCTTGAACATCCAAAAAATATCAAACCAATACATCGATAACGCTCGCTTGGATAAATCGGATCGTTGTCACCTTTTCAGTTTCGCATCAAAGGGTCCCTTTTGATCGGTTTCCACGTCCCTAATTAGCAGAACCTCGTTCAAGAACCGTCCAGCTGGAAGATATTGTTTATTGGCAGTAGATCCGCCGCAATGGAACGCCAAGGGGGCTATTGGCACGGAAAATTGAGGCAAAATCAGGTACTGGTGAATGCCTGGCCCGATTTCGTATGAGTCTTAAATTATTTAGATCCCGCTTTTAACGTTCACCATGTTTGCAAATTAATTAGTAGCGTTACATATACGGTAATGTTTTGCTGGTGCCAAGTTAATTTGGGCTTGTTGGATCTTCAACCATGCATTTAATGCGGCTGTCTAATTACAAATTTTGGAGCACATCATGATTTTTAATCTCTCATACTCTGAAAGTATATATGTATAAGGAATCCGTGAGCAAGATTTCAAGTTTCATGATCCTGCAAGTCAGTTCCTCGTTTACACTTATTAGATTACTCAGTCATAGGGTCATTAGGTCTGTCACAAAGTCGTGAAATATCACTTAGATGGAGGCTCAAAATTCAGCTTAATATGACCAATAATATGACTGACTATGGCTTGAATTTGAGTCCCTATTAACCATAGAATAACTACTAAGAATTTACAGATACTGTGTAAGCCTACTTGAATGCTATTAAAAAGTTCCTCAAGTAGTATTTGTATTGTACCACAATTATTATCATAAGCTAACTGAAACTTCTACTTTTTATGAATACTTGAACAGCAACTAACTTGAAGAATGTCTTGAAAGCTCAATTAAACAGTCACGCAGGTGTTTGGATAGTTTATGAAACAACTTTTATTAGTTATGAGGAGTTTTGTTATGTATTTCAACATCTTATCTTAGCTGAATTATAGTCGAATTTTATTTCATCAAAATACATTATGCAAGGGACTTATAAAATTATATGAATTTGACAGGACTCTTTCATTAACTTTTGATAGCATATTACAAAACAGTCTTCAAACAGATGACCAAATATAAAGGGGGAAAGTGGCCATTTTATATTAGTTACGTGGCCCCCTCTAACTAAAAATTCTAAAAATCGAAAAGCAAGGCAATACAAGACTTGTCGTTTTTAAAATGCCATCTCACTAGCGTACACACTGGTACACGAACCATCACTCAAGAAGCTTTCTTTTCCATCATTTATCAATTCACTCAAATACGATGTTAAAAAACGATAAAAGAAAAATAAACAGCCTAAATATTTAAATCTCTTACCTAAGTGTCTAGAAAAACTTGTAAATAAATAGGCTAGGCCAAAAGTTTGGTCATTCGGAAGTTATTGCTTATTGGAAACTATAACTACGCCATAACTGTGTATGTGGGCACTCATCCAAATAATATTTCAAAACTGCCATTACCGTATTTTTGATAAGTTCTTGTCCTTTCAAATAAAGCCTTAATGAGGGTTGTTGAGAAATGTTAGTAGCCATAGTCTGGGATGAAATGGTGTCGTTACTATTCTCCTGAAACGAATGGCTTTCAGTTTAATTCAAAGTTCACTTTTCATGAATAAAAGTAATATTTGTATACATTTCTTATGGTATTAATATATCAGAACGTTTATTTTTTTTCGTACTTAAATAAGTATTCCAGCTAAGTCAAAATATAGAAAATATAGTTAATTGAATTTTCTTTATTAAGACAAATAAGTCGGCGAACTGTTGAGTGAAATAAGTCCAGACTTTCTTGCGGAGTCATTGCCTTCTAGTTAGGCTGATAAGAATCTGTCAAACCAACTAGCAATTTGAACTGACTGTCACTTTTGATACGTGGCTCCGAGTTTCATCAGATCAGTCTGAAAAGTTCAGTCCCTTTATTATTGAAGTAACTTATATCTGTCTTTATTACGAATAAAACGTATCTTATATTATAGACACTGTAGAGTCCACTCATTCTTTTATGAGAAAATTGAACGCAATTTGAGTAATCTATGACTCAAGTGGACATTCTAGTCTCAAATATGTATAAGGTAACTGGTAATTAGTATAGTATAGTATAGTATAGTATAGTATAGTATAGTATAGTATAGTATAGTATAGTATAGTATAGTATAGTATAGTATAGTATAGTATAGTATAGTATAGTATAGTATAGTATAGTATAGTATAGTATAGTATAGTATAGTATAGTATAGTATAGTATAGTATAGTATAGTATAGTATAGTATAGTATAGTATAGTATAGTATAGTATAGTATAGTATAGTATAGTATAGTATAGTATAGTATAGTATAGTATAGTATAGTATAGTATAGTATAGTATAGTATAGTATAGTATAGTATAGTATAGTATAGTATAGTATAGTATAGTATAGTATGTATATATAGTAAATACTATTAGATATACAATGACATGATTGTACTCATACAAACCCCTGTTTGTATGAGTATATATATATATATATATATACCCTGAAAAATTCCAGTCTACTAATTTCCAGTCACCTTTAAAGGATCAATATGGTTTTGAGGTTTACTATCAGTTTAAACATAACATGAAAGTGACATTAATCCACTTTCTTTATTTCTCTATTCTTCATTTAGCAGAAAGAATTCGCGAACTATTGACCTCTTCTGCGGACAACCACAACCTCATCTGTGCAGACTTTAATGAGGGCAAGGAGCGAACAGACCTCAGATAATACTTAATTTTGACTTACCACATTCTGCATTGCTGTGGCAAATAGTAGAATAATACAATTCCTCCTCTTACTAATTCCTCTTACTAAATTCAAAATCCCAAATATTGCAAGGGTTCTAATAGTCTTCAATAGCTTTTCATTATCTTTCATGATGTGCACCAAAGTAAAGTATAACTTCGATATAATATCCAACTACTCTTGATGAGGTATTTAATTTCGACCTCTCTTCCTCTTTTTGAAGTATAAGTTCACAGAAAGTAAGTCGATTTTAAATCATAAAGTGAAAGTCATTAACAATATCTCAAGCCTGAAAAAAAAGCCACTGAATTTTATATATGTGATAGCCAATGATATTATAAGTAAAGAGGTAGATAGGTTACATAAACAAGATTTAAAACTTCATAAATGGCACACTATGTCGTGTCGTTAACGCTCTGACGCGACCCATAGCTAAAGTGAGTTAGCAGTTTTGACGTGCCACTTTCAGAGCGTTTATAACCTATCTACCTCTTTTACTTATAAAATCGTTGATCATACATAGGTACCTGCCTTCATTACACTTGTAAAAAGTGCTGGAAATATTTTACACCATTTTGATAATTCACAGATAGCAATAAATTCCAATCATGGCCCAAAATGTGGCAATAAAATGCCACGTGGTGAGCGGTTTATTGCTAGAAACGAAAATTTAATTAGACATTTTGTCTTCCTTGCGGGTGAACATTTTAGTGCTCAATATTTTTCAATTAAGCATTTATTATTCGAACGTGACGGCTGTATAAAAAGTGTCATTTTATGAAATAAATTGTCTTAATTAATAAATATGGTAAAATAAGACACAAATTATTATTACATATTTTATTAAAGAGGAAAAGATAGATACAATTGAAAGCACATACCTACACCTAAGCAAAAATTTTATCATAATCTATTTTTCAACACACTCGCTCATAAAGTGACACTTATTGCACCGTTTTTATTATCTTAATACAGCTTATTACGCTTTTTAATTTACATTACCGCACAGTTTTATGATAGGTATAATCCCGATTATGATAAGATTGTACCTCACTGCAAGTGATATGTGTGTAGACCAAGTATTCTTAACTTAAACGGGTAAAATAGTATGACAGATCACGGCTGTAAAAAAAAAAACTTGCGCGCCATATTTGTACAAATCTGTTGCTTTCCTCGCAAGTGTGTTGAAAAACATCGTATGACACGCATGTGCATTGATTATTACGTAACCAACTTTGCACACATGTATCATAATGTACTATAGGTTCTAAAAACTCAACAACGCAGACACGCAGCGCTTACCTTCATCGAAAAACACTTATTTTCGAGGCATGGGAATTGCATCTCGTAGCACTTGTACATCGTTGGAATTTCGGCCAGTATTGATCGGCCGGCTAGACGATCCGACACGCCGGGGACCATACTTCTTCAATTATTCAGACGCCTACTTCCACGGCGAAGCTCGTTTGTTACATCTCGGCCACACTCGTCTTCGCCTGAGTGTATTGCTATTCCTCTTTTATGGCATAAGGAAATGTGCATCTGTCCCTGTCTCGTGTGTCGCCCTTCGACAGGTTTGCTGTAACTGTGTACTTTAATAAAAATTCATGGTCCACTTCCTCATTTTAAAGGTATTCATGACTTGAAAGGTTTAGTTGAAAATGGAATTGCTTTGAACTTTTTGGTTAGAAAAAATATATTGTATACACAAAACAATCAATTTCTAATCTAGACACAGGGCAGTAGAGCAAACCATATTTATGTATATAAGTATTACCCGAACCATAATAAGTTACTTTCGATCCCCTTTAACTCACTTATGTGGGTTTATTATGAATAATTTTTCACATACCTGGATAGAACTACTTTGAACTTCTTTCAAAACCGCTCTCACGTTCCAACGTCTATAACCCAGGCCTTTAACAATATCGCAAGCTATTACTGAAGCAATAACACGTTGGCAAACTGCATATGAAGATCCGGTAACAAGTCAATAACCGTTACGGTCCAACGCTACCGATCTGCATAATATTGTCACTAATACCCATGCTTATGTTGTAACACGGTATTTGCACTATATTGGTCGTTCCGAAACCAATTGGATACATTGCAGCTGTATTTATGTGTTAATAAAATACGGGAAGCGTCGATTGGGTAAGTGCTCTAGTGTATTACAAGCTCTATGTCGACTGGAAGGATATCCTTTCGTTTGGTTTTCTCGGCACGGAAATTGGCCTGTAAATTTTCTCCTGTATAAAATGACAATGTGTTTTTTTTATATTCAATATTAGTGATGTCGAAAGTTCAAATCATACTGCCTACATAAATCGCCAATAATGTCACAAATCAAAACAATCCACAACCATAATCGTTTACAGAAAACTCAAGTAATAAAACAACTCTCATTAAATTGTCAACTAACAGCCACTTAAAGGAAATTTTCGAATAATTCACCAAAAGCAATCCCCTCAAGCATTTGCATCATAACTCAGCGGTTTCCATATTATATTCGCCCTTTCCTAAAGCGAAGTTAATGTAGCGCATCGGCGTTGCAAAGTGGCCTGTGACATTTTTCAATCGCTTAATGGTCCAACATTATTGGTTCATGAGGCCGTCCATAAAGGAATAATATTCAGGGTGGCTACACGAATTAGTTCGCACGAGACAATTCCACATTATAAATAGTAGGTATACTAGTATGTTAAAAGCATGATCAATAAATATATAGGGAGTGATGTATTTTAGATTTGGCATAATAGCATGTCAACATTTACTTGTGTTCGATTATTAAGTACTAGCTGCCCGGCGCGACTTCGTTCGCGTGGTGCTACCCTACCCTGTGGTGCTACCCTACCCTATCCTACCCTACCCTGAGGTGCTACCCTACCCTACCCTACCCTGTGGTGCTACCCTACCCTATCCTACTCTACCCTGTTGTGCTACCCTACCCTATCGAACCCTGCCCTGCCCTGCCCTGCCCTGCCCTGCCCTGCCCTGCCCTGCCCTACCCTACCCTACCCTACCCTACCCTACCCTACCCTACCCTACCCTACCCTGCCCTTCCCCCTTCCCCCTTCCCTACCCTACCCTACCGTCAAACACTGAGCCACACGCAAAGAGATTGACTCCCTGCCGTACGGCCCGTACCCGTGACGTGATTTTTCTGCTAATACTTATATTTTTAAACTCGTGATATCTTTTGAATGGAATGTCCGAATTGAATAATTCAAAAAGTTATATAAAGGTATTGAAGCAGTCTTGGATATGAAGTAATTTATTTTGATAATGATTAATACCAAGATACAAATAGAGAGACATTTATAGCGGCGGCATTTCAATAAAAAATTTAAAATAGAAAAACACTTATTGTGGCATAACTATAATAGTTAGACATATGGTATCGCGAGACTTTTTGTAAATAATAATGTGCTCTGCAAAGTCGTAGTACATTTTTTTATTCTATCATCAATAGTTTTCGCAGCGCACGCGATGTAATGAATATTTTAGGTATTTTTTTTACACCTTGGGTTACATTATTGGAGATTTAGTAAGGATCCCTAATTTTTTTGAAAATATAATATAGCCTATGTCACCCGGGGATAGTGTAGCTTCCCAACAGTGAAAGAATTATTCAAATCGGTTCAGTACTTTCGGAGCCTATTCAATGCAAACAAACAAACAAACAAACAAACAATCAAATCTTTCCTCTTTATAATATTAGTATAGATAAGTTTTGGGCATGTTGTTCCGATCAACATTTTCAACTAGTTTCGACGCGCGTGGTTTCACCTGTCATAGTCTACTGGCATGCTTGTAAATTCATCTAGGTATTTTAATGTCAAATCTAGACTTTGGCTTTGACTTTGGCACTCACCATAGATAGGATCAACATGCACTCGTCACTTGGAGCGAATGTGACGTAGAGTGACACAAGACGTAAGGGGAATTTATGAATATTAGTAGATAGTAAGATTAGCATGAAAGTTAGGATTTACGATAAAATTTATATAGTATATCGCGTTTCATTCATCTTATCATTCTTATATCTACTAATAAATATATTTTCAATCACTGTCAAACATTATAATCGGATAACAAATATGTTATAATTCATATCTCGCTAAATCCTATACGGTTTAGTGCCTATAATTGCAGTAATTGAGACTTTTTATTTTACTATCTCGAGCTAGATTTCGTTTTTTTCATTATGTTATGGTATGGTATTACCTTACCAATATAGTAATTCGGTATTTATAAACAAATTACAAAGTTGTAGTTACTTAGAGGTAGGTAGTACGTAAAGGCATGAATTAACTAATATGTTTCAAGTTTGTTTAAAAATCAAATCTCATCCAAAAGTCACTTATTTAGTTTAGGCCCTGATAAGGCAAATTTTCTTTGAACTACAATTGAATCTTAACTAATCTCATTTTTTTTTACGGCTCACATATTTAATGTATGTTAATATTATAACTTGTCTTAATACGAATATTATTACATACATTTAAATATATGTATTCTCTAAATCTCTCAAGAAATGGTCACTCTAATAATGACCCTACAGCACAGTGCATAGTCGGGGCATTTGGAGCGATCGTTTGCGAGCCATTACAACGAGAGCACAAACAAAACGCAAATTATACTTTAATGTAAATTAACACTAAATTAGCAATTGTTTCAGGCAGTTAAGCATTTTCAATAGGCCCGCGGTTTTTCTGAAGCCACAACTGAAATTAATATGTGAATAGTTTTGATGTTGCTTTTATAATTTTATTATTTTTAAACGTCGATTTAACATTTTCAAATGACTTATGTCCACTGTTTTTGTAATGTTTGTTTTGTGAGTTTGACTTTGAAGCTTAGTATTAACCTATTATTACTAAGAATCAGCATTAGTTTCATATTTCAAGTACTTGATAGTTCTAATTAGGTATTTTGGCATTATTTGGAATCTGGTTACCGAAGCGTATCTATTACGAATATTTAAGCGTAAAATTATATTAGAATAATATATTATTTTTTTAGATAATTAATGGAACCTTCATAGTACCTAATCAGAAACTAAGATAGATTTTTCTAAAAGCAATATGGTTGCAAATAGTATCAATAAACTTTTCAAAATATCTAATATTTTCAAAGTTTATTAATTCATATTTTATTATTAATAAAATTAATAACTAAAGACAATTAAAATCGTTTAATAGATATAATTTAAAAACGAAGCGAGAACATTTGATATTATAATGTGAAGATGAACAAAACACATAAAATTATAGCCATTACAGAACAGAATTCTATCATAACCACATAAATATAAGTCTTATCATCAGAATTACAAAGCTATTAGCCATATCTCTGTCGGGCGATTCTACAATTGCACAAGTTCGACGATTAGACGACGGGAAAAGTTTAACATTTCACTCGAAAATCCTTCTGAGATCAGAGGCCAACTAAGATAAAACTTCTTTAATTGTCGATTCGGGACCGGACTTAAATTAAAATTATTGTACTGGTTCAAAACTGCTTAAATTCTGCAATTAGTCACTCCGGTGGAGGGGTCTTCAGTTAAAGCAAAACAAATCATGCTGGGCAACCTCGTCCTAGCTTCATTATGGAGTGAAACATCAATTACATCATTAAAATAAATGGAAGGTACAAAGTTAATAATCGACATAGGTTCTCTGGCTGCTTCTTCTGCTGCAGTGTCTAGTTCATCTCCTGGATTTGCTACACAGTGATCGAGATTTACTAAATCAAGTCCAACTCCTTGAGCGCAAAGATATGTTCCCAACAAGAAAGCTGGGTGGGGTGGGTTGAATTCACAGTTCATGTAGTGAATTTGAGCAGCTTGATTGTTCTTCAGCATGTTGAGTGCGCACCTGTGGAGACGGTTCGCCCAGCAGTCATTTGCACCAAACTGACACGTGAAGGATCCATCATTATTCCTTACGGTTCTTCCCCAAGGTACAAATTCAATGTCTAAGAAGTTACCGTACAAGGTGATAGCTTCAGACAGCTGGGTATTAATAAAATTGACTGTGTCACCACATCCTGAGGTTGTTCCAATAGTAATCTTTATTCTTCCGTTCACGGCTTGTAATCCATTCACATTTGTGAAACTGAGCACGCATAAAGCGATACAGAAGATTATTTTAACAGCCATGATGACCATTCAATCGAGCCGCAAAATTGAAACTGGATTTCATAATTCACTACAGTGTTATCAAGAGATAATAGAAATAAAAAATAGATTAAGATAAGCTGGCACATTTTATGTATGTAATACGTAACAAATCATATAAATTTGATAAAAATAATAGATAAGATAAATGTTTTTTAATCCAAGCTAATTGAAATCATTTGATATTTTTACTAGATCTTAATCTTCTCGTTTCCTAATATTAGGTACCTACCTATGTTTATAATCTTAAAAGTAAAATATACTTAGGTACATTTTTTAAAGCATCCTCTCCCCTTTCAATAGGTATATTTCAAGGTAATCTCTAAGATTACATCACAGAAAAATTCTAAACTCTTTAAGCCTCCATATTTTCTTTATGCGAAAAATATGTTTTTGTAGCAGGCACTTGCTGCGATGCGGGTGGAATAATAAACAGAGAAACTTATTAACTTTCCTAATAAAAATACATGCAAAATTAGGGGCCCCAGTGGTGCAAAAACTCTACCTTAATTTATCTTTTTTGTACTAAACCTGTAATTACTTTATATAGTATCAAAATGTTATTTCTTTGAAAAACGAATATTCGGTGTGGAATACAGTCAAGTTTTCCCATTTAAGAATCAACCGACTGAGTAGCCAAAACTTCGAGACCACAGAACTGAATAAAACAACAATTATTTCTCTGTTTATACGCCTTATTTATACATATTCAACAAGTTACTTTAGTCATATTTGGACTAATTTCAACCCACAGATTACAGAATGTAATCTGTGTTTCAACCTCTTATGGTTACTTACCAACCTAACCTTAACCTTTTTTACTGTGATATTTTTATAATGTTTGATCTGTGTTTTCACTACTTAAGCTGAAGGTGGTAAGCACGCAAAGCCTGGAAAGGCTTTCAGGTGCAGAGGCCAAAACATATCTAAAAGGTACCACGTTAGCACTGTGCCAGAATCATGGCACAGTGCTAACGTGGTACTTACGAAGTTTCCCTTCACTGAAAGCTCACAGTAGAATTCAAAACCTCTGCCTTCGTCTCGGCATTCAACCACTCAGCAATAAATTGAGAGTTTAATTGAAAGATATACTATATGTAAAACTTTAAGGAAGTAGGTACTTACTCATAACATCATCCTGATTAATAATCCTACGAATAACAATAAATATACTGGGGCATTGTATATTCTCGAATATAACAAAGAATATGTCCTTTGTATCCCAGTAAAATATAATGGTGCGTCCATGCTTGGCGAACCGAGCACGAGCCGAGCCACGAACGAGCACACTACGAGCACGATTCGCGTAGCGTGGACGGGCTTGCTAGCCTCGAACGAGCGCGATTGTCAGTTTTTTTCACGAACAAAAGGATTCGAATCGTGCTCGTTGTAGGTTCGTTCGAGGCTCGGCTCGTGCTCGCTTCAATTAGCATGGACGCAGGGACGAGAAAAATAAAGTTTAGAAAAATTACGGAAGCACCCCTTAGAGAATCACTAAAACCCCGGAAGTACATAACGCGAGACACCTCCATCTTAATTCATTGCACAAAAACACCACCAGGTATTCAATTACGGTTAATATCTTTAAAAATGTAAGACTCCCCCCTCTTAGTGCGAGGCAAGGTACAACCGCAGTATTAATGAAATTGACTTCCCCGGGGATCGAATCGAGACCCCTTGCTTACGTGACGCGCCCCCAGTTGCGGTCACATTGTTGTGAAACTTTCAAACAAAGGCATCGACTGTGTTTCAAATGAAAATACCATACGATATTCAATGGACAGGAATTAACAATATAGTTTCGAAAAAGGACATTATTTAAATCAAATGGTGGCATTAACTTATAACGTACCAACATGGAATAGATTGAATTGGTTATATCTAAATGACATTTTGTGTTCCCATTTTAATTGTTATTTACACAATCTAATGTATTTACCCCCTTACTCATAAAACTTTATTTAACTAATATAGGGTCGCGTAAATAACGTCACTCTATTGTCATTGTCAAATAATGTGACATTATTTACGTGACCATCTAAACAGTATATTAGTTAAATAGCGTTTTGATGAGTAAGGGGGTTAATAGATATGCCAGTTAGCTAGGTAAAAGAGCTCAAATAACATATATTCTTAGTGCAATCTAAATTAATAATATCTAACGTAATATAAATTCAAATAATATGTACTTAACATCGTTGTTGTTAACACCACTAAATAAAACTTTGTACTTCACTCTTAACAGTATCGCAAATAGGTTAATTTCTCCAACCACTTTCGAAGCTATAAAGGTATCCACGTTATAACGCTCGTGAAAAACTTTTTGAAGCAGCGCACTCTGATATAAAGTTTTTATGGGATACCTCACAATTCCGCATCGGTGTCGCACACAAGGGAAATGTGTTACGCCCTCGTAATTTTGCTAATTTTAATTAATTCTAACTGCACGCCAAAAGTCACAACTGTAACCCGGCGACCCCAAACCTGAATCCTGTCTACAAACGACTGCTAAAACTTAACGACTTCATACATCTCCGTCTACGGTTACAATGGGGCTCGTAAAATTAATACCTTGACTCAGAATCGTCGGGTTACCTCTCTAGATGGTAATTCCCCCTAAATATTTAAGTTTTCTGCGCACCCTCCGCCCGCAACAAGATTCAATTTCACGCCCCAAAAAGGGGTCCGCTTTGGACAATTCTCGGTTCCTCAAACGTCACGAAACATGAAAGCAGCCAGTTATACAGGACCTTCGTAAGGCACTCTTTCGAACCAATTGATCATTATTCTTATTACTATTTCAAGAGACAGGTAAGATCAAGTTATATTTGTGATCGCAATGAGCAGAACCATTTCGAAATATTATCCGGTTGCATACTGAATAGGAAAGGCAGAACTCAATTGAGTCAATCTTGCGTCAAATTGGTAAAGCTTTGAAGGGAGGTGCACATTTTAAGTTCATTTTCGATTTGAAGTCATTATCGTAAGTCATTTATCTTCATCGCAAGTAAATAGTAACTTATTTCCAAAACATATAAATGAATATTATTAATATCCCCTTGGTAATATAGTTTATTGCAGTGAATTATAATGATGTATATTAACTAGAGTTGGAAACTTTGGATCCCTTGTTATCCACGAACCATAATACATTCATTATTGTTGTACTTAAACACAAGTTATATTAAACTTTGCCATCTACAAATTGCAAAATACAACTCACTCAGCGTTATTTCATTTGACATTTCGGGTATGAGATTACCTATTTCAAAATTAACTGTGACTATTATGTACGTAACTATACACATTTTATAATGCGATGTAGAGAAAATCATAAAACTTATATGAATATTATTATTATCCCACAATCGATGCCAAATATGTGTATGGATAATAAAACAATGTCCAAAGGTGAACTTGTGTTGCACTTATAAGGAAAAGTTTAAATAATCAAGGATGACTCTCACTACTAATCAAATACATTTTTCTTTTCACAAAGTAGTTGGTAAACCAGCATACGGCCCGCCTGATGGTAAGCGTTCATCGTAGCCATATTAACGCTTGCAACACATGGGGCATCACTCATGCGTTACCGACCCTTCCCCCCTCCTCAATGAGATCTGGCGACCTTACCCGCCTATCCCGCGCAGGATAACAAAATAAAGTTATTTTGGCTGCGGTATTCTGTAAGGTGGAGGTACTTCCCCAGTCGACCTGCTCTTTGAGCGAACCCTACGCTCTACATCTGTTAAAATTACTAGATTCATAAAATAACCTAAGATTTTTTGCGACGTGGTTGTATTCATTATACAAACAAGCAATATTTTGTATATGTAGACCTCGAAAACGGCTCTAACGATTTCGATGAAACTTGCTATATGAGGGGCGAAAAATCGTACTAGCTGGTCGAGGTCTTATCTCTAGGAAAACGCATTTTTCTAAGTTTTCGAGCAAAGCTCAGTCACCCAGGTACTATATAAAAAGCTCTAAAATTTGCGAAATATTACGCTGCAATGACCATCACTGAGGCCAGCACATATAAAGCAGACAAGGCTTTGAGTAAAGCACCAGCAGGCGTAATGTGGAATGCCTCCCGCACGTTGACCTGATGCAAACACATCTAAAAGGTAGCAGAACTGGGTTCAGTGCAATAAGCTGACGATGAATATTACGATGCATGCATCGGATTAATATCATATAAAGAAATCTAAATTATTTTAACACATTGCAACCGTGAAAGAGTATTGTGAACAAACAAAATAAGACATAATTCAGTGTCAACCCTATTTCTTCGAAACAACACGTGCAATTAACATACAAAGAGGTCTTATTTGTTTGCTCTGCAGCCATCGCCCTGCGCCGTGCAGTAGCGCACAAACTCTCTGCATTTGGACATGCCCAATACAATTATTTAAATTGCTCTATTTATTTAATTTATTTTGACAATATGTTTCTTTTTTTATGCCTGGCAATAGGCCACATTTCGCAAAAAGCCAGTAACCGATGGGTAAAAAATATCTCGAATCCACCCCAAGGAGTGATGAGCGCCGATCTTACGATGTGATATTACGATCTTTTAGAGTCACTGGGCGGCACAAGATGACTTTGGATTATTTCAAGGCTGAATATAATAATTATATACTTTTACAAAACCTGTGCAAGACCTATTAACTCACTACCAATAGGACAAGTAAAGAAGTTAAATTTAATAGCAAAGATTCATAAACTTTCTGAACATCCGCTATCAATTCAACATGAACTAGCAATGAAACTTTTGAAACTCTTGGAAGTGGTACCTTTTACCCCAGAATTCTGTACCGGACAAGTTTAAGCTTTGGGATAGTACGCATGAACTATCTGGAATCTTGCATGATCCTCAAGTGAAGCTACTATTAGGCACACGGCCAGGCGTTACTTGAGCCTCTTAATCTAGGCTTCGGGGACTTCAGAAGTTATTTCCGAATATGCTCAGAGGGTGTCGCTGGTTAAGTTTGCTGGTATTATTTGCAAGTACTTTGAATGTGTGATCGTGATGTTTATATAGTTTTAAAACTAATTTGGGGCGATAATTTTGTGTTACAATAGCCACATATAGTTCCTGTATTTTTTTCTGCAATAGCAGTAATACTTTTGGTAGATTCCATTTCTAATGATTCGTAGTGCGGTCTGATATATGAAAGAAGTGCTGATTCCAAGTATACCTATAAATGGTAGCATAATTTCTCTACACATCGGTTACCGGTAAACATATCTTTATACTGTTTCAAAAAATGTAAATTACGGTATGGTAACATATATTTCAAGTAGGGGTAAAAATGTGATATAGATAAAATATTGAAGACCAATATTTATAGATCTGAGAATCAAAAGTTCTCGCTAGACCAGTCTAAATTCTCTTTTCCATAACATTTTTAACAGGCTTACAAATTGAACCGCAACGCTCACATATACCTATATCAGCCAACTACACGTTCAGGATTTAAGTTATAGGCAATAATAGTTTAGTAGCTCTGCAAATCTACCAAGATTAAGTACCAGGCAGGGGATTAACTGACTGCGGCTGGTGTGTCGCTCCATTGACTCCGAAGCCAGGTCTGAACGATATTCTTAATCCATCGACTCGTTAACAGTACCTCTGTGTCGCAGAATTTGTAGAGATAATGTCGTTATGCATAATTTGTATTCGGAAGCTATTTCATATTGACGGGCTAGTTGAAGTGGTTGCTAAGATACCCTACATATAATGACGCAGATCGTGGGTACACGTCCCACTCAGGACAAATATTTTTGATAATAAACGAGTTTTTGAGCTTTTATTTAGTTAATTCGTCTTTATCAGAAATAGTTTTTTTTTTAAGATATATAAATATCCTGGGACATTCCTCACACACGGTCATCTGATCCCAAACTAAGCAGAGCTTGTACTATGGAAACCAGACAACTGATATAATACATAAGCTACTTAATTGTTTGTAAATACATACTCAATATACATAATTACACCCAGACTCAGGACATACAGACATGTTCATGCACACAAATGCATATCCTGTGCGGGAATCGAACCCACGACCTGCGGCGCAATAGGTGGAATCTTTAACAGACTCTTAACCAACTGCGCCAACTGGCCCGTTCATATATAATATAGCTGGCCCGCGATGAAGGCCGTTATACATCATTAATGGTGCTGATTGTGTTGTTTACAACTAAACTAATTTAGTCTCACTATGCCTCTTTCTAACAAAGAACATAAGAAAAGGATGTAAGAAATTTAGTCTTGTCAAAAGATTGTTTTTAATATAAATTTAGTCGCCATCTATCGCAGTTACGTCTAAATACCTGCAGCTGAAGATGGCAAAGACTAATTTGATGGTTTTAAATATGTTCCATCTTTTTTCAATAATGTTTGTAAGAAAGAGATGTGATGTGACTAAATTAGTTTAAATCTACAACAGAATCGGCACCTGTCTCGTAAGAAAACTATTTCTATTAACTATTTTATTTGTATTACAATGTTAGTACATTGTGATACATATGTGCAAAGTTGGTCATTACAGACAACATTATTAACGCACCTACTTATTTCTTAGAATGTGAGTATACAATAGATAGATCCCTCAACAAACGAGTTCTACCTTCCTCCGTATTCAATTTCAGTTCGCTGCAACCGCCCGACTGGGGTAAGTCGTTATAAACACAATAATAATTCACTCCACTTCATCAAGGATCCAATTAATTGAATTTTGTTGACATTGCTAACAACTCCATATAATTACTTGTGCATTTACATACGCATCTATGAAGTATCATTCCTTATTCATTAGGCAAGCATAGGAAACGGTGGAGCAATTAAAATGATCAAATATGAAGCCCCTTGGATGATGCCATTATTACCCTTTATTGGGGGGACTTTCTAATGCGGTATGTGCACACTAGGTACATTTCAGCATGATAACTTTTATTGTGCGTCTTTTATTCAGGTTTAAAAAATGCGTGACATGAAAAGTGTCCAAGGAAAATATACATTTCCTGTGGACCACAAGTTAGGGGCTGCCCTAAGAGTTGGTTTTTTTTTGGTCGTGTTCTTGACCACTATCTCAGGTAAGGTAAGCTACGACTTAGGAACTGGCTCTGCTGGCGGTGCTGGGTAACATGAAGGTGGTGTCAGCCAGGCGGGTTGGTACTACGATAAACTTTGATATTAATATCTTCATGGTCACGGTTCTATAAAAGAGAGCCTTAAAAGGAGCAATAGGGACAACACTAACATACCTTTCTTTTCCACGTATGGTCATGCCCCTGGCTGGACCGCATGAACTCAATGTAGCTCGGTGTAGTGCGCGGCAACCTTTACTCTCTAATATTAAAGTAAATCTGTATTTGCCGGTAAAAGTTTCAAAAGGACAGAATGGGACAGTGTATCCAAGCAACACCCAATCAAACGTATCTATGCTATTCCTGTTTTAGCTGTAGGCTTCGCTGGGGTGGATCGGGAGATCAAACGCTTGTAATTGTTGTTGTTTGTAACTAGTTTCCCGCCCCGCGGTTTCTCTCGAATTCTTCTATTTTACCTCCTTTGGATTGAGTGTTGACATACCTCCCTTAGCGCATGCATTCCTTATGAGCTGTGCGTTGATACGTTAGTTAGTCAGTGTTTAGGGTTAGTTAGGGTAGAACCTATTGCTAAGCTTCTACTGTCCATCCGTCCATTCGTTTGTCAGTGGACTGTATGTCATGAACCATAATAGGTAGGCAGTTGAAATTTTCACGTGCCGCCTTTAATTTTATTTCAATTTCATTTAAATTAAATTAAAGGGGGGGCCATACATGAAATGTCTCTACGGAATCCTTCATGTGCGACTCCTACTCGCACTTGAAGGTGTTTAATTTATAAAGATTTGAAGATTGGCATGTGTTCAAAAACTGTTTACCGTAGCTTCTAAAAACACCACTTCTGAAACATTTCCCCAAACAAAAGCATATTTTCCACATAGTATATAATACTTAATACTGTACCCTCAAATGTAATATTCAATGCCACGTCAGCAAAAGGCCGTAAAACAGACAAAGGTAACAAATGCACATGGGTTTTCCATTCGCAATATGATTTCATACAGATGAATACTTACTATGACTGAGTAGCAATTAGATTGAGCAAACACATGAAACCACTCGTTCGGAACAATATGAGAAAGGGTGCAACGGGCCAACAAACAAAAGCTTTATTGGTACCAACGCGTTATTGAATCACACTCATGCTGCTGTATCTAGCGGAAAAAACGCCATTTATATCAGGTTTTTTAGCACTGAAAAAGCATGCTGGTTTTTATAGAACCGTATAAAATACACAACATACGGCCTCTGAGAGAATAAATAAATATCCTGGGACATGCCTCACACACGGTCATCTGATCCCAAACTAAGCAGAGCTTGTACCATAGAAACCAGATAACTGATATAATACATCGACACGTCCTACGTCAAACTAAGTAACTGCAAAAAGCAAATTTTACAGGAGAGCGTTTTTAAAATTTTAAAAATTACTTTTCGTCATTACTCCGTCTCTCAAAGGGCTCTGACTTTGAAACTTGGCAAAAGGCTCTTACTATAGGTCCAGAATATGTTACAGCTTAAATTTTGTTTGCAAATCTTCCCACTTTTGTTTTATTACACGTACATACGTGTACTTAGTTTTATTATCTGAGAGTAATAAAGTATGTGTCAGATACATATTTATTCAAGGGAATTTGAAAAACCTAGTATTGCGTAACTATCTAGATATATGTTTATTCCTCGTTAACTAATTGGTCATACTGTAACTAACTGTTAGTTACATAATTTCTCATTGGAAATTTAATTATTGACGCATGTCATTGATAATATAGAAATGTAGATACACATTTCTATATTATCAAAATATCCTAAATCTACCTACTTAGCCTTTAATTGAATGAAATTAATAAAGGGTTCTTGACTGCTAAAGTAGCCAACAAGCATACGGGGTCCACTTGAGTATAAGCGGTTACCATAACCTATGGTAGAAGCGCTCGTGGTGTAGCATGATTAGCCTTTCTTAATCGATCGGCAAAATTAAGCTACGTCTGTCGTGGTTCGTACCTGGATGGGTGACCGTCTAGTGGTATTTCAAATCGAGCGTTTCCGTGCTTCGAAAGGTACGTAAAGCCGTTGGTCCCGGTTATCACTTAATTGTGATAGTCGTTAAGCTTTTTTTTTTTTTTTTTTTTTTTATACCACTTAGGTGGCAAACAAGCATACGGCCCGCCTGATGGTAAGCGGTTACCGTAGCCTATGGACGCTTGCAACACCAGGGGTATCACGCGCGCGTTGCCGACCCTGCAGAAATCTCTTCACACCCCTTTTGAAGAACCCCATGCTGTACTCCATTGGGAAAACCACGGCAAACCGCGGTAAGCTAGTTGGACGCCTACTAGGTGGCTTTAAAAATTCGAACAGTAGGTTGACCACTAGCCTACCTCCACCAATCCGCTGTGGGCACGCGTGGTGGAGTATCTGCCCATTACTTTTCCTAATTTGTGAAAGGAGGCCTGTGCTCAGCAGTGGGACATTATAGGCTGCTTATGATGATGATAACCTATGGAAGCTTGAGCAAGGGGATAGCCCCTTGCTCAAATGTCTGGTATTCTCTTGGGATAATCATAGGATTATCCCACGAGAATACCAGACATTAGGAGCCATATTAGCTCTATCTGGACCTTTTGCTGAACCCGCCACTTGGCTCATCAGACCACTGTCTCGTCCGAAAACAGGTGCCTTGTGCTCAGCCTGATTCGCTCCAGTCATCCGGGCGTCATCGCATGTGGTTCTATATGTCAACAGACTGGGATGGATTGCGTGAATTCTTTGCATCGTACCCGTGGAGGCAGCTCTGCTTCGCATCAAACAATCAGGAAGCAATCATGATAACACCCAAACACCTTTTATGCGTAGCGCTTAACGCAGCCTCGAGGTTCAGTAACCGAATGATTGCCAGAGCTAAGTTCGATTTCGCCATCAGAATTGGCAAGAGACTGCTTGAGCGATCCTTCTGGGAGTTAGGCTTTTGAGTATCTTGCCAAAGCTGCTGAAGGAAACATTTTCCTGACATTTTTGCTACCTACCATCCCGCAGTATGACAGCTCCATGCCAGAGATTCGTATAACTCAAAGTCCTGCAGGAGTTGCTTTCTCTAGACATAGCATATCGACAGTGTACTCCTGAATTGTGTCCTAACGCGCCTTTTTGCGCTTTGAAAACTACTTGAAAAGTCCCGTCTTCGTGGAAGACTGCCCACGTGCACCTTGTGCTCAAAAAGAGCGACAGATCAGATCTGGTAATTACAGACCTATCACTATCACCTCCTTTCTCTCCAAAATGATGAAACGAGTGATCACGATTTATTGAGCGACTGATTATACGGCTTCCACCATAGTCACTAGGCTGGTGACCTTGTCGTGTATCTCACACGTTGTTCATCACTCGCCATTGAGACTTAGTGTGAGGCGTTGGCGTTGAGCCTAGATGTGGCCAAAGCATTCGATCGGGTCTGGCACCAGGGTCCTCTAACTAAACAACCATCATACAGGGTTTTCCGATTGATTATGCAAATGGGTCGCCAGCTTTCTGTCCAGTAGATGCATAAGAGCCGTCGTTGATGGTAGCTTCTCTGACAGCATGTACATAAATGCCGGCGTCCTGCAAAAACCTGTGCTTTCCCCAACACTATTCCTGCTGCATGTCTATGACTGATATACTGTCTATTGACAGTATTTATTGTTATGCGAACGTAATCGAATGTACAGCTTTTTAAACAAGCTGTGCAAATATTCCTCGTTCCATAGTGGAGGAAAGCCACGAACGACTTTTGTCTGAAATCGAGAATACACTAACTAGTGTCTGCGATTGGGTGTGACTGAACATAGTGCATTTTAACTCCACTAACAAAAAAGCCTGCGCGTTCACCACTAAGATAACCCTATTTGCTGTAGCCCTCAATTCCAGAACACGTCTCCGACATCACAAAAAGTATCGGGATCCTTGGCGTCGATATTTGTAACGACGTTCTGTTCCATAGCCATATCAAACTGGCATCCTAAAAACTCGTGAGTGCTTAATAGAACGAAGCAGTTATTCTCATAGGGGCAAAGACGTGCAACTTTACAAGCCGCAAGTCCGACATCATATAGAGTACTTGGATACCAGCTTGAGCCTCTACTCAGTCAGCAGTGTGCCATTAGTATTGTCGACGATCCCGAGCTCACAAATGATTTAGAGCCCGTTAGCCTGAGGAGAGACTTTGCCTCCTTATGTCTATTCTACCGCTTATACAAGGGATAGTGTTCAGTTTTTTTTTATTGATGCCCACAGCTAGCTTCTACCATCGCAACTCGACGGGTTCTCCATCCTCATACATTGGAACCGAAATGGTTTCGTACTATGCGCTTTCAACGGAGCATCCTACCGCAGACGCTCAGGTTGTGGAATGACCTCTCCGCCTTGGTTTTCCCAAGAGAATACAGCATGGGGCAAGAGCCCCATGCTGTATTCTATCCTGCAAAAATCTCGTCACAGCCTTTTCGAAGACGAAAAGGCTGTGACGAGATTTTTGCAGGGTCACAACGCGCTATTGATACCCCTGTGTTGCAACTGTTGCAAGCGTCCATAGGCTACGGTAACCGCTTACCATCAGGCGGGCTGTATGTTTATTTGCTATCTTAGGGTATAATAAAACATAGAACACTCTTTTTTTTAAGTCGGTTAACAATAAGACATGATTTTAAATATTGTATAACTGACTAAGTGAATAGATTTAAAACTATGATTAGATATCTTTCTAATGTACAATTATGTAAGTGCTAAATAACTTATTTCGATCTACCAACTTTTCAATGTACAAGTGAGTAAGTGTCTAGATAACTAATTTCGATTGAACAACTTTTCAATGAACAAGTGTATAAGTGCCTAGATGGAATTTGCAACCATATTGAATCACATTGAATAAGTGTGTACCTACGTAGTTACACTGTTGTACGTCGACAAAACAAAATATACAAAAAATAAACTTCATGAACTTTTTACTACTTCTATGTTAAGTACGTGTTTTAAATATTTGTATTACAGCGCTATTGGGGTTTTAATTTCTTCATTCCATTCATTTAAATATTTCTATCCGTATGTGGTTTAGAAATATTTGCAGCGGTAGAAATATTATTACGAAACGTACGCGCACGCCACTCGCTGTCCGTAGAAGAAGTGAGGGAGTGGCAGTTGACCACGTACCACACCGCGTTCCCCCCAAGTTAAAGTGTTTAACTGGATCACACACGCTTATTCGCTGTGCGTTTTGAACCGCTAATGCAGATAAATACTTATGCGTTTGAGAAAAAAGTATGTTCCGATAGGAAAATAAAAAAAAAATGAATACGTCTTGTAGATTCGGATACGTAGAGCTCCAAAATGCAATAAAAACACTTTGGTGTAACAGGCACATACATCGGAATACGTAGGACGTGTCGACATAAACTACTTTTTTGTTTGTAAATACATAATTAATATACATAATTACACCCAGACTCAGGTCATACAGACATGTTCATGTACACAAATACATGTCTTGTGCGGTAATCGAACCCACGACTTGCGGCGTGATAGGTGGAATCAATGCTTTCCTGACATCTTAATATTAGCCAAATCGTGGAAACGGCTGATCTGATTGTGATGGAACTTTCATTAAACTAGGCCTAAGAAAATACTGAACCATCTTGTGAAAGTCTTATCGCAATAGGATTAGCCGTTTTCGAGATTACCCCCACATTAACAGGTATTAGAAACGCATTCTCTCGGCGGCTGCACTGTATTAATCACTTGCGTTTTTTGTTTATTTTTCATAATAGTACGGTAGCTTCAGTCATATATATTTTCAGATTTCATCGACAGATTCCTTTTATGCTTTCGTGCGTGGCCTACATAGCTTAATTTTTTTTTTTGGCGTCGTCTTTGGATTTTCCCATATTCAATAATGAGCGGTTTCACCATCTCAAATAAAGTGCGTCTTTATGACACAACTTATGTAAATATCTGTTTGCCCATGTACCCAATAACTCGTAATAATAGTGACTTTATTCCCCCGCATTAAAGATGAAAGTGGCGTTTAGTTCCACTAGCGATTATCCGAGCCATTATGATTCGAAAAATAATAACTTGATCGTTTCCATATTTACTGGTCTGAACGTATTTGGACGCAATTTCATAGAGACACTAATTATTATCATTTTCCATAGCGTGGTCTTTCTTTTTTTTACAGACTATTTTATAAATACAATTTATTATGAGCTGCATATATAATACGTAACTGACTATGAATAGCTCAATATTATGATAATGGGTATTTAGTTTACTGACATAGAAATTACTATTAAAATAAAAACATCACCAATACGATTAGATAAAGCAGTTAATATAAAGCAGCTTGTTAAAGCATTTGTTTTGAAAACTTAAGAAAGAATATATTATTCTATTAATTTATACTAAAAAAAAAAATTATAATAAAAAAAAATATTATAATAAAAAAAAATTACCCTAGGTATACAATTAAGCTTACCCTGTTGTCCATGTACTCTATCAAAAGTCTGAACATACGATAAAATATCCTAGGAGAGGAAGATTTCGGATTTGCTATTTTGTTTTGAAGGCAAAGTCCCGCGACAGACTTCAAGGCCCTAAGCCGCTTGAGAGCTCGGGATTGTCGACAATTCTAGTGGCACACCTCTGAGATAGTCACAATTGAGAAAAATTTAATCAAACAGCCCAAGCTGGTATCACCCACCCGCCTGCTGATGGCAGCAGTACATCATGGCCAGATTTTCACTTTATAAAGTTGCAGTCTCATCCCCGATGTGAAGTACTAAATCGGTTTATTGTGCATAAATAAATAATAATTAAATAAATAAATTTATCTAGCTTATAAAAATAATTTCACAGCTAGTTATAAGTTTTTGTTATATACTTACTAACGAAAGATAGACAAGCTATTTGCACCAGCTGCTTGGCCGTACTACGTTCTATGACAAATTGAAATTTCAACGCTGTTAGACAGCCATTGCGCTCTTACATCACAGAATGCTGGATAATTAGTCTTGGGTCCATTCTATCGTCGGCTAGCCTGTCCCATTCACATTGAAGTGACTGTAATAAAGGCTCGTTTAGACAATTTACAAATGAATTTCCTATTAAAAAAGCATTACAGTAGTTTTTCGTGCAGCAGCTATATTAATTGTTGCATAATTTATAAGTGAGACTGTTATTCAGCTATTATATGACAAAAAATACATTGTTATAATCCGTAGCGACTTTGTTATTAGTAAAATCAATTTATTATTTTAAATAGGTATTATCGCAACCTATTGATAAACTCAGGTATCGACTTAAACTCTAAAAATATCACAACAGATACCTATAACTCATCTAACCTTACCATTTTCCACGGGGTTATTTCATAAGCAAATTCCATAAAATATTACCTCTACGAGTAATACAAGGCGCTCGCATTCCTTGGGCAGCCGAATAGAGAATTGTTTGCGCATATTAAATGTGTGATTTCTTAGTAGGTAATGAGAATGGTAACAGATAAAATTGATCACCTCATGACATAAAAAGGACATTGATTTTCTTAGATAAATAATTGGATCGGTTCTTTAACTCTCAGTATGGATTCCATAGCAAAAACTCTTGTACCTAATATATTAATAATATTAGAGTTATATTAATAGTATTTGAATTGCCTGCCACCAATCCTCCTGAAGCAGAAAGTTTTTTTTTCATATCATAAAATCGCTAATAATGACGAGCCTTGCAAAAACATTATTTAAACCTTTAAACAGCATTATGTAGATTCTTCCCGACTGTACCCGGTCAAATGCCGCCGGCTCAACTAGACCAGCTCCTTGCGCCGCCCGCGCCTGTCAGTCGCCTGTGTTTAATCAAAATGCAAATTAAAACGCTTCCGCGGCATCAGTCGCGTGACGTGACAAAACGTCGTTTCACTCAGCCTCTGATGTGTATTTTATGTTAGCTCCAGGCACGTTTACGCCGCATCGAATAAGTAACGTAAAGGCGTCTACTAACTCATCTTTAGCACCAATATTTGTGTGAGCGAAATTGAATTCAAGATCGGTTTGAAAATTTTGTGGGGATTGTTTTGTTGCGACGAAAGTCTACATTGCAATAGACGATACTATATGACACATTGTACTGTTTAGGTATATTATTATCTAGGTATATAGTATAGAGAATTTACGAATAAACTATAAATTATTCAGTTAGGTATAAGTAATATAGTATTATTAAATATTATTTCTGTACAATGTGTGATAAGACAACAATGTTAGGGCTACAAAAAAATGTAAACGTAAAGTATCACTTTCTATTATTTTCGATATCTGAAATATCCCTGAAAAGTGGAGAAGAATCTACATCAAAATTCGACCATTAAAAGTCAGAGGTTAAAGATAGTTGAGAGTATGCATACGTAGTCCCGATATAAGAGTATGCTCTGCGATTGAATCGAATAAAAGTTTCCCATTCGATCGTTCGCTCTAAGAAACTTTATTCGATTGAACAACTTCAACTAACAAAGTTTCTCTTTAATTTAATATTTTCAAGACTCAACAATGTCTTGAATACTGATTCGTATAGAATAGAGTGGGTAGAATGCATGCAACATTAATCGGGATTAGTTACTGCTAAAGTTGAGAATTTGCTTTTTCGATTTCACATTGAGTTCATGTTTAAGTAAGGGTGACAGTTGTATAGGTAAGTTTCAATACATGAATTTCATCCAAGCAGTTCTTAAAAAAATCATTTCATTAATAAATTAATTTCATTTGTTTGCCACCTTAGTGGTATAAAAAAAACAATAATGCTTTTCTCCACGAAAAAAGAATTTCTGATTTAATTGTGAGCATCTAATAATAAAATTAAAGACAACTCCAAAGCCAATAAAAAGGTATAAAATATTAACAGCTAATTTCTAATATTAATTTGCTCTATCTAATTTAAAGATATTCATTACCTATTAATATCACACAAAGTGAATTAATCATTACAAATGTTATCAATAATTTATTAATAAACAAACAAAACAGTAATTCAGGCGTGAATTGCACTAATTGTATTAACTGTGTAACTATAACATAATTTTGAAGCTATCCAAATCATGGTTGAATAAATGTGACGTAATGAGCACAGGGGAGTCTAAAAAGGCCAATCGAGGTGTTTTTAAATAAAATTTACAATGGTGGCAAATAAGCTTACGGTCCGTCTGATGTTAAGCGGTTAGTATGATACTATAGAAGCTTTTTTCACCAGGGGTATCACTCGAAACTGGAAAAATCTCTTGACGCCTTTCTTAAAACGTAGTTGTAGTTTGGTTTGAAGGGGTTAGAGAGTAGTCTTCCTTTTTAAGGCGATGATAGCCCAGTGGTGTAGCTACGTCGAATACCGTGACGAAGGTCCCGGGTTCGAATCCTACAATGAGATTGAGTTTTCGGTGAAGGAAAACATAACGAAAAAACCATAGCATGGTGATAGGGTACTTTGTAGTACCCACCGGACTGGCTACCACCCTCAACTTAGAAACCTATCGCCAAGCACCTGCCGGTGTGTTTCGACAGCTGCACTTGAGCAGTTTGTGCTTACAACATCACTTACCATGGTGAGATTGTAGTCAAACAAAGTCGGACTATTAAAAAAAGTCACAATTTATAGTGTTTAAACCCAGCACAGCAGCTCCTCATAGAGCTATGTAATTTATTCATCGCAGTTAGACATACAAATGGTATTTATTCATAAACAAGTAATCAAATCCGAATTGGTTAATGACTTTAATAACCTTTTAGAATGGATTTGCCGTGAATTCAGGAAATGAATTATATTCAATAATATATTATATTCAGGTCGAGAGGCCTTTTTAGAACCCCAGGTGTGGATCAATGCACGTTTTAATTACATTTTCATGGGAATTGTTAAGCTGTCAATCAACAATAATCATTATTACATGCTTGTGATGATTCGCTGGGTACTTCTCACTTATAGTCTAAAATGTATATTAAACTTATAATATTGTTATACACATTTAACGACTTTCCATAATAATACGTAGGTTAAATGTATAGGTTCTTATTATCTTTAGTCTAATTTGTTTTTTATCTATCTCTAACCCGTTAGCTCTCGCGAGGGACGCGTGTCCTATTATAACAGTTGATTTCATTGTTATATTTTTAACCGCGAGCCAAAGACAATAAAATGTATGTTAAAAACCGAAATACATTCAAAGAAGATAGGTAGATAACTCTATATTGGTACACTTCCCGCTAACTACATAATGTACTTTGGTTTTAATAAAACCTCAGATAAAACTGAGTTTCTTATATTTCAAATTATTGTTGGAATTCCAAACACAACCCGTGAAAACGCGATGATTGTAAAATTATAAAAATGTGAATATTATGTAATACGACTTTTTCTATGAAATCCACGTCCTGAATGTTATTGGTTTTATACCGGAATCCTGTCACTGTGTCCACTGTCACAAAATATGAGAAACATTATTATGACCTCAGAGTAGATAAATACTACGTTTATGACTAAGCAACACTTAAACAATATTCAATCATTTCGGAAACAATAATTTAAAATATGACTAATTAGGTAATTTTTCAAATAATAAAATGATTTCAATAAACGTTAGAAAAATTGCATAATTATGTCAATTGAATTTTATAGGAAAGTGCCCCTGTTCCATTATCACCTTTCTTTCAAATCACCGTTCGCGATGATGCGAGGCTCATCCTCATATCTAGGATCATATCGAGATGGTCGCACACGCAACGATTCACTCGAACGTTCTTATTGCGGACCATTGGGATGTAGAATAAAACCCCATCACGGTTTTCCCTCAGCGCTACGACATGGGGTTCTCCAAAAAAGGCATAAAAAGAGCTCTTCAAAGTCGGCAACAAGTCGGATATCCCCTGATATTGCAAGTGTCCATAGGCAGCATGACCGCTTACCGCTATGCGCTATGTGGACCCCATTTGCTTGTTTGTAAACCTGTTAAAAAGAAAAAAAAAACGCAGCTCTCTAAAATTGTGTCGTAGAATAAATACCATTGGAAACAAACAGCACTGTGCGCATCTCGATAAGTGCTGAGGCCAGCAATGGTTTCTGTTACATTCGCAGACGAAATCTAATTTACTTTTCAAACTTTTACGGTTCGCTCCGTCTAGACTTAATGTCCGAAAACACTCTGTTCTTAACACTGTACGTACGTTTTGGTGTTTCATTTCAATTATGTGGTGACGGGTTTTCGTGGGTATTGTGTGTTCTTGCCGAATTTTCTTTGTATTGTTATGTATTTGTATTGTTGGAGATAATAGCTACAGCTGTATTGTTGTTCCATTCTGAATATCTAGTCCGCTTTAAACACAATATTAAGGATGATAATAAAACATAATAACTCTTTTGTCTGTCATCATGTTCATGTTGAGAAAAGCTGTCGCTGTATATTTATTTAATAAAAATAAAAGCTTTCATTTATACAAAAACTACTAACATTTGAGAACGGTTTCTACGAAAACGGATGAAATATGTATTATACGCTAATTTAATTTTTGTTACAGCTTTTATTCGGTCTCAACAAGATAGTTTCATAAAAAAATAAAAACCGGCCAAGTGCGAGTCAGACTCGCGCACCGAAGGTTCCGTACAAACCTGTAGGTATATAAGTAAATGGTAGTATAGACCTGAGTATTTGATATGAATTTCAATTTATGACGTATTAAAAAAAACTACATACTAGATCTCGTTCAAACTAACTTTCGGTGGAAGTTTGCATCGTAATGTACATCATATATTTTTTATAGATTTATCATTCTCTTATTTTAGAAGTTACATGGGGGGGGACACACATTTTACCACTTTGGAAGTGTCTCTCTCTCAAACTATTCAGTTTAGAAAAAAATGATATTAGAAACCTCAATATCATTTTTGAAGACCTATCCATAGACACCCCACACTTATGGGTTTGATGAAAAAAAAATATTTGAGTTTCAGTTCTAAGTATGGGGAACCCCCAAAATTTAATGTTTTTTTTCTATTTTTGTGTGAAAATCTTAATTGCGTTCACAGAATACATCTACTTACCAAGTTTCAACATTATAGTTCTTATAGTTTCGGAAATAAATGGCTATGACATACGGACAGACAGACAGACAGACAGACAGACAGACATGACGAATCTATAAGGGTTCCGTTTTTGCCATTTGGCTACGGAACCCTAAAAGCTGTATTCATACATAAAATATAGCTATAACACAAATATTGGAACAAGCCACATCGTATTTAATCTTCACACCCATGGTACTCATAAACATTGTTGCATATAGACCAATGCATTTCCGTAGATCAATATTCAAAGGCTGTCTGCACTAGGGTTTTATTATTCCACCTCCTCGATCCACGACACGCCTTCGACACTGCCTCCATCGGCAAGCTGTCAAAATAACCCCTACAGCTTACAATGTTGTACATGTATAAGGTGGCGGAGTCTATAAGTCGCTAGGTATATGAATATTGAAATATGTTTTTCAACACACTAGCTCGTAAAGTAACATTTATTGCACCGTTTTTAGTATCTTAATGCAGCTTATTGCGCACTAGTGCTTTTTACTTTACATTACCACACAGTTACACTCTCGGCTCATTTGAAACCGCCTCGAGTGTTAATAACCAACTTTGCACATATCATAATGTACTATTATTCAATTAAAAACCTTCTCATGCATAAAATAAACATTATAGTCACACAAAATTTGCGTGATGTGGCGGCAAAAAGTGTTTTAGTAAATCAAACACCAGCTTACCAGTCCCAACAAGCAGCACCTGTTCACAAGTATGACGCATATTTGTATACTGTAAATATAGGATATAATTTTTTTTGTTATTGTTTGTGTACACCCGGCTACAGATCAAGCTATACACATCTAGTATAAGCTGACCTCCCATTGTACTGAAATCCTATACAATGCGAGATCAGCTTATACTGGAAATGTATAGTACTAGTACTAGTCAGTGACGAAATCGGGGTTTTTTAGATATCAATAAAATCTAAAGTATTAGAGCTATGTTATTGAAACTTAAAACGTTTAATAAGTTCACTATTGGCATCATATCCCGAGAATTTTGTTTATCTCGTATAATCCAAACCCAAGTTATGAGGGTTCATAAAAATGACAAAACGCTTCGAAAAAAGGTAGTGCCCTTGCGCTTCGCTTGGCTGTCTTGGCGGGGGGCACTCCCGTGCCCCCAGATATAAAATCGGCTTCAGATTTCAAGCCATGAAATTTTTTATTTTCCATGATTTTATAACGTGCATAATTATTCTTTTCATCTTTTGCCCAAAAGAATACCAGAATTAGGTTTCTTATTTTATTACATAAAGTAAAGAAACGATTTTTTTACGGTAAGTTCTGAACTACTTTAGAGAAAAACGCTACAAAAGCCATAAGCTGAATTTGGAAGAAAACAAAAATGGCATAAATAAAATGAAAAATATTGTGTATTTTCGTAGATATGAAATTTTTCAAGCTTTATATTTATATATGAACAAAATTACATAAATTTTGTATGTAAACAGGTTGCTAGAAGTTACCGAAAATATTATTTTTATATTTACTTGACCATTTTTTTATAAAATCTATCATTCCGCGTAAAGTTTGATGAGATGGAGCAGATCTCATAAAGAATAAGCTCCTAGCATTCTCCTAGCATGCCACTTTTATTTTCTTCTAAATTCAGCTCATGGTTCCTTACAGCATTTTTCTCTCAGACAGAAAAAAAATGTCTTTAAAAGAGTCAAAAGACCTCTCAAAATATAATATTGCATAACAGCTTTTAACTTGAATCCGTGTTAACCGTCACCTGCACAATTTCATTTCTGAAACTAAGTTTTTCAAGGGGCGATGCATCTGCGACGCTCCATATCGATTTGAGAGGCGAAGCCAGTAAATAGCGAACAGTATGAAAGTGGACTCCTTTGGGACCTTTTGGCGGCTATTCTTGTATCACTGTGACATAAGTAATTTATTTATTTACCTTAAAATATGGGGAAACTTTCGTCTTCAAGTTTTAAGGTCTAAAAAAAAGAGTACAGTATAAACTAGTTGTCCCCCGCGGTTTCACCCGAGTTACTGGGATGATAAGTTACCTATAGCACTCGCGAACAATGTAGCTTCCTATTGGTGAAAGAATTTCCAGAATCGTATCAGTAGTTCCTGAGATTACTTACTACATCCAAACTATCAAACAAACTTTACCTCTTTATAATATCAGTATATATATAGCAAGTGAAACACTTACCTACGAGAACAAAATAACTAACTGATTTAGCAGTGTTCGTCTACAAATAATTAAATAGCACTAGACGTTATTAGCAAGTTTAAAAGTAATATAACTTCTGATAATGCTTTCTTCGGTCGCAGTTCTTCGAATCTGAATTTATATTTCGAAGAACTAATAAAATTATTACTTTTGCAACATGACCTTTTGAAATAAATTATTCCGGGAATCGTATTAATTGCCATGCCTTTCAGATATATCGCGTGATATTGAAATAGTTCGCCAAACAGAGGAAGTTTCGACTAAGCTATCACATGCTCGACGCAACTATTTTGCCAACACTAGAAGGCTACAAGGATTTGCAAGCTCTTTTTACGGGTAGGCTTAACTGGTGGTACGTTTTATTGTAAAATATATAAGTGAGCTAAGTTTTAGTGATATTGCTTTCATTGTGTTTTGATGAATTGAATTTATTGCTTAAAAAATGGCCGCTTCTTTTCATTATTTATTCATTCACAGGTTAAATTGATAATGACTGAGTCTGTCTTTTTTTTATAAAATCTCAAGTTTTTAAACTTTTTTGGAATTATTTATCAAAATAAAATCCACGTGAAAAGCACACGATAAACTTATCATCATGAAATACAGTTTGTGACCTAAAAATTGACAACGTAATCTGCGTTAATTAATTATAGCCTTATTAACATACACATCAGAATAAAAATGGATGAGCGTGTATTTAAATTATTCTTACTAGCTTACTTCCTCCGGTGTTAGTCATGTTACTGAGGGATCTATACATTTTTTACTTGTTATGTTTTAACCAAAATTTACACATATTCATGTGCATAAATTCCCACTCATAATATGAGTAGGATAACCATGAACTTGCTGAAAATGTTAAAGGTACGTGAATTATTGTCAGCGGACTGTAGATTTACTGGATTTTTGATAATAAAACAGAGCAAATTTTTCAATACGTGGAGCACCATTTATTAACTTTTTTAAAGAGAGAAATTGACAGAACAAAGTGTTGCAAGTACTTAAAAATAGACAAGTAATGTTGGGTTGCCAACATATTGCCGGGGCACACAATTTCAAAAATACAAAATAAACTTATTAAAGGAATTTAATATTGTTGCAATAGCTGCTAGTTAACAATTAGTTTGTTTGACAATGCTTTTGCCAAAGCAATTAAAGTTTTCTTTAGATACAATATTAATTTGAAAGAAAAATGTACTTAATTAACATTTTTGTTTAAATGAAGTTACTATGTTATAAACTTAATCACTATTAATCATTACATTCTACAGGTAAAACACAGATTTTCATTACAGCTCTTCTGTGTATATGACCATTTGAAGTTTTTACTTCAACAACTCTGACCTTACCATCCTTACCTGGGAAGGTATTAACTATCCTGGCCAGAGACCAGTACAGTGGTGACAAATTATCATCTCTTAGGATTACTAATGTTCCTATGTATACATTTGGTTGTACATCTTGCCACTTAGGGCGAAATTGTAACAGATTTAAATAATGTTTGCTCCAGACCTTCCAAAATGATATTTTCATTTCATTACAAATTTTCCAAAACTGTGATTTAGTGATCATGGTTACATTTGGTTCTGGATAAGTGTTTAATGCAGTCCCTATTAAAAAATGACCAGGAGTAATGCATGAGTAATCATCTACATTATTTGATAATGGCATGAGCGGCCTACTATTTAATATTGCTTCAATTTGACTAATACAGTGCATAACTCTTCATGAGTGAGAATAGACTTAAGTAACACTCTTTTTAAATGATATTTTACACTCTTTACACCAGCTTCTGCCAATCCAGCAAAAACGGGTGAGTAGCAAGGCAAAAAATGAAAATTTATTCTTTTTTGTGAGGAAAACTGACAAACTTGCCTTTTGTGATTTTGATCATTAAACAATTTATACATTTCATTAAGTTGTTTACATGCACACTTAAAGGTTGAAGCATTATCACTATAGATATCTGTAGGCAATCCTCGCCTAGAAATAAACCTATTTAGACAGGCAATGAATGTCTCCGTTCTCAAGTCCGAGGCCAGCTCCAAATGAATAGCTTTAGTAGTAAAGCATACGAATAGGCAAATATAGCCCTTTGTTATGACTGGCTTTCTTATCCTGGCTATTTTAAGTGGAATTGGACCTGCATAATCTAAGCCAACCTTTTGAAAAGGGCGACACACATTTACCCTATCAGGCGGTAATGATCCCATTAATTGCTTAGCAGATTCTGCCTTTAATCTAAAACAAATAGTACATTTATGCAATACCTTTTTTACTTGTCTAAGGCCATGTACAATCCAAAACTTTTGATTTATTGATGACAAAACCAACTTAGGGCCTGCATGGAGGCCTTTTAAATGTTCACTCAAAACAATTAAGTTCGTGACACGTGAATCCCGAGGCAATACAATAGGATGTTTCTGTGTATAAGGAATTGAGGCATTTTGCAACCTACCACCTACTCGAACTAGGCCCTTGTCATCAATAAACGGACAAAGAGGTTTTAAATTTCCTTTTACAATGGTTTTATTACATTTTAAAGTATGAATATCATCTGACAAATGAATTTGCTGTTCATATTTAACAATCATTGATAATGACTCATCCATTTCCTGAGTAGTGACATAATTAAGTTTGTTTTTGACCTTTGACCTTGCATTCTGACTGAAGCGTAAGATGTAAGCTAAAACTCTTATCATTTTGTTGATATCAGAAAATTTATCGAGAAAGTCTAAACATAAAGTTTGCTTATCAGAAGCAGTGCAAGCTAATGCGCTTAAGCATACAGAGTCGTCCTTAATTTCAGGCAAGTCTTGTGGTAAAGTTAAATTTAACTGTGGTTTGTACTCACATGAATGAAGAAACTCTGGGCCTTGCCACCACAACTGATGATCAGTCAGCTCGTGCGGCATGACTCCTCTGCTAAGGCAATCGGCAGGGTTCTCGTTCGAGCTAACATAGCACCATGTATATCGATTTGTGAGTTGACATATCACCTTTACTCGGTTTCCTACATATGCCCTTAGTGTATTTATGTTAGTTTTAAGCCAAGCCAATACAATTTGTGAGTCTGAATAAAGTATAATATCGTGTATATGTATTTTAACAGCTAAAGTGTCGTGAGCTCTACTTCCGAGCTTTGCAAGCAGCAAAGCAGCGTTGAGTTCCAGTCTAGGCACTGACAAGCTTTGATGAATAGGATTTACTCTCGATTTTGAACAAATCAAGGAAATCTTTACATGGCCAATAGAATCAACCATCCTAAGATACACACAACAACCATAAGCAGTAGTACTAGATGCGTCAGCAAACCCTATAATTTGTGTTAAATTGGCGTTGTGTAGGCATATGTGTCGCTGTATGTGCATGGGTTTCATTGTGAGCAAGCTATTATAGAAATCTTGCCATAGTTTAAGCAATTCACTATCTGGCAATGAGTCCCAATTTAGTTTAGCTAGCCATAAGCGTTGCATAATAACTTTAGCCCCAACAACAATGGGTCCGGCAAGCCCCAATGGATCATAGAATTTACTTATAAAACTAAGAATTTCGCGCTTAGATTGCGGCATGCAGCTGGCAGTTGTTGGGCTTGATATTATTAATGAATCTGAATTAGTGTTGTAATTCATACCTAATGTTTTTAATGAAAAGTTATTTTTCTCAAAATCAACTTCATCAAAATGTTGTTGATTTTGTGGTATTTCTAGTAACAATTCTTTAGAGTTTGAAACCCATTTATGCAATTGAAAACTTCCATAATTTAATAGGCTACATAGTTGTCGTTTAGCTTCTACCAATTTTTCAGGAGAATTTTCACAATACAAAATGTCATCTACGTATGCTGAATTGTTTAAAATAAAAGCGGCTAAAGGGAGTTCATCTTTATATTGATCTGCTAAGAGTTTTAAACATCGCGTTGCCAGATAGGATGAACTCTTTAAACCATATGTAACTGTGTTTAGTTGTATACATTTAACACTTTCGTTTGGAGTGTCTCTCCAAAGAATATTCTGTAAAGACCTGTGTTTAGAGTGCAATAATATATTTCGAAACATGTTTTTTATGTCAGTTATAAAAAAATATTTATCAACTCTGAATAGCAACAAAATATCGACTAACTCTTTTTGTACTACAGGGCCATTAAGTAAGAGATCATTCAAAGAAGTTTTTGTGTTAGTCTTCATAGAACCGTCAAACACAGCTCTGCACTTTGTGGTTTTACGGTTTAATTTGAGTACTGGGTGATGGGGTAGAAAATATACCGGATCAGTATTCAAATTATATTGACTGATGTCAATGACCGTGCCATGACCTAATTTTAAATATTCATGAATGAACTCTTTGTAAAGTAAGTAAAGATTTAAATCTTTTTTAAATCTAGCTTCTAGGTTATGGAATCTTTTTAAGGCTAAGTGAAGTGAATCACCCAAAGATTGATTAATTGAATCTAATGGCAACTTTAAAGGTAGGACAACTTGAATTGTATTAGTTTTTGAATCAACCTGAACATTTTCACAAAATATCTTTTCACACAAGTCATGCTCCGAATGTGCTTCTTGGAATGTTTCAGGAACACTTTCAGTCTTCCAAAACTTAGAAATATTCTCACTTAAGTCGGAGTCACATTTATTGCAAAATAAAGATACTTGGCTTGGTTGTGTATTTTGTGTACATAATATGTTACCTGAGATTACATAACCAAATCTTGTATTTAATAATGGTGCTGTAGGTTCTACAACACTATCTGTATTGGCCTCAATGTTGGACAAAAGTAAGTGAGGCTCAGGCGGCAGTAATACCTGGAATACAACATCGGCACCAATTAAAATGTGTATATTACTTGGCTCATTGAACTTCTTGTCAGCAAGAGTAATGTTGGGAGGTAAGACTAATTTATTAAAGTCAAACTTCCTTTGTGGTAACTTTGAAGTTATTTTGTCAAGTATGTAGCATGTAATTGGAACTTTGAAATCTTGGGAGAGGGAGTGTAATTCTAGGTTAACCTTTTCATTTAGTTTACTCAAAGAATTGCCTATACCAGAGACTGGGGTAATTACCGATGTGTGGACTTGCACTTTTAATAAATTTGCAAGTTCTTTTGTAACAAATGACATTTGTGAACCAGTGTCGAGCAGAGCTTTGACAAGAACTATAGTACCATTGCTCGCTATCAGTTTTACCTGTGCTGTAGGCAGCAATACTTGTTCAGAAGCAGCTTCTGACATCAGTGTGACTGGAGACGAGCCTTTGTCATCATGTATTAACGTGTTGTGCTTCTGCTTACAGACCTCACATTTAAAATGATATCTGCATTTTTTGGTGTGATTATTTAAGCAAATCTCACATATATTGTTATCTGTGACAAATTTAATCCTATCACTTGTAGACATTAATTTAAATTGAGGACAAAGAAAAAGTTTATGGTTGCACTTACATAGCAGACAGCTCTTCACAGCCATGTGGGTTGATGCATTAGTCTCAGCAGTGGAATTGGAGGACTGTCCTTGTTTCAGTGTGGCCATGTGAGCAGTCTTCACTGGTGATGGATGCCTGTCTGGAGGACCCTCTGCATTCTCAAGTGCAAGAGCACGCTTTTCTAAAAAGTCAATGAGATGTGTGACCTCGGGGTCGATTTCCCTAGCTAGTTGGAATTCCCTATTGCACAATGAATCTAACTTCCTCGTAAGAATGCAAAGTATGATCGGATCCCATTGGTCAACAGAATGCCCTAAGTTTTTTAATGCAGCTAATTGTTGTTTGACAGTGGATATAAATGTCCTTATATTACTAGCTGTGGACTTAACCATGGGAACAATATCTAGCAGAATGTGCAAATGCTCATTTGATATTTTATACTTATTGTCATATCTAGCAGATAAAATTTTTCTTGCTTCTTCATAACTTTCACTACACATGGTAAGATTTTTGACTAGGTCATAGGGCTCACCCTGCAGGAAGCTCCTGAGGTAGAAGAACTTTTGTATATTCTCAAGACTAGAGTCTTTATGTATGAGTGAGTTGAAGAGCCCTATAAAGGTCATGAATTCGGAGTACTTACCTGTGAATGTAGGTACACTTATTGTTGGTAATTTTGTTTTAGAACATTTCTTAAAGCTAGTGTTATCCATAGTGTCAAGTAATTGTTTAATAATTGTTAGTGTGTTAATATATTTGTCTTCAACTTCGTCAGCTTCTAGGTCATCTTCCGTGATTGCACTTATTTCTAGGTTGAAATCTTCATATTTTTGGAAGGCGTGCCTAAGGCGCTCTTCCTTCAGAAGTAATGCCGGCTTGGAGAGCTGCTCGTACTCTTCAGGTTTCTTGAACACCTTAACAATTTTTGTTATTGAACCTTTAATCGTAGCACGTTTTCTGTTGAGCGCTTTAAGTTGTTCCTCCATGGCTCAAACTATAAAAAAGCAACAAAATAACACGAAGTATTCTGTTATTTTTCGTGATATAACAATATGATTCGTTGAAAGGGGCACTTTGTACACGTGTCTTGTGAGGAATATGGCGTCTGCAGTGTAGAATCTTCCCGTTGCGTTGCCGATTGTTTGGTGCTTGATCTACGCAAATTGAACAAAAATAATCTTTTTACTCTGCAAATATCTGATTTTGGATCGAATGGACCATGAATTATTGTCAGCGGACTGTAGATTTACTGTAAATTTTTCAATACGTGGAGCACCATTTATTAACTTTTTTAAAGAGAGAAATTGACAGAACAAAGTGTTGCAAGTACTTAAAAATAGACAAGTAATGTTGGGTTGCCAACAGTACGTACATGGACATTAGGGTGGGCCACGAATGTATGAAGAAAAAAAAAGTGGTTAATTTAAATATGTAATAGCGATAAAAGGGTGTCTTAGCACGTCTTTAATTCATTTGCAAAAAATAGTAAAGCTTATATATTATCTTCTGCCTCCGGATTGAATTCGAAATTTTGGAAAATTAAACAAAAAAGCTTTTGTTCTAATCTCATTATAAACTAAAAAATTATACTTATAATATGATATTTTATTATTAAACGCAAGTTAAAAAGGCATATTTGATTATTAATGAAAAATATATACTCAAAATCCAGTAAAAATATATTTAATATTATTTTCAATTACCTACAAAATCCTTCTGTTGTTAAGTTTTGGCATATCTTTGCGAGATTCTATCTGAACCTTAATGAAGACTTTTCTTGCAGATTTGCTGCACAGAGTATTTGATGCTTCAGTCACAGACTTTACGGCCCCTTCCTTCCTGCTTACGTATGATATGGTAGGCGCAATAGAGGCAACTCATCCTAACCTCTTTGTGCAAGAAATAATTGCAAATCTCCAATACTCTTCTTCTACTACTACTTGTAATCTTGAGTATAGGAGGTTCGGTGACATTTAACTACCAATCAATCAGGGGCCCAAGTCTGCTATTTCAATTGTGTTCCAATGAACTTTCAGTGGTGTCAAAATTGTGACGTTTTACAGTTTTGGTAGTCTACTAACACAATAGCGCCATTATGACGTCATAAAGGCGCCAGATCGACGTAAAAAGAAACGTCTAGGTTTAGGTTGGGAACTTGGGATAGTCTGTAACATGCAAAATTATTGAAAAGGTTGCATCCCTGCCCTGTCTGATACTCCAGTATCTGTCACAAGTTTTTGCAAGCGTAAAAAATGCATGCTAACGGTGAACTTCTTTTGCGGAGGAGTTGCATCAAGCTTGAGATAATTATTTGTCAATCAGACTCATTGGAGTCGGAGGAAGTAGAAAGGAGAGTGGAAGGAGCTAATGTCTTATTTATGATGCGTTCTTCCTGATATTTAAGTCAGGCCATTTTTTTTAAGTTTCCGATTTAAGGTTTTTCTAACTTGATTCGTAGTAGCGATATCGACGTTCCCTATTTTCTTATGTTTCTTGTGGATCAATTAAGAAAAAGTACTCCTTGGTAAGCTACTTTTCGATCTCTAGATACACCCACTTAAGTCCTTACACTTGCAAGAAGAAATATCAAATAAAAAATGCTATCAAGCCGGAACTCTATATTTCTTTTCTCTATTTTTTTCTGATATTTTGGGGTGTGACTTTAGAAGATTTTTACACTTAAATAATAAGACTTTAACTTTTGTATCACCCTTGTGTGTGAGACAATAGGAAAATATGCTTTTGTCCATAATCCTTCGACTCTAGTCGTGTCAACATTCGCAATTTCCAGAAATTTGGTTCCGTTTCCGTATTTTTTTTTAATTTGACCTACCACCTCTTCCACTCGTAATACTTTATAATTTCTTCGTAAGTTGGTAGCATATTGTCTTTAATATAACTTATTTCATCAAACAAAGGACACTTTAATGAGTTTTAAGTACGTTACATGGTAACAACAAGCGTAACACAACTTTTTACTCAATTAGCCGCAGCGTCACTAGCGCGTAAAAAATGATGCTTCCCGACCCCCTACTTTATTTCATAAATAATAAAATAATAACATTTATTGATTTGTTTTAAGAAATCGACTATATGTCCATGTAAATAACATGAAAAACGTATTAAAAATCTCAATTTCAATAATTGTTATTGGTTCTTGAAATTACCCCTATAAATGAAATATTTAGAAACTTTAAAGTTAATCCGGAGGCAGTTAATCAAATTAGAAACTTATAGTATTTTGCACATATCATTTATACTATATTTAGCACTCTTTTACCACTATTACAATTTAAAACAATGAAAAAAATAAAAATGACCCACCCTAATGGACATTGAAATGAAAAAAGTCAAATAAGATATGATCGGATAGAGAAGTTAATAATTATGTTCGGTCTTGCTACTCGTATCACTCCATATCTAGATGAAACTAATGGAAGACGAAAGGTTTGAAATATAAACGTTTTTTTATAAGACAAGATTATCGGCATGAAATAGCGAGAAATATTCCCTGGATTTTATGTACCCTGTATTAATCTAGAATATGTATGAACCTCATTGCTTTCAAAGCTAGCAGTCATAAACTGACGAATAAGAAACTATCAGAGTTCATATTCAATAGAAATCAGCCACAAATACAAAAACAAATTCCAAATATTTACTTACACCAAAACAACTCACTGTTTGAACAATTAATGAAAAAGAAAACAACGTTGAAAAGGACAAGGGACCTAATATTGCCTCGGTAGTCGACGCGAACTCGGACATTGTGAGAGTAACTACTGTCGCGGAATACCGATGACCCCCCGCGGGCGCATGCATTATTTATCCACCTAAGCCCGCCCAAATGAATGCACCAGCCAAGAAAAACAACATGCGGAGACGAGATACATGGCTATAGCTTGGATGGAAGTTGCTTGGGAGTGGAAACAGATGGATTGGCGGCGTGGTTTTGTTTCTGAACATAAGATCTACAAACTTTTAAAGCAATTTTTTTCATGAAAGCGTAATTTTACTGCGTAAGCTGGCGAGTGGTCTTCCTGGTGGAATAGTTCGTCTAAAAGGCATTTCAGTGTAGACTTTTTAGCAGACGAGATTTAGAGTCTACAATTACGAGCTTTACGTCCAGTCCAATGGACCAGCTGAACTTACCGTGGGCAATTAACAAGAAAGTGGTGCGTCTTGGAGCACCTGAGGCTTATTTCTAATAGAGAACTGCGTGAGGATAGCAATGTTGGTACCAATACCAAGAAAGGCCCATTGTCTCATCCAGTTTAGTAACTCGTCTAACATTGTCCCCTACCACCGTGTGTCGACGTGTATCCGAGGCTAAACGACGGAAATAAAAATCCTATAAATATTGAACAACCATATTTTTCTCACTTTGTCGTGTCGGAGCCCGCCGTGTCGTCCGTTTGTCGCCTTCTACGGTCCTGTTAGAGTGTTTACACACGCCACTTTGAACTACCGCCGATTTGTGCGTTGATGTTGTCTGAACGTACAGTGCCGTAATCTGTATCGCGATCTTAGCTTTAAAAGGAATTTAAAATTATATTAATCTCGGAATTGGATGGTTTCTTGGTTGGATGGTTGATTGGATTTATTTTAATGAAAATGATTTCTATACATTCATAAGCTTATCGGCGCAGAAAAGTATGTTAGCAAAGAACATAGTTTCTTAATAAATATTAAGTAACAGCGGACATATCGTCACAAAAACTCACCAAAAATCGCTGCGTTTTTTTGTCTGGAAGGACCTCTAAATTTTAGTCTATGCACCGCACACACTGCGGCTTCGATCTCGAATTTTTGGGGCTTCATAGGGGACTGCGTTTATTCTTATAGACGATCATTTTGGGGGGATCAAGGGAAAATTGCTTGCCTTTGTACATGCAACGGATTTTCAAAAACGAATGGGACGATATCTTACAATATAGTGTAATCCTCCAAACATTGAGGGCCACCATATTGGCAAATATTTTTATCACCAATACAATCTGTAGCTTCTTACATCTTTATAAAGTACCTATTTATCAAACAGTAGTCAATGTTTTTATGGATATAGATTAAATAAAATACCTTTTACTCATTTCAGAAATATAATTTGGACTAATTGTAAATTAAAATACCTACCTAAAAATTATTTTTAAAATTATATTTACAACAAAATATACAAAATACAATATATAAATAGAAAATTTCCTCGAGTCTGCCGCTGCTATCGATTATTACGATATTTTAATTTAAAAAAACCCTAGTTTTACCAATTAGTCCATCTAAATAATAAAAACATATTATTGCATAAGGGCAGACATTGAATATCAGTAATAAATGATAAATCAGTATGATATATAGCTAAATCCTGTTTTCTAGCTTGGTTAGCTCTAGCGTGGAATGAATTCTCGTAATATATGCAATGCAATGTAAATTTTGTGAATAATTATTTCCTAATAGCGTACCGGTGGTGGTCGTTATTGATAAACTCGTCGCAGATTATAAAGTAAATTAAAAGATAGATTGTTAAGATAGGGTCACTATGAGGTGTGAAGAAATGTGGATAAAATATACTATTTGGTGATAAAAAGCCAAGATTTTGTAATATGACAAATATTTAGTATTTATTATTCAGTTATTATAAATAAATTTTCTATTTAAACATGTCAGTAATATCTGAATTTATTGATTGTGGGAATTTTAAAAAGACTTCGTTATGTTTATTTCCATGTAATATTAAACAAAATTCAGAAATTATGCGAGTAAGCAACAAATTCGCCAAATTCGAAAAAAAACTTGTATTTTAATTATAAATGAAATTCTAATAGTATATTCAAGTCCTGCAAAAACATCATTCATGTAAATCCGAGTGACCAAAGATACCGAAGGAGTCATAATTAATACAGTGATTCCCTGTTATCTCCTGGTCACCCCACACACTCGCCGGTGGTAATCCAGTAAACATTACGACTTAATCTCGCTTAAATTGCCAGTTATCGCTTCTAGTCCTGTCTGCGAACGAGGGGGGACCTTATTGGTCTATGGTTCTAAATGTAGTTCCTCGGTTACATAGCTAATTGTAACTTTTAGGTCCCGCCCGTCCGTTAGGTGTTTTCAATTAATGCAGATGCGTGCAAATTCAAAATGATATTTTGCATCTATTTTAATTATTAATCTATGGATAGATAAAATTAATCATCCTTCTATGGAAGGTAAGAAATAATAGGAACTGTGGTAATTTTAGTTAGAACGGAGTATTAGTTATTTTAGTCAGTCAGTTGAGACAGTTTAGTCATATCTCAGTCATATTAGCCAATGGTGCTGATTCTGTTGTAAATCGCACTAAACAAATTTTAGTCACATCTCATCTCTTTCTTACGAACATTATTGAAAAAGGATAGAATATATTTAAAGCTGTCAAATTAATCTTTGCCGTCTTATTTTGCGTGTATTTAGGCGTAGCCGCGATAGATGGCGACAAAATTTACATTGAAAGCAAAGCATTGGACAAATTTGACAGGACTAAATTTCTTACATTATGTTCTTTGTTAGTAACAGACGTAGTGAGACTAAATTAGTTTAGTTGAAAAGACAGAATCAGCACCATTGTAGCTTCATATCTGAATTATACTAAACAAAAACAAGTCCAGTCAGATCAGTTAGATAATAGTCATCCAGTCAGATATTAAGTTATCTAAGTTTACAACAGTAATGCTTTTTCTAGAAATTATAAATATTGGAAATAAAAATTACTTTTTGATAATAATCGACAAAATTGCACTTTTTCCTGACACGTAATGTCGCAAAAGTAGACTTTCATATAGCTGTAAATTATTCAAAGCGTTATCGTATCCCGTGAGCGTTCCTCCATCCATTACAGGCATTACTGTAAAAAGCTTTCTTTGAGCTGTCATCTACAAATTTGATACCCTATTAAATGTATGAATTAGGTATGAAATTATTTTTAACCGACTTCAAAAAAAGGAGGAGGTTCTCAATTTGGTTGTTTTTTTTTTTATTTTTTTTTTTATGTTTGTTACCTCATAACTCCGTCATTTATTAACCGATTTGGAAAATTATTTTTTGTCTGGAAGGTTACACTTCCCGTTTGGTCCCGTTGTCAAATCAGGATTTGAATACTTTTTAGTGTACATTGAAGTCGGTTTAAGTTTTTTGTAAAACAGTCCAATTATTTACAAGCTTTTTATTAGTTTCACCTGTCCGGCGACAGTAATCGAAATTTGACCCACTTCCCAGTGTCCGATTGAGCTGAAATTTGGTATACATTAGTATATTGGATGACAATGCAGGTACAGACAAGAAAATGTACAGTCACCATAAAAAGAAATGTTTTTTTAAGTAAAACTTGTTTTTACAATAACAGTTACGCCCTGCAACGAAAACGAGAGTACAGGACCCAATAATAATAACTTCAGGAGACTACCTGAAATTATTAAATGTGTGAATGTGGCATGTAAGGAGAATAGAGGATCACGCTATCGAAATTACACTGCGTTAAGGAAAATCACCAGAGAATGCAGTCTGTAGGTATATGAGTATTAGATAGGTGATCTGAAGAATATAACATAATGACTCGTGGTGTAGCTTGATTAGCCGTTCTTAATCGATCGGCAAAGTTATGCAATCACCGGTATGGACTGTATCCGGATGGGTGACCGCCTAGTGGTATTTCAACTTGCTTCGGAAGGCACGTAAAGCCCTTAGTCTTGGCTATCATTTAACTGTGATAGTCGTCAAGCTAGTTGGAGGCTTCCTAGACGGCTTGAAAACTCTAACAGTAGGTTGACCACTAGCCTGCCTCCACCATTCCGCAGTGGGCATGCATGGTAGAGTATCTGCACATTCCCTTTCACCCACATTTGTGAAAGGAGGCCTGTGCTCAGCAGTGGGATATTATAGGCTGATGATGATGATTTTGACCCCACATGATAATACAGGTAAACAAATTAGAAGAAACACATTAAAAAATAAGTAATATAAGTTGTATAAGTGATTAAATAATCGGCGTATTACTGGTAAAGCGATTTAAAGCGGGTTATTATAACAATTGATGTCATTGTTATATTTTTAACCGCGAGCCAAGGTGTGCAATGAAGTGCAATGAAGATGATGATAAAACGGACAAATCTTTATTCTAATCTAATTCCAATTTCAGTTTGAAGACAGAATAGAATAAATACGGGTCCCTTTATAATGTGCAGCTACAACTTCTAGTAGAAACGTGTAGCGCTATCTATTAGCGTTGCCGTGTTGAATTAAATATATTTTTCCGTTTCCTTTTCCGTGCATCGTGTTCTTAGGTCCTCTTTATGGGAGCCTTCGCGGGTGGCCATTACACTAATTTAAACTTTCCCGCTATATTGGGGAATTCCAATTCTGCAGTCGGGGTTGCACTCGGATTTTCTTGTTTAATTCTATTCCAAATTGTTTGTGTTTTGTTATACTAAAGGTTTTTAAACTAAAAATCGAAAGTAAACATTATCTGATAAAGGTAGCTAGTTGCAAGCACCAAGGAAAAATCCCTTTAGAGCAGTAATACCGAGCAATCCAATTCCGTAATTAGTCAGTGACTTTGCACTGATTTTGAACAATAAGGACCACCCAAGTAGCATAACAAGCTGTTTAAAGGCTGTATTAAAGTTCGTTCTTATACTAAAAGCTGAATATTCAGGCTGTAAAAAGGCTGTATAAGCGCTTATACAGGCCTTATAAGTGTAAAAAGGGCCCACATTACACAGCTTATTTCGTTATTGGAGCTGTATAGAGGCTGTATAAACAAAAGACAAGTATAAAAGCTGTATTAGGGCTGTTATTAGGTGTATAGAGCAGCCTATACTCTACGGATATCCTCTTATAAGTATCTTGTAAGAATAATAGTTCTAAATAGGTTGTCGAAGAGAATTATGTGAGAATAAAATAAATAAAACTATTTACGATGCCATATTGAATGGCGACATAATATTGTTATTAAAATGGAAAGGATAAAATCTTGGACATGGATATCTAATGCTGTTTATTGATGAATTCAATGTGCAAATTTTAATTTATTGTGAACCTGTGTATGTTTTCCGTCAAAATATTCACGCGCCAACAAAATAATCAAGCCAAAATAAAGAAATTATACTAAATACAGTAAATAAGTGTTTGTTTTTAAGGTTAGGAAGTTAAAAATATATTTATAAATAATAGATATGAGTATACAAGATCATTATTCAAGCTGATAACTATGATACGGCTATAGTTATTATGAAATATTCCTTTAATTGTAATTTAAATGTTGTTATTGTAAATGTAAAAATGTCGACAATTTGCTATACAGCCTAAACGATACTTGGAGTGTGTTATAAGTCTTAGTAGCTGTACTAAGTAAGTTATGAACGTTTATTGCTGTATTAAGTAAGTGAACACATGCTTAATACAGCCTGTATACAGCTTGAACGATAAAACCAGCTTGAAGTGTCAGAAAACACTTAACGCTGTATTATAGAGTTATAATATCTGTTTCAGAACCCTAAGCTGACGCGGATCCCTTTATACAGCCTGTATACAGCTTTAACGATAAAACCAGTTTGAAGTGTCAGAAAAAGCTTAACGCTGTATTATAGAGTTATAATATCTGTTTCAGAACCCTAAGCTGACGCGGATCCCTTTATACAGCCTATATACAGCTTTAAAGATAAAACCAGCTTGGAGTGTTATTAAATTCTTAACGCTGTATAGTAGAGTTTTGATATTCTGTTTAAGAACCCTAAGCTGACGCGGATCCCTTACTAAGAATGTTATACAGCTAGAGCTGTATAATATCTCATAAATCACTCTTATAAGTATTAAAACTGTTCTTTACACTCTTGTAAGTCTCTAAAAGAACTCTAAGTTCTAAATGGGCTGGTTTATTGATGTAGAATATGCTTGCGTGCTACTTGGGCAATCACTTTATCTAAATGTTTAGTGTGTCCTTGAATTAGTCAATTCAGAGCGCAATGTCGGTGGCGGAAAATCGGCGGAATAGATTTCATACAAAATGAAAGTTTTTTTTTTTATATACCACTAAGGTAGCAATCAAGCATGCAACCCGCCTGATGGTAAGCAGTTACCGTAGCCTATGGACGCTTGCAACACCAGGGGTATCACTCGCGCGTTGCCGACCCTGAAACCACTTCACACCCTTTTTGAAGAACCCCATACCATTTGTGTGCTACTTGTTCGATTAGTTGCAAGATAAAAATATTCATCGAATGCTCATTCACACACATTTCACCGGCTCGTCAACGTTTCCGATCAGTCTAAAATCGTCACGTAAAAACATAGTTTGTACACAAAGTAAAACAAAAGTTCGTAAAGGATGTAGGGTGTGAACTCCACATATCAGTCGCCGCTTTGTCAGATTGCTTCGGTGACGTGATGTGATCAATTTACACACATTTGTATACGTATTATTTTAGTAATAATTTTTCAAATTACTATTATGAATGAAACAAAGAATAAGGGGCATCCATGGATAGAAATCCATCACGTAAGGGGATGTCATTGGTAGTATGGATTATTTTCATTAAATGCATACTTCTGCCACCGGTTGGGTATTTGGTACGTGGACAGAATCGTAAACTTATCGCAGTATAAAGATAGTGGGACGGGGTGACATATGTGCCGTTTAATTGCCGTATTGAAGTGCGAAAGTTGGACAATTATTTTTATATTTACAACTGATTGCTTGTTGCTGCTGCAAAGGGGTTGCTAATAAAATTGTATGCTAAAATATATAGTTTGGGTACCGTAGTTTGTTTTACTAGAGCAATTAAAACCACTAACCACCTCCTGACTCTATAGCCAGACTTTAGTCATCAAGTGTAATGTATTGGATATATGGATTCTAACAAGGGTGGTATGTTTTGTTCGTTAAAGAGTTCTAGTTGTATCCCATAATTAACTGTACCAAAATATTGTATTGGCATTCGAACTACATACACATATAAGTTGCATGCTATAGGCTTAATTCATAAACGAATAAAGGCGTGACAAAATAAAACTTTTATTCATGTAGATATGCTATTAACCACAAATTAATACAAACGAAAAATAAAAATAATTAGCAGAATATGCAGATCCGTAATTAAAACTGCAGTTTCATAAATACATACTAGTTAGCGTTAAGCCGAAAGCTTAATTCTTTTCATATGCGTACTCCGAATTTAAATGAAATGGTAAAAGCACACTTGTCCGCGCCCCGCGAGTATAGACCACGCGCCGAAGACAATGAAGTCCGAAGAACGAACGACGCGGCTTCTTCACTTCCTTCGGCTCTGATAAGTGAGCGTTAACCTTCAAAATAAATTACGGCCTACGAGAAAAAAATAACTGGAAAAATAATATGAAATCGGTGGTTTTTCAAAATTTTGTTTGAAAATATGTTTCCTAAAACATCCTTTTCAATTTTGAATCAAAGAGGAACACGCATCTCTGCGACCAGTTAATAATAATTATATGTTCAAGTAAACGATCCAATACTAGAGTTGCTCTATGAGCTGCAATAAGCCATGAAAGAGGAATATTTAGCAATTTCTCAAACTGATATAAAAAAGCTAAACCAAAGAGAAACCTAAAGACCTGACCTGAGGTCCAAAAGAAACTGTTTTCATACAATGAAGTGGATACGCGTTATTGATACCTACTGTTATTATTTATTTTACATTTACATTTTACCATTACAATTCCTAAAAAATTGTTTTTAATAGCAAATTTCGTTCAATAAACCATTATTACCTTAGGAAGAATCTCTCAAACAATTCCTCGTTTTATTTCAAAGTTAGGGGTTCCATACTACCCTTCCGGATTGTCGCGAGTGTATTATGAAACAAAATAAAGTAGTGACGTGTCTAATAATTTTACGCTTACATTTACAAAACAATTTCAATTCTACACAAAGGATGATTTTGTAGGACACATACGCACAGAAAATATTGTTGGAATTTCACGACAATATTTCCGGATAAAATTAGGTAGGTTGCTGGCCAGTGACACAACATTGCGGCATGACAAGGGTCAACCTCGTTAAATTTATCCGGTAACAACTTCAGGTACACTGTTAGATTGTTAGTATACTGATGCGGCGTTTTTGTAAGCGTAACTTCTCGAATGTTGATGAACAGCCCCCCTAAAAAGGAAGCTAAAGCAATATTGCTAATGGAATTATTTTTTCGAATTTAGAGCAGATCTTATGCAATTCATCAATACCGAATATTCTATTAAATTGAATTGTATATAATGAGTGACTAGTATACTAAAACCATATTGAAATTAGGTAGGATCTGCCGAGAATTAGAAAAAATGAATTCCGTTAGCAATATTGCTTTGCTTCCTTTTAAGCCCCCCCACAACATTTGATGGCATCTTTCTTATTTATTATTTTACTACCCCGCGGTTTCACCGGCATGAAAACATTTATATATATCTAATTATTTTTACTCCGGACCACATCACGAATTGTACAATGATATTATGAAATAATTTAGAAGTCCTATAAATCATATAGTAATTACATTTTAAAAGCGGTACCGCTATCTCATATACCATTTGTCAGTATACAGCTCTTTGAAGGAGAATGGACAGATTTATGTAATAAGGAAGAAGCGCAGAGGTAAGGAAAATCTACTCCCGAAATAGATGCGAATGTTAGGAGGAAAAATTTGACAATTTGTTTGGGTGAAACATGTTGTTGGATGCTTTTATTTACTGAAGAAAGGCTCCGTAAATACAAAAGTAAGAGCAATTATTTGGTTTAGGTATAATATGTAATATTTATATAGTATAGTTATTAAGGTGTGGTCAAACATACCTACGCCAATACTACCTTTGTAAAAAGAAGTCTGTGATGGATGTATCTGTACTCTATCTCGACTCAGTATTGCATTTTTAAAACCGTCTGGGTTTTCCAAAAATTAGAAAACTTTTTTTTTTAATTAAATGGGCTAGCGTTTGGCCACTGACCCGCCCATAAGGGGCGATGACGAAGCCTAAGATTAAACACGCTTACCCAGAAGAAACCTCTTCACTCTGGCCTTGAAAGTTCCTAGATTGTAAGCGTCAGGAAACACAGACGCCGGAAGCAAGTTCGGCATGGTTACGGCACCTAATGTAAAGTTAATGTTTTGTCTTACTTTATCTTCAATCCCAAACATCGGTAGGAAACGCTAGTGAAACAGGTCTCATTTCGATTTCATCTTTTCTCCTTTGAGACAGTTCTCTTTGTGACTACTGAAGACATAATTATGTTTAAGGAACAAAAAGAACAACGTCCATTCTTTTATTTTGATTAATTTCTTTGTTCTAAGAAAGGTTCGGACCAAAATGACCAAACAAACTGTACAAAAAATTTACAGTAAATGCCAATTCTATTTTTAAAGTAAAAACTGTTGATTCTAAATTGCATACGTTGTTTTAGGGTAAGTAAAATTCTTTCAACAAAATTAGAAAATGTTTTAAAAAACAATTTATACACTAAAACCTGACTGACAGGATTTCACAGCCCCACGGGATCCCGTTAAATAGAATTCACGAGATTCAGGCGAGCCCACTAATTATTTTATTTACCATCGTATTCACAGCTTTATTTGTATTAGTAACAAAAGAATTTGCACTTGCACCAGGCAAGCTGTGAAAAAGTCACATTATTTATTGAAAGAATTATTGAAAGAGTCACATTATTTATTGAATGAATTTCACATACAAAATTCGTAAAATATTTTTTATTTTATTTTATATACGAGTACTTTTATTATAATCTGAGAAATAAGATATATTTTTCGACATGCTTGTATCTAAACGTAGAAGACGACAAAAAAATTAAAAAATTAAAACTACGTTCAAATTTTTTTTTTCAACTTGTATCTCCAACTAACAAAAAACCCACTTTAATAAATAATAATAAATATAATAAATATCCTGGGACATCTCTCACAGACGGTTGTCTGATTCCAAACTAAGCAGAGCTTGTACTATGGAAACCAGATAACTGATATAATACATATACTACTTTTTGTTTGTAAATACATACTTAATATACATGATTACACCCAAACTGTAAAAGGTTATATATGCAAGTTAAACTACTGGCAACCGAGTGGTACTTTATTCAAAATGTAAAAAGCAAAATGTCTGTCTTATTTTCTACCGCATGACATGTGTATCAAATTATTTTATATTATATCGTATAATACCTGATTTAACTGCGTTTACTTTGTATTGGGGATAAATCCCCTCCAGAGGTTATGGGCAACATAAAAATAGAATTGCTGAATGGGCAAAACTATGAAACTTGGAAAATTCAAGTACAAGCTTTACTTGTCAAAAATCAGGTATGGAAATACGTAAACGGTACCATTAAAAGGCCAACATCTAATGAGGCAGCGGAGACCTGGTCAGATAAGGACGAAATGGCAAAGGCTGACCTTATCATGGCGATGAATCCAGGTGAGTTGAAACATACTCGTGGGTGCGTGACGTCGCACGAAATTTGGATGAAGTTAGAAAGCGTATATGCTTCTAAAGGTCCCGTGAGGAAGGCAAATTTACTTAAAAAATTGATATTGAGCCGTATGAAAGAGACTGATGATGTGAAAAGACATCTTGGAGATTTCTTTGAAGCCGCAAATATCCTAAGCGATATGGGTGTTACGATACACGAGGACATGCTGTCAATTTTGCTACTATATAGCCTTCCGGAAAACTATGAGAATTTTAGATGCGCAATGGAAAGCAGAGATGAGTTACCGAATATAGAGATACTCAAGATTAAAATATTAGAAAAAGGTAATATTTTGAAATCAGATGAAACTAAGAAGGTAGAAGGAGCAATGTATGCGAAACATCAAGGACCAAAAAGGAACCAACCGACTCAGGTTCAAAAGGCACGACCGAGCAAAATTTACAAATGCTTCAAATGTCATAAACTAGGACATAAAGCTTCAGAATGCAGAACGAAGCGTGACAATCCTGAATCCAGATGTGCAACAGAAATAAAGAACGAGGAGGACAGTAATTTTGATATTCTTTTTAATTGTAATTCTAATTTTACAAATATTTGTGAATCTATGAAAAATAACTGGATCCTCGATAGTGGCTCTACATCACATTTATGTAATGATAGAGATAAATTTACTAATAATTTCTGTGCTTTTCAGGATAAGTTGAATCTAGCGTCAAATCTGTCGACTGATGTGAAGGGCAAGGGTGATGTAAGGTTGTCAGCATCAGGCAAAAGGCGAATAACTTTTGGAAATACTTTGTATGTACCAGATCTTCGTAGTAATTTGTTATCTGTGGCCAAAATTACTAATAATGGGTATGAAGTAACTTTTACTAAAGATAAAGCCTATATAAATGATGAGGTAGGTAAAACCGTGATGACAGCTGAACGTATTGGGAATCTTTATCATGTTAGGGACTTGAATGAACAGGTTAATATAGCTTACAATTCAGTTGATATCCGTACGTGGCATGAACGTATGGGACATTTAAATGGTAGAGATCTCTCAAAATTACTAAACCATTGTGGTCATAACATAAAAGAGATAGATTTACGTGTTTTAGATAATTGCGATATATGTTCTAAGGGCAAAATGAGTTCATTACCATTTTCAAGGTCGAACGGTCCGTGTAATGAAATATTAAGAATTGTACATTCAGATGTGGTAGGTCCGATGAAAACAGCATCAATGGGTGGTGCGAAATATTTTGTTACTTTCATTGACGACAGTTCTCGATGGTGTGAAGTTTATTTATTAGGGAAGAAAAGTGCAGTGTTCAGTGCATTTAAGGCGTATAAAAATTTCGCAGAAAAGTTTACTGGGAAGAAAATTAAATTTCTTCAGAGTGACAACGGTGGCGAATATTGTAACTATGAATTCGATGAATTCCTACAGAGTGAAAGTATTCAAAGAAGACTGACTATCCCTCATACACCTCAAATGAATGGCGTTAGTGAACGTATGAACAGAACTTTGCAGGAAATGGCAAGATGCATGTTATTATCCTCTGGTCTATCTTTAGGCTTTTGGGCGGACGCTGTTGTGACCGCATGCTATGTGCGCAACCGATGTCCAACTAGCAGCTTAAAAGGTGATATTCCGTTCGAGAAATGGACTAGAAATATTGTAGACCTCAATAATATGGTTAGCTTTGGAACTAAGTCATATGTATTAGATAAGACACCAGGAAAGGGTAAGTTTGATGCACGTGCCAAAGAAGGAATATTCGTAGGATACCCTAGATCAACCAAAGGATATCGTATATGGATACCTAATGAACATAGAGTAATAGAAGCACGAGATGTTAAATTCCAAAAAGAAGAAAATATATCAAGGGATCAGAAGAACATTCGAATAGAGCCAGAAAATATTTTTCAACCAAGAGTCGAGAATACACAATCAAAGGAAGGACCAAATGTTCAAGAAGTCGAGTTTGAGATGGATAATGAAATTATTCTGCGACAACCTACAGACGATGTCGACCATACTGATGAAGGCGAACACTCGGGAGGAGGAGAGCATTCGGGTACTGGCGAGCGTTCTAGTAGAGGGGAAGGTTTAGGTTTTAATATAAACCCAAATGATGTCGAGCAAACTCAAGAACGAGAAGATCAACAAGTGATGTTGAAACGAGCTCCTGGAAGACCCAAGCTTGTCAAAGGGAATCGTGGGCGTCCTAGAAAGGTGTATAATATGGTTGAAGAAGGAAACCATTCTAAAGAAAATGAAGAATATTTTTCTGCAATTGCTGAAATATCCCTCGAAGAAGCGCTATCAAGCGATGAACACAAGGAATGGCGAGAGGCAATCTTTTCTGAAGTAAGAAGTTTAGTTAAGAATGATACTTGGGATATTGTGAAAAGACCTAAAAATAGAGACATTGTAGGCTGTCGATATGTACTAACGACCAAGTTTAATGTTGATAAAACATTCAAGAAAAAGGCTCGTTTAGTTGCAAAAGGTTTTAGTCAACGGTATGGGATTGATTATCACCGAACGTATGCCCCAGTAGCAAGATTAGAAACAGTTAGATTGTTAATGGCACTTGCTGTAGAGCTGAATCTACAAATTCATCAGCTGGATATCAATACAGCATACTTAAATGGCCGACTTGATGAAGAAGTTTATATGCAGGTACCAAAGGTACTGAAAGATAGTCTTAATATGCTTATTCAAAGAGAAGATAAACAATCAATAGTTGCGAAGCGTGCTAGGCAAATGATATTAAATATCAATGCTGGAGGAGATGCTTGTCTTTTGAAGCGATCTCTTTATGGTTTAAAACAGGCAGGGCGGCAGTGGTATTTGAGATTGGATGAGAAATTACGAAGTATGAATTTATTGCCTACTATAAACGAACCATGTTTATATTTTCAGCGAAGGGAAGATGGAACTATTCTGATTGTTATTATATATGTTGATGATATATTAGTGGCGTCCCAGGATATCAAGTGGATAGAGATATTTAAGAAGGATTTAGCTGAAGAATTTGAGCTTAAAGATTTTGGTCCGGCTAAATACTGTTTAGGTATCGAAATTGAGAAAAAGGACGGAGTTATAAGTCTATCACAGCAGAAGTATATTAAAGATGCAATAAAGAAGTATGGCATGGAAGAGTGCAAGACTGTATCCACTCCATTCGAAGTTGGGTTGAAGTTTGCAAAACCAAAGGAAGAAAGCCTAGATGATATAAATCAAGAACGATGGCCATATCGTGAATTGATAGGTACGTTAATGTATTTGAGCGTAGGTACGAGACCTGACATAAGCAATACAATTTCAAAATTGGCTCAATTTGTGACTTGTCCTACTCACATTCATTGGATATCGGCAAAAAGGGTTCTTCGATATTTAAAGAAAACAATTGACTATCGTTTGACTTTTAAAAAGGGTGGTCATTCGTTGATAGGCTATTCAGATGCGGATTGGGGGAATTGTCTATTAGATAGACGATCGTATTCTGGTTATGTTTTTATTTTAGGAGGAGCAGCTATTACATGGAGATCTCAGAAGCAGCGAACAGTAGCTACGTCTTCTACTGAAGCTGAATATATTAGTACTAGTGAGGCAATGAAAGAAGCTCTCTACCTAAGTAGTTTGTTAAAGGAGATAGGTTGTTTACAGTTATCTAAAACAACTGTCTATGCTGACAATCAGGGGGCGATCTATCTTGCTAAAGATCCCGTTTATCATGCTCGTAGTAAACATATAGACATAAAGTTTCATTTTATCAGGGACGTACTCAGGGATAATGTCATAGAGTTAAAGCATGTGCCGACAGATTTGATGCTGGCTGACGTTTTAACGAAAGCATTACCTGTGGGTAAACATAATAAGTTTATTAATGGTTTGGGGCTTCAGTAGTTAATTGAGGGGGCGTGTAAAAGGTTATATATGCAAGTTAAACTACTGGCAACCGAGTGGTACTTTATTCAAAATGTAAAAAGTAAAAATGTCTGTCTTATTTTCTACCGCATGACATGTGTATCAAATTATTTATATTATATCGTATAATACCTGATTTAACTGCGTTTACTTTGTATTGGGGATAAATCCCCTCCAGACAAACTTAGGACATGCAGACATGTTCATGCACACAAATCCATATCCTGTGTGGGAACCGAAACCACGACCTGCGGCGCGATTGGTGGAATCTTAACCAACTGCGCCAACTGGCCCGTCCAAAATGCGCCAGTAGCATACAATTTATTTATTATCATGTCCCTAGCCATGTCATTTATCGTCACAGCTGAAATAATAAAGTGACAGCATAACTCTGGAAAGTCACTCGCTAATTGCGTGTCAGGCCCTTAATAACGATACGGGTTTCCAACATGTATGACGTTTTCAGTAGAGTTTACAATAATAAGCCCGTATTACAGGCGAATGATAACATTTACTTGCCTTGTATTGTCGGGCATTAACAATGGGGAAGTGATTTATACTGTTGCTGAAATAATGATGTATCGTACGTAGCCATATTGCTAAATTCTCAGATTACAGAACAAAAGGCAGATAGAGCGCGCGAAACATTGGAGTGAGGCTAAAAAAGCAAATACAAATTGAAAAACACATAGTATGTATCTGGTATTCGCTTTTGAATTTGTTTTTGCTAATTTATATTGAAACAAAGTTTATTAAAAAGAAAGTGTTTTTCGTTAAATAAAGTTTTCATACAAAGCAAATACTAATTCAAAAGCGAATACCAGGTATGTGTTTTTCAATTTGTATTTGCTTTTTTGGCCTCGGAGCCATGGAGCCGCGCTCCATCTGCCTTATTCTGTAATCTGTGGCTAAATTGTTTAATATTGTTACAATTTTGGTAAGCGTAGATATTTTTAGTTAATTCTCGACAACTGGGTTGGTTGACTAATGTTGTATTTGTATAGCAAGTAATGCATTCGAACCAAAATCTGGGAGTGAGACGTATGGCGAATTTTATACTGTTGCAGTGACGTAGGTACTTTGTGTGAAGTAAGGAGCTGTGGACTACTGTAACAAACTTCATCTGCAGTTTGGTTTGAAAGGCCCAGCAGGTGGGTAGTGAAGGACAATTACTATTCAACAAATCGTTCAACAGCCGATCCTGTAACTATCGTATACCACGAATTGAAACTCTGAGTATTCTCATGATCTTCATTATACTTGCAAAAAAGTTGTCCTAATTTTGAAGCTGGTTATTTGACATGAGTAACATTCTAATAATACAAAATTAAATGGAATAAAGTACAAACATCTCCATCTCATCCTCGTACCAGCAATTAATCATTTAACTTACATTGTAATTCAAATAACAGGGTAGGTAACTGGTACCGCGTGCACAACAACGCAATTTAATTTCCCACTTCAAACAATTCTATGCAGTCTCTAGACAAGTTACTATTTGTCTCTCGACATCCCTCAATAGCCATTATTCGATTAGACCGACAGAGGAAGTTCGTAGTACAAATAAATCCAACTGCATTATTCGCTTTGGGGCGAGTATTGCAAGAGAATCAGGGTTTAATCCGGAGTAAATTGCTTACCGTCTGGCCTGCCTTGGACGATTATCTACTCGGTCGGTCGTTAGCGCCTCGGACGAATACTTAAGGGATCTTTGTTTACCTTTAAACAAATACCAAGTATTTCGCTTTTCAAGCTATTTCGATTTTCATCGGGGATTAGTAAAGATATTTCTTCTATTGACAAACTCTAATTATTGAAATATTACATTCTTTACAACAAATATTCATAATTGGACTGTTTTACAAAAAACTTAAACCGACTTCAAAGTACACTTAGAAGTAATCAAATCCTGATCTGATGACAATGGGACCAAACGGGAAGTGTACCCTTCCAGACAAAAAAAGAATTTTCCAAATCGGTTCATAAATGACGGAGTTATAAGGTAACAAACATAAAAAAAAAAAAACACAACCTAATTGAGAACCTCCTCCTTTTTTGAAGTCGGGTAAATCACAATGCAAATATATACAAAAAGAATCCTGCAGGCAGCCTCTACTACCGACCATCGGCAAGATTCACAGCCGGCTGGCAGCATAAGCTTTTTAGATCGGATGGTTTGGATTTGGTTTGGATTGATTCATCATCACAGTTGTCAGTAGTGTTCAAATTCAAATTCAAATTCAAAAATCATTTATTCAAATAGACCTTCGCAGGCACTTATGAAAAGTCTGACTCTAATACTCTAATACCGGTTCGGAAGGTTGCATTTGCTGAGAAGAGCCGGCAATAAACTCAGCAATTACTCTTTTCAAAACAAGCTTAGATTCATTACATAATATTTACATTCTAATCGCACTGAAAACAATTGCGTGCCCCGGTGTTGTACATTAACAATTATTTAGAATATTATGTAATAAAATACATTATCCCCGAGTATAGGCTACTTTTTATCATGGGAACGCGGGTGAAACCGCGCCAGACAGCTATTAAAATATAAAGTTAAATTTAATAACGTGTAAAGTATAAATATTTGTGCGAAACTCAAATTGTTTTCGATGATGTGGACGGAGCAAATGATCGTTATCCTATCACTTTTTTCATTGAGTGTCTTATTAAAGACCCAATTAAGCCCACTCCCTCAAAATGCTTCACTCAACTCGTCGAAATTCCACATTTAAGAAGTTATTCCAAAATCGATAATCTCAAAAGGACCAATATTGGAGACGGTTTTCTTTTTAACTTCCTCCGCATGAAGGTTTTCCTTTCAGTTCTACATAGAGTATCGAAAATTGGATGCGACATTTTTGTCATGCTCTTAGTAAATTGTACAAAGTTATATATACAAACTAAGTCTAAATTATATAATGGATCATTCTGCCATTTTTTATACCACTCAGGCAGCATAAACGCATAAGGCACCCCTGCGGAGATACACCAGAGGTATCACTCGTGCGTTGCCGACCCTGCAGAAATCTCTTCAGAATAGAATAACCCCATGCTGGACTCCTTTGGGAAAACCGCGACGGGGAGCTCATTCCACAGCATGAGCGTCCGCGGTAGGAAGCTCCCTTGAAAGCGCACAGTACGAAACCATTTCGGTTCCAATGTGTGAGGATGGTTTCCCAGTCGCTGGCGAGAGTTGCGATGTTAGAAGGTCATCGTGGGCATCAGGTCAAACCATTCTTTAGAACATGTTCGTTGTACAAGCGGTAGAACACATATAGGGAGGCGTAAATTCTCTCCATAGACTAAGGGACTCTCATTGTGCTTGTAAGGTGTTTTGTTTTTGACAATCAAATTATTATCTTCCGATTTAGGTACACAATATTTGTATAACGCCTCAACGGCACAACATATCGTGATAAAATTTGTCACTCAGGTAGATCAGAACTTGGAATAGCATGTTAGATTCCTCGGGAACGCGAATAAAACCGCGGGGCAAAAACTAGTTTTTATATACGTGTTCATTATCTTTGCCGGTAATAAGTAAGTATTTAAGTATTTTAAGACGGTGACATTTTTTCAAAAGAAATTGCACTTTCCCAAATAAAATGCTTAACATATCCACCACACCAATTCTATCCTATCTCCACAAGTCCTTATTCCACAAAGAGGATTCTCGTTTTGTTTCTTAATTTTACGCCTCCATGCGCACATCCCTATCTACTTAAACGCTCACACAAAGAAGTTACGAATGCCGAGGGATCCGATTGTTCCCAAGTGTCATATTGTATCACTCGCACGTCACATTCGATTACAAAAGGACAAATCCGTGTAATAATACGTTTATCCGTGACCTATATTGTCTTTTGGCAACCCTACTTTTCTTTATTTTCTTGTGTCTATTACCCGTTAGATACTTTTAGTAGAGGATGATATTTTTTGTGAAGATATCGTATAACCATTGATTTCCCAAATTACATTTGTAGAGCCAAACTATTGTCTATGTTGACAGGTTGGTTAGCGTGGTTTGTAAGTACCTGGCTGTCAACCACAGGTCGTGGTTTCGATTCTCATCTAAGACAGGCATTTATGTGCTTATTCTGATATGTGAAATTAACTGTATGAGTAATATATGTATATTAAAAAGTTTTATGTATATTATTATGCAGTATATCAGTTATTTAGTATCCATAATAGAAGCTCTGCTTGGTTTGGCTTCTAATAGTCGTATATGAAGTATGTCTCAAGATATTATGTACTTACCAATAGTCAAGGTATGCTATTATGTTTTTTATTATTAAGTCTAGAAATATTGGCTTTCCCATGGATTTTATATTCACACCGAAAAGATTTGAACCTGTTTTTAAAGCTTGCATCAGAAACACTAACCGTAGTCATAAGTGCAGACCCACTGGTCTCTTTTCAATATGTGTTAGTGCAACACTATCCGCAGGTAAGAGCAAAGAAAACAATTTTTAACTGTCGCTCATTAAATAAAGAGGTGATAGGTATTTCTGAAAGATCCTTGTCATCAGCGCCACTTTATAGTAACACGGAACGCTTTTTCAATTGCCAGCGTAATGGATATTAAACGTCGCCGCGTCGAATCGAGTAAAAAAGTGGAGCGACCCATAAAGTCACTTGCTAAAAGAATTTCCTTTGCACTTTTTAGCCCTATCCTTAGTTATTGGGAGGAAGTATTGCTTTTTAATGTAATTTCCGAAACGGAAGGCTGCGTCGCTGGCTGCCTCCTTCGGGATTCACCTAATGGATTTTGTCCATACTTTTTCACTTAAACCAGTCTATCAGGCATTGCCTTCTATATGTTCTGTTTTTTCTTCTATTGTAAATTTGATATTTTTAAGATTTATTGAAATGACAGTAAATGGAAAAAATGGGACTAACCATTAACCATAACTTGTGAAGAGATAACGAATTTTCAAAGTTTTTCAAACAGAAAATTGTATAATTTAACTTGCTACTACCTATCTACTACGACTTATGATCAGGTTCCCCAGGAACAAAACGCGAAAACAAAATATTTCAAGCAACTCCGAACGAAACACAAATTAAATTTTCCATTTCATTCAAAGAAAAGACTTGGAAATAAATAAAAAAAAAACTTACCCTCCTACATTTCATTTTCGAGCTATTCTTATTATTGTGAGGATTTTAAACCGAGACCTAATTTGATCTCGCAATTTTCTTCCCGTCGGCCGCTCGGGGCTCAGTGTCAACGTTTCATTTGGATTACACATTACCAACTTTTCTTTTCGTCTACCTCAAATTTAATTGTATTGTGATAGGGTTCAAATTAACAAGTTTTTTGTTTGTTTTTAAAGTTGTGGTAGGTCTGGATGCAGTGCAGCGGTCATTCTGTAACAGTCGTTGGGACTTGAACGTCTTCCAAGACTCGTGTCGTCATTATTAAAGGAGAATGAGTATAGTATTGTTATGGCTGCTTTTCAACTCTTATTAAAATGGTGGTTTATAATAAAAGTATGTTCTAGTTTAAATACCTTGGCTCGCAGTAAAAAAAATAACAATGTCCCTCGCGAGAATTTTTACTAATTTGAACCATTTCTGATGTTAATCTCATAAAATAGTTCTTAAATAGTTTATTTCCTCTTACTTGTGGTTATACGAGTTACCTTCTGAATACAGTTAAGGATAGTATACAAAGCATGGTTCTGCGATTCCGCCATTTTAATAGAGTTTTTTTTTTATACAACTTAGACGGTAAACAAGCATACGGCCCACCTGGTGGTAAGCGGTTACCGAAGCCATATGGACGCTTGCAACACAAGAAGCATCGCTCACGCGTTACCGACCTTTCCCCCCTCCCCTATGAGCTCTGGCGACCTTACTCACGCGCAGGAACACAACTTTACACAACATAAAGTTATTTGGCTGCGCTATTCTGTAAGGTGGAGGTACTTCCCCAGTCGAGCTACTCTTTGAGCGAATAAACGCTATGCTCTACCTCTCTCAAAATTATTATATTATATTATTACTAGCTGACCGGCGCCACTTCGTTCGCGTGGTGCCTACCCTTATCACTTAGGGGTATGAAAAATAGATAATAGCCGATTCTCAGACCTACTCAATATGCATATAAAATTTGGTAAAAATCAGTAAAGCCGTTTCGGAAGAGTAAGGTAACTATCATTGTGACACGAGAATTTTATATATAAGATTAATTATTATAGATTTATAATATTTAAAAAAAAACAATGTTAAGTTATTTATTTTTACAAATGGGGGTATTTTTTCTATCTATTTTTATTTATGTATTTTTTCACAATGATTGGCATTGTTGCTGATTCTGTTGTTTACAACTAAACTTATTTGTCTTTGTAACAAAGATGACGAAAAATACCGCGACATATTATTGTCGCGGTATTTTTCGTCATCTTTCTTTTTCGTCAAGCTTCAATCGACTGTAACTACAATCTCCTTTTACTGAACATAATACGCTGATTGCTTTACTCATAACATGCTCAAACTAATAAAACTACACTTGAAAAATTATATTCCACACTGTTTTTACAGTTTAATATTGCTAACAGTTTTCTAAAAAGAAAATTACCACGTATTCTCAGCTGTAAATTTCCCAAGCGTTATTCTTAGCAGTATATTAAGCATGTTTATAATGTCGACATAACAATATTTCCAATAGTCAGGAAAATCGCAGACGTGAGAAACTTAAGGAATGGTATTAAGACAATCCCTTTGGGGACAAGGAAGATGTGGACATGTTTGTTTCTCAATTTTACGCTTTGCCGACTTCAACGAAACGAATCCACTTACAAAGTGAATATAATCGATTATTTTCGTAATTATTTGTATATTTACTTTTAATTTGAAATCCTGGTTAATCATTCCAAGGTTAACCGTTCTTGAGCCGCATGCTTTCAGTGGCTCCCAGGGACTTTAATCAAGCCGTCAGTCCGTGAAAAGGCTTTTCGCTTCTAAGTCTGCTTGCAGCTGATAGTTAGGTACAAAGCCTCCGAAATAAGATGATTATGAATACCTCTACAAATTCAAAAATGAATATCCTGGGTTTTTTTTTGTATAGGTATAGATTTTTCTTTTTGATCTCTTTTAAATCTCGTTTTCGAATCTTCGTGCATTCGTCGTTTCGGTCCAATACATACAGTTAGAATAGTATAGAGCGACTGTACGAGTGTACGGTCTGTGAGCACGGGTACGGTCTAAATGCCTTGAAACGAAGTGCGCGTACATAGTTTGAACGACTAAAATACGTATAATAAGTGCAAATTTCGCTTTTTAACCGACTTAAAAAAAAAGAGGAGGTTTTCAATTCGGTTGTAAGTTTTATTTTTTATTTTTTATGTTTGTTACCTCATAACTCCGTCATTTATGAACCGATTTGGAAAATTCTTTTTTTGTCTGGAAGGGTTCACTTCCCGTTTGGTCCCATTGTCATCAGATCAGGATTTGATTACTTCTTAGTGTACTTTGAAGTCGGTTTAAGTTTTTTGTAAAGCAGTCCAATTATTTTATCGATACTTTTACCAAGAACAAATGATAAGAAATCCATATTGACATTTTGTCTGGCTGTAAATCAACTAGTGTACGATATATCTGTGAATGCATCTACATGGAAACTGCTCACGCTTTGCACAATGAAACGTTGCGAACGCTATCACTCTATAATATTCGAACTCTATGGTCCAATATCAAAAGGAATAAAAGTCAATAATTTTAATTTAGTTTTGGTACTGGCTGGAAATAATAAAAATATTCAACACCAAAATGTTTAGGTGAATGAAACAAACCTTAGTTGAAAAAGATCGAAAACCTGCTTAGCATGGCAAAAATATACTTAGACTTCGTTCGCACGAGCGATTTTTCGATATTTCTTTTATGAATAGAACGTATGGCTTCTCCTATACGTGTTCGCACGCTGACGTTTTTTTACGTCGGGAGTTTTCATACATTCTAGTAAAAAAACGTCGAGCTTAACGTTTTTTTAAACAACCTTGCGAACGAAGGCTTCGTCTATGATAACAATAATTTTGAATAGTTATGCATTAAAATTTTGAATAGTTATAGTAAGGGGCACAAGTCGTGAGCACAGATTGACACCTGCGCCACAGAGGATTGTACCTGCGCAGTAGTTAATTTTCAGTCTGTTTGGCGGAATGAAGCAGAGGGGAGCGCCGAGCTGCACACTATTGGTTCGTCAGTCGATGCTCGTCGTCTATTGGATTCTTGCGTGTCATTTGACTACTGTGATTTGGCCAAAAGTGTACATGCGCGAGCTTGCCCCCACTACTGCCTATCTGTGCTCACCATTCGTGCCTCATACTGTACAATTTATCACAACATCCATTGAATTACATAGTGATATAAAAATATTCACACGATTCCTTTTATAACGTCTTAGTGTCTTCCTCCGGCCTTCACTGCACTTATTACCATATAGAGTGACATTTACACTGCACTGCCTTTCAAAGGAAGTCAGCATTGCGGTCTGCCTTTCAAACTTATGCAAGCGTATGTATGAAGATTGCTAATCATTCTACACACGAGAGGAATTATATAATGTATAGATAGGAGCACTAAGAATTTTATTTGATGGCAAAAAAAAGATGTGTGAGAAATCGCTTTTTTTCTCATACAATTTTATAGGCTGTGCTGTAAAGATAAAGATAAAGATATTTATTTGCGAGAATATGGTAACAAATGGTATGGTATTATCAATATATGGTATCACATATTCTGCCAGTTTTGGCATGCAAAATTTGCAGCTCGCAGGCGTGCTTGCTTCAAAAAACAAACAAATGTATGTTTATTGTAAAGTCAAACAAATAAGAAAATTTAGTTATGTTATGTTTGTAGAGCAATAAAATCCCGTAAAAGCACCATTTTATATCACCCTTCTAATGTTTTTGTAATCAGACAGGTAGGTACATACTATTCCTGAGTTTAGCACGTTCAAACTCTAAATATAAAATTTTATAAAAAAAAAAAAAAAACAACCTCAATAAGTATGTAAGTAGTCAAAATAACCAATCATCAATTAATTTATGCACAAACCTTTATTAGTGTGGTCTTAAATCAAACTGTAGTACGTGCGAGTGTTTGTAAGTCTGTGTATAATTAGTTATACCTATCCGTTTCAGCCTCGAGCCAATCGCTTTATATCGCACTGAACGCAATTAACTTCAGTACACTGTCAGCCCTGCAGTGTTTTAGTTAATGTTTTATGTATAGTATAGTATGTTAGTCTAATTCATCCTCATTTGGTATACTATTTATATGCTTACTTAAAAATATTGACTTTACTTTCATACAAGTGTTTTAAATGTGTTAGTTATACAACGAAACTGTACCCTAAATGTGATAAGAAATATTAGAAAAACGCATTCATAGTGCATGACATTTCAGGAAATGGTACAGCGCGTATCGCTCAATACTCATGGAAGTTATTTCAGCCATACATAAGAATCTTTGTAAATTCTATAGCGTTATTTGTACAAAATTGTTTATACATGACATAATTTTATAAGCAGCGCACAATTAAAATTTCACAATAATAAATAACACGGTAGTAGGATATTTTTTACCAATCAAGCACACAAATTCTCTTATTTTATTAAACTCAAAAGCTAAAGTGATTTATCTTAAATCAATTGTTGAAACTCAGGGTACCGGTAACTAGTGGCAAAAATGTAGTCTGTATTTTCAATCCCAAGGAAACATTTCTATCCCATACTTTCCGTGGGATTTGAGTGAAATAGCTACGTGGAAGCTCATAGTCGAATACATACTACAAGTATATAGGGTGACTGGTAATTGGTAAACGATACTTAGACATATTTGATTGTACTCATGATAACAAATGGCTTTCCCAAATAAACAAATAGGGATAAATAACTAAATTAAATAAAAGCTAATGGTGTACTTTTATTTTCGTTAGGTTCTAAATATTATGGGCTCATGTGCTAAGTAAATTAAAAAAAAAATTGCTTTGGAAAGTTGTTTGTTATCATGAGTACAATCATGTGTTTATGTATCGTTTACTAATTACCAGTCAGCCTATATAAAAAAAACCTCTGTAAAATTATTGTAAGTTAAACATTTGAAATTCCAGAGAAGCAATTCATATATTTATATATAAAAATCAATGCCACTTTTCGTTGTAATTTTATAACTCAAGATCGGGCTCACCTATCAAAACCAAATGTTTAGGCTTTGTTCGGACTATTTAATAGATGGTTTATGTGAAGTTTGCACAAAATCGGTCGGGTAGGGTAGGGTATGGTCGGGTAGGGTAGGGTATGGTAGGGTAGGGTAGGGTAGGATAGGGTAGGGTAGGGTAGGGTAGGGTAGGGTGGGGTGGGGTAGGGTAGGGTAGCACCACGCGAACAAAGTCGCGCCGGGCAGCTAGTATATTTATGAAAACTTGCAATATCTTCCATAAATATTTTCTATATTCAATAATCTTGTTGTTAGAGCATCCACCCCACTAACAATGTTAATGTTGCGGGAGGACCTCTTTTGTTAAATCATAAAACACAGAAAATCAAATGAACTAGACCCACATTTTAATTTCATGTAATACCGCAATGCTAGAGGTTTTATGTGTGGTGAAAGCTACAATCGCTTAGCATAGTTTTATAATTACAGCGATATTTTCATAACAAATACTAGCTTTTCACCTATCATTTTTTTTACACCTAAGTCGCCAAAAAAGCATAAGGCCCACCTGGTGGTAAGCGGTTACCATTGCCCTATGAACGCTTGCAACCCCGATGAGCTCTGGTGAAGGTCACCAGTGGCGCAGCTTCCTCTGTATCATGTTTGTTGGGGTTCTTTCTACCCGATTGCGGCGACTGATTGTTTGCCTGATTGCTTATTCACGTCCGGAGCCCCTGTAGCGTGCGGGCCTCGTATCTTTCATACGGCTGATACAGCGGTATCTACGCCCCCTGGCTCACAATCAGGAACAGAATACTCAGTTATTTGGCTGCGGTATTCTGTAAGGTGGAGGTACTTCCCCAGTCGAGCTGCTGAGAGAAATAACGCTATGCTCTACCTCTCCTAAACTTGGTTTCACCAGGAATCCCTCCTAGGGACTTTTGTCTACCTTATACATGTTTTCGTAAATCAGTTCCTCCTTTTAATTTGATATTAATTCTACATTTTCGGAATACCCAACAATGACAATTCATTCAAGACTTGAACTATGTGTGAGTAAAGTAGAGATTATAGACAAATTTAGCTAAGTATAGAAGTTGATAGATTCTCAACTTGAGAGTGGTAGCCAGCCAGGTACTAAAAAAGTACTTTCACCTAAAGCTCAAGCTCATTTTTTCAAATCCAAAAAGTATTAATTCAATTTAGCCCCTGATAAGGCACTTATGAACGTTAACAAAATCACTATAGGGTGTTTTTTTATTAATTTTAGGGTTCGAACTCGAAACATTCGTCCGATGTCACTACCACTGAGCTATCATCGCCTTTCAATGATTGAAATCAGACCCAGTTTCTACAATGATATTCGTGTGTTGAAATAAGTATAGCCTCATTTTATTTGCGTTTCTTTATCAAACGCTCTCGCTACCTCCGTCAACTTGACATCCCCTACTACTGGCAAGCTGCAAGCCAGTACGCAACTTCATAATTACCTATTTCCCATTTCGCCTCGGGCCCGCCGGCTTTACTGTGAGCCTTAATTAACTGCACTATGTTGTAATATTCCGTCATTAACGAATAAACGAACGCACATAGACAACATCGTAATGTTTTTGCTCCTCAGTTTTTAATCAAAATTTCTAGTTAAAAGTTATTGTCAAAGTGTAAATTTTATGTCAGTGTATTGCTAGTGACCCTACCACTTCAGTTACGTAATTGGATTTCTGAAACTTATTTGTGACTGTGAGTAATAAGCAAAAACATTTTAAAAATATTACATTTGTTCCGTTAATCCTGACCTAGGACAACCCGCCACTCGCTCGCTTCTACGCACACATGTAAATGGGGACAACGATTCAGTGATTGGAGTACCTACCCGAACGCATACGCAGCCCCCGGCTCCGCATCGCGCTTCCAGCGCTTCATGCTTTATTGCGTTATTAGACGGCCTGATGTTTTTAAATTTTTGATTTTACTTCAAATATTTTTATTTCTATCTCAACATGTCACTGGCCATCGAAAAGTGCCCGGCATGTCAAAACTTGATACAATCGCAAGATTATCTAAAATGTTCTAAATGCGAACTTAAATACGAAATAGAATGTGTTAATATTACGAACAAGAGCTTTAAACAAATGGGGCCAGAACGTAAGTCTACCTGGAAGTGCCCAGAGTGTCACAACAAACAACCTAAGGTGGATAATAGAAATACGCCTGTACGCTCAATTAACCATCCAACAAATACCAGTGATAGCCTCAACCCCGAAGAGATTTTAACCACACCTAATAACGTCACTTTCCGTTCTAATAAGAGATCGCAAAAAACGCTTGATTCCCCTGGCCATGACTTCTTGTCAGAAAAAAGTTTGCGTACAATTATGAGGGAAATCCTCGAAGATTCAGTTTTGACACAGCTTAGAGACATGCAGGAAAAAATGAGCATATTTCACGATTCGTTTGATTTCATTAATAAACAGTATGAGGACATGAAGAACCAGCTTAATGAGAAATCTGCAATTATTAAGAACTTGCAGGATGATAACCACCAATTGAAATCTTGCCTGACAGACCTTACAAGTAGACTTCATCTCGTCGAGCAACATATGAGGGAAAATAATTTAGAAATCAATGGTATCCCAGAGAATAGAAACGAAAATCTCAGCAATTCCTTGGAGCAAATGGTAAAAGTTATTGGCGACCCCATTCGTGCAGATGATATTCTTCAGGTAACTAGGGTTGCGAAGCTAAACAGGGACAGTGATAGGCCACGAACGGTGATTGCCAAATTAAGAAGTACCCGTCATCGGGATGCAGTACTTGCTGGTGTTGCCAAGTTCAACAAGATAGACCCTAAGAACAAACTCTGTTCCCAACACCTTGGTATAGGAGGAACGCGTAAGCCAATTTATGTAACTGAGCACCTAACACCTTCTAACAAGTCCCTACATGCAGCAGCTCGCATAAAAGCTAAAGAAAAGGGCTTCAAATTCGTCTGGGTTCGTAATGGCAGGATCTATGTGCGCAAAGATGAGTCTAGTCAAGCACATCTGATTCGCAGCTCTGATAGTCTTAAAATTATAATTTAGTTTGTTATATTTCAAAATTGCTGTGGCATTATCGTTTTAGAATTCGATATTTACTACCAGAATACTCGTGGTCTTCGCACGAAAACTGATGATGTTTCTAATCAAATACGTCAATGTAATTATAAAATTATAGTTTTTACTGAAACATGGCTCAACTCTAGTATATCTAACAGTGAATTTATTGACTCCAGATATAATGTGTACAGAAGGGATCGTCAACATTCTAAGAGTTCTAAGCTGGATGGTGGAGGAGTATTGATAGCCGTTTCAAAGGATATTCCATCATCGCGAGTCCAAAACTGGGAATCTGATTGTGAAGACTTATGGGTCAATATCCAAGTCAATGTAAATAATTTTTCCCAGAAAATTGCTCTATGTGCAGTTTATCTGCCTCCACCAGTTAAATTAGAATCACTCTCAAAATTTCTCGAGAATGTCGATTCCGTAATGAATTTTACTGATAATATCATCATTTTAGGGGACTTCAATCTTAATTTTATTGACTGGAGAAGAAGAGATGATGATTGTAATCACATAATATCACCAGCAAATTATAGTTGTGCATTAGGATATAAATTTGTAGATTTTCTGTCTTTAAATAACTTAAATCAATTAAATTGTGTTCTCAACCAGAATAATAAAATTTTAGATCTCGTATTAACAAATATATCTGACGCATTTGTATCCCCGTCACTGGATCTCTTATCTAAACTAGACCCTCATCACCCTAGCTTATTATTGTCTTTACCTTTTGTTGCAACAGGCTACCTCAGGCCAATACACACTACTGGTTTCAACTACTTTAAAGGAGATTACGATTGTATTGTACAGGAATTAAAAAGAGTGAACTGGCCTGAGATGCTATCTGGTTGTGATAACGTTGATGTCATGGTTTCGACTTTCTATGATATTCTTAACAACATAAGTGAAAAATATGTACCTAAACGAGGGAGTGGAAGAACCAAGTTCCCAATCTGGATGAGCACCGCACTCATTAAAAGATTATCTGAGAAGAATAAGATAAGGAAGCGTTACCTAAGATTTGGAAATCCGCGAGACAAAATAGAATTTGAAATTGTTCGGGCTCAATGTCAAAAACTAACAGATAAGTGCTACAGTACATATAAACGCAATTTGGAAAACAATATTAGTAGAAATGTTAAAGCTTTTTGGAGTTATATACAGGATAAACGTCAAAGTAATTCGAATATACCTAGTAAATTAAAATTAAACAACAGAGTAGCATCAACAAGTTCTGAAATAGTAGATTTATTTGCACAACATTTCTCTTCTGTATATTCTAAAGTTTCTACATATTCTACTAGCACTAGTTTAACTAATTCAGACTCATACGTTTCGCAAATTAAATTCAGTGTAGAGGATATTTCAAAACAAATAAAGAAACTCGATTCTAGCAAAGGTGCCGGTCCTGACTTAATACCTCCACTATTTGTTAAACGTTGTAATTCTGCAATTGCTCTTCCTCTTACCCTCATTTATAACCGTTCCCTTCAAGATGGTGTATTTCCTAAGAAATGGAAAACAGCTAAAATAATACCTGTTTACAAGAAGGGCGATAAGTCATGTGTAAAGAATTACCGTCCAATTTCGATACTATGTTGTTTCTCAAAATTATTTGAATCATTGATTTATCCTATATTAAAATGTGTATTCGATAACGTGATTACGGATTATCAGCATGGATTTAGGTCTGGCCGTTCTGTGGATACCAATTTGGTTTCCTTTGTTACAGAGTTGTGTCAAAATGTTGATAAGGGGGATCAGGTAGACGCCATCTACACTGACTTTAGTAGCGCTTTCGACAAAGTAAACCATTCTTTACTTATACAAAAAATGTCAGTCCATGTCGGCGGGACCTTGCTTGAATGGTTTAAGTCATATCTCCATGAGAGACCCCAAATCGTGTCCGTTAACGGGTCTCAGTCTGGAGTTTTTCATGCGGTATCTGGTGTTCCCCAAGGATCTCACCTGGGTCCAATATTGTTCACATTTTTCATAAATGACATAACAAATAAAATTGTTAATTGCAAAGTGTCATTGTATGCAGATGATTTGAAGTTTTACAGGGTAGTTAAATCAAAAGCGGATGAAAGACTTATTCAAAATGATCTGGATAGTGTTAAGGAATGGTGTCTATTGAACGGCATGCTACTGAATACTTCTAAATGTTATCATATCAAGTTTACAAAAAAGAAATTACCAATACTATCCAATTATCAACTTGACGGGGTAGAATTGCAAGAAGTTGATGAAATCCGGGACCTAGGTGTTGTTATTGACAGTAAATTAAATTTTAATTCACACATTGACTCAGTGGTAAAGAAAGCGTCACAGATGATAGGCTTCATAAAGCGAAACACGAAAGGTTTTGAACGAGCTCAGACTAAAATAATACTCTTCAATTCACTAGTGCGTAGTATACTCGAACATGCCTGTACGGTATGGAGCCCCCATTACGCTGTAAATTCTCAACGTGTTGAGAATGTACAACGTAGTTTTACTAGGCATCTCGCCTTCATCTCAAGTGGTATTTCTCACAGGTGCGCTTATGATCAGCGGCTAAAGTTCTTCGATATGAACACCTTACTTTATCGTCGGAAGAAACTTGGTTTGGTTTTTCTTTATAAAGTTTTAAACGGTCAAATTAATTGTGCATCGCTACTTAATACCATCCATCTGACTGTTCCTTACAATACGCCCAGATATTGTATGAACAATACCTTTAGTTTGCCCCTTGCGAGAACTAATCTAGGTCTATCTTCCCCAATGAGTAGAATCATGCGGGACTATAATGAATGCAATAAACAGGTTGAGAGCTTGGATATCTTTTTCGACACACTATTTAGGTATAAAGTCAAAATTGATAGTGTTTAAGTTAGACTAACAACTATATTTTGTGTAATTAATTGTGTGCATGTTGTTATTTTCTTTTCTTTTAATTTTGTTTTGGTGTTCTAAGCTGGGTTTTTGTATTTATTTGTAGTTTTCTTTTCATTTTATTTTTTTTGTATTTTATGTTGTAATTTTATCAATGTTGTGTATATCTATAATTGGCACCCACATCAGTCTATCTATTATTTTATCTATGTTACTTTGTATTTGTTTTAATGTGTGTGCTGTTGATGTACCTTTTTGAAAATAAATAAATAAAAATAAATAAATAAATAAATAAATACACGAATATAACAAAACAAACTATATTTATATACCTACTTGCAGTTATAGGTGGGCGAAATGGTTATATTTTTTTAATGCATTGTACATTACACTATTTTTTACTAACTGTTGTTAACAATTGTTATGATATATATTATAAATTATACATATATATATATACTAGCTGCCCGGTGCGACTTCGTTCGCGTGGTGCTATCCTACCCTGTGATGATACCCCACCACACCCTACCTTACCCTATATGAATAATTTTCCCCGTTTTTGCAACATTTTTCCCTGATGCTTCGCTCCTATTAGTCGCAGCGTGATGGTATATAGCCTAAAGCCTTCCTCGATAAATGGACTATCCAACACAAAATTAAAAGAAATTTTCATCAAAAAAAAGAATTTTTCAATTCGAACCAGTAGTTCCAGAGATTAGCGCGTTCAAACAAACAAACTCTTCAGCTTTATAATATTAGTATAATAACTTTTCTTACAAAATGTCAACCTTGCTCGATCATAATGTATGAAATGTAAAAAAAAAAAAAAATAGAATTCAGTATTGGTCCCATAGTAAAAGTTGTTGAGAAAGACTAATCCAACATAGGTTTCGAAAATATGCCATCTCGACCCAGTACATAACATAAATTAACTATCACTTACTTGGCAAAAAACCAGCTCGGTTTATTAATCGTAAATCACACACAAGAAGTTCGCAATCAAAATAATAACAACAACATTGAAACTGTAATTTAACTATAATGCCCAATTCAAACAAAACAGTCGAACTAACCAAAAAAAATATATAATTTCAAACTATAACATTTTTACAATGAACGAACATCGCTCCACTATAAATAATGAATGAAATATGTTATTTTCAAATTATATAATTTTTGCAATAAACTATCATCACTCCACTATAAATTATGAATGAAATATGTTATTTTCAAATTACAACATTTTTGCAATGAACGAACTTCACTCCACTATAAATTATGAATGAAATATGTTATATTTTAGTTTAGGTATACCCTATTTCTATTAACTGAAAGTTTATTTTTATTTTAGGTTTACGGCAAATAATATTCGAATGAAGTATGCCACAAATTATTTGTCGTTTGACCTTGGGTTACGTCAAATAGCTCTGAACATTGCCATATGGGTACGCATTATTACTTATAGCGTACTATTCAGTAATCTAGCGTACTCACGTACTCTAATGGTATGACTAATACCTCAGTCCCCCACTTTCGATGAGAAACAAAAAATATAATGGTAGCCACATAAAAAATGCAGCGCATGTTTCGCTTTCCAAATCGACTGTTTTTTTCACAATAGAATTTAGTGCTGAGTACTCAAAAGTCAATTTGCGTACTATTTTAGGTGGTGAGCGTATCGGGACGTGCAATTCATCTGGCAGCACTGATTGCGGAGTTGTCATCGGTGAGACCGATATTTATTGATAGATGGCGCTGTAATAAATTTTAAAAATGGAAAGTTTACTTGCCTATTTGTTAGATGCCGCTGTCAATGAATATTATAGCAGTCGTGGTTCGATTTTTATAGTGTGTTGCCAGATTATAAAAATATATTAAAATATAATGTTGCTATATGTTATAATGCCCACCTTTACTTGCAGTACATTTTAACGACGGCCAAGCCTTGAAAACCGCCTAGAAGGAACCTATACCTACCTACAATAATATGTGGGTATAGATTAATTTGCAGGATTATTTTAAGAGAGGTAGAGCGTAGCGTTTATTCGCTCAAAGAGCAGCTCGACTGGGGAAGTACCTCCACCTTACAGAATAGCGCAGCCAAATAACTTTATGTTGTGTAAAGTTGTGTTCCTGCGCGTGAGTACGGTCGCCAGAGCTCATTTGGGAGGGGGGAAAGGTCGGTAACGCGTGAGCGATGTTTCGTGTGTTGCAAGCGTCCATATAGCTACGGTAACCGCTTACCATCAGGTGGGGCGTATGCTTGTTAGCCGACTTAGTCGAAAAAAAAAAAAAAAAGTATCTGCACATGAAAATCAAAATCAAAGAAATGTATTCAGATGAGGGTCGCACTTACGAAGTTCAAAGCTACTGAAGTTACAATTGATTTGAAGTATATAGAAACACGGTACCTATATAAGAGTTGATATATATATAGTAATAGTTAGTAATATAATTATCATAAATTATTATTAGATAATAATCAAGGTAAAACACAATTTTACTGCGCTTCCCTAATTATAATTTTGAATAACATAATTGAACTTATACATTTGAGAGTTAAATTTGACTGGAAAATGCGAATACAGTCAGCAATTACAGCAAATATAGCATAATGTTAGGTAATTAACCATACTAGTTAACTAGACGATCTTAATGGCTCTATTTTGCAAATCAATGGTTATATTCGAAAATATTGACACAAGTGTGTACCTATACTTTCTATAAATCTTTCCCCCTTACTCATAAAGTGCTATTTAGCTAATATACTGAAATGGTCACGTAAATAATGTCACATTATTTGACAATGACAAATAACGCTTTATGAGTAAGGGGGTAAGTCTTTTAGTCACGAAGAATAATGATGATGAAAAGATGACGATCTATCCTGTGGATATATCTATAAAAGTGAGTTTGTTTGTCTGTTTGTTAGCTCACGTAAAAGCCACTATGGCATAGAGCCTACTTGTACATACCACTACTTGTTAAAGCTGCAGAGTTTATTAGTTTGTTTCTTTCTTTAAACGCGCCAATCTTATGATTCAGCCGGATTCGAAAAAAATATTTTACTAACAGCAACTAAGAAAGCTACAATCTCCCCGAATGTTAGGCTACTTATAGGCTACTTTTTATCCCGGAAACTCGGGTGAAACCGAGAGGAACAGCTAGTAAAAAATAACCAAGTGGACTACCACTGTTATCATCTCACCAAATCAATTCCAAACTGTTAAAAGTATAATATGTAAATAAGTACAACGTAACGACTTCCAGTACTCGTACCTAGTACGAAACAGTACCAAACCAAACCAGTACCCAAACCATATATCACGGGCAAAAGTACCTATAAATCTTTGACAACGATACTTCTAGTGGCATGACACCAAACATTGTATAACAAGGTCTTATACGTTGCTAACAAGGTCTAAAACTTTAATTTAGGTACACGATATTTGCTAACGGAAACGAAACTCCGACCCGCCCCTGGCTGTCAACTGCAAAGAGCTTTCGTGTAAGGAAATTTAAGGCCGGTCACGCGGACCGACGCGACTCCAGTCTAGGGCATACGACGTGGATATAGTATATCTGGATTTAGAACTAAGTTGTTGTTGTTTGTAATAAAAGAAACGTAGTTGATACAGAAGTTTCTATATAAGTGAAAATTATGAACTTCTTTATGTAGCCATACAAGTATGAGGCTTTGGAGTAGGGTTTCGTTCCCGGACCCGGGAATTGGGATATTTTATATGATTTCATGCTCTAAAATTCCTGTAAATCTTGATCAAAGTTAACGAAAAAACTTTGAAAGAGAAAGAAAGAAAGAAATACATTTATTTGACGAAACACATTAAAGAATTTACATACAAAAATATTTAAAACAAACCAGTCAGTCTGTGCCGTCAAAAAGGATCGTCAGCTCAGCATGGTGCTACTGACAATGTCAGCAGCGCTGATTTTCAGCTGACGCCTTCAGTGATGTCACGGTCGTAAGTACACGAAAAAATAAATAAATAACGAAAGTGTATTTCAGAGTTGAAAATAAACGTAAATAAAATAAATAACAGTGTGTGTGTGCGTGTAGTTAGAAATCAACGCCAATCAAGTTTTAATAAAAAATAAAATAGCAATAAAAACATGGGGCAGAAAATGGTTAAAATAAAATAAAAATAAAAACTGGGACGTCATATAGGTAGGTACGCTGTCATTGTGCGAAACAAGCATTGTAAAAGTCAACGACGCGCCCGCCACCCGCTTTCGAGACATTCCACGTAGTTTGTGCATTCCACTTTCGTGGGTTATACGAGAAACACGTGCACCGCCATAAGAAAAATAAAAATAAAAAATTCAATACCTTATCAGATAAGCGAGTAAATAACCATATTTCCAATGATCGAGATTATAACATTACCGAGATATTGATGTGAAAGATATGAATACGAGTTCGAAAGTGATTGGAATTGTGATGATCAAATTAATTAAAACAATTAAAAATAGAGAAAAAAATAATAATATATATTTATTTAGGAGGTGAGTGTGAAATGTTGTTGGTTTTTTATTTATTTTTATTGAGAATTAGATTTTTGTAACTCTAGTAGGATAATCTTCATTTTGTTTTTAAATTTCTCAACACTTTGCAGACTGCGTAATGGTGGTGGGATGTTGTTCCAGCATTTGGTGGCACAATATCTAAAACTACCATGAAATGCGGCTGAGCCGTGGCGCACCATGCGCAGCGGAAACATGGATGTTCTCATCGCGTTTCTGTGATGCTCTTGAGACCAGCTAAGTTTAGCATACAGGTATTCCGGCGTCCCCCTACCAATAACACCAAATAGAAGATTTGCTAGATGTAAATCTCTTCTGTGATGCATTTTCAAAATATTATTTTCATTAATAAAGGGTGTAACATGATCTCGAGGTGGAATGTCGAAACAAAATCGTGCGCACGCATTTTGTACCCTTTGTATAAGTCGTGATGTCTTTTTCAACAACCGAGGACCGTATACTGTGTCAACATAATTAAATTTTGATAGCACAAGTGAATCCACAAGTCTTATACGTAACTCAACGCTGAGGTAGCTTCTTATCTTGTATAGAACTTTGAGACGGTAAAAACAGTTATTGACAGTTTCAGAAATGTATTGTTCAAAGCGTAATTGTTCATCCATTATAATTCCTAAGTTTCGAGCACACCTAACCCGCTCAATACATTCTCCGTGAATGATAACTTGTGGATTTGCCTGACTTATCTTCCTTATTTGAGATTTACTACCTAGTATCATGTATTTTGTTTTCTTAGCGTTTAGTAGTAAAGAGTTTCGATCAGCCCAACTGTGTACCCGACTCAAATCTTCATTTAGCTGACTAACTGCTTCTTGCATATATTCTGGCTTAAAAGATATATACATTTGTATATCATCAGCATATATATGAAACTTACAGTTGTGTATACTATTTATGATGTCAGAGCAATATACAATAAATAAGAGGGGGCCCAAAATGGAACCCTGGGGTACTCCTCTGACCACAGATTCTGAATCAGACTTTGAAACAAGAAGCTGCGGAATTAATTCATAAACCATGCCCGTCGACCAGCCAGCTCGGCACTTTAAAATGGATTATTTTCTACATTAAGTACTGTGTCAGCTGTACCGGTACGGAATTCTAAAAAACCGGCCAAGATAGAGACTGAGTCTCGACTATTTCAACTCGTGTGTTTTTTGTGCTTCTGAAGGCACGAAAAAGCCGTTGATCCCGGTTATCACTTAATTGTTATTGTTGTTAAGCTAGTTGGAGGCCTCCTAGGCGGCTTAAAAAACTGCACCAGTAGGTTGACCACTAGCCAACCTCAACCAATCCGGAGTGGGCACGCATGGTGGAGTATCTCCTTTCAGCCTCATTTGTAAAAGGAGGCCGTGCTCAACAGTGGGACTTTATAGGCTGATGATGGTGAAGAATTAGTTTAAAACTATTCCAAATCAATAAATAGCATAAGTAGTTGCTGAAATATACCGCTGTGACAGACAGACGGATGGAGTCGCACCATAAACGTTTTTTTTAACAGGCTTAAAAAAAGCTATTTGTAATTGTATAATCTTCCTTTTGTAAATCCTGAAGAATCAAAAAACCACTTCCATTATAAACCATGAGATCCTTAATTCAAGGTTTGGACGAACACGCTACGTTCACGTCAAACTGTCTCCGATTTGAGATTCAGGCTTTAAATTAGCGCAGACTAGACTGAAAACAAAGAGGAAACCGACCTTAATTTGTTTAGGTCACGCTATTGCAGCCTAACTTGAGTTGTTACGGTTTTGTGCTGGGCTGGGATTCAGAATATGATTCACGGAAATATTTTGCGATAAACTTTCATTTGAAATTATGTCAAGTCAGACAATTTAATGTTACTAATCTAGTATACTCGAAAATATATTATTATTATGTGACTTTTTTTATTTTTTCATAAATGTATCATACAATGTTATTTTAGAAAATATTGATTCTTTGGTATACATATATGGAGGTGGACACCTCCATTTAAAAGGGAAGATCTTCCGCCAGGCTGGGTCATCGTGCCTGGGGACCGCGGTCCAACTATACTTGTCGGACAGTTGTATATATGCAGATTCTCGAGAAAACTTCGCAAGCGCGATGCAGGATGTAGGCGCGATGCAGGTAATGTGGCGCCACGCCATCTATCTTTCCGCGTGTGAACTATCTGAGTGTTACTGATAGATGGCAAATAAAATTAGCAAAATAAAAAAACTAACTTTGGTGTTTCGATTAAGGTTCGCGTCAATATCGTCAAGCACGCCACGCACCGCCAAAACTATTTCTACTACTTTAGAAAGTACTGTTCAAGTAACCCATATTTTTATGGTGAAACTGTAGCATTACCTTTATTATATTTTTCAATGTAAGAATCAAGTAATTTAATTATTTATTTATAATAGACCGAGATCCCAGTGCCGCCAGACTTCACTTATTTTCTGACGGACAAAATGTATAGAATTGAGTAGAATGATTTGATCAAAATTAACCAAAAACCTTATAAGTTTACTGAATTAAAAAAAAACTATATGTTGTTATATTTTTTGATCAATTTAATTTACATTATTTGTGAAATGTTCATAATATATTTAACATAATAAACACAACAATAATTCTCTATTTAATGCCCAGAGGTATAAAAGACAATAATTGGCATTTTTGATCAATAGAATAATGGGTGGACGTCATATGATAATCAATAAAAAAAAAAACATCTAGTGTTTAAAAAAATACATTATTATAAATACCTTTGTTTTTTTTTTGTATTAAGTATCTTATCTCAGAAAGTAAGGAAGGTCTGGCGACACTGGGATCTCCTACTATAAAGATAAAGACAGATCCTCCCCAATTTTGAAGTTTGGTCAACATTATATCGTTAATAATCTTAACTATTTTACTAACTACCATCCATGTTATAGGTACAATTACACCAGCATTCATCAAAACGACTTCAATGGGGTTATGGCCAATTATAAAGTTTCAATTTCAAGCACCAGTTTAATTAGAACTACCATCTCTCCCCCAATCTACGCTAATAAAGTCTAACGAAAGGGAATGAATACAATTTTAAGAGTTCTTTGATAACTGGTGGTTTGTTTACTTTCAGTTCGTAGTTTGCTGAAAAACTGGTCTGAAACTTTTTTTTAACTTTATTTTTTCATTGAGTTTCGAAATTTGTTTTCCATAAAATTAAAATCCGTTCATAAAATCGATTTAAAGTCTCAGCTCATTATCGTTCATTTAGGTAAAAAAAATGGCTTGCCTACTGCAATTTTCAATCAGTGGTTGGTAATTCATGCATATTTCTGTTTTCGATAATTAAAAAAATGGATTTACCTCTTTATACGTATTTTTAAACACGCAAAATTTTACTTTGATACAAAAAACATCGAAATACACTCACACACACACACTTTTACACATCAAATACAGATTATACATATAAATATGCATAATGTTAGGGATTTGACTTTGAATTCCATATCGAATACTTTTAATATCCGTGAAACATCAAATCCGAAGCTGCAGTCGTCGCTGAAGAGGGTGGAGCTTGTATTATACTTACAATAATTTATCTATACCAATGTAAACATTACATTACTGGTACTTGTAGTATTTACCTATAAGTAACTTAATTTCATATTGCATCCCATAACCCATAACCCATTGAACACAATCTTCCAGCTCACATCAGGCCAATAATTACATTTCGCTTCCCAGGGCGTCGACAAAGTAAACAGATTACCTCCTCACGTAAATAAGTGTCTTTCAATGTGTTAACAACCTTAATAGGTGTCGTTTCAGGATCTATTTCTCGATAATAACGGTGGATGCTTTGTGTCAATACAAATGTAATGGACTTAGTTATTCAATATCATTTTATAGTGAAACAAAACTTATAAAAAACTAGCTGTCCCCCGCGGTTTCACCCGCGATCCCGGGATAAAAAGTAGCCTATGTCCTTCTCCATACCATAGGCTATCTGCATGCCAAATTTCATGATGATCCGTTGAATAGTTGAGGCATGAAGGCGTAACAAACAAACAAACAAATAAACAAACAAACTCACTTTCGCATTTATAATATTAGTTAGGTTTAGGATTAGGATGATATTTTCTCTTGCAGTTTAGGCGTTGCGCAGACGTGTCCTGTGTCGGATACAAGCAAACAAAACCGTAGTTGCTGTGTCCTGTAGCGGCGATCGAACATAGTTTACGTCTGCGGAGGGAGTGGCTGATTTCATACTGGTTCTATAGAAATGAACAATTTGTTGGTTGCTTGTATCCGACACAGGACACACGTCTACGCAGCGCCTTACATTTTTCGGGAGTACCTACTTAATTCTGCAAGTAGCTTGTGAAGAGATTTTTGTAGGGTCGGCAATGCTCGGTAACCGGTTACCATCAGGTGAGCTTCATGCTATTTTGCTACCAAATAAAGAAAAAGATAAAAGAAACTGTGTGGCCGGTGTATCGTCTACTCATCTACCGTTCCCATCTTAAAAAACCTGTTCTTTCAAAACATCTTAAAAAGGCTGTTATGTTTAAACTGTGTGACAATGTGTTCAAGGAAACTGCAGTATTCAGTCTTCATACAAATAAAATTAGCAAACATGGCGGATAAAACTGGCGCTGTTGAAATACAGTATTTTAATTAAACTTGTGTAAGACGGAACTTCAGAGGAACGTTGCTTAAATTAAGGCTGTGTTCTTACACATATCGTCAGTTAAGCCACATAAAGCTCGGCGGGCTATGAGCACCGCCTTTGAAATAATATGTCTACAGAATTTGGAAGTAAGGGAAAATCATTTTAATTATAATATTGGAATTAGGAGCTTCTACAAAAACAAAAGACTATTCTTATTCTTTCCTATTTTTGTTTTCAAAAGTTTGTTGAATTCAAATTATAACCAACTTTTCACTACTGGCTATGAGGTTATTCTCATATTGCTAACAAGTATGATATAGGCATAGACGTATAAAAAAATAGGATGGAGCACCGCCTTTTTAGAACATGTACAGTACTTCTTACTAGGGTATAGGGACATGTGTGTGTGAGGCTTGTATTTACGAGACATAAGTAATAAGTTTAAAAAATAAGGTTTTGGTAAAAACTTCATTTTAAAAAACAAGCTTTTTTTGGTGACTCTACTTTTTGTTGATTGTAGTTGCATTTCTTTCAATATCATCATCATCAGCCTATAATGTCCCACTGCTGAGCACAGGCCTCCTTTCACAAATGAGGGTGAAAGGGAATGGGCAGATACTCCACCACGCATGCCCACTGCGGATTGGTGGAGGTAGGCTAGTGGTCAACCTACTGTTGGAATTTTTCAAGCCGCCAAGGAGGCATCCAACTAGCTTAACGATTATCACAATTAAGTGATAGCCGGGACCAACGGCTTTACGTGCCTTCCGAAGCACGGAAATGCTCGATTTGAAATACCACTAGGCGGTCACCCATCCAGGTACCGACCACGACAGACGTAGCTTAACTTCGCCTATCGATTAAGAACGGCTAATCATGCTACACCACGAGCGCTTCAATATACTAATGTATTATACCAAATATCAAGTCAATCCGACCACTGGAAGTGGGTGAAATTCTTTTTGCAAGATTCCACCCGAATAAATTGCAAGTTAAATAAAAGCTTGTAAAATCGTATAAACTGACGGTGACTATGATTCTTTCTTCGTCTGCTTGATAAAAGACAAAATCATTTATTTAAATCTTATTTCCGCATGAAATAACTTGATAATTTCCAAAACAATATACAATACAGTAGGTACTGTTATTCGTGAAACATAATAATATACTGTAGGAGGGAAATATTAGTACGAAAAGCCTCGATAAAGGAAACGAGAGACAATAACCAGCCACTTCAGGGTAGCGGAACTTTATTAATATTGTCATTATTAACCCCTGTCAAGTTATTAGACAATACCGGTACGTTATTCGTACTTCATAATTTTGTGTAGGTACTTAAAGTTTATAATAAAGGAATTAATAATGCCGATAAATTGTTTCAACTATTTGGCAGAGTTTGTTAACATACTCTTATTTACGATTTTTACCCGACTGACCCGGAAGGAGGGTTATGTTTTTCGAGTGTATGTATGTATGTATGTATGTATGTATGTATGTATGTCTATTTCTTTGGCACGCTCTGCAGCCTAAACGGCTTGATGGATTTAAGCATATGAGGTGTCGTTAGATTCGTCTAAACTGTGGGAGTGTCATAGGGTATATTATTTTTATATGGCGTCTACGGATAAGAAACGAGGGGGGTTATTAAAAACAAAAATTTCGTTATTATAACAATATGGGTATCAAATGAAAGCTTGTGAACAGCCCATTCCATATATGTATATATTGTAATACTTTTGTGCTACCATTTTGACGTAAACTGCAAAAAACCATGTTGAATGCAAGGACAGTACAGTAGGTAGGATAGGTGTAGGTACCTATCCTACCTACTGTACTGTCCTTGCATTCAACATGGTTTTTTGCAGTGAGCGGTTACGGTACGTAACTCACAGAGTTGCGATGGTTGTTAGCGTTACTTTACCGTACCGCTTATTTACTTACTAATACTTACAACTCATTCTATATACAACTAAAAAGTCTGAAATAAATTAAATTATTAAAAGAAACAAAAAACCCGACTGCGTAAAACTAAAATTAACTGAAAAGAGAAAAACAAGCTCTTTAATCTATAGAACTTGGAATATAACTTGAATGTTATAAGTTGTTGCAGTCGTGGATAAACAAATATTACAAAAAAAACACATACTTAGGTTATTGGTTTGTCCCCGACTGCAACAACTTATAACATTCAAGTTATATTCCAAGTTCTATAGATTAAAGAGCTTGTTTTTCTCTTTTCAGTTAATTTTAGTTTTACGCAGTCGGGTTTTTTGTTTCTTTTAATAATTTAATTTATTTTCGTTTTGTTTGCATTTCATCCATGGGTATATTTATGAAATGCATCTTAATTAGCCGTTCTTAATCGATCGGCAAAGCAAGCCAAGTCTGATATTCTGAAAAAAAAAACATTCCGGCACGATCATATTACAACTCCTTTGCCATGTGAGATGTCTAAATTCATAATGGTTTTTGACTCTATTAAGACTACCAAAACAATTTAATTTGACACCACTGCTAGTTCAGACAGCAGACTTGGGCTGCTGATGCTATGTGGCCATCGTTGCATTATTAAAATCAGCAATAAGTTACCGACTGTTTACAAAGATTAAAACTATCTGAAGTGTAGCAGCAGAAAATACCAACAGATGCTTCGCGATAGATACATAGATAATAAGCTTTTCTGATGTCAATTAATAAATTATGGTGAGAAAACACGTCTCTCAAATACAATTAGTTGCCTTAAATAAATTTAGTGTGGAGACTGGAGCTCGTACTAAGGTCTGACAACCTGCTTGACAGGTCTAGATAATTTGGAGTGATAATACCACCAAGCAATATACATAGTGTAGTAGTATCCCGCGTGCAAATATAGAAACGATAACAAATACTCGTGCGCCGAGAATAGAGAGGATTCTAAAAAAAAAACGAATATGTCCGTCAGTTAGATTATCAAAAAATATAGGACACGTATTTTTTGTTTTACCGAATCATTAAAAATTGAGAAAGATAAAGCGCCTCAAAGTTCGGGATTCGCTCGTGACGTTCGAGTAAAAAGTTTACAATAACGTGACGTCACGCGGAACTTCAACACACTAAGAAAAAAAACGTGTCTAATATTTTTTGATAATTTTAATTACCTAAATAAAATTTTTCGGTCATCGAGCCTATTGTGAAAATCGCATAACCAGTCTATCTACTCTATTCCACAGCAGTATGTGTCAACATGTAGGTATGTGTAGTGAAGCGCTCGTGGTGTACCATGATTAGCCGTTCTTAATCGATCGGCAAAGTAAAGCTACGTCTGTCGTGGTCGGAACCTTGATGGGTGACCGTCTAGTGGTATTTCATATCGAGCGTTTCCGTGCTTCAGAAGGCACGTAAAGCCGTTGGTCCCGGTTATCACTTAATTGTGATAGTCGTTAAGCTAGCTGGATGCCTCCTAGGCGGCTTGAAAAATTCCAACAGTAGGTTGACCACTAGCCTACCTCCACCAATCCGCAGTGGGCACGCGTGGTGGAGTATCTGCCCATTCCCTTTCACTCTCATTTGTGAAAGGAGGCCTGTGCTCAGCAGTGGGAAATTATAGGCTGATGATGATGATGATGATGTGTCAACAGTACTAAATGATAAGACAATACATATGGTACGGTGCAGGGTGCAGCCCACTGTCACGCTTGGATATTATGGAATGAATGTTTTTTTTTTTATACAACTAAGTCGGTAAACAAGCATTCGGCCCGCCTGGTGGTAAGCGGTTACCGTAGCCATATGGACGCTTGCAACACAAGAAGCATTGCTCACGCGTTACAGACCTTTCCCCCCTCCCCTATGAGCACTGGCGACCTTACTCACGCGCAGGAACACAACTTTACACAACGTAAAGTTATTTGGCAGCGGTATTCTGTAAGGTACTTCCCCAGTCGAGCTGCTCCATGAGCAAATAAACGCTATGCTCTACATCTATCAAAATTGAATGAAATATTCTTTATTGTATACACTAACATAGAACACATGATAATAACAACACAAATTAAAGGAAGTTATACATACAGTACAGGTGGCCTTATCGCTTAAGCGATCTCTTCCAGGCAACCTTTGGGTAAAGGAAAAACTTCAAAAGGCGGCAGGTTGAGCATCTACCTACAAATAATACAATCACGGAAAAGAGAATACACTTCTTTTCTCTGTGAATACAATATATATGAAATAAACTAAATACTATTTATACACAAATACTATAATACTTTGAGATATATAAAGTAATATACTAATACTTACATACATACATACAATAAAGTTTTTTTTTTTTTTTTTTATTACGTATAGGCCTGTGTTTGACCACAATCTCACCATGGTAAGTGATGATGTGGCCGAAGGTGGTAAGCACACAAAGCCTAGAAGGAACTGGCTCTCAAGTGCAGCTGTCGGAACACACCGATAGGTGCTTGGCGACAGATTTTCAACTTGAGGGTGGTAGCCAGCCAGATGGGTACTACAAAGTACCCTACCACCGTGCTATGGTTTCCTCACGATGTTTTCCTTCACCGAAAGCTCAAGCTCATTGTAGGATTCGAACCCGGGACCTTCGTCTCGGTATCCGACGTCACTACCACTGAGCAGTAAAGATAAGTAGGTAAATAAACTAAATACTAATATTAAATATTATCAAGGATGGAATCTATTGAGCAAGGCCTAGGGGGGGCGAGTTTATTTACTTCAGTAGTCTACATCTGTGGATAATACTTAGTTTAAATTACAATGAGAGTTTGAATGCCATCAAAAAGTAAATTGTTTCGATTCTAAATTCAGACAATTTTTAGAAGAAAAACAAAGAATGACCTCAATAATTTTACCGTCGTTTCGAACCTCAGCCATTATTTGAGCGACTTGTCTAGTCAGCTTAATAGGTACCATTTTATACTATGATTCAGCAAAATAAGTCCCTTTTCACAGTAGCGTAAGTCAGGTTCGTTACAGTAAAAAAACGGTGTAATATAGAGAGTAATGGTGAGGAGTAGGTACTGTAAAGCCTAGCGTGTATTTGGGCGCCGAATCGAGCTGAGTTGAATCCCAATAATCTCCCTCCAAGTTATATTTCCATTAACCTAAAGAAAATAGAAAGGAATAAGATAATATAGGAGTGTACTAAGAAAGGATTTTTCAAAATTCAACCCCTGGGGAGGTAAAATAAAGGTTCGCGAGTAAAACCGCTAAAAGCTAATTTACTATAAACCGCGCTGTCTGAGTTAATTCGTCAAATCACTCTCGGCGATCACTAATCCCCTTATTAATGAGTAAGGTTTAAGTCAAGTATAGTAAGTAATACCTATGTTTAAAATATATCCGTCACATTATCTTAATACTTGGGTATTACAAGACTGACTTACACCTTATTTATTAATAAGGGTGTAAGTCAGTCTCCACCCGCGAACCCTTCTTAGGGGTTGACTTTTGTAAAACCCGTACCGTTTTACAAAAGTCTACCCCTAAGAAGGGTTCGCGAGTTGTCAATTTTAGATCATCATCAACAGCTCATATATGTCCCCGTTGGATCTTGATCGTCCCCTAGCAACGACGAGATTAAGGCCATAGCACATCACATTGGCTTTTTTTATACTACGAAGTAGGTAAACAAGCATAATGGCCCGCCTGATGGATACTCCACCTAGCATGCCCACTGCGGATCGGCGCTCGGTAGGCTAGTGGTCAACCTACTGTTGGAGTTTTCAAGCTGCCTAGAAGGCCTCCAACTAGCTTAACGACTGTCACAATTAAGTGATAACCGGGACCAACGGCTTTACGTGCCTTCCAAAGCACGGAAACACTCGATTTGAAATACCACTAGGCGGCCACCCATCCAGGTACCGACCACGACGGTGGTAGCTTAATTTGCCGACCGATTAAGAACGGCTTATCATGCTACACCACGAGCGCTTCTATATATATGCTAGTATAGTACTAACAAAAGGTTGTAATTCTGAACGAGTAATGCTCATACACATAACGTAGACCAACAATATCCCGGAACAAAATGGACACACGCATGCGTGTTGGAAGTTTCGTACAAATAAATCCAACATGGCGGCTTACAAGCTGATGTAGCGTTAGTATAGACAAATTCATTGCTGGCTCGCTCTGATATATGGTAAGTGAGCGAGACCAGCAGTTTCAGAATAGGTTTATATAACTTAATAATGTGATAATTAACACAAAACAGTCTCGGAATGATTCAAAACATACCTTTTTTTACATTGAGTAGATAATATTTTGGAACTTAATACATCCACCTTAATGAATTCGATACATTTATCAATATCAAAAAGTTATCTAATCATAAACTGTATTATTACTAATGTATTACTGAAAAACTTAAATTAAATTAATTATTAATAAATATTTGTTGTTAAAAAAGTAAACATTGAGCATAGTTAAAATAAAAACGTAATAAGCTGGGCCATCCATTTTTTACTGCAGTAATAAACCTCATAAAACACGACTAGTGTGAAAGTTGGTGAAATACGATCAATTAAAATATAGTAGGTACCGCTTCCCTTAGGGGCATATTATTTACAATAGATGGGATCTCATGGGAAATCTGTGAACTATACGTTTAAGCATATAACAAACAATGCGAGAAAACTCGAGGTTTAAAACCTACGAACTATTCATATTAGTTATTCACTTTTAGTGCTTTAAAATTGTAACAGGTCTTATCCAAGAGAGAAATTACGAATACTTAGTAGCTCACCGTATCGGTCTAGATTACATATAGATATATAACAGGTGGAGATTTCGAGATGGCATAAATTCGAATCCTATGTTGGGTTAGTCATGCTGAACAACTTTTACTAGGGACCAATAGTGAATTCTCAATTATTTTTTTTTACTTTCCATGGTAAACGTCCACCTTGCTCGATCATAATGTATGAAAAGTAAAAAAAATTTTTTGAGAATTCAGTGTTGGTTAAAGTTGTTCAGCATGACTAACCTAAAATAGGTTTCGAAAATATGCCATTTCGAAATCTCCACCTGTTATATAAAATACAACTAAAACTAAACGTTTACTATTGTTAGCTCAATAAATTAATAAAATAATAAATGAAAATACTAAAGGAGTAAGCATAACATTTAACTCGGTGACAATCAAGTCCATCATATTTGCTGACCGGAGGTTGCACCAAATAAAAAAAATGTGTGCATTATTTTGAATTTAGAGTTACCAATGAAACACCTATCGCTTTTCATGCACATATGTTGAAAATTTACTGTACTGGCATCAAGGATGTTAAAAAAAGTCGGATATATTCTCGCTAACAAAAAACAGTGTCACTCGAGTCGGCCACCACGCTGTACATACAAGCCGGCACACACATTAGTCGAGCGCGGATAAACGACTCTGTGTAACCGGCGATAGAGTCTATTTTCCCGCGGAATTGCCAACTAATATGTGCGTGAGAGGTGGCCGACTCTCATAGATACAGTTTTTTGTTAGCCAGAATATGTCCGACGTAGTCTGTGACTACCATGCACACCATTCAGGTCAATCTTTATAAACGTCAAGAAATGGCGCACCTTTGATTTATAGGGTAGGTACTTGCCTTCGGCGCTGCGATTTCACCCGCGCCCTTGCGTTATCCGATTTGGAAAGGGAACCAATGTATTCCAACTTTTGAGTTAATCGAGACACGCAGTAAAATCCTCCCCTTAAAACATTTACAAAATTACTCCGTTTTGCCCCGTTAGGGGTTGATTTTAGAGAAACCCAAAAACTCTTTTTTCTTTTTATATTCTGCCTAAAGTATACATTAATTATTAATCGGACCGTGCGTTAGGTTTCTTCCATATAAACTTTAACACCCCCTAAATCCCATACATACAAACAAAATCCTTACTTTACGTTGGAAATTCAACTTTTAAGGGGGTGACTTAAAGGTTGAATTTCCAAAACCCCCTTCTTAGTACTTGCGTACGTTATAAAAGGAAATTATGTGCAATATTTCACATTCCTAGTTCTATTACCCTGCGCTATGCGCGCTGATAATTATGTCAGTCAGTCAGTGGCCCTGATTCTGTTGTTTACAACTAAACTAATTTTAATCTCACTATGTCTCTTTATTACAAAGAACATAAGAAAAGCATGTAAAAAATTTAGTCCTGTCAAATTAGTCCACGCTTGTTTTCAATATAAATTTAGTTGCCATCTATCGCGGTTACGCCTAAATACACGCAAAATTAGACGGCAAAGATTAATTTGACAGCTTTAAATATGTTCTATCCTTTTTCAATAATGTTCGTAAGAAAGAGATGAGATGTGGCTAAAATTAGTTTAGTGCGATTTACAACAGAATCGGCACCAGTATCTCCTTTCATATAAATTAATAACATTTATTTCCTTAAAAATACTTAAATATATTTTATCCCAAAATACAGAGTTGTCTTTAACTATAATATAATTATTCTTTTATATCGTTTTTCTATCTTCAACAATACACCTTATTTATACTAGTAGAATCCTTATACAAACATAATCATTTTTTCTTCCATATTATAGAACGAATAGTTAAAAATCGTTTCCGATTTTCAGAGCTTAGTCTACAGGATTCCTCGGTCCGCTGGACAACATAAACATCTCTAAGTTTTAAGCTTACTAAAGCTTCGCTCATTAAATAAACTGAAAGGAATTAAAAACGCCGCAGACTTCCTAAGCACTAAAACTGCTCTAGTAGTTGACTGCTATTTTTAAAACACTCGAAATAATTCAGTCGCTTCTTTACCGCACATTTCAAAATACAAATTACATCCAATTTAATTAAGAATATCATCCGCTCCAATTGATTGAATCTATAATGCTATTTAAAACTACTTATAAATTGATAAATCACCCACCTACATAAGTTTGTTTTTTTTATGATTTCGTTTCTATAACCAACACACTATTCCATCCGTCCAGACATTTATTCACTAGAAGCGAGTATTATGGTTCACATTTTTTAACTTATATTTATTCGCTCACACTGACATGCATAATGTTTCTCAGTAGCTTCCACCCCGCGATTTCCCTGCGTTCTCGTGTTAATAAATAGCCTATTTCTATTAAAAAAACTCGTCTCAATCCGTTGCTCCATCGCTGCATGCAACAAAACAAACCTAGAAACACACTTTGGCATTTATAAATTTCCTTTTTTTTTTAATACAACTAAGGCGACAAACAAGCATACGGCCCGCCTGATGGTAAGCAGTTACCGTAGCCTATGGACGCTAGCAACACCAAGGGTAAACAACTCGCGTTGCCGACCATGAAGAAATCTCTTCAGACCCTTTTTGCAGAACCCCATATTCATAGGATTATTAATATTTTTCATTAGAATTTTTCAATTTTATCGAATGCTTCAAGAATACCACTATCTAACTTGCGAGGCGTAAATGTTCCAAACCTATTATATTCCAACCGATGTAGAAGGTTCCTTTACTTCACAGTAATGAGCTCTCATGTCGTCTTTGAAACTAAATATTCCGCTTACACAGCATTCAAAGCTAAGAAAATACGGTTGAAAGTTCAATTTGAAACCTACCGCATTTTAACATTATTGTTTTGAAGCCACGATAGCCATGGGTTCGAATCCTACAAAGAGCTTTATTAATTGTTTTTGGTGAAGGAAAACATAGTGAGGATACCATAGCTCGGAGGCAGGGTACCTACTTTTTTTTATATACACCGTTACTTTTTATTCGTCTTATAAACGCTGCCTACTTAATGTACCCAATGAAAAGGTACTAATCAATAACAATATTTTTTTTGTACCTTCGTATAATTAAAAAAATACAAAAACTGCTTTAGAATTATGAAAAATCCTGTCAATGATTAAGTTTACGTATAAAATGGTAGAAAATACCAACACAGCGCACGAGTCGAGTAGTCTGCCTTCGTACCAGGTTGTTTCAAACGACCTCCCCCCATTTGAAAATCATACGCTAAGCACCTATTAGTGTGATCGGGAAGCTGCACTTGAGAACCAGTTTCCTTGTAGGGTTTAAGTGCTTACCACCTTCGGCCACATCATATAGCCTATATAATTAGAAAATGGTATACTTATTGCCTATAGGTGAAGCCCAGGAATAGAAAAATATAATTGAAGAAGAAATAATTTCAAACACGATATTTATGAAGGGAATGTATAAACTTCTTTCAATTATTCATGCTACGACAAGCCGTGAAACTCAACTTCTCATCAAGTGCGTAATTTCATAAATAAACTAGAATGTCCCAGTTTCGTAGCTCGTGCTACGAACTAGCTACGAGGTGATGTGACGCCTACGACATAGCCTTAAGGCGTTGTTACATCGTTACTAGATTAGTGAGGACGTGGAATCTTGACCCATTTTAAGGCTCGACACGTTGCCACTTGTTAACTCTGACGCTAACGACCTTAAGCTGTTATATCCCTACACGTAAGGTAAATAAATAGGCGTGAAACTTAATTTTAACAAGCGTTCTTTCCCTTAGTTTATACAGTAAACATGTTTTAGTTTAGTATGGAATTTATTATTACTTATTTATTCATAGTGTGCATTATTTATGATAGCTCATTGTCGTGGCGAAGGTAGTAGGTTCGAACCTAAAGTGAGCTTAAGCTTTTGTGTAAGAAAATCATACCATAGTGGTTTTTAATTGGACTACTGGTGTGTTCAACTATCCGTGAGAGCCAGTTCCTTTTTTGGCTTTTTGTGCTTACCCCCTTCGGCCACATGAACTCTAGTTATTGCGAGATTATGGTCAAACACGTACTTACCTGAAACAATTTTAAATACATAATTTTTCATGCTTATTTATAGTAAATAATTGAAAACTGTTTTACAAAAAACTTAAACCGACGTCAAAGTACACTAAGAAGTATTCAAATCCTGACCTGATGAAAATGAGACCAAACGGGAAGATTACCCTTCCGAATAAAATAAAAATAAAACCAAATTGAGAACTTCCTCCTTTTTTGAAGTCCGTTAAAAAATAATACAGACGAATTGAGAACCTCCTGCATTTTTTAAGTCGGTTAAAAATGCTCAGTGATAGACTGCACAATAGCATAAATGTAAATTCAAACAAAAGAAAATTACACTTTAGTTTGCATACGTGAGAAAATTATACACTAATTATATGCATTTCAAGTTGAAACAACCAACGTTTCCGTTGAAAATGTTGTTTGAAAAATTCAATTTCACAAGTGGAAAGACCGGAAGGGTTTTGATTGCATGATTGTGCTGTTCGCGGGAAAACTTATGTATCTCGTGATGGGCAAAGTTGGCCCTAATTATAAGGGCTATTATATAAGTAGTAGTGGGCAAAGTAACAAAAGCAATATGGATATAAATCAAGTAGTATTCCGAACTGATGATAAAGTCACTTTATACATATTTATTTGTATTACTATTACTGTCACAAACTCGGAAACGATTATACGATGTCACTATGCTCTGTCTCTGTTAACCCACTGCATTGTTTTATGCGGAGGGCTAGGCCTAAAAAAAACCTGTATTACAGTTCACCAACACCCACACCGCGTAATCAATCCTAGTCTTGAAGACAATAAATAAAAAGTCTTTAAATTGTCTCTATAAAGACAATAAATAAAGTTTACAAAACACTAAGGAATCTAATTCAGATTAACAATAGTGTAAGTTCACAGGTAAATTCTTAAAAAGTAAATGCATGGCAAAAACATGACAATCCAAAAAAAGTTACATTAAATTTTATATCTAATAAGTGGCCATTAGACAGTGTGAGGTTTTTTTTTTTTATACAACTAATTCGGTAAACAAGCATACGGCCCGCCTGATGGTAAGCGGTTACCATAGCAAGAGGCATTGCTCACGCGTTACCAACCTTTCCCCCCTCCCCTATGAGCTCTGGCGACCTTACTCACGTGCAGGAACACAACTTTACACAACATAAAGTTATTTGGCTGTGGTATTCTGTGGAGGTAGAGGTACTTCCCCAGTCGAGCTGCTCTTTGAGCTAATAAACGCTATGCTCTACCTCTCTTAAAAAAGGTTAGAGGTTGTAAAGAAAAAAGAAATGAGACGTGTGTAAGGTGGGTATTTGAGGAGAAAGGTTTGTGTGTGTGATGTTTGTGTGAGTAAGAGTGTATGTAATGTATGGGTGAGCGAGATTACGACAAACAAAGTTTTAATGTTTTAGGTTAATGGGCAAAGTAATTTCTCTGTATCATCGTAGTTTAGGGTTTTAAGAATTTAGCAACTGTATGCTTACAACCAAATTTGTGTAATGGATAGAGATCTAAATTTCAAGTATGGATATTATTGGATATCATAATCAAGACGATCCTCCCGCGGTTTCAGCCGCTTTCCCGGGATAAAACGCAGCCTTTGCCCTTATCCATACCGTAGGCTATCTGTATGCCAAATATCGTGATGATGATACATGTGTAACAAACAAACAAACTCACATTCGCATGTTAGGATATCAATGTCTATTATTCCCAGCTACCACAATTTATTTAAGTTGCACATCGCATAATTAACGCGTTGCTATAAATAAACTAAGCGTTAACGAGAACGCAAACAATCTAATATCTCCAGACAAAACAAAAACAAACTACCAAATTAAATTTTGTTCTTTTTGCGTTTACAGAAAAGTGCTGATTTATTTTTCGAATAATTAGTAGCACAGAGAACTCGTGGAGTTGCTCCGAGTTCATGGTAGGCGGAGCGTGATGCGAGCATGCACCCGCTTAATTCGTGTGCGCAACAATTTTTTAGTTTAGTTTTTACGTAGTTTCGTTGACGCTTTGAATGTTCTTTTATTCGAATGAGCCGCATTGTCAGCACAACGAATGTTGGTTATTTATGTTATTTGGAATTAACTTATACACTTATACTTAGCGCGTTCAGTAGTACCCAACTGATAAGGCGCGTCATGCGTGAATCTTCGTTAGCACAGAAAAGAAAGTATGGCCCGAAGATTAACGAAAGAATGCTTAAAACTTACTACAACCTTCAATCACTACTATAAGGTTCATAATACACTGCAGCTGTTAGTTCCGTCTCACTCGCAAGTCACGCCCCTCCGCACACATGGCGGCAGCTGCCGACCAATAGCATTTCCCGCGCTTTGAAAATGTATCTTCTGCGCAGGTACATCGGTAAGCCATATTAGTTGGGTATTACTATACCTAAAAGTAATTTGTAATGAACTTATTATAATATTTAATTTTATCCACAACCTTTCGAATATCATAAGTTGTCCATTCACAGTCTTGCCGGCCGCCGCGCTCGTTGATAAGTTATACATAGTCTAACGAGCGTCAAGCATACAGGACTGTGAATGGGTCACTTTAGTAATGTAATTGTACAGTTATTTTGCAATGAAAGAGATTTGTTTACTCGCAATATGATTCCAATATTATATTAGGTAATAAACATATTGAAAATAAATACCTATTCAATATGTATAGAAAATTTCGTCTAGGCTGACGCTGATAGCTTAAGTTGGATATAATTAAATTTAAATCTTTTCCATTTTCGATTTTATTGTAACGATATGAACAGTAACGCTGTTTTGGAATTAATAAAAAAAATCATATAATTGAACTTTTGATTACAATGAGGCAAAAATAAATAGAGGATCATATTAATTAAACTATGGGGAAAATACTCGTAACTAATATCAAACCTTACACACGGTAAATATAACATCCCCGAGGCGGCCATCTAATAAACCCTTAACATCGTCTTAACATAGTGCAAAAAGAATAGTAAACCAACTTCACACAACGGCACGCTATGTGGCGCTACTCGTGAGTGGGAGGTAAGCTTTTGTAAACAAAATCTCATCAAAATACATATGATAGGTACATACATAACCATTTAACCATGCAAAACCAAGGAAAATAACGTACTTATGCTCAGCCTTGAACCAATTAATGTACATCAACAAAATTTATAATAAAGTGAGCAAAAGTTTTAAAGTTACAAGTTTATAATGAATTTACCTTGAATTCAACATTATGACACAGAATAAATTACTAACGTAATTATGAGTTATTTAAGGCGATGATAGCTCAGTGGTAGTGACGTCGGATACCGAGACGAAGGTCCCGGGTTCGAATCCTACAATGTGCTTGAGCTTTCGGTGAAGGAAAACATCGTGAGGAAACCATAGCACGGTGGTAGGGTACTTTGTAGTACCCGTCTGGCTGGCTACCACCCTCATGTTGAAAATCTGTCGCCAAGCACCTATCGGTGTGTTCCGATAGCTGCACTTGAGAGCCAGTTCCTTCTAGACTTTGTGTGCTTACCACCTTCGGCCACATCATCACTTAACATGGTGAGATTGCGGTCAAACACAGGCCACACCGTAAAAAAAAAAAAAAATGAGTAAGTGTTATAAGTACTACATTATGAAAAACAGTAGTTAAAAGAACCAAAATTATAATATTTTTAGAAAAAAACAGTAAACCTTTCGTTCGCATTTACCCGGTCTTACGGGTTTAGGTAACACACAGTCACATTCTCCCAAAGAAATATTCCGGTCCAAATAACGTGTACAAATTCAAAGATTCTTCTGTTCACTTACTATTATTTATTTACTATGCTTTTAACTAGCATCAAATATTAGCGAGGCGTAATTCATAAAGTTTATGCCTTATCACAAATAGTTGGTTATAGGTTCACAATAATTAAACAGAAGCAAACGTGTTTGCGCCACGAGTTCGCAGTTTGAATTTGGTAACTGTGAAATATTTGAAAATAATTAATTATTGAGGTGTATCGAGGTGTATAAGTAATAATTTGAATAAGTATTACTTATACACCTCGAGAGATAGGGTGTATTATCGTGCAGCAAAGTGATTTAATAAACACAATGATAAATGCAGAATTTATACTTAAGTTATTATTTGCTAAGTTAAGTTAGGTTAGGCTGTGCATTGATATATCAGTCAGTCAGTCAGTCAGGACTTTGAATTTTTAGGAATTAGGATATAGATTTCAGCCGAGATTCTTTCTATCCGTTCCGTAGGTCCTGACTCTGAAAAGTGTGGGAAAGTGTTCAAGAGAACTGACTCCTTTTTGGCAATTGGAACACACCAGTAGGTTCTTCGTGGTGACTGATGAAAATGATTAGCACTGCTCTCAGCCAGTACAACGACCGACCCAATATACTAATTTAAAAAAACTAGATACATTTCCTATTTTATTAGGGAAGATAAGGCTCCAATAGTTGTCCCGCTACTATAAACTTTAAAACCTAAGATAGAATATAATAATTCGAATTACCCCCTCAGTCTGCCAGTACAAGGAAAATCGTTTACCTCTGACCGCCGCCAAAGGCAGCTCTGCACCGCTGCCATTCGTCTGTAACTCACCTGTGACCACATAGTGCCTCCTAGACAGTGGCCAATGGTTTCAAACTACAATTTTGATACTGTACAGCAGCTATTGTCCAATAGAATGGCTATCATCATATTAATTTTATGTATTATGTTTGACGCTTTCATCACAAATGAATATAGAGTGGTGGTCATATAATTAAGAACGCGTATTACCATGAGAGCAATATTCAATTTAAGTCATTTGTATATTGATATACCATGCAACGAAATGATTCCTGTTAATTATTTAAAATAGTGTCGTTAATAAGCTATTATTTTAGTGTCAAATATTGTATATAATATTTACCTTTAAGTTTTTCTGGTTACTAAACCCTATGATATAATTTCATTATCAGAATAATTTCTGGACACATAATTAAGAACGCGGACAATTTTTTCTATGTATTCGATTTAAAAAAGAATGCGATGTCTTCGTCATACATTATTATTGTTTTTTGCCAATTGCACAAATTAATGGAAATTGGTAAAAATTGTGACGTGGGTGGGAGAAGTTATAGAAAAACTTTATGGAAACAATAAGTCGTTTAAAAAATGCAGCTCATCTTCATTGCTCTGAAACGATGGTTTATCAGGCGGTAGAGGATTTTAACCAACATCAAACAAATGTAAACGTTCCTCGCAAGCCTAAATAAGGAAAAGGATCTCCTCAAGATGATGCAAGGATCATTCATCTTCCAAAGGACCCTTTCAAAGGCTCCAATGAAATAATAACTGATGTTGATATGAGATTATATTGAGGTGGTGATAATCCCCTGGAATTCTCTAGATGTACTTGTAGAAGACGTTTAGGGGAGCCACATTTATTTGGGAAAATTCTTCGAATGGTTCCCATGCCAACCCAAAAATCGTTTATTGTTTGCAAGAAAGTATCAACACTGGATAGATCGGCAGCGGAAGAATGTTCTTTTTTCTGACAAAAAAAATGTAAATGGAATTTTCTCTGATGAAAAAAGATATGTACGCAGACAATTTCATTAGGCATTCTACTCTAAATACACGAAAAAGCGGTAAAGCATGGGGTTGCGAATGTGAAGATCTGAGGTGGAGTTAGACCGACTAAGTCGATACGGGATGACAACGACATGGACCAATACCAATACATGCAAATATTGAAAGACTCCCTGCCACCATTCGCTGATTGTAAACACCCAGCGATTTGGGTATACAAAAATCCCAAACATACAGCCCACTCTGTGACTAGATTTCTCAACAACCAGCTTGTTGACTGTGTTAAATTGGTCACCTAAGTAGCCCAGATCTGAATCTAATCAAAAATCTATGGTTCATCTTGATAAAAAAGTTGTCAAACAGACAATGTAGTAATTTGAACAAACTTATAGATCTGTCAAACTGTAATAGCATCAATACCGTCCTCTATAATGCAATTAATGAAAGCAAAAGACATTCAACTAAATATTAAACTATATTATAGTTTTATTTCTAAAATGGTGTTATCAATTGTATTTCAATTATTATAGGGAATATCTTTATATATCGTGAAGGTTTTCCATCGTTCGTTTTGTTACTTAAATACAATATTTAAGTAACAAATTATATAATACTAGCTGCCCGGCGCGACTTCGTTCACGTGGTGCCCTACCCTACCCTACCCTTTTTTTTTTTTTTTTTTTTGCGTGGGGAAATCCTCATGGGATACCCGACCGCCTCGGGGGTAGCGGCCAGGTTATGCCGGACTTGTACCGGCTAAAACCCCACGGTGGTCGCCATCTGCGCTATAGAGAGGGGGGCGGGCTTGTAGGGGTTCGTGATATCAGCATGAACCAGCGTGTGCCAGATATGATTATATAGAAGATAAACCAATAGTTTTATATTATGTATATCAGACTTTATTCCAGTACGACGTTGACAATAGAACCACATAGAACAGAGGACATTTTATTTATCAAAAAGAACTATCAAACATTTAAAAGGACTTCAAATTAAACTTCTTTTTTTTTTAAACTAAATTTATAAAGAATATACAAATAAGATTGTATACTCTAACACGCCCCTTTAAATTAACGTTTTTAAAAATAAATAAATCTCTAAGCACAATCAATCAGTATGGTTTAACGCCTAAACCATTCATACACTTAAGATGCTTAATGCTAGGTAGCTTAGTTAGCACGTCTGCTAACATTGAATCAGTGGGCACATGTCTCAGCTCTGTCTTTGTTGTCTCTCAGAACGCCTCTTATAAAGTGGTATTTTATATCAATGTGTTTACTACGCGCGTGAAACACCGGATCCTGAGCTACATAAATCGCCCCTTGGTTATCGGCATGAACAATCACTCGAGCATACCTCATAAGTCCCACTTCCTTCAAAAGACTGTTTAAGTAGACACCTTCCTTCATAGCTTCTGACAAACTCACATACTCTGCCTCACAGGTGGATGTCGCTACGCTACGTTGTTTACGTGACTGCCATGATATACATGCACCAGCTAACATAAATGCATATCCTGAAAATGAAAGCCTAGTTAAAATACAATTTCCAAAATCGGCATCCGAAAAACCTTCAACACTCTTTCCAGTCTTTTTGTAAACAAGACTGTGTTGCATCGTTCCCTTTAAATAGCGTAATATACGTTTAGCTGCCTTCCAGTCACTCGGTTCAGGATTAATTACCTTCTGACTTAGTTTTCTTACTGCATTTGCAATATCTGGTCTCGTAGCATTACTTAAATAACTTAAACATCCTATCAATTCCCGATATGGCCACTTCTCCCCATCTTCAGTGTCCAATATTTCGCATGATTTTTGCTTATTTCCATTTATTTCCATTGGAGTAGTGCATTTATTACAATTTTCCATGCGAAAACGTTTCAAAATATCTTTGATATAATTTTCTTGTGACAACACAATGACATTGTTGTTTCGTTTAATGTCAATGCCCAAAATATATGTCGCTTGACCATAGTCTTTTAATTCAAAATCTTTCGATAAATTATTTTTAAAATCTAATATCCAGCCTCTTTCTTCAGATGCTATCAAAATATCATCCACATAAATTAAAACAAATAAATGTTTATGCTCACTTTCTTTAAAATAAAGACATGGTTCATTCAGACTCTGTTTCAATCCCATCTCGATCAACTTCTTGTTGAGCCTGAGATTCCATTGGCGTCCGGATTGTTTCAAACCATATAACGATTTTCTTAGTAAACATGAATCGCACCCAGAATCCAAATTTCTTAACATCTTCTTAGCACGTTGTAAAACTATTGGTAAAACTAAGGGAGAGGCCCTTGCGATTTATCAGTTTGACTAAGGTCTCTTTTAAGAGTTTTGGAATCTCCATGTAAATTTCTTCGTCCAGATGACCATTTAAATAAGCGGTGTTAATATGTGTTGATGATGATGACAGGATTGAAAACTCTGCAGACAACTTTATTCAAGAAGTCCCGGAAGCATTTGGGAATGAAAATCATGATCAATATCAGTCTAATCAACAGGTATTGCTGAAGAGAGCTCCAGGCCGCCCAAAAATACTTCGTACTGGCGTTTCGGGCCGTCCAAGAAAAATCTACAAGATGACAGAAGTGGAACAGCAAAGTAATTCTGCTAATCCTGTTGAAAATAATAATAACGTAGATTTTGTCGGCTCGGTAGGGATAACTTTGAAGAATGCTTTGAACGGTTGTGAGGGACCGGAATGGGAGGAGGCAATATTGGCTGAAATAAGAAGTCTTGTTCAAAAGGATACTTTAGAAATTGTAAAAAGGCCGAATAACCGAAATATTGTTGGTTGCCGATATGTTCTAACGACGAAACTTAACGTAGATAAAACGGTAAAGAAGAAAGCCAGACTTGTTGCACAAGGTTTTAGTCAGAGATATGGAATAGACTATATTGTAGGGGTTCGTGATATCAGCATGAACCAGCGTGTGCCAGATATGATTATATAGAAGATAAACCAATAGTTTTATATTTTGTATATCAGACTTTATTCCAGTACGACGTTGACAATAGAACCATTGTAGAACAGAGGACATTTTATTTATCAAAAAGAACTATCAAACATTTAAAAGGACTTCAAATTAAACTTCTTTTTTTTAAAACTAAATTTATAAAGAATATACAAATAAGATTGTATACTCTAACAGGGCTCTCGTGTTGAACGCGTACCTGCTCACCCCTCCAAGCGCGGCGCTAAGATAGCTCGTCCCGGGGGAAGTCTAACACCTCCCCCCAGCACCCTCGCTGTGCTATCGCACGATGAGTCGTGACCACATCGACTCATCGTCCTCCTTGGGGTCGCTTCTGGGCGCACAGAGCCCCCGCTCTGATTGCCCACGACCCCAAAGGCCCCGTTTAGTCGCCTTTTACGACAGGCAGGGGAACACCGTAGCTGTTATTCTAAGCCCGAGCTACAGGGCAGGGGAGCCGCGACGAGGCACATTTGTGCCCCGGCGGCTTCGCCTCCGGGTGGGATCGGCCCTCTCCCGATCCCGCTCAGCAGCCTCCTTCTGGACCATTACGGTCTCACAGAAAGAGGCTACTGCTCTCCACGCTGTATCCCCGCTCAGCATCGCCGACACGACTGCTGGCAGGGAGAGATTCCGTCCAATTTCTTGGACCAGGATCCGCCGCTCAGGTTCCCACGCAGGGCACACCGCAAGCGTGTGCGATGCGGAATCCTGGTCGCTCCCACTGCAGTGGAAGCAGGCCGCCGTCGCGCCCTACCCTACCCTACCCTATCTAAACCATCCAGGGAGTTAATTCTACTGTACGTGTGTGTGCGTGTACGGCTGGACTGATTTGAATGAATTTTTTGTATGCGTTTGGGTGGCGCCCTGGATGGTGAAGATTCACAAATCAGCCCGGCAGATGGCGCTGCAGTCGATAATATAACCTAGATACCGACTGCAGCGCCATCTGCCGGGCTGATTTGTGAATCTAAACCATCCAGGGCGCCACCCAAACGCATACAAACATGTATTCACATAAGCATAGCACATAAGTTCATAATACAGTCGCAATAAAGATCGTTCTTAATTATTATGACCACCACTGTATGTTGATCTTCATTGCAAATGAAATATATTTAAAAAACTATTATGTATTATCTCAGAGTATATAAATACTACGTACAAGTATGATCATGCGGGTTTAACCTGGGCACATTATAAGTAATTTAATGTAAAATAAAGTATTTTCAACATACTTGCTCGTAAAGTGACATTTATTGCACTGTTTTAGTATCTTAATGCAGCTTATTAAGTACTAGTGCTTTTTATTTTACATTACCGTACAGTTTTATGATAGGTATAATCCCGATTATGATAAGTTTGTACCTCACTGCAAGTGATATGTGTGTAGACTTTGTAGGTACTATTCATACGTCTGTGGTGTAGACCAAGCATTCTTAATTTAAACGGGTAAAATAGTTTGACAGCTCACGGCTGTCAAAAAAAAAACTTGCGCGCCAACCAACTGCACACATATATCATAATGTACTATTAAAGGATAAAGAGAAAGAACACAATCAAGTTATTATTTTATTTCTTCATAAAAACTGACAGGTAACTTATAAAATCACTTATTATTATCGTCGATTATTCAATTCTAGAATCACTTTCTTTTCAATATAGTTCATAATTTTTTTTATTGTTGTGTTAATTTGGTCACCAATGAGTTCAGATTCTAGTTTTCCAATCTGAGCGTTGAGCGAATCATACCTTTCGGGCAACGATTCAACCACAGAAACCAACTTGTCAATTTTCTTTTCGAGTCTCTCCTGTTGGTCTTTTAAATTATTAAATAATATTTTCAGTTCTGTTATACCATCACTACTATTTTTGTCATGTAATTTTGAGCCATTCGTTTTGTAAAAGGTGTTTTTTGTATTGTTGTTTACTGAATCGCATATTGGTTTTAACCTTATTAATTTATTTCCATTAGAGTATATAATATTAGAATCTTTATCAAACGCCATACCAATAATACCTTCGATAGACAGGAGCATTATAACCTTAGCATTATCTTTTGTAACCTTATAAACCCCATCATACAAACTGGCGTAAACTTGACCATTCTTATCAATAGTCAGAGCTGTCACGTTGGGAGATGCAATAATTAAAACGGTAGCATTCGTTTTCTTCTTATAAAAATGCAACCCATCATTATTAGTGAAGAATATGTTATCATCATTATCTATAACAAACTTGTCGACTATCGTATTTTTCAAATCAATAAATCTATAGCTATTTCCATCTTCGAATGTATAAAGTTCTGAATTCTGAGCAGAAAAATATAATATGTCTTTGAAGAAAACAGTCCAGATTTCATTATATGGACAATTAATTTCATTTACATCACTTGTGCTATAATCATACTTGTACACGCCATTATACCCTCCAATGTATGCAGTGTGAGACTTCTGATCTACTGTATGAGCAAAATTTATAGACTGAAATATATTATCATCTTCAATATTTTTAAATTCTTTAGTATTTACATCTAATATTGCTGACTTAGCGTATCCTTCAATCATATGGCTGAAGAATAATTTGTTTCTATTATAATCAAAAGCCAGTTGTCTTGCTTCAACTAGATTCTCGAACAAAATTTCTTTCTCGAAGTTTATTCCGTCAACAAGGATACCATCTTCAATTTCAATAGCTTTAACAGCTATGAAGCTGGATAGTAGCACGAAGAGCTTCATTACAACGCTGGAAGCAATGTTAAAATTTGAAATTACTTGATTGAATTTTGTATACCTATTGTTTATACCATTGCAAATACATATGTTTTATTAGGTGATTAAAAAATAACCATTAGGCTTAATTCACATTTATGTGGAATGGAACGGAATCTTAAATTTCGCCTCGTCGCAAGCAAAGCGCGAAAATTCACGAGAATGCTCGACAATTCTCGAAAAGGTGCCTTACGGCTATAGAAGACGACGAAGAACTGCTATTCCCCCTTCGTGCCAACAACGGGTTTCGTGTCAACGGGCCTAGAGAATGCACGAAACAAGAGATTCCCCGAAAGATGTGCGATCTCTTTTTTTTTTGGATCATATTTCATTCAAACTTCATTACGTTAAAAAACTTACTACGTTAAATTTCGTTACAAAAAATCGCTTTCATTCCGTTCCGCGGCAATTTAAATTGAGACTTGGTATAATATTAACAGATTTAAAAAATGGATGAGGTTCTATTTTTGATCTGACCATGGAGTATGAAGATATGATGGAATTCCACAACGTAAGAGAGCACAAAAATATTCCGTTTTTTTTTTTTTAATAGTTGACAATTGTATTAATAATGATATCTTCGGAGATAACCGACCTCAAAGTGGTTTTGAAGTCGAAAGAGTAGCAAAGACTCAAGCATAGGCGAAAACATTACCTAATAATTATTACACAGTCAAATTTTGTTCCTACATATAGGCATCACAATAATTTGTACAAACTCACTTTTAAGTCCATTTTATTTTTTGTAAACTTTTTTATTCACTTTGGCGTCTATATTTTTGTTCATTTTATTGAATAGAATATTATTACAAATATAAGGTGATTAAAAGAATTATTAAAATTTACTTCATTAAGTTATTGACTCAATTTAATATTTCGGATAAAATATCAAAGTTATAAACATTATATAATTATGAAGTTACAATAACTTGATTCTAATTTCACAGAAATATTATTAGTGGTACCTTTTTTGAATATTATATAAAATATAAAGTAAATAAAAATAAAGTTAAACATTTTCAAAAGCTTAGGTATTTTTTTAATGAGCGTATCAAAAATTTAGGACTAACTTACCGTCTAAAAAGGCAGCCAGATGTCAACTAACTAAATAACAAAATTATCCTAGTATAGGTATACCACATGCCGCAGTTTCCTGCTCACAAAAATATATATATTATAATTCTTTATCAGTTTCGTAGATACCGCACACCCGGAAAATACTTCGTTTTGTGTGGTTTTTGTTCAAGATCCTATGTTATATTAAAACAATATTAATTTGGTCAAATTTTGGGTAAAATATTTACTCATTAATATGCATTTCTATTGCCGCTATAACAACAAATAATAAAAATGAAATAATATTAAAAATTAAAGGGGATGCCCATATTGTATGTATATGATGTTGTATACAACAAACGTATTTTTTTTGGTATTTTGTGGTAGGGTAGGGTAGGGCAGAGCAGGGCAGGGCAGGTAAGGGGGTAAAGAAGGGGTGCGGGTGAAACCGCGAGCGGAAAACTAGTTTTCAATATACTTCAAAACAATAGCTTGCAATCCAATCAATTACAACCCCTTTCGTCGAATAAATATAATTCGAAATAAAACCGTCATTTATTCAGTTTAAATCCTTATCGGTCACTTATGAACTCTACGATTGTCTCTACCACCGACCGGATCGCCATACACTAACACTGAGTAAACTCTGGCAAGAAACTCAAAAAGGCATTTTTTGTAGATTTTCTTTTTACATTTAATTTTTTGTTCCAACCATACTTTTCTGTCTTAGCGAAGTCTATTATCTACCACGTACTAACCAACCTTATTTTTAATCATTTATTACACAATAATAATTTCCTTCAAGCAAATTTTGCATTCGCCACTTAACCATAGGTACAACGTAACTAAGCCAAACTAGCGTACCGCGTCATGTTACCAGTCATATGCCAGATATGTGACCGCAATATCCTGTCTCATGCAGATTTGGTCAAATTAAACCATACGTGTCTTGTAGATAATATACTGTACGGTACATGTTACCGTGCGCATACAATATTGTATAGGCTAGTTATACTGTTTGAGATGGCTGGAAAGCTCATCAGGTCTCAGCTCTTTGAGCGGTATGAACAACCGATTTCAACGGGGTGATTGTCTCTGCGAGTTATTTCTGCAACTATACTGGGTGGAGATTTCGAGATGGCATATTTTCGAAATCTATGTTGGATTAGTCATGCTGATCAATTTTTACTATGGGACCAACATTGAAATCTCAACAAAAAAAAATACTTTTCATACATTTTGATCGTGCAAGTTGACATTTTGTAAGAAAAGTAAAAAAAAAAATTGAGAATACACTATTGGTCCCACGGAAAAGAGATTTCTTTTCTCTGTGATTGGTCTCATAGTAAAAAAAATACGTGTGGCACTCGGAGACTGCCGCGGTAAAGGTATTGCATAGCATTTTTTATCAACTTATGCAATTATAATTATTTATTTATTTTTATTTTATTTATACAGTTTTTTTTCCTTTGTTTTTTTTTTCTTTGATGTTAATTCAAGCGTTTTTGAGCGTGGTGACCGATAAGAAAACAACATTTTTTCTTTTATTAAATAAACTAGCTGACCGGCGCGACTTCTTTCGCGTGGTGCTACCCTACCCTGTGTGACTACCCTACCCTGTGGTGCTACCCTACCCTACCCTACCCTATCCTACCCTACATAAGAAAAAAAAAAACAAAATTTCATAAGAATCGGTCAAACCGTTTTTTACAAACACTGAGCCACACGCAAAGAGATTACTCCCGTATGGCCCGTACCCCAGTGACGTGATTTTTCTGCTAATACTTATATTTTTAAACTCGTGATATCTTTTGAATGGAATGTCCGAATTGAATAATTCAAAATGTTATATAAAGGTATTGAAGCAGTCTTGAATATGAAGTAATTTATTTTGATAAGGATTAATACTAAAATACAAATAAAGAGCCTTTTCTAGCGGCGGCAATTCAATTAAATTTTTAAAATAGAAAAACACTTATTGTGGCATAACTATAATAGTTAGACTTATGGTATCGCGACACTTTTTGTAAATAATAATGTGGTCTACAAAGTCGTAGTACATTATTTTATTCTATCATAATAGTTTTCGCAGCGCACGCGATTTAATGAATATTTTAGGTATTTTTTTTACACTTTGGGTTACATTATTGGAGTTTTAGTAAGGATCCCAAATTTTTTTGAAAATATAATATAGCCTATGTCATCCGGGGATAGTATAGCTTCCCAACAGTGAAAGAATTTTTCAAATCGGTTCAGTACTTTCGGAGCCTATTCAATGCAAACAGTATCACCGCTGTGCCGGTCGGAGTGGGGGTCGTTAGGTTATTTCGTTACGGAATTTCTGGATTCGCTCTCCATGCTCAAGGCCCGCGATAGAAGCTATGCAATAGCTTAAAAGTTGATCAGCATGACTACCCCAACATAGGTTTCGAAAATATGCCATCTCGAAATCTCCACCTTTTATATTATACTAGTTCGCGGTTTTACCCATATTCGCGGTAAGTAACTAATTTGTCATTAAAATTGATGGATACCTCTGGAGACCAACGGGTGGGGAGTAGGGTTTCGTTTTTCCCGGCCTTTTTCCATTCCCGGGACCCGGGAATGAAAAAAATGACATCCCGGGAATTCCCGATTCCCGGGAAATTTTAAAAAGTTGTTAGTTTTGTTATTCTAACGTATATAAAGTCAAGAAACCACGTAATTTAATTAAATTAGCTATTTATTTGTCTCAGAAGTAAATAATAGTACATTATGAGACGTGTGCAAAGTGTGTGACACACGAGACGGTACCTATTAAGCAAAGGAACCCGAGAGTGTAATAATCAATGCACACGCGTGTCATACGACGTTTTTCAACACACTTGTGAGGAAAAAAACAAACTTGTATTTTTTTTACTAATTTTTTAGATAATAGTCAATGAGAATGTCAATAAAAATGGCGCGCAAGTTCTTTTTTGACAGCAAAACTGTTTTAAACGTTTAAATTAAGAATGCTTCGTCTACGCTCATATCAATAGCATCAAGTAGCAACTTAACATAATCGGGATTATACCTATCATAAAACTGTGTGGTAATGTAAATTAAAAAGCATCAGTGCGTCATACATAAGCTACATTATGATACTAAAAACGGTGCAATAAATGGCAAATTACGAGCATGTGTTGAAAAAAAAATTTACTAATTCACAAGGAACGAACTATGCTCGGAATTTCTCTACGAGACAGGGAAACGACGACATTCGTAGGAGAACAAAAATTACCGATATAGCTTTTAGTGATAGTAAGCTGATGTGATAGCAATGGGCAGGCCACATCGCTCGAAGACGACGCGAGTGGCGACCACGTACAGGAAAGTGCCGTTAGGGACGACCTCCCACCAGACGGATCGACGACCTGGTCAGAGTCGCTGGGCGCCCCTGGAAGCAAGCAGCCCAAAATATGCCTATCCACAGCCATGGCTGAGCACTAGACCTTTTTGTCTCTGCTTTTGTTTACTTCTTTTTTTATTTGTTTTATTTTTAAGTTAGAGACAAATAAACGTTCATTTATTTAAAATAGTTCGAAGTGGAAGTTTAGGTCTTTGTTCAGCAGCGGACATCCTTAGACTGATAATCTTATCAGCCTAAGGATGTCCGCATCATCATCTGATGATGATGTGTTTTACTTGACTTTTGGTGGGTAAAAATAATAATACTTATTATTTAAAAAAATATGCAATTTCGGCAATATTTAAATTTTTCAATACAAAAACGCTGATAAGCTTTATCTCCAAAAATATATATTAAAAAAAAATATTAATGTAACTTTCATTTTCTTCAAAATTACGCGCATTCAGAGATTTTCTCTCAAATCGGCAGTTTAGAAACTACCCATAGTAAGCTTGAATGACCTGTAGTTTGATATGATTATTTTTAATTTTCTACTTATGTTTGTGTGTGAGACACAAATAGGTAATTAAATTAAATTAGGTACGTATTTTACTTGACTTTTGTTTTGAGAGAGGTAGAGCCGTTTATTCGCCCAAACATGTTTTTATGTGTTTTTTCGGAGAACTTGAAATTTTTCTAAGAAAAAACGTTATCTCCACAAATACACACTTCCTACAGTTCCTTTCAGCGATTTCTCATAAGCTTGTAGTTCAGTTCGTTCGATTTCGGTGGATATCGACATTTGTTTTAAGAACGTAGGCAACATCTTTGTGTTTCAAAGGTTTTTCGTTAATTTTGACCAATATTGAGCATTCAATCTCATAAAGAAATTCCCGGGAATTCCCGGGAAATCGCAAAAAAAATCCCGACTTCGGGAACGACGTATTTCCCGGGAATTCCCGATTCCCGGGACCCGGGAACGAAACCCTAGTGGGGAGCTTTTTCTACTTACGCATTATCTTGGCTATTCAAAGAGGTAACACCACCAGTCTACTGGGAACCTGGCCGTTAATCGGTAGCAGCGGCATAGGAAAGGAAATTTTCTATACATATATAGGGTGACTGGGTGCTTAGACACATGATTGTACTCATTATAATACTTTCCCAAAGAAACAAATAGGGATAAATAACTTAATTAAATGAAAGCTGATGGTGTATCCTTATTCCTGTTAGGTACTTAATATGATGGACTCATGTGTTAAATAAATTAAAAAAGAAAGTTTCTTTGGGAAAGTTGTTATCATGAGTACAATCATGTGTTTAGACACATGATTGTATCGATTACTAATTACCAGTCACCCTATATAGATTGTATTTTATATATATTTGCTGTTTAGTAATATAAGTTATTTCAGGTTATATACCTGTATCCCAAATTTCATCACGATTCTTTTTGGCATTTTCGGGCCATAATGACTAATGCAAAATTTGAAAATAAAATAGAATAGGCGCTATGGCCCGCGGGCCATTCGCGAGTGGGACATAATGACTAAAGACCCTACTCACATTATAATTTACCTACAAGAACTACTTAGACACAAGAACTGGCTGTTTACTAAGATAAGTACTGCCTTACCGAAATTAAATTGATTGTTCTGTAGAGAAGAATTCTTTATCTGTTTTATTTCAAGGAATTTGTATTCATTGTGGCTTATTGTACAGTCAGCGTCAAAAGTAGGTGATCGTACCGAGTCAAATGTGAATATGAACTGTCAATAGATTGCAAAAATATAAGAATAAATATAAACTATTATTATTCAAACTGGAGCGGGAAACTGCGGGAGTGATGGTTGACTCCCACCAATCAACCAAAAGTTAAAAGTCTATCGCAAAGCATCATACCAGGGTCTTCTGGCAGCTGCCCTTGAGCGTCAGTTCTCTTTAAGACTTAACTTTAAACCTTTAACAATAAACACCAACGCTAACATACTATTTACGTAAAGTGAGCAGGAGCATACATACATTTCCCAAAAGCGCAAGCATCAAACCATCACTTAGCTCAGTTCAGTGTCAAAATTGAATTTCAACCGTTGCGTTTCCGCGTCGCTCCCATGGGCGTGACGTCACTATTGTACTCATTACGTAACCCCAAGACACCATAAACTGAGTGCAAATATCCTTAGGCGCACAATTTGAACTGAATATTAAAGCGAATATTTCAATTCTCGAAGCCGTTTGTTTCTATTATGCGTTAAATAATAAGTCATATATAATAATAATAATAAGTCTGGATGGTGTATGTTGTTTGTCCATTAAGACGTATAAAATACTAACATCCGCGGTCCTCACACGCGGTACTCACGTTCCAAAAGGATGTAATATTTTCCCGGGATACAAAATGTGCTATTCCAGGTCTTATAAAGTAACTACATAATATAGGTACCAAATTTCATGAAAATCCGCTCAGCCGTTACGGAGCTGAGTGGTAACAAAACGTACTTAAAATAATAGTAGGAGTAGAATAGGATAGTAGGAAGTAAGATAAAGCTTTATAAGGAATTTGTGTTAGCCAATATTTACAAAGTGTAACCGAAACGGTATATATCGATATAATTTGCAGTTCTTTGGATAATCGCACAGATCGCGAAAGATTTTATAATAATACTAGCTATCCCCCGAGGTTTCATTTGCGTTCCCGGGATAAAAAGTATGTCCTTCTTCATACCATAGGCTATCTGCATGCCAAAGAATCATGGCGAGATCTATACACTGATTTGTACAAAAAAATAAACCATTTTAGAGGGTTTTGAATTGAGATCTGTGGTTTTGAATCGCTTCTAATGTTGTGATTACATTACCAGCAACATGTTCATATCCATGAAATATTTTATATAACCCGCAAAACATGACAACCACATAACGGTTTTGATCGCGATTCGCCGGCATGGCATAGAATGACGCAATTATCCCGGGGTCCTAAAAATATTTTAAATACCTGGAGGGAGCAAGGATCAATTACAACGTCATTGCAACGTCTCTAAAACGTCTTTATTTTTTTGTACAAATCTCGCCATGATTCTTTCATGATGATCCGTTGAGTAGTTGAGGCGTAACAAACAAACTCACTTTCGCATTTATAATAATATATTAGTTAGGATTAGGATAGTAAGGGCATGTGACGTCAAAGCATGTGACCCTCGTAGTGCAGTAACAAGTGGATTCAAAAAAGACAGTATAATTTTAGCCAGAAAAAAAAAATTTCAAACTACAAAATGTACCTACTGCGGAAACCCAAAAATACAATTACAATGATTGGGGCGCTTTTGTTACGACTTTACAATTATTTGCTATGTAGAGAAAATGGGAAGCTTTAGTTGGCTTTGGCTGGGGGTATCCACCCGTCAAAAGTTCAAAGAAGGCAACATATTGTACCTATAATAAAAAAAACATCACAAAGAGACGTCAAAAATACACCTCAATTACCTTTTCTTTGGCACGCAAAGCGAAATTGTTACGTGCTTATTATATATACACTTTATAAAGATGTAAATCCATTAAAAGGGGGGGAAAATAACATCGTAAAAGTTCCTTACAAAAGTCTAAAGAAAGATAATAAGACAGCTCTCATCTTAGCGCCGCAAAGCCCATTCCAGAAGTTTTTCGCATTCGTTCTACCCCCGTTTTATATTCTTAATGGACTCACCTGCGGCTTCGCGTAATATGTAGAAATTATGACTATTTGCATCCCTTTTATTTATTTTTTACTTTATTAATGTATATTTGCACTAATCATTTACAAATAGCTCACACCAGTAAGTATGATTAATTTCCTCCTCACCTTTTCTCTCTTCCAGAAAATGTGAAGAGAGAGTAGGGAACGCGCGAGTGATAGTTGGTGGTGCAAATGTCTATAGGCCTTGATAACCACTTACCACTACGCGGGCTGTACGATTTTTACAGAATTGCAGATTTTTTTTAAATGTCATAGTAATAAATCTTTGTCTCTGCCTATACCCCTTTCATCTGATTTCGATAAAATGTTTTGAGTTATTGTGCGTTTGTTATAGGTAGGTAATTATATAACAAATTCAATACATTTATTCTACGTTGGTCTTAAAATAGCCATTCGATAAATAATTTCAAGCAGTTTCTCTTACAATGCTTACAATTGTCTTGTCAAGTCTTCATAACATGTTGCCACTATCGCAATTCATAAACGTACCTACTTGAAATCTTTCGCCGGCAACTCTAACCAGTAACAAGATATTTTCGCAAACGTATCGCTTATGCTCCAGGTAAAACCATCCCACGAGTATGAGAGAATTTTCATGAGCACTTTGTTGTAACGAGGCCCCTAAATAAGACTCCCGACTGGTAATACGAACATATTTACAAGAGTTACCGGCTTTTAGTTGAGCACAAGTTTTATTGTTGCATGTAAAAACCGTTGGTTTTGATGTTAAGTACGCTTGGTTAGTAAGATACGATTAGGATTTAATTGACGAAGGTCCTGGATTCTAGTTTCTGTAAAGGAAAACATCGTGAGAAAACCATAGCGCTTGGTATGGTACTCGTTGTACCCATCTGCCTGGCTACCATCCTCAATTTGAAAATCGGTCGCCAAGCACCTATCGGTGTGTTCCGCTAGCTGCACTTGAGAGCCAGTTCCTTCTAGGCTTTGTGTGCACATCATCACTTACCATGGTGACATTGTAGTCAAACACAGGCCTATTATAAGAGTAAAAAAAAAGATGACAGTTAATTTGTATGTAGATACTTAGACCTAAGCTTCATGAGAAGATGCTGTATTGGCAGTAGACCAGCGGTCTAGTAAATGTTGTCCCTCGCTACCGGCACAGCGAGTCTTCTCCACACCTCTGCAAGCCCTCTCGAAGAGAAGGTCGGTCGGTAGACTACGCGTGAGTGATGCCCCTGGTGTTGCAAGCGTCTATGGGCTAACCGCTTACCATCAGGCGGGCTGTACTCTTATTTGCTACCATGTACTATAAAAAAGCACAATGACGATGTCAATACATTATAGTAAAAAATAATTACAGTTAAAAAATGTATATATTAAAACATGAAACAATTTACGTTATCTGTTTAATTAATTTTATATTAAAGTGTAGCGCAATATAAAAGGAATAAAAAGCTGTTTTCACTACCGCAGTATTACGCTCCCCGGGCTTTCCGGGAATATTTATATTTTTAATGCAAAATGAGGTCGGTACGTATTTTTTTCCAGCGTCTTGGTACAGCTAGAGATCATACAATATTAGACCTATGAGTTAAATCGGCTAAATTCTAATTAGATACATAATCTGTCATCATTATAAACTACTAGCGGCCCGGTACGTGCTTCGCTACGTATAAAGTGAAATAATACAAATGTGATAAATTAAGAATCGCTCGACCGATTTTGTGCAAACTTCACATAAACCATCTACTAAATAGTCCGAACAAAGCCTAAACATTTGGTTTGAATAGGTGAGCCCGTTCTTGAGTTATAAAATTACAACGAAAAGTGTAAACTAATAGACTTCACGTTTCACGTGCTACCTTCCGAAAGTTGCGAAGTTTTATAATACCCTACATAAGCGAGACAAATAATAGTCCTTCTCTATTTAAGCCTGGAATAATGTGCCAAAGAGGCGCCAGTACTCACCCCAAATACCTTAGAATTTAAAAATCTTCAATAAAATATCAATGCATTTTAATCAGACAAATTTAATCATTCTCTGCTTTTATACCAGACATTTTAATGAAATAACTACTAATCCTAAGGATAACAATTTAACTCGGCAATATTCGTAGAAAATGTTTTACACTAGATTACAAATTCTTATCAACTGATTGCCGAACAAAGGTTTAGCGACGAAGTTGAGCGCTTAGACAAACTTCATCACAATCGTAAAAGACGGACACAGTCACAATTATACAACTAACTCACTCAGTCCCAACTAGTCCTCTCAAATCCTCAGAAATGGAATCATTTAATGAAATGAACAACAATACATAATTACGTTTCAAATTGAAGAAAGTTTCAAGTTAATTTCAATGGGAGTCGGTCCTTTAAGACGCTTTTATAGTTTTAAACGCTTTTATCCTTGAATGGAATCCCTTACTTTTGTGTATATAAACGGTGTTCATGACATAAAAATCTCCTTTTTTAACTGTAATTGATCAGTTCCTAGCTAGGGGGTAGCATTTTCGCGCTCATATTAATACATACTCAGGTTTAAATCAAGATAATTATTTAAGTTTGAACCAACTTGAACACTCCGTTATAGTCTAATAGACAATTATCACGAAAAAATTACAAGGTTTCCGAGGGATATAAAGTTTTCCCGGGATAAAAAGTATCCCATATATATATGTGTGCCAAGAACATATTCTATCTGTGTGCCAAGTTTCATCCAAATCCGTTCAGTATTTTGTTCGTGAAAGAGTTACAAACATCTTCACAAATCACATGCAACCATACAATCTTTCACATTTATAATATTAGTCGGATGGATGATAGGATTGTTCCTCGCTTTCGGATAAAGCTAGGCTCCATTCAGATTTTTTGTATGGATTATACATAAATGCTCAAAAATTCATCGTCATCATTACCATATTCAGGCCACAATGCTCACTGGCTCATAGGCTTCCTAAATCAATTACCAGGACGAACAGACTTGACCTGCTTTTATCCAATGCTTGTTACCTATTCAAAGGCCATTGCCATAAATAAATCCAAACACGACTAAATATATAAACTTGTGCCTATTTGTATCGGATAAAATACCCCATACCACTGGCGCATTCATCATCCCTATCGTAATCGTATGCCGGTAGTGAGGGCTTTATTTTTATTCCGCTAAAATATGGCGGCGCATTTTAAGATATTAAACTTTTTCGCGTAATATATGCTCCCCATCTGAGCCTATTCACTTCGTGGCCATTTGTATTCACAAGGGAGGAACACTGAATGCATTTTGTTGTCCGCTACACGAGGACTGGTGACGAATTTTTGCCGTGAAATGTATGAATGCGCGACCTTATTAAGTTGCAGTTATTTGGAGCATGAAACCAGATTAAACAACCTACCAATAAACAAGAAAAGCTTTATTTTATTTGCGGTGAAATAATATTTGCACAATGTAAAAATTAGCTACTAATCAAAAGGCCTTGTGTAAAAACATTTTAAGTTGCTTTTGGCTCTATGTTTGATTAAATCAAATACATATTTTTTAAGTAACGGTTACTTAGTATTCTATAAAGGGCTGATTAGATTATCAATAAATGTACCAAGTAGTAAATAAGGAAGGATAATAAGAGAGTATTTATCCAAAATAGGATTACAAAACACAATCCTTCCCAATCACATATAAATGCCATTTTGTTTAAGAATTCTTAAACAAAATGGCATCTAATGGTGCGTCCATGCTACGCGAATCGAGCACGAGCCGAACCTACAACGAGCACGATGCGAATCCCTTTGTTCGTGAAAAAACTGACAATCGCGCTCGTTCGAGGCTCGCAAGCCCGTCCACGCTACGCGAATCGTGCTCGCAGTGTGCTCGTTCGTGGCTCGGCTCGTGCTCGGTTCGCCAAGCATAGACGCACCACAGGAGTACCATACTGACCTCATTATCGACCATTAAATGCTGCAAATGTAAAGCTGTAGCCGATTCTTCAGGGTCCACGGCCCCCATTTCTCGTGCATCCCTAACCGCTAATAACGCGCACGGTCCATTTGCTCAGCGCCGAGTCGACTTACTGCGTCAGAATAACTGCTGCACCTATTCTATGAGTCTGCAACTATGCCATTGCGATATTTCGAACTGTTTTTTTATAGTTTCCAATTCCTGTACAGTGACCTTTTTTCAGGTGGGGAAATCGTCACCGACTTCCCGGGAGTATTGAACTTGTAGCGAATAAAACCTCACGGCGCGCGGGGCGCATTTTCCGTTTAGAACTAGGCACTAAAAGCGTCAGCTGAAAATCAGCGCTGCTGACAGTAGGTAGTTCAGTAGAACTATGCTGAGGCCTGAGCTGTATGTCCTTTTTGATGGCACAGACAGACTTACTGGTTTGTTTTAAAATATTGTTATGTTCCTTCTTTAATGTTTTTCTTTCTTGCTTTCTTACCTTTAAAGCCAGAGGGCTATGATAGCCTATCTCAGGAGCTATATGCTAGCTGCCCGAAGAATCCTGGCCTGGCCAAGCCGCCCTCCTCAGGGCCGCTTCTCACAGCCCCTACTTGGATTTCTCCCAAAATTCCCCACTTATACGCGTTTACAAATGTTAGAGGAACACCGTAACTGCTATTCTATGCCCCAGCTACTGCAGAATTATGTCATCCAAGCTATTAAGGTGTGACATCGGGAAAAGAAACATTATTTTTATTTCAAAATTAAAACATATTCTTTGTCTTAATTTTTTTTAGAGTAAGTAGTCTGAAACAAAAACAGTAATGTATAATGGTAGGCCCATGCTACGCGAATCGAGCACGAGCCGATCTACGAACGAACCTAGAACGAGCACGATGCGAATCCCTTTGTTCATGAAAAAACTGATAATCGGGCTCGTTCGAGGCTCGCACGCCCTTCCACGCTACGCGAATCGTGCTCGCAGTGTGCTCGTTCGTGGCTCGGCTCGTGCTCGGTTCGCCAAGCATTGACGCACCATTTCGTTTATTTGTCTGAGACTTGCGATCGAAATCAATGAGTAGATTTTTTTGCGACTCTATAAACCAGAATACGGTGACTGGACTAATGAGTTTTAACCCTTTCAATCACTTCCCCTTCATGAAAAAAAGATCAACCCTTGTAAGCGCACTTCACTGATTAATTACTGACTTGCTGGTTCTACTCTGCTTAGTATGGGTCTGCTATAAATAAATGCTTGTAAGCACTTTTATTTATACTGCTTCACTTTTTTCTGGCTTAATAGTACTCATACAAATTTTATTATAAGAAATCCTTAAAGTGCCAAAAAATTTCTTGGCTTCATATAATTTGGTAGAATAGCAACCGTTAAATAACATGGTAATTAAGACGATGAATTCTGCTATAAGCTTGAGCTATCGGTGAAGAAAAATATCGGTAAATAGGATACTTTATAGTATCCGCATGGCTCTCCCTCCTTGAATACATCCTCAAGTTTAAAATCTATCGCCAAGAACCTACTGGCAGTTCTGTTCTACAGTGCGGCTAATGTGTTTCTGATACCTGTTAATATTTGCCAAATCACAGAAACCATATGAACACTTACCATGTTGAGATCGACGTTAAAAAAAGTAAAAACAAACTGGAAGTAAATCAACGTGATCGATACCAATTGGTACGATTCACTCCGCCTTGTTAAACAAACTTCGCCGTACCCTAATATCCTACTTATTAGGGTTAAACCGATGAAGTCATCAATTTGAATGAAACCTGCGCTGAGGGTCCCGTCCCTCCGACTCTCAGGCTAATCAAAGGAGTGCAAAGGCTAATACCGGTGTTTTTCTGTCAAGTTTTGCATAAAGCTTTTCTGTGTAGATGTTGCTTTGAATCCATTACACGTTATTAAAGTAAGTACAATTAATGCGGTAGGTCTATTTCAATTAACAATTATCTCAACGATAAATATAACTGACTGACTGATATATCAACCTCGCAGGGTTAAGTAAGGCTAGTTGCACACAGGTTCCTTTGACCATAGACATTTTAGGAATGGTTATCCAAATTATAGGGACAGATTGTCTGTGGCAGTCTTTATGCTCTGTAGCATTGAGTCCCGCGCGCCGCACCTATCCTATACATATATAGAGATGAAAATAAAGACAATATTAAAAACTTGTGCCCCGTGAAAATCACATAACCGAGCGAGCGCCGTCAGTTAATGATGTAACAAATGTTATAATGATAATACTTTCGCATTGTTTTATACTATTAAGTTAGTAAACAAGCATACAACCCGGATAGTAAGCGGTTACCGTAGCCTATAGACGTTTGCAACACCAGGGGTATCAATCACGCGAGTTCGACCCTGCAATCATCTCTTCACTCACTTCTTGAAGAAAAATAACATTAGTCTACTAAAAAACAAAAAGAAAAGTAATTTATTCAGTTAAGGCCCTGGTAAGGCATTTATGAACGTTAAGTTGGTATATACAGTTGAATACCACCGGTTCGGATACCTCGGAAAAGCTCAATATACCTGCACATCATAATCTAGCTATCGCAATGTAGTACCTACGGTGCTTCAGATAATTCTCATTGACATCTCGAGTAGATCCATGTCGCACGGAGATGTGTTATGCTTGAACTATGAAGACATAGTTGCTTCATGAACAGTAGTTCAACTTTGAACAATGTTCAAAAATATACCTTTGTTGAAATTAAGGCTCAAATAGGCCTTATACCATGACAAATGCTGTTGAGCCGTTGCTATGCTGTAAGTCTTATATGAGACAAAAAGGAAAGACACGATACAATTACAGTACATGAATCGTACGTACCGTGTCTAGCTGACGCAATATTACTCAATTGTCAATTTTCAAATTATCAATCTCGGTTAAGACTCTGGTCAAGATTCCACCTATCGCGCCGCTGGTCGTGGGTTCGATTCCCACACAGGACATGCATTTATGTGCATGAACATGTGTATGTCCTGAGTCTGGGTAAAATTATGTTTATTAAGTATGTATTTACAAACAAAAAATTAGTATATGTATTATATCAGTTATCTGGTTTCCATAGTACAAGCTCTGCTTAGTTTGGGATCAGATGACCGTGTGTGAGGAATGTCCCAGGATATTTATTTTTTTATTGTAAAGAGGTGTCCCTTTTTACTGTACCACATCATCTCCTGTTTTGTAGATAGTCAGATTGTCCAAACAATATTTTAAAAAAGTAACCTTTTTGAGTTTTTTACCGGTTCTTCTCAGTTGAAGGTCGAATTCCAAACCAGTGGTAACTTTAGTACAGTTAAAGTTCAGTTTCTGGGGCAAATGAATCTGCTTTTAAATTGAATGAATAACTTTGACTTGACTTTTGATTTAAGCTTACAACGGAGTAATGATAGATGTTTGTTATGTCACGCACTGTGAGCTGACCATATTATGGTGCGTCCATGCTTGGCGAACCGAGCACGAGCCGAGCCACGAACGAGCCTACAACGAGCACGATGCGAATCAATTTGTTCATGAAAAAACTGACAATCGCGCTCGTTCGAGGCTCGCAAGCCCGTCCACGCTACGCGAATCGTGCTAGCAGTGTGCTCGTTCGAGGCTCGGCTCGTTTCGTTTCGACGCACCATTATATTCTTATTCGCATCATTTTTTTTTTTAATTTAAGCTTTTTTTCACACACATATAGTTTCAGCAGAGAATTTGATTGCAATTACTCAATTCTAGAAGAAATTTATTTGATTAACATATAAATTCATATAATATATATATATTCAATTAACTTGGACAAAAAAAAATTATGATCAATCAACATTAACTTTATCCAACGGTAGTTGTGCTGCTGTAAGTCACTTAACAATGGCCACGTCTATCCACTTCGCACTTGTGATTTCCCCAGGGTAACCTTAGTTAATAATTCAAGCCGTCCCATGTCCGAACCTTACCTTAGTTACAGCGAGAATAATTAATTTACAAGTGCTAGAGAAACTTCAGGCTTGTGACCTACTTGTTCACGAATATTTTACGGTGTTTTGATATACTATGATACTGTTTCAAATTATTTAAGTGTATCTAGACAGGTGCTAAGTAATTTGAGTTTTATTTTTATTTTAGGTTTCTCTTTAGTTTTAATCTTAGATATAAAAATAAATAAATATCCGGGGACATTCCTCACACACGGTCATCTGATCCTCAACTAAGCAGAGCTGGTACTATGGAAACCATATAACTGATATAATACATATACTACTTTTTGTTTGTAAATAAATACTTAATAAACATAATTACACCCAGTCTCAGGACATACAGACATTTTTCATGGACACAAATGCATGTCCTGTGTGGGAATCGAACCCACGACCTGCGGTTGGCTGAACCTATATTATTATGACTGTTATGTACCCTAAAAGCAGACCCTTAGACAGACAGGCTCTGAAACTGACATTAATAAATGGCTACTATCGTTTTCGATAAGGATTGGCTCAGCGCCTCACAGAATACTCAAAGAACAAATTTTGCACTTCAAAAATGTATTCTTTAACACATAAAAAAACGAATCAAACATAATAATTAAAATAAGGTTCCGTTTTCAATTTATGCATTACTAATAATAATACGATCATTTTTAGAACGTAAAACAACAGGTGCAACCAAAGCATTCAATTTCAATAAATGTTTAAATCGAACAAAATGGCTTCCAATCTTCAACGACCACCCTTTCGGAAAATACATATTCGTGAATCAATAGAAAGGAATAACATAGAAAATGTAGCAAACGTGCCATAAGTCATTGTACCGGTACAGTACAGCACATGGTGGACCCTAAGTTGGGCTCAGGTGCAATTTTGTACACTTCTCGATTGCGTACAATGGAGCAACGTAACATGCCACATTTAAATTCAGACCCATTGGAATAAATGCATATGATTTAAAATCTTCTTAAATAACATATGTCCCAATACTCAACGTCAAGTGGGTACCGGGCGAAAGACCAGACAGCTCTGGTAAGCAAAAGAAGAAATCCATGTCACGTAGTATAAAAGTCATATTTTGAAATAGTTGAAACCCTAGACTAGACCATATCTTTGGGCACTGTGATCACAAATTTCCCAATTTGCAGTGTTTTCCTTATTAATGTAATCCTAAATAAGTAATAAGCGCTCGTGGTGTAGCATGATAAGCCGTTCTTAATCGATCGACCATCACCGTCGTGGTTGGTACCTGGATGGGTGACCGCCTAGTGGTATTTCAAATCGAGCGTTTCCGTGCTTCGGAAGGCACGTAAAGCCGTCGGTCCCGGTGATAGTTGTTAAGTTAGTTGGAGGCCTACCTCCACCGATCCGCAGTGGGCACGCGTGGTGGAGTATCTGCCCATTTACTTTCACCCTGATTTGTGAAAGGAGGCCTGTACCTCTACCATGAGTTTTCTACACTAACGTAATCTACAGTCGCTAGACTACGGAGACACATTTTGTATGAAATGCTTCCAAAAGTGTCCACTAGAGGCGATGCTCGCTATACAAAATATTCACCGTAGTCGCTAGCGTGTGTAGATTACGTTAGTGTAGAAAACTCATGGTAGAGGTACTGTGCTCAGCAGTGGGCTCAGCATTATAGGCTGATGATGAATCCTAAATAACCATGCTATCAATCATAGTCACAAATCAAACAAAGAACATTGTTAATTTAGTTATAACTAGCTGACCGGCGCGACTTCGTTCGCGTGGTGCCTACCCTTATCACTTAGGGGTATGAAAAATAGATAATGGTGCCGATTCTGTTGTAAATCACACCAAATAAATTTTAGTCACATCTCATCTCTTTCTTACGGACATTATTGAAAAAGGATAGAACATATTTAAAGCTGTCAAAATAATCTTTGCCGTCTTTTTTTTGCGTGTATTTAGGCATAACCGCGATAGATGGCGACTAAATTTATATTTAAAACAAGCACTGGACTAATTTGACTGGACTAAATTTCTTACATCCTTTTCTTATATGCTTTGTTAGAAAGAGACATAGTGAGTTTAAAATTAGTTTAGTTGTAAACAACAGAATCATGGCCAATAGCCGATTCTCAGACCTACTGAATATGCATATAAAATTTGGTAAAAATCAGTAAAGCCGTTTCGGAGGAGTAAGGTAACTAACATTGTGACACGAGAATTTTATATTAGTTAAAGTAATGTAGTGTTAGATAGTTTCATTAGTCCAGCTTAGATTTTCTTGTGGAAGTCCTGTAAAGGTCAAGTGGCATTCATACTTTTTTTAAATGAAACTGTCAAAACCTTCACATAAACCAGTTCAACGACCAGTCATTTTAATTATTTAAGGTATATAATTAATTTCGATCAATGAATAGCGTGTTACGATTCATTGACTATCTCTACAAATATTTTCCCTTCGAATGGGCAGAGGTCATAAGCATTTAGTGTTGTCCACCGTTTATACGTTCTATGTGTCGATAGTACCAATAAATATAGTTAGGTAGGTAGCTTTTTAGGGTTCCGTAGCCAAATGGCAAAAAACGGAACCCTTATAGATTCGACATGTCTGTCTGTCTGTCTGTCTGTCCGTCCGTATGTCACAGCCATTTATTTCCGAAACTATAAGAACTATAATGTTGAAACTTGGTAAGTAGATGTATTCTGTGAACCAAATTAAGATTTTCACACAAAAATAGAAAAAAAACAATAATTTTTGTACCATACTTAGAACTGAAACTCAAAAATTTTTTTTTCATCAAACCCATAAGTGTCTATGGATAGGTCTTCAAAAATGATATTGAGGTTTCTAATATAATTTTTTTCTAAACTGAATAGTTTGCGCGAGAGACACTTCCAAAGTGGTAAAATGTGTGTCCCCCCCCCCCTGTAACTTCTAAAATAAGAGAATGATAAATCTATAAAAAATATATGATGTACATTACGGTGCAAACTTCCACCGAAAATTGGTTTGAACGAGATCTATTAAGTAGTTTTTTTTAATACGTCATAAATTGAAATTAATATCAAATACACACAGGTTTGTACGGAACCCTCGGTGCGCGAGTCTGACTCGCACTTGGCCGGTTTTTTTTTATATGACTATGTCGGTAAACAAGCATACAGCCCGCCTAAGCGATTACCGTAGCCATATGGACGCTTGCAACACATGATGCATCGCTGACGCGTTACCGGCCTATCCCTCTTCTCCTATGAGCTCTGGCGACCTTACTCACGCGCAGGAACACAACTTTACACAACATAAAGTTGCTTCGGTATTCTGTATGGAGGTACTTCCCTAATCGAGCTGTTCTTTGAGCGAATAAACGCTACGCTCTACCTCTCTGAAATCTTTTCGGTTCATTCAATGCCTATTTTAGTATTCAGTGCTAATTGCGAATATTTGTTAGTAAAACATTTATCAAATGTTTCACCGAGACACAAAGAAAATAAATATAGAAGAGAGCTCTTCAAAAGAATCCTGGCAACTTCTTTTGTACAAAATCTAATGAAGTTAATTAATTCGATACCTCTTTGTAATATGTAAATAAGCTCCTTTTAACTTTATTTCTTTTATAATTATTTATGTGTATCGATGTATTATTGTTGTACCTATTTACCGTTGGCTACCATTTGGGACCCGAGTCCTATATTTATATAATGAAAAAAATTGAATTCCAGGAACTGATATAATAGATGAAATGTTTTTTTTTTTTATTTATTATTTAATACTTAAACAAGATCACAAGTTAATCTCTCGCTAGAAAACAGCACTGATTGTTATTGTTATATAAAAAGTCCATTTAAGGTCATTAACCCGGCATGTGTACAAAAAACAAGCAGTAAATAACCAGACCACAGCCATGTGTCTTCCACCCCTAGTAAATTTCATTGCGAACGAAACCGGTATTTAGTGCTAAACCCGTGTGGACCCCATTCTTAGATTGATGGACCTCGTTCATCTGTCACTTAATTGTGATGATAGTCTCATGACCAAATAGAGTTGACCAAATGTTATGCTATCAATAAAAGTTGGCGAAAATTTTAAGGCTTTTGTAATTTATACAGCTGGTCGCCCAGTAGTCGAAATTGTACCGTAATTCAGTATCTTTTTGCACTCGTTCTTCAAAGAAACTAATCTCACACTCGTCCCCGTGCGCCCAACATGCGAAATATACCTACAGGATGATTTTTTGAACGCGGGGGACAGCTAGTAGTACGATAAATATAAATAAATAAATAAATATCCTGGGACATTCCTCACACACGGTCATCTGATCCCAAACTAAGCAAAGCGTACTTGATGTTGTGTAAAGTTGTGTTCCTGCGCGTGAGTAAGGTTGCCAGAGCTCATAGGGGAGGGGGGATAGGTCGATAACGCGTGAGCGATGCTTCGTGTGTTGCAAGCGTCTATATGGCTACGGTAACCGCTTACCATCAGGCGGGCCGTATGCTTGTTTATCGACTAAGTTGTATAAAAAAAACAAAAAAAAAAAGCTTGTACTATGGAAACCAGATAACTGATATAATACATATACTACTTTTTGTTTGTAAATACATACTTAATATACATAATTACACCCAGACTCAGGACATACAGACATGTTCATGCACACAAATGCATGTCCTGTGTGGGAATCGAACCCACGACCTGCGGCGCTATAGGTTAAGACCCCACGTCTTAACCAACTGCGCCAACTGGCCCGTATATTAATATATCAGTTCAGAATACGCGCATATCCCTTGATATGAAATACCATCCATCTCCAGAAATCAGACAAATATTCATGGTTGCATCTACATATAATCCATATGACAAAAATCCTTCAGCGGATATATCTAAAATGCGTGTTTTCTTCCGATGTCTTCCTTTTCGGCGGTGTAATATTCTCAATATTACGTTTTTTATTACAAATGAGGATCAGTTGGTGCGCATTGAATAAATTCTCGTCGGCCTGCTCCCAAGTCTCTGACGTATAATAAATACGTCTCGCATTCATGCCTACATTGTATTCATAGGAGGCCAAATCGAATTCCAAATGTTATCGAAGCCTGCCTACATAATAATATATAGGTGCCTACCATTATTTTACTATTTTGTCATAAACTTACTGAGTTACGTGGTATAATAATTAGAATATTACTAATATTCTAGACGGCTGTCATATGTTCATTTATTCTAGGACGGGTAATCTCATACCGAGACGCGACACTTATGGTGACCGCTCACTATAACAGCACGGCTACGCTTCGGCATTTACCTTGCCATGCAAGTGAGCCCTTTAATTCGTATGCGTTAAAGTCAATTTTACAATGTCTAGATAAAATAGTCGATGCATCGAGGCAAGCGCGCTTGCCGCTACAAGCCACTAGTCCTGCTGACCACACGCTTCCAGCGAGCGGCCCGCTCCGTTGCTGCGTGACGCGAGCAAACGGTATCTTGCCAAAGCCGCTACCTACACCAATTTCCTCGGCACCGCGCCGCCCGCGAGCTGGCACCTAGCAGGCAGCGCGCCGGCAGCTAGTGGTTAGATTGAGCAGAGGCGGTGTCGGGCCGTTTGCTGCGATGAAGCGGTGCTGATATAGTGAGCAGCGACGCTTACGCGACACAGCGCTGGCAGCGCACTTTTTTATCGAATACGGCTTCGCGGGCTGCGGACGTTCGCATCGTGAGTCACTGTTCACGAATTTTCTCACTCAAATGTGTAACTTTTTGTGTTTAGCTTCGCGTCTTGGTGTAAAAAGACCCTTACCTATGTATAAATCTCATCTCGTAAAATGTGAACGTTTTGATTTGTGTAACTCAATCGCGGATGTTAACATGACATTTTCTTATTAATAGAAACAAAAATAAATAACATTACTACCACGAACTATCTAAAACTAACGTATCAATCATAGAAATAATGATAATTTACCAAATTATTGTCTCCTGTTGTCTTCCTTGCTGGCTTACCACTTAATCCACTACTACCTTTATATTCTATATTTAAAATGTCCATACCTTTATCTCACCAAAAATGATTTCTTACTGAAAGAGCCGACAGGCGTTCACCATTACACCGGACTTATGTCACCGTATGCCGCAGCGTATGTCATCTCACGGTCGTCATGCCCTACGCCCTTTTTTACAGTAACGAGTGACGACCCTACGATAAAAGTTCCACTCACGTACGCTGACTTTCAGTCGACTTAACGTTTGTTTACCCAATGTTTGTTTTCAGCGGTCTTGTTTATGTTTGACTATGTTATTTGATTGGTGTGACGTCTTAGACGATGTTTACATTGGTTATCTCACAAAAATTATAAATGTGAAACATTTTATGTGACTTCACGCAAAAAAACTGAAAGGATTTAGAAGAAATTGACACACAAATATAGACATTGAAAATGCTGGTGAAAACGCGGGTGGGAACTAGAACCACATAAATATTGTTACGACATCGCGACATCAGGAATAAATTGCTACCAGTAACGCCATCTGTTATTGAATAGCGGTACTATCAGTAACGCTGTTATTGTATAGGAGTAAACATCTATCAAGCAACGCCATCTATCGCCGAATAGCTACCGGCTTCTGGAATATTCCCGATAGCACTGTAGGCATGTAGAATACGCGAGTAAATTGTGGAATGTTCCAGATGCCGTTTATGAAGTATAAATACGGGACAATGCACAGAGGAGTTTGAGTTTGGTTTTGTATAACAGTGAGTAAACATCGAAGTGAAATACAGTTAAGTGCTAGTGAACTATTTAATTTCTGAGTGTTTTAATTAGAGTTTTAATAAAAGTGTGACAAGTGTTTTGGTAAATTCGTGTACCATTATTTATCCTGAACCCCAGCTCGTAACAATTGGTGTCAGAAGTAGTAGGATAAATAATGCCGGTTATGCCAAAGGAAGTCACTGAGGGTGTCCGTACAAGGGGCCAGCGGCAGCAGGAGATGGATGAAAGGAGGTTTGGAGGTTCTCCGTCGCAGACTTCGGGTGGCCAGCAGCCGACTGCCTCTTTGCCAGTTGCCGACCCACCTGAAGTCAGAGCAGTACCTGCAACCCCAGATCTTGGCGCTTTAATGGTAATGCTACAGGAGCAGGCTCGCCGACAAGAGGAGCAGGCTCGCCGACAAGAGGAGCAGGCTCGCCGACTGGAGGAACAGCTACAGCGGGATAAGGAGGAGCAGGCTCGCCGTCAGGAGGAGCAGGCTCGCCGACTGGAGGAACAGCTACAGCGGGATAAGGAGGAGCAGGCTCGCCGCCAAGAGGAACAGATGGTTTTATTAGAAAATTTACAAGTAACTCTTGGCAAGGATCTCAAGGTGGTGAAGGAACAGCTTCAGCATTATGAGTCCCGTATCTCGGAATCCGAAAATCGTATATCCAAGGCCGAAGTACAGATAGAAGACGTGAAGAATGCCCTGGTTGGACTCAAGGTTGGAACTGCTACTTCTTTACCTGTGGCTTCTTCACGTGGTTTCAAGGTGCCGCCATTTGATGGCACCTCGTCATGGTCAGCCTATAGAATCCAGTTCGAAGCTGTCATGAAGGCGAATGGTTGGACTAGTACACAGGCGATGACAGCACTCACTTTGGGTCTTCGCGACCAGGCCCTCACTATACTGGAGGCCCTCGGTAAGGACGTGACGTATAAGCAACTGTTGGAAGCTCTAGAATCTAGATACGGGGACGCACACCTGGAACACGTATTCCGTGCCCAACTCAAGGACCGTGTGCAACGGAGCGCCGAAACTATACAACAGTGGGCTCTAGAGGTAGAAAAGCTGGTCCGTAAAGCATACCAGTCTGCACCAGCGATGATCAACGGTAATCTAGTGCAAGCGTTCGTGGATGGTATACGCGACTTGGAAGTCAGAGCTGCCGTGAGATTAGGGCACCACGAGTCGCTGAAAGACGCTTTAGCCCATGCCTTAGAAGTGGAGGCTGTGCGACGCGATGACCGACCCCACCGCATCAGGGAAGTGGCCTCACCCCGTTGCTACAACTGTGGAGAAAAGGGCCACCTTCGGATGAGTTGCCCGAAGTGGAGAAACTATAGAAAAGAAGAAAATCGACCCCGGGAAGGAAATGCAGCGGTGACTGGTGGCACTGCTCAGCAACAGGGAAACGAGTAAACGCCAGGACCGCGGGGCGGGTGCTGGCTGGTTTTCGAAGAGCCCCAAGGATCTCGATCTCACAAGCCCATAACGGGAACAGTCTGATCATTATAGGTGAAATTAATGGCAAGCCATGTAAGGTAACGTTGGATACTGGAGCATCTCGCACGATCGTCAGTTCCCAACTAGCAAGTCGGTTTCTTGGGGACTACTTCAAAGACTACAAGCAAATTGAATTGGTAACAGCTACCGGCCAGCAGATAACCGTCGAAGGCGAGGAGGAGGTAGAATTAAAATTGGGCAACCAAAGCTACCGTCACAAAGTAATCGTGGCCGACATTATGGATGACTGTATCCTGGGATTAGACTTCATGAGGAAACATCACTGTGAGATCGACGTCAATCACGGAGTATTAAAATGTGCTTCGGAAGAAGTCTTCATAGAAGGCGCATCGTCGGGCCAAGTGTATTGCTTGAAGAAGAGTGTTCTCTCTCCCATGTCTGAAACAATCGTGCCGGTAATCTTACCAGAAAATTCAGGTCATAGAAATCGTTGCATCCTTATAGAAAAACTGGACAGTGATCTTCCATGGAAGATGGCACGAACGTTAGTTAAAGCTAACAACGTCTCGGCAGTACGTGTACTAAATTTAAGTGATCATGAACAAGTACTCAAGAAGGGGACATTGATGGGCACTTGTGAAGAAGTTGCTTGGATGCGTAGATGTCAAGACCAGCCTACGGGGTCTGTTGGGGGAAATGTTCAGTTCAACGTGACAACGCTATTGGAAGACTGTAGTGATAATCTGTCGAAGGAAGAGATGGATAAGGCTAAGAAGATATTGCTCCGTTACGCTGATATTTTCTCAGTTGGTGATACTGACATAGGGAAGACTGGATTAGTTCAGCACAAAATAAATACGGGTGATGAGTTACCAATCCGCCAACGACCAAGAAGGTTACCCATAGCACGAGAACAGGAAGTAGATGCCATGATCCAGGGAATGGTAAAAGGTGGTGTTATAGAGCCCTCATCTAGTCCATGGTGTTCTCCCGTGGTATTGGTGAAAAAGAAGGATGGTAGCATGCGCTTTTGTGTTGACTATCGTCGGTTGAATGACATTACGAAGAAGGACAGTTACCCACTACCAAGGATTGACGACACGCTAGACACGCTGACAAGAACGAGGTGGTTTACCACGCTGGACCTGAAAAGTGGCTACTGGCAAGTTGAAATAGACCCAAAGGACAAGGAAAAGACTGCATTCTCTACAGGAAAAGGACTATGGCAATTTAACGTCATGCCATTTGGACTATGCAATGCGCCTGCTACTTTTGAACGGCTAATGGAGCTAGTACTAACTGGATTAATTGGAGACGCCTGTCTTGTTTATTTGGATGACATCATTATTGTGGGACGAACATTCGAAGACCATCTTCAAAACCTGGAACAAGTACTCGCGAAAATACGTGGAGCCAACCTTAAATTGAGCCCAAAGAAGTGCTCATTTTTTAGACGACAAGCAAACTTTTTAGGACACATAGTCTCAGAAGAAGGAGTTCAGACAGATCCTGAGAAAATAACTGCTGTCAACGATTGGCCAGTTCCAAGAGATAAAACGCAGGTCAGGGCATTCTTGGGCTTGTGCTCCTATTATCGACGTTTTGTGAAAAATTTTGCTGACCTTGCTAGACCCCTACATAAGTTGACAGAGGAAAAATCACAATTCTTTTGGGACAAAGCATGTGATGTGGCATTCCAAGAATTAAAGAAACGGCTGTGTAGCTCACCTATTTTGGGTTATCCTGATACTGAAAAAGAATTCATAGTAGATACTGATGCGAGTAATAATGGAATTGGTGGCGTGTTATCGCAAAGAAAAGGAGATCAAGAGGTTGTGATAGCTTATTTTAGCAAGTCCTTGTCGAAGCCGGAGAGAAACTACTGTGTTACAAGAAAAGAATTACTTGCTGTTGTGAAAACGTTGCAGCATTTTAGCAAGTATTTGATAGGGAGGAAATTTCATCTCCGCACTGACCATGCCGCATTAAAGTGGCTATTACAATTCAAAAATCCAGAAGGACAGGTCGCTAGATGGATTGAACTGTTACAAGAGTTTGACTTTGTAACTGAACATCGCAGTGGGAGGTTGCATGGCAACGCAGATGCCTTATCAAGAAGACCTTGTCCTGAAAATTGTAAGCACTGTGTTAGGCAAGAAGATAAGGAAGTAATAACCGTAAAGATGCTAAGGACTGACCTAAGTGAAGGGTGGATAGAAACCCTAAAGCAGGCTCAGCAAGATGACACGGATATCAAGCCGATTCGCGACTGGATTCAGGCTAGTGCCACTAAACCTAAGTGGTGTGACGTGGCAACGACGAGTTCAGTCACAAAAAGTTATTGGGCACAGTGGGAGAGCTTAGCTATACAGGATGGAATTTTATGCCGTAAATGGGAAAATGCCCGAGGGGACATCTCTCACCTACAAATGGTTGTTCCGAAGGCAAGGATACCAGATATCTTGAAATTCTATCACAATGGATGTTCAGGAGGTCACATGGGAGTAAAACGAACCCTTTTAAAGATTCGTGAGCGATTTTACTGGATCCACTGCAGGGACGATGTGGAAGACTGGATACGAAAGTGCGTCAGTTGCGCAGCTGTAAAAGGACCACAAACACGCAGTAGAGGTGCGCTGAAGCTGTACAATGTTGGAGCTCCCTGGGAACGGATAGCGTTGGATGTCGCGGGGCCGTTTCCTGAAAGTGCTAGTGGAAACAAGTACTTCCTGGTCGTCATGGATTACTTCACAAAGTGGCCAGAGGTCTTCGCGATACCGAATCAGGAAGCTTCTACTGTGGCAGATAAATTAGTCCATGAAGTCTTCTGTCGGTTTGGTGTACCACTAGAAATTCACAGCGATCAAGGAAGAAATTTCGAGTCTCAAATATTTCAGGAGGCATGTCGAGTAATGGGTATACACAAAACCAGGACCACATCTTATCACCCGCAATCGGACGGAATGGTTGAACGGTTCAACCAAACGTTGGAGAGATATCTGGCAAAAGTTGTGGACAGCCGGCAGAAGGATTGGGACAAACACATACAACCCTTTCTCCTGTCATATCGAAGTGCAACTCATGAAAGTACGACGGTGACGCCTGCTTTTGCAAACTTCGGTAGAGAATTGCGATTGCCTGCAGATTTGCTCACCGGTATTCCGCCTGACGATCCACGTAGTGTTACAGATTATGCGAACGACTTACGAAACAAAATGAATGACGTATATGAGCACGTCAGGCAGTATGGCCAACAAATGTCTGAACGAATGAAGACCCGTTACGATCGGAAAGCGAACAATAGAGTATTCGAGATGGGGTCCCTAGTATGGCTACATAACCCAGTGCGCAGGAAAGGAAAGTCCCCGAAACTGCAAGCAAAATGGGATGGACCATATCGTGTTGTTACGAAAATCAATGATGTCACCTACCGTATCCAGAAGGGGGCTCGAGGTAAACCGAAGATTGTCCATATAGACCGTTTGGCGCAATACCATGGAACTCACATTGCTCGGGACGAGCATGTCTAAGGAGGGGGTAGTGTTACGACATCGCGACATCAGGAATAAATTGCTACCAGTAACGCCATCTGTTATTGAATAGCGGTACTATCAGTAACGCTGTTATTGTATAGGAGTAAACATCTATCAAGCAACGCCATCTATCGCCGAATAGCTACCGGCTTCTGGAATATTCCCGATAGCACTGTAGGCATGTAGAATACGCGAGTAAATTGTGGAATGTTCCAGATGCCGTTTATGAAGTATAAATACGGGACAATGCACAGAGGAGTTTGAGTTTGGTTTTGTATAACAGTGAGTAAACATCGAAGTGAAATACAGTTAAGTGCTAGTGAACTATTTAATTTCTGAGTGTTTTAATTAGAGTTTTAATAAAAGTGTGACAAGTGTTTTGGTAAATTCGTGTACCATTATTTATCCTGAACCCCAGCTCGTAACAATATTAATGGAAGCAGAATCAGAAACAGATATAAGTTCATTCTGTAACAAAGTTTTTATTATTTTATTTCATCCATCTTCTCGTATCTTGTTGTGTCTTGGTTGGCAGTGGCACTATACAGTATACAGGGCGTTTTTCATGTGGATATGTATAGTCCTAAAGTAAGAGAAAGTGCTTGAAGCACACTTAAATCTTACGATAGTAGTGTTTGTCTTCGTTCCAAAGTAATCGTTACATTTTTCTATCAATTTATTAACATCCTCACGATCTTGCTCATTGTCAAACTTGAATGTAGAATATAAGTCGTAACCTTCCGCTCCAATGAAATTGATTAATAAACTGGCTAGTATGTACGTCACTCTTTTCCTTGTGAACTCCCGACGCCTCATTTTTTCTTAACACTACTGTGGACGTGTAGTCTCACAGGCTCCTATATGTAAACACATTTTTTTGGGGAGTTTGATATAATATCGCTTTAAAACTGATTGAATATTAAAGTTATGGGATTAAGCAATAAAATAACGTGCTTTTATAATCAACTTTTATTTAAAAAATTATAGAAATTTTAAAAATCAAAAATTATGGCACTTTTCAGTCTTAATCTACTTATGTTGCATTTTTAGGTATTAATTAAATTGTGATAACCCTTGTGTTGCAAGCGTCCATTGGCTACTGGAACCGCTTACCATCAGGCGGGCCGTATGCTTGTTTGCGACCATAGTGGTATAAACAAAAAAGGACCAGGATCTAGGATAAGAGCTGAGGTTGACCATGACTCAACTTTTAGGTAATGATATGGTTACAGAAGATGTCTAGGATCAAGAAACCAGTCAAGGAACCAGAAGAGCATGTAGAATCTGTCCCGCGAAAAAATATAGGATGACTACCCATGTTTGTGTTGGGTGCAACAAACCTATGTGTCTCCAATGTTCTAGACCTTTGTGCACTGACTGCCAAAAAAATTACGTTATTAGACTGTTGTCATTTTTTTTTATATTTGTTACCTGAAGTAGAAGTTTTGTGTTTTTGGTTTCTTGTATATTTTATTTTGAGAAAAATAAAATATACAAGAAACCGGTCAGTCGGGTAAAAACAGCCAAACTTATTCCTATAATAAAATGAGTATTTTCATTTTATTATAGGAATAAGTTTGGCTGTTTTTACCCGACTGACCCGGAAGGAGGGTTATGTTTTTCGAGTGTATGTATGTATGTATGTATGTATGTATGTATGTATGTATGTATGTATGTATGTATGTATGTATGTATGTATGTATGTATGTATGTATGTATGTATGTATGTATGTATGTATGTATGTATGTATGTATGTATGTATGTATGTATGTATGTATGTATGTATGTATGTATGTATGTATGTATGTATGTATGTATGTATGTATGTATGTATGTATGTATGTATGTATGTATGTATGTATGTATGTATGTATGTATGTATGTATGTATGTATGTATGTATGTATGTATGTATGTATGTATGTATGTATGTATGTATGTATGTATGTATGTATGTATGTATGTATGTATGTATGTATGTATGTATGTATGTATGTATGTATGTATGTATGTCTATTTCTTTGGCACGCTCTGCAGCCTAAACGGCTTGACGGATTTAAGCATATGAGGTGTCGTTAGATTCGTCTGAACTGTGGGAGTGTCATAGGGTATATTATTTTTATATGGCGTCTACGGATAAGAAAAGAGGGGGGGTATTAAAACAAAAAATTTCGTTATTACAACAATATGGGTATCAAATGAAAGCTTGTGAACAGCCCATTCCATATATGTATATATTGTAATACTTTAGTGCTACCATTTTGACGTAAACTGCAAAAAACCATGTTTAATGCAAGGACAGTAGGTATAGGACTCTGAGCGGTTACCGTACGTAACTCACAGAGTTGCGATGGTTGTTAGCGTTACTTTACCTCACCGCTCATTTACTTACTAATACATACAAATCATTATGTATAAAACTAAAAAGTCTGAAATAAATTAAATTATTAAAAGAAACAAAAAACCCGACTGCGTAAAACAAATATTAACTGAAAAGAGAAAAACAAGCTTTTTAATCTATAGAATTTGGAATATAACTTGAATGTTATAAGGTATTGCAGTCGGGGATAAACAAATATTAAAAAAAACACATACTTAGGTTATTGGTTTGTCCCCGACTGCAAGAGTAAGTATAAAATGAGTATTTTTTTCTCAAAATAAAATATACAAGAAACCAAAAACACAAAACTTCTACTTCAGGTAACAAATATAAAAAAAAAATGACAACAGTCTAATAACGTAATTTTATTGGCAGTCAGTGCACAAAGGTCTAGAACATTGGAGACACATAGGTTTGTTGCACCCAACACAAACATGGGTAGTCATCCTATATTTTTTCGCGGGACAGATTCTACATGCTCTTCTGGTTCCTTGACTGGTTTCTTGATCCTAGACATCTTCTGTAACCATATCATTACCTAAAAGTTGAGTCATGGTCAACCTCAGCTCTTATCCTAGATCCTGGTCCTTTTTTGTTTATACCACTATGGTCGCAAACAAGCATACGGCCCGCCTGATGGTAAGCGGTTCCAGTAGCCAATGGACGCTTGCAACACAAGGGTTATCACGAGCACGTTGCCGACCCTGAAGAAACCTCTTCACACCCTACTTGAAGAATCCTATGCTGTACTCCTGATGGTCCTGATCTTCATCATTGTCACATTCATGATCTTGTATCAGTTCGGACTCCAAAAAAAAAAAAAAACTTCAATATTCTCTTCATTGTCGGACTAATGCTAACAAAAACTCACTAACTTCTTGCTCGAAAGATGGATCTCCTGCACAAAAAGTTTTTCTCACAGAGCCCAGAACAGAACTCGTAGATAGTTTTGATTTAGAACTAACGGCTTTATTGATTTTTGATATTTTGTACTACAAAATCTAAAACAAACATAATCGCTCTTACAAAATATATCATAGGGCAAAAATGGACGTGTAGCCTGACAGGCTCCGGTCAATATTTTGATGGTCATTACTTACGTGGTATTCATCGGAAGACGCAACCTCCTCGCTTATTGGTAGTTTTACAACAAAAACAAAAGCTACTGAGCCGCTCAATCGCAGGGAGTGGTGGGAATTAGGTGAAACTAAGAAAACGACAACATCGAGTAGCCTGTGAGACTCCACGTCCATACATGAACTGTTTCAACCATTTACGCCATGCTTCGGCACGACTAGCCGGACCACCTTTCAAAGCTAATTCCGGCGGTGGGCGAGCGTGCTCCATTACTACGAATATATAATTACATACGTAAACAGTCTTAGCACGTAATTATAACGCAAATTAATTGCAATAAACACTGATTTTGTATTAATTCAAGTGCACCACTGTCACCATGAAGTAAACTACAAGATGGTTTTATAAAGACTGCTTTATTTCCAAAATACCCACATACATATTAATAAAATATACAACAGTGCTCAAAGGAGTTTCAATAAATAAATTAATAAATTTTCAATAAATTTCACCTTTATAATATGAAGTCCAGGAACTGCTACGCATAGTGATTAAAACGTTTAAAAAATATTGTATCCCAAATCCTCTTGTACGAATAAGTAGCGTGTCAATTAATTTGGACGCGGCTGAATAATTGAACACAACCGTTTTACCAGAGTGGATTGAATTCAGTAATCGATTTAATGTGGTTACGTTCATCTAACATTTAAAAGCTGATTGCGTTGTTCTTTTGTGCGAAAATGGATCAAAAACTATTCAATTTGCTGCGGTAAACAAGAATATTCTGTTATCTAGTAAAGAGATTAATATAATATAGGTCAACAACAATTTACCTATGTACGCACTGCTATTAGTACTATATATACGAGGCGTGATGTGGACCTGACTCTGCTATTTGAACCAAAGATCTTCTAAGCGTAGCGAAACTTGAACTCAAAGAGACATGATCCCATTACTACTCCATTGCCATTGAGTCAATGCGTGTTGTCTACTAAATTCCTACTGGTTTTCGACGCTATTTTATTAAAAGACTACCAAAATAATGTTGGTAGTCTTTTAATTGAATTGTCAATTATTGTCAATTTTGACACTACTAATAGTTTTATTGGAATACAATTGTAATAGAAGCCTTAGGCCCCGCCCCAGGTATAATGAGACAAACTCTTATATCGTTACATAATCAACGCAAATGTGAGTGAGTGAGGCGATGCAAGTGGGTCTAAATAATTATTTACGTGAACTCAAGCCATTTACCATTATATATAAACAAAAACATTAAGTTGTAAGTGGTGATAACACTGGTACTGGCAATAACTTCTGCGGCGTCTGAATACAAATGAAGAGACGGTAAACCAAAATCCAAACTGTATAAAAACAACAAGTAAACAATAATTCGTACACGTAACGTAACGTAACTACCGACTTACCAAATTGAAACCTTTCCCAAGTAGATACATATGCGTAGTCCTTTTCCCAAGTAGGAACATATGCGTAGTGTAAACTCAATTTACCCCAGATCAGAGGCAACAACAGGAACTCGGAGTGAAATATCTCTTACAAAAGTATCAGTTACTTGGGTAACTACATTTTGGTCGGAAAATAAAATTATAGAGTACGTACCTTTTCGCCGAAGGAGAGCGTAACACACTTGGCGCGCGATCCGCATACTAAATGTGAGGAAACACCGACATGAAAGCTCCAAGGTATCGATCTCGTGAAATTTCTACCGCAAACACATCTGCTTGATAATAAAATTGTTCAGACTGTGGAAATTTGAATCTTTAATACAGTTTATGTAAGACGTGTTGTATTTTTTAAAGGTATCCTTTATAAACTTTATCATAAATATGTTTTAATAATATATAATCAGCTCCTATCGATTGTCATTTAGTTATCTTACGAACTTCGTTAATTCATTGTTACATCATCAAGCTCATAGAGGTCTAGGAATAGTTATGTTCCCGTATCTGAATTGATAGTATTACTTAATTTTATACCTTATGTCACTCCCACAGTTAAGACCAATCTAACGACATCTCATATGTTTAAATCCATCAAGCCTAAACGGCTGCAGAGCGTGCCAAAGAAATAAACATACATCCTTTGACTGTTTGGAGATACGCGCGGGCGATGAAATCAATAGATATCAATTGTTATTTTTTAACCGCAAGTCAAGGGATTTAGTGTAACTTGTAACTAGACTACATTTTTAAATATAAAATTATTTGTACATTCAAGTTTAGGGATCAAAATATAACACATTAATTCTACACGGTATAGTTATATACAAGAGAAATTCTTTCCACTAAAAATGCAGACGTGACAACTATGAAAATAAGAGCAAAGTGAAGTCCCGTGTCCGCGATACGTACTGCACCTGAATACAAACGACAAATAAAATTGCTGCGGTCACCACATCCGTGGCTGAGAAGGGATCAACCCTTTCAAAAAACGTGAAATAGAGACGTGGAACGCTCCCCAGAATAATTTGACGACGTTTTTAGAAACAATCAAAAGGATAACATGGTTGAAAGGACATAGGTACGACGAAATTACAAAGCAAAAACGTTTTAAGCCTTACTGTGTCTGATTGAGTGGGATGAGGGTTAAGCGAAAAGAGCAAAGGTAAATCCCTTCTGACCAAACAGCACTTAAGGATGTCCACTTAACGTTGAGAGAAGGAATGAAAGCGGCCTGAGACCCAATAGCTGGGACCGGCCAGGGTAAATAGATGAAATTTCTTTTCACTTGACTAGTCGGGTTCTCTTAATAAAATAATAGCACAGTATTATCAGACGGTTTTATTGAAGCTAAGATCTGTATGAAAGGTAATGCTACGAGGTCGGTTACGAGATGATATTTTGCTTATTCATACAGCCTTGTTACCAAAGGTAGCAATCGAGTGGTATTAAATTTATATACAGCTATAACCTCAACTAGCAAAAAGGGAAATAAAAATATTTTTCGTTTCTTAGTCGTCTTTCATCATCAAAGAGTTGCTTTGATGTCTGATTCGAGTACCTATTTACCAGTACGTTTGTGAAGTAGGACTTAGTGGTAGCAAATATTTTCGGAACTACATAAGATCCGAAAATATTTGCTTTGGTACATTTTAAAAGAAGGTAAATAATAAATAAATAATATTAATTTCTTCAGAACTATTTTATCATCTAGCATTTAATATTAGCTCGTAGACATATCATTCTGATGGAAATGGCTAGCGCTGAAAATACGCTTCCATAAATTTCCATTACGAATGATCTTGAGTAGTCTTTATACATATTTTATACGACCACTAATATAATAGCCTATAAAATTATTTGGAGCCAACATATACCACACATACTCCATAAATATTTGAGGACCTTGACACCGAATATCTATTATATTCTGTGACCTTGGGGATGAAATTGATTTAATTATAATTAATAAAAATAACACATTGTCAACTCCAAATTAATTGCAATAAGTGAATAACCGAAATCTTATATAATTACAAACAACGGAAAGGATGAAACTTTGTTCCTATCTTTCAAACCTTCAAATAACTTACTTCACCTTTTTCTGTTACACTTTAATTAGGGTCGCCTAACTAAGTTAACCTGAAGTAAGTGAAATTTACAAAGGTAAAATACGGCGGAAAAAATTATGTTTGCTTTTCGTATTCGCTTATAAATAAATATCAAACATTAGTTATAGTACGTACAGTAATAAATAAACTAAGGCCGACTGGTTGGAAATTTGGTCATCATTATCTTTAAGAAATTCAAAAGGTGTTGGTGTGCAGCCTAAGAATTTAATTGCATCATCGTTTTTAAATGCAGCTTCAACACCTCCTTTTCTGCCTTCATCATTTAGAAGTACATTGGATAAGATCAAGAAAAAAACCGGCCAAGTGCAAGTCAGACTCACGCACCGAGGGTTCCGTACAAACCTGTATGTATATAAGTAAATGGTAGTATAACCCTGAGTATTTGATATTAATTTCAATTAATGACGTATAAAAAAAAAACTACTTACTAGATCTCGTTCAAACCAATTTTCGGTGGAAGTTTGCACCGTAATGTACATCATATATTTTTTATAGATTTATCATTCTCTTATTTTAGAAGTTACAGGGGGGGGGGGACACACATTTTACCACTTTGGAAGAGTCTCTCGCGCAAACTATTCAGTTTAGAAAAAAATTATATTAGAAACCTCAATATCATTTTTGAAGACCTATCCATAGACACCCCATACTTATGGGTTTGATGAAAAAAAAAAAATGAGTTTCAGTTCTAAGTATGGGGTACCCCCAAAATTTATTGTTTTTTTTCTATTTTTGTGTGAAAATCTTAATGCGGTTCACAAAATACATCTACTTACCAAGTTTCAACATTATAGTTCTTATAGTTTCGGAAATAAATGGCTGTGACATACGGACGGACAGACAGACAGACAGACAGACATGACGAATCTATAAGGGTTCCGTTTTTTGCCATTTGGCTACGGAACCCTAAAAACCACTCATAAAAAAATATGTTAATTCCTCGTTTAGAAACTGCTTCCTAAATTTAAATTTCTATTAAAATGACAGTAATATTCTTACCATAAAATTGTATTAAAGAATTGGCAACTTTTTGGTGCAGAGTGACGTAGCGTTTTCATTTTTATTTCCATAAATTTGTGTATTTTGAGTTTTATTGTGTATTTTGGTGGTATTTTACCCAATTAAGATCATCCATGTGCACCAGTGAAGTGAAATGAAATGAATTATGTGTATCGTGACTTTTCAAGTTGTCTCAAAATGTCCGTGAAGAGTTTTAGTACAATGACCACCATTGTAATAAAACATGACTTTAATGGACGGTGACTGACTGAGGACTATAATGTGAAGTGATTTGACTGGAAATAAGATTCTTGCTGGAAACTATAATATAACTCGACACTGGCAGAAATGAGCCCTAATTTGGGCTTGGTTACCAAAATTAAAAATAAGAAGAAGGTTTTTTTTGGCGGGAACTTGCAGAGTGACGTAGCATTTTCATTTTTATTTTCATAAATTTGTGTATTTTGAGTTTTATTGTGTATTTTTGGTGGTATTTTACCCAATAAAGATCATCCATGTGCACCAGTGAAGTGAAATGAAATGAATTATGTGTATCGTGACTTTTCAAGTTGTCTCAAAATGTCTGTGAAGAGTTTTATTACAATGACCACCATTGTAGTAAAACATGACTTTTATGGACGGTGACTGACTGAGGACTATAATGTGAAGTGATTTATTGTGACTGGAAACTATAATATAACTCGACACTGGCAGAAATGAGCCCTAATTTGGGCTTGGTTGCCAAAATTAAAAATAAGAAGAAGAAGAAGAATTGGCGTCATAACGAGTAAAACAATTTCACAAAATTTCCAATAGATGGCGCTGCTTATGATAACAAAGAATTGCTACATCGCGATGTTAAGAGTCTTCGGCGAAACATACGGTGTGAAAGTGAACTCAAAACAGTTAACTGCCACCTGCCAGGAGCCTGCAACCTGTGCAAACTGTAACGGGCCCCACCCAGCAAGTGATTTTAAATGTCCCGTGTTCCGTAGTGAGGCCCGGAACAAAAAAGCGGGCACCGTCGCCATCTCTGGGGGAGATCGGCAAAATGATAGACCTCAACCCGCCCCTATTGATATCCAAGGAGAGACGCAAGGTGCGACCCTTATGGCCGCGGCAAATGACCCCGCCAGACGCGGAGCCACCTCCTCAAAGGGACGAAGGAGGGGGAAGAGGAAAAGGAAATTGCGCACGCCCCAAGGAGAGGCGGAGCAAATTACTGAGCCTAGCTTACCACCCGCAACTGAGGTACCCAAGGCCCCCGAGGCTCCCAGAGGCCCCAAGGCCCAAACATCCAGAGCACCAGTGCCAACCGCCGGAGGCACTAAACTCGAAATCCAAGATGGAGCACGCGCTGGTATTGAGGCAGCGCTTAAGATCCTCCAGAGTGTGCTTAGCGCACTACTGGCGGGAGAGGACACCGTCAAGGCGGTCCTCGAGGGCATGGCCGAACTACTAGCCATCAGAAATGGATAAGCCCCTGAGGATCCTCCACTGGAATGCCCGCGGCCTGAAGAACAAGGTCGCCCTCCTTCGTCCTCTGCTGCAGGAGCAGAACATCGATGTGGCGCTCATAAGCGAGACCTTGCTAGAACCTGCGAATAAGATCAAATTTCCGGGATACCTCGCTTATCGCCAAGACGAAAGATCCGACACCGGAAGAGTCTACCGAGGTTTGGTAGTTCTTGTCAAGCGGAGAATCGTCCACCAACCAGAACCACCACGAAGCCTGAGTTCCATGTACGCATTGGGCATAGAGCTCAACGTCGCCGGCAGAGATATGAAAATCTTCGCGGCCTACAAACCACCAGCGGGGAAACTAGAGGTGACAGACATCCGATCTCTGCTGGACACGCCCACACCGACGCTCATTGCCGGCGACCTAAACAGCAAGCACGCGGCATGGAACTCATTAAACAACAATAGAAATGGAAAGCTCCTACTCGACGATTCGGAGTCCCAAGGGTATGGGGTCTGTGGTCCGGAATGCCCGACCCATTACCCCGAGATCGTCTCACATACGGCAGACATCCTTGACATCGTGATCTACAAGGGACTCCACTACCAGCCTCACCAAGAAGTCCTACTGGATGAGCTTGGCTCGGATCACCAACCTGTTTTGGTCGTCCTGGCGGAGCCGCCAGTTAGAACTGTGCCGCCAGCGCCACGTCATAGAATTAACTGGATTGCCTTCACTGAAGCAATGGACAGAGACACCCCAACTCGCCCAGTGTCAACAGCCGCGGACGTTGATGCACTCGCAGAGGAGCTCACCGCCCGCATGCAGAATGCCCTGGAGCAAGCAAAGACGCCATGTCCACAGGGGAGGTTACAAGTACTCCCTCAGAGAATCCGGGACCTCATCCTTGCCAAGCGGCGCATGCGCAAGCGGTGGCAAGAGACAAGATGTCCACTTCTCAAACAGCGTCTCAATGCCATGAAGGCAAGGGTCAAGGCCGAGCTGGATCTCCAATGCACCGAAAGCTGGGAGAGAGTGATGGAGACAGCGGGAGAGGAATGGCCGGCTCTACATAGATTGTGTCGCCAGCTCTCCAATGCCCCAACTCCGGTACATCCATTGCTTCACAGAGACGGGACCCCGCGATACCACGCAGCAGACCGCGCGGAAATCTTCGCGGAACATCTGGAACGCCAATTTCAGCCGAATCCGACTGCAGACACTGCATTTACCGCAGCAGTCGAGCAAAACCTGGAAAGCTACTTCGCCACGCCGGTAGCTCTTGATGAGGACGCCATAGTGTTCTCCCCGGGCACAGTCCAGCATGCGATCCAAAGAACTAGGCCCAGAAAGGCCCCGGGCGCAGACGGCATCTCGAACACGGCGCTACGTCACCTGCCATACCGGACCACGGCAGCGCTGACCCGCCTGTTCAATGGCATCCTGCGCTCAGGTAGATTCCCGCACTCATGGAAGATGGGCCAGGTTATCATGCTGCCCAAGCCCGGAAAGAATATCCTGAAGCCGGAGAGCTACCGGCCGATCACATTGCTCCCAACCATCTCCAAGGTATTTGAGGCGCTCCTGCTGCGGCACTTGACGCCTTGTATCATACCGCGCCAGGAGCAGTTCGGATTCCGCGCTGCTCACAGCACCACATTGCAGCTATCGAGAGTACTACACGCCATGACGGCAGCGATGAATAAGAAAGAATACACCGTCGCAGTACTTCTCGATATGGAAAAGGCGTTCGACAGAGTATGGCATGCGGGTCTGCTGCATAAGCTATCAACGTCTAAGACTCCCCGTCGCCTCGTGAAGGTGATCCAGTCCTTCCTGGAAGAAAGAAGTTTCAGAGTGGTGGTTGAGGGGGTCACGTCCGCCGAGCGTCCCATCGCGGCGGGTGTCCCGCAAGGCAGCTGCTTGTCACCGTGCCTGTACTCCCACTTCACCGACGACATCCCCCTGGAAGAGGGGTCCCATCTGGCTCTCTATGCGGACGATGCGGCCTACTACGCGTCGTCCATCAACAGGTACCATGCGGCCAGAAAAATACAGAGGACCCTCGACACGTTGCCGAACTGGCTCTCCAGGTGGAGGCTGTCGGTCAACGTGGCGAAGACACAGGCCATTATGGTCAGCAGCGCCATCAAACTCCCACCACCACTGAAGCTTCATGGACATGACATCAAGTGGTCCCCAACGGTGAAATACCTGGGGATCACCATAGACACCAGACTGACGATGAGGCCCCACGTGAGGACCGTCGTCAACAACACAAGAAGTGCCAGAGCTAAACTGCGTCCAGTGTTGAACTCTCCGGTCATCCCTCTGCGGGTGAAGCTCGGGGTGTACAAGACTTATATACGCAGCCGACTGACGTACGCAGCTCCTGCTTGGTACGCGCTCACAAATGAATCCATCAAGCGGAGCTTGCGTGCACAGCAACACTTGTCGCTGCGTACCATAGCGAACGCCCCGAGGATGGTAAGAAACGCCACGATCCAGAGGGACCTGCGGATCGAGGACCTGGACGCCTTCATCTCCCGTCTCGCGAAGAAGATGTTCGCGCGTGCCGATGACTCAAACCTGGATCACATCCGGGATCTGGCCCCCCTGCACGCGCGACCGCCGGGCCGGAAAGCTTTCCCGCGCGACCTTTTCAGTGCCGACGTAGTTGAAAACGACCACAACTCAACTGAAGCCGAGGCTGTGGGGCCTCCTCCGTAAGCCGCCGCCTGGAGAGCGTTGACCGCTCCTGCTGGGCCTCCGCTGGTGTCGCCAGCGGTCTCACCTGGTAGGGCGGTCCGCACGGGCGGTGTGAAAATCCCGGACATGACACCACTTGGCAAAGCCAAACCCAACGCCCCGTGCGTATTAACGGACGGCGTCGCTACCCCGGCAAGGAGGCCATATGCCTTGAACCCGGCTCCTCCGCGCCCCGTGAGGGGCCGCGAGATGTCCACGTTGTAAAACAGTTAACTCTGGTTTCCCTTCAACACGAAAAAATCTTTCGCCTTTTACTAAAGATTTCCGTGGAGGGGAACACTCAAATGAGTCTTCTAATCTAATGCTCATAGGAAAGTCATGCATGATCCAGCTAGGCGAAGTATGTGAAAAATATTGATTGATTAATACTTATATTATAGTATACATAGTGCTTCTTACGCAGTGACTACCACAAAACTACGATTGATGGTGTTATGAAGCTATCAGATAGTGACACAATTAAAATTGACTTTATCCTTTCTCTCGAAAGCACAATAATAAGCGGCGAGATTTTTCTCACCTCACAAAAGCGAAAAGACTAATAACTGAAGACTCTCATCACTTTGTATAGGACAGCCAGCCAGCCACAATAATTGAAAATTATAACGATACACTACTTAGGCACAGAAGAAATAATAGTAATTTGTTTATGAAATAAATACAACGGAAAAACACACACGGTAGCTGATAAAACTTTTAATAAAAACCTGAAACTGTCTAGTGTCACACCACACAATTTTTTTCTTAATTGGTTCTGTTAATACTGCCACATGAAGAAGAACTTCTAGACCACGATGAACAAAGGTCTCGTCACGTCTCAACTTAACCTGTGAGTTGGGTTTGTTTAACGAGCCTCTATTTGCACTGGTTTCCGATCTCGCCTCGCTCCTGTTTTCAACTAAATCTTTTGGGAGCACAACAAACTACTGAAAACTGATAGAAAGCTTCGCTTGTTGAATAGGTACCTGCCATTCGAAAAAAGTAGGTCGGTTCGCGACCAGATAGACGTACAAAAAAAATCTATGTTCATTATATTATAGACTTTGCGTAGTCAATTGTTGGCCACTGGACCCGGCAGTGGCGTAGACTGACCCAAACGGGCCCTGTAAAATAAAACTAAAATTTTTTGGGGGCCCTTAAACCTGACTACTGCTAAGCCCAAATGGAGGGTAAAGATATCTACGATTTTTTCTAAACACGTTCGAGGCCCCTATAGGCCGGCGGCGGCCGGGGGCGGCTAATATGTTGTTTTTTATTTATATAATTAAGGGAAACTAACAGCTTTATTAAATATAGTTATTCTTTTATGAATTCAAAAATATGTTTAAAGCTACTAATAAGTTTCCGCAACTGAAAATTAGTACTTATAGACTTTTGGCGGACGGCCTTTTTAGTTGATTTACAATAAGTATGTTATAATAGTTACAATTCGAGTAAAAGAGTTGAAAGAGTTGAATTATTACACATTTTATTTACAACAATAATGTACCATGTAAATGTGAAGCCTATAAAGATATCGTATCAATACCATAATTTAACAACGCTGACCCAGTACCAATTAATGCCGGATAGTACGTACATTGAGACATAATGGTGCGTCCATGCTACGCGAACCGAGCACGAGCAGAGCCACGATAGAACAGAATTCGTTCGTTGCTCGCGATGTCAACTGTGGACCATAGGTACTTAACGAACCTACAACGAGCGAGATGCGATACCCTGTGTTCGTGAAAAAACTGGTTATCGGGCCGAGCGCAGTTGAGCGTGAGACGAATACTCGTTCGACGCTCGCAAATCCGTCCGCGCAACGCGAACAACGAACGAATCCTGATCGTTCGTGGCTCGGCTCGTGCTCGTTTCGCATAGCCTGGACGCACCATAAGTAATTTCCTGTCGTACAAAAATGTCCTAGAGGATATTTACCTTCACGCAAATTCAATAGAGTCTAGCATGCTGAAAACCAACTCTATTCACAAAATATTTTAGCGTCTACACGAAATAGATATGATTATCCGAACAAAATTCAATTTGAAAACTCGTAGACAGTTTTGGCTCATACATAATAACGGAAATCAGGCTTGAAGCGCGCCGGGCGCAGCGGAACATCGGCAGACATATGTCGGGGCGTGTTTAGTGCCCGGACGTGGACGTGTCAACGTGTGTCCTAAAGATAGGACATTGGGTTTTTACATGAACAGGTTAAAAGAGATGTAAAATTACGGAATTGTATCTGGATTTTATAAATTTCTACATTTATAAACTAGCTGTCTGAGCTGTCTCTCGCGGAATTAGAACATGTAGGGCTTCAGACCACTCTCAAATAAGGGATGCGAAGATCAAGTAAAGTGTTAGCTAAGTCAATAGCTGTAACAGACCTCGGCAACATATACATATATAACATACATAACATAAATAGACGGAAAAGGTTTTTTTTTTAATGTTACCTTGCTGAGTTTCTTCTCAGTTAAAGGCCGACTTAAGAGCAGTCAATCCGCCATACTTTTAATACAAAACTCTGTACTGATGATGGCGTTCTTGTCTATTATAATTTTGTTTAATATTATGGGTTTATAGACTGTGATGTATATACTGTGGCGCTGGAAAATTATTTACTCATTTATGTTTTATTCAGGGAATACACTAGGGGTGTGCTTAAAGCTACATCAGAGCACTATAGGTACATAATATACCCATTATAGGTATAGCTCGCGTTTATTTGTAAGTTGTCAAGTAGATTAAATACAGTACACTCAACATTTCGCTGAAAATAATACTACTTTTAAATTTTTCATCAACATTTTTAGAGTTCAAAACAAATGCAACTCATTAAAAGTTAAATCCACCATAATGCGTAAGCAACTTCAACTTCATAAATAAATGCAAATAACGTTCATTTTCCAAACGTCAGTCAGCCATTTTAAAAGAATATTAAAATACTAGAATGAATAGAATATCAAAGGCATTCAATTTTGAAACTAATTAAAGAGCATAGTTAAATAGTTGAAGGGATTTGTTCATTTTATTTCTTTAGCTCAAGTGTTGACCGATAAGGTTTAAAAGTTAAGTGTTTCAGTTAACTGAGCGAATGGTGAGCGATTAGCGAGCGTTCAGTCGTCAGTGTCAGCAACTGTTATCTTCAACACCAGTTTTTGAAGTAGGAAAAGTAAAATCTCACTTCAAATACTTTTTTTGTTATGGGAACGATAACTTCTTATTTCCACACTTTTTAACCGACTTCAAAAGCAGTATTCTAGGCCCAACGCTATTTCTGGCTTATATTAACGACCTCTGTAATTTAAAACTTACAAATGGGAAGATTATCACCTTTGCTGACGACACAGCGCTTCTCTTTCGAGGTGATACATGGGAGGAGGTCTATCGACATGCACAAACAGGGCTTAATCAGGTCACCAAATGGCTCAATAACAACCTCCTTACACTAAATGTGGACAAAACAAAATACATAGCCTTTGCCCTAAGTAATAGAAACCATCCTTATCACCATTCACCCCAACACATCCTAGCACATACCTGTTCAGGTCTCAACTCTGTCTGTACTTGCAACCAGTTACAACATGTTGACAATATAAAATATCTCGGAGTTACCATAGACAAAAATCTTAATTTTCAAGCCCATATTGATCTACTTACCTCTAGAACACGGAAACTAATTTTCATTTTTAGAAATCTACGGCATGTTTCGGATGAAAAAATTCTAAAACTAACATATCTTGCATTATGCCAATCTATACTAACGTACTGTATCACGTCCTGGGGAGGCGCTTGCAAATCAACTCTAATAACCCTGGAACGAGCACAGAGAGCAGTCCTCAAAGTCTGTTATTTCCTCCCATTCTTATTTCCTACCAAAGACCTCTACCAGAGAGCTAATGTGCTGTCAATTCGCAAACTCTTTCTTTTACAAACTGTCACTAAAACTCACTCAATTATAAAATATGACCCCCTTATTAACAAATCAAAACGACGAAAGAGTAAAGTCTGTCCAACCAAATCGCACAAAACCAGTTTATCACATAGATTCCTCTGTTTTCTTGGTCCATACAATTATAACAAAATTAACTCTATCCTATGTATATATTCCCTTCCCAAATATAAATTAAAACAAGTGGTAACATCATGGCTACATACTTTATCGTACACTGAAATAGAAGATTTCCTTACTCCCCTATCCTAATGTATCCTGCCGGATAGTTATAATTACTAGCACTCACGTACGCACACAATCCCCACCCCTCACTACACACACTCATACACCTACACAAACACTATACATACACTCACACCCACGTAATTACTACATATTTATTTGTACCCCACACACATCACAACACACTTTCCATATTATTTTTTTTGTATCTCATCACTCTTCTTCTCTTTTATCACACTATTGTTAACATTAAATGTATTACATACCAATAAACATAAGGCAATCATACATGATCACAACAATATCTAATGTAATGTTTACCATTTAAATACCTATACCTCAGAGTAGATAAATACTACGTACCCTATACAGTATTAGTTCAAGGGGAGAGAGCCTGGTAATCTGTAACACAGGTCTTCCTAGCACAGACACCAGTCTCTCGCAAAGGGATTGTAACGGGAAACTGTATTTATTTAATGAGTAGTTATTAATTATCTTAAACCTTTGTGAAAGAGAAATAAATAAACTTATTATTATTATTATTATTATTAAAAAAGGAGGAGATTCTCAATTCGGTTGTATTTTTTTTTTTTATATTTGTTACCTCATAACTCAAGTCATTTTAATAAATGACGGAGTTATGAGGTAACTCAGTCATAAAAAATAAAATTTTGTTTGGAAGGGTACACTTCCCGTTTTCCATTGTCCATCAGATCAGGATTTGAATACTTCTTAGTGTACTTTAGAACCTAATTTCCTGCTAATATTATTTTAAAATTGTCTATGGATGTGGGGTTTACTCGTCGATTGCCAAATAAAACTCCCCTTCCAATAATAAAAAACTCAAGATGGACTGTATATTCATAGATTAAAGTTACAGAGTCGATTACAACTAAAAAACAGTCAGAACTTAGGCTATGGTAATTGTGATAATTGCAGAGAACATTGTCCATACATTAGGACTTAGTACTTGGGTGTTTTTAGCACATCTTGACCATCTACGAAGATAAAGAGTAAAAAATGCTGTTTTAACCAATAAGAGGAAACCGGAAACATCACCTGATCCTAGGCCACACGCTATTGGACCCCAAGAGCGTCGTCGTTACTTTTTCCAAGGTCGCTACTCCTGATCCTCAGTTCCAGAAATGCTCCTCTAACCCATATAGTCGTCCTTGTCAAAATGTCATGACATCCCTCTTTTTCCCGCGTAGGTGTCCCTAACCAACAGTTTACAATGTAAAAGAAAGTGGTCAAGTGTGATCCAGTGCTAAAAACACGTAAAGTCTCACATAGTGAAAATACCTATTTCCATACATAATAACAGTGATCTGGCTTTAAAACAGAGTGCCATAATCAAAATATTACAAGTTATTTTGTCAAATTTACAACATTCCCAAAAAGTTTACATTTTTGCTTATAACTTATAACTTATTGACAATTTAACTATTTCACAATAGGCTAGGGTATGTAAATACACTTTATTTTGTAATACCAACAACATAATTTTCAAATGCCCATAACTTTTTTACCTGTGAATCCTTACGCGCCATTCATACGGATTCGGTACCTAAATATATCTGTTAACAAAGATATAAAGTCATAACAATGACATATAGGGCTATTCTACTGATAAAAACATGATTTATGACCTAGGGAAGCCAGGTACATAAGGCCATTTACTGCTCCGAGCGAGCAAACGGCTCTCGTACCGGTAATGCTAATAGTTCCGGGCGACGAAACGCGCCGACCAATCAGAGCGCAGGCTCCTCCCCCAGAGGTTATAAATAGAACTCGCAACGTTGAGCTCTTGTCAGTACGTAGTGATCCTTATCATGTTATGCTACTAAATTTCATTTCTTATCAATCTAAATACCTAAACCTAACAATTTAAATCATGTGACGTCATTGTCCGTAACATTCTCCCCCCGGCGAAGAACCTCGCAGCCCTTATCAATGGGCAGGACAATAAGACGCCTAACAGGTCGCCGAAAGATCCCCCCGCGCGTCCGCACATCCACGCTTCGAACTACGTTATCGGGTCCTACGTACACTTGTTCGACGAGGCCTCGGGGCCAAACATTGCGTGGCAATGATCCATCCGCAATGATAACGACATCACCAATTTTGACGTTATCGTGATCTTTCCTAACATCGCCTCGTGGCGTTAACGTGGGCAAATACTCCTTAACCCAACGAGCCCAAAACATATTGGCCAGAGCTTGAGCAGCACGCCATGTCTGTCTATTCGCCACCTCACATTCCCCTACAAACGGTAGTCCAGTCGCTGTGCCTAATAAAAAATGATTAGGCGTCAACGCCTCAGCGTCATCTGGCTCTACTGGGACATGTGTGAGTGGGCGCGAATTTACCGTATGCTCAATTTCTGCCATTAATGTGGCCAAAACTTCCTCTTTTGGAGCTCGCTCATGCAATACCATATACAACGCTGACTTAACAGTTTTAATCATGCGTTCCCACGCTCCGCCTTGGTTCGGTGCGCCCGGGTCAATGTACCGCCACTCCACTTGTTTGCCCAGAGTGTAGTTCTGCATTTCTGGCAGCCATTCTTTGTAGGCCTTGCCCAATTCTACCTCAGCGCCATGGAAGTTGGTGCCGTTATCCGAGAGGAACTTCTGCGGCCATCCTCGGCGTGCCGCCATTCTTCTCAAGGCCATTATGGCAGAATCGGTACTTAGGCTTGCAATTAACTCTACGTGAATAGCTCTCGTAACCAAACAAGTGAAGAGCATACCCCAACGCTTCTCCCTACGTCGGCCTATTGCCACCCACATGGGGCCGAAACAATCTATGCCGCAATGAGAGAACGGTCTCGTGTGTGTACCAAGACGGACTTGCGGTAGATTTCCTTTCACTGGTATTGCCGGATTTGCCCTACGCATTTTACATGTAACACACTGCCGTAGGATCGTCTTTACCATGGGTCGTAAACGCAATACCCAAAATTTTTGTCGCAGGGTGTTGACGATCTGTTCCCTACCTACGTGACTCTGGCTCGTGTGTTCATGTTTAATAAGCAGCTGTGCCAAAGGATGTGCACCATCGAGTATGGGCGGTTCCTTCATACATTCTGGCACCGTAGCTGCGTTAATGCGACCATTTAAAACGAGAATCCCATTTTCGTTAACCTTGGGATCTAATTTGTATAAACGACTTGAGCGATCGACGTGTTTGTCCTTATGAAGCTTGTACAATTCACTTGCAAAACTATCTTTTTGCGCTTCTTTGACTAACACGCGTTCAGCATCCCTAATGTGCTTCGCGGTTACGCCGGTCGCACGCCGTCTGCACTTGTCTACGAACGCTAACACGACAGCCATTGTTCTCAACAATCGTTCATACGATGAGAACCGTTTGAACTCGACAAAGGCTGGTTCCGTATTTACGTGTGTTATACGCGCTTCGATTTCATCGTCTTGAGTAAGTTCTAGGTCGGTTTCTTGTGGCCACAAATCTTCAGGTTCCCTCAAAAAGGGTGGGCCTGTAAACCACCTGTCCTTACTTTTCAACCGAGTGTTACCCGACCGCGTCGCATCGTCGGCCACATTGTGTGCCGTCGGCACCCAGCGCCATTGGTCGATGCTTGTTAACTCCGCGATCTCACTCAAACGATGTGACACGTACGGCGTGTACTTGGCCGAGTCGTTTCTAATCCAATGAAGTACCGTTTTGGAATCGCTCCATAGGACAACTTTGGCTTTAACGTTATGCTGTTTCATGATGGCCGATGCCAATCGTGCGCCTATTAAGCTGGCTTGCAATTCCATACGCGGTATACTTTGTGTTTTCATCGGAGCGACTTTAGCCTTACCCGCGACCATTCTCACGCTTATGCTTTTATCGCGATCCCTATAACGCCAATACGCGACCGCGGCATACGCTTGTTCGCTCGCATCGCAAAATACATGTAGTTCTACATTTTCGCGATTAAGCCCGCCATAGCATCGTGGCAGGCGGAGGTTGCTAACGTACTCGAGATCGTCGAGCCATTCGTTAAACACCGTAGCTTCCTCCTCGGGTAGGGATTCGTCCCAGTCGATTTTCTTTTTCCATAACTCTTGCAACATTATTTTCGCTGTGATCGTATACGGACTAAGTAATCCCAGCGGATCGAAAATTGACATGACGGTCCCTAGTGCTTCTCGCTTCGTTGGCGTTCTCCATTTGTTCTTAACCTCCTCAGGTACTCGGGGCATCGCGGTATTAAACGCTAGTTCGTCGCTTGCTTGGACCCATAAAACTCCTAACGTTTTTCCATATTCGTGTGCATTCGCACCGAGTTCTTTCGGAGAACATGCTCGGCAATCGTCGGGGACAGATTCTAATAACTGCGGACGATTGGAGCTCCATCCCGCCAATTCGAAACCTGCTTTGCTGTGGACTTCTACAACTTGTGCCATCGTTTGGGCGGCTTCTTGTTCCGTTTCGAAGCTGTCCAACCAGTCATCCATATAATGGTTCTGCGTGATTGCTTGAAATGCCAATGGATGCGATTCTTTATGTTCGGACGCGTTTTTATCTCTTACGCTGTGTGCCATGAATGGCGAACTACGCGCACCGAATATCATTGACGTCATCGCATATTTCTTTGGTGGATCCGTTCTGTTGTCTCCTCGCCAGAGAAAATGTTGGGCCACGCGATCTTGAGGCTTTATTTTTACTTGTAAGAACATTTCCCTAATGTCCGCCGTTATCGCGACCGGTTTCTCTCGGAACCTAAACAGCACGCCATACAGTGATTGGAGCAAGTCAGGACCGTCGAGCAGAGCATCGTTTAAACACGTTCCATTGGTGCGTGCAGCTGCGTCAAAGACCATTCTTACTTTCCCCGGCTTGTTTGGGTTGGTTACGGCGAAATGAGGCAGGAACCACAGACGTTGATCTTTCGTATGATCTTTCTGGCATTCTTCCGCATAGCCTTTCTTTAATAGGCTGTTCACCTGCGTCGTATACGCTTCTTTGAACTGAGGTGACTTGTCCATTTTCTTTTCAATACCTCGAAGCCGGCTCATAGCCATATCATAGCTCGGTGGTAATGCGACATCGTCATCTTTCCATGGCAGTCCAACTTCGTAACGACCGTTTACTAGGGTTGCCGTGTTATTAAATATCGCCTTAGCGCGTTCATCTTTCGCGATAGGTTTCCTTTTGTTCGAGATACCTAATGCATCTATATCGAAATGCACTTTCACCAGCTCGTTTAGCTCGGTATCTCGCTCACGTTGGATTTCTTGCGATGTTCGCACGTGCAACACTACGTTATCTTGATCGCTAATAACGTTTCTAGGTACGAGTCCGTGTATTACCCAACCCAGTTGCGTTAACGATGCAGCTGGTTGGTTTCGCTCGCCTACCAATAACCTTCGCGTTACGATTAAATGCCAGTTATCTGCACCTATTAGGATTCGTGGCCTACCGTATTCGTAGCACACGTCCTCTGGCTTTAATTTACGAAGATGTGGTAGTTTCAATACATCGCGACTTATCGTTTGACTTCCTAATACTAAGTTCTTGACCGTACGAACTTTGACAGTATGGAGGTCCTTTTGACTTTTACCACGCAATTGAAGGTCAATAACCTGACTATTCGGTTCCCGCTGACTTGATGTGGCTCCATGAATGTGCAATGCCCGTATTGGACCTTTTGCCCCGAGAATGTTAGCCGTTTCTTCATCAATCAGCGAGATCGTTGACCCTTCATCGAATAATGCGTACGTATTTAAGTCAAGACCATTATGTGTCTTAATTACGATAGGACACACTTTCAGAAAAACCTGATGGTCTTCCGCTGATGCGTGTGCTGATGCCGTTATTGCCGGTTCATCAGTTTGCATGGGTGTGTCTGTTCCCTTTGAGTGCAAATACGGGTGATGAGGTCGACGACACTCATCAATGCCACATCGTTTGGCTTTGCACGCAAACCTTCTATGTTTGCTATTCAAACATTGGAAACAGACACCCGCTTCCTTAACCCATGTCCATCGTTCGGGTACCGACATAGCTTTCAATTTAATGCACTTAACCGTGTCATGTTCCGAGCCGCAGCAGAAGCACACTTTCTTTTTTGCAGGTGTGTCTGTCAGCGTATACACGGGTGCTTTCTTTGGGGGTTCTTTCTTACGGTACGGACTATCGCGTTTCGTTTCACTATGTATGGGTCCGACGGTACCCTTGACCGCATACGAATGCTTTATAGCCCTATCCGCTTCCCACATAAGAAACTTCGACAGCGTTACGATCTCAGGCTCCGTGCCAGAACCATGGCTTTCGGCATAGTCATTCCACCTGAAGCGCAGGTGTGTATTCAACTTCTCTAGGACTTGCCTTACCATTAATGGGTTCTGTAAATAGCCTTTCCTATCAACGCACCCTATTACCGCGACTATGTTCTGCATCTTGATGGCGAAACTATTAATTTCTTCCGCAGAAGTACCCAATCGTGGTAGTTTCTTAATGTCATCAAGTGCCTGATCGATAATCAATTCCGGGCGACCGTAACACTGTTCGAGTGTGTTCATAATTATCGTTGGTTCCGTTGCCGTATGGAGGAGCGCTACTACTGCTTTACGGGCTTCGCCTCGTAGGCAGTTTCTGAGCCGCGCGAGGTTTTCTACTGCCGTAAAACCATGAAGGGTTGTAGATTCCTTCATTGCCGCTTTAAAAGGTAACCACTCGCCCGCTGCCCCACTGAAGATGGGTAAATCTTGTGTTTGCCTAGGCGGTCTACGATCCCTGGTCATACGCTCAAATGCTTCGGCCAATCTATCTATCGCACGTTCTTTCGATCGTGCTGGGGTCGGTGACCTTGGCCGTCGCGGCGGTGTCGGTGACCTTGGACGTCGCGGCGTTGTATATTCTATACGTTCTGGCAAACGAGGAAGTGGTTCTTTATCTTGCTGTTGCGGCGGCGCGCGGTACTCAGTGTCAATACGCTGTTCCGACTCCCCCCGTATTGCACTATCATGTAACCAGTCGCGAACCTTATCTGTGGTTTCCATATTTTCATCGGCGCCTATGCTTTCCCGGTCCGTTTCATCCCTAATTGTCGCTACATCGACGGCAAGACGCTTCTTAATAAGCATTGCTTGCAATTGTAGTTCTTCGCGGCGCGTATCGGCTTGTAATCGTAACTCTTCCCGGCGAATATTGGCTAACCGCTCCTCAGCTTCCAATTCCGCTTGCCTAATCCGGACTATTGTACTCGCGTTCGATTGTTGCGATCGTACTGACGGAGCGCGCGTACTCCTTGCGACGGTCGGACGCGGCGCGAATGGATCAATCGCAGTTGTCGCGGAAGGTATTGTCGCGGTAGGTACGCTCGCGGCGGGTGCCGTCACGGTAGGCACGGTTGCGGAAGGTGCGGTAGTCATCGCGGTTGACATGGTTACGGAATCGCGAATCGAACTAAATTGCGCGTTGGATGTGGACGGAGACGCGGGAGGATCCTCGAAGATCCTTTGCATTTTCGAACCCGCACGGCGCGTCTGAATCGGACTTCGCGGCGTAGTCATAATGTACAATTAACCAACAATAAAAGAAAAATAAAAAAAATAATTAAAAAAAAAAAAAAAAAAATTTAAAATTATTAAAAATAAAAAACCCGATAAAACCTATGAAACACGAATTTAACCTAACTTAATCCTAATCGGCCCAATTTTAGCAAAATTACCTTACTTGGCCAAAATTCAGCGAAATTACCCTACTTGGTCGAATCCCGGCTAAATTACCCTACTTGGCCAAATTTTGACTAAAATACCCTATTTTCCTATGGGGTCCGATTATAGGTCAAATTACCCTACCTCCCTAATTGTCCCTATCAATCCGTCAGGAGAGCCCGGACCCAGCCGGGATGTGCTCCTTCAGGGATGGAAATGTAAGGATAGGTATAAGGGGGAACTACCCAGCAGAGGAAAGTACAAGGATACGGGGCGCTCGGAAGTCGGCTGGAATGTCCGACCCCATTGGCAGTGCCTACAGTCTGGCCCCCGCACCGAGCTACTCTCGTAGTGGCGTAGTGTGCGATTTCAGTCCGCGCCCGGAGCGCTACAACTGGACTGGTGGTGCTGCACACACACCACACCGCCTTACGACAGGCGTTAACTCTGGACACCGGCCGTTTAGCACCGTGAGGTGGTCGAATGTACCAGAGCCACGGACGGAACCGTGTTTGTACTAAAACTACGCACGAAAACAGTTCGATGGAACCGCCACACAAAAGTCCACTAGGCGGCCCCGCCGAACTGTGGAACCCTACAATTATCACAATCACTGAAACGCCGTGTGCCTCGTTGCCCGACGCTCCTAAGGCGCTGTACCATACAGCGCTTTCCCCACGCCGACTGCCTCTTCAGTCGTCGCACCGTTCGGTGTTCTTCCCACGCCGACCGCTTCTTCAGTCGTCGCACCGTTCGGTGTTCTTCTCACGTAGAACTCGCAGACTCGTTCCGCCCTGGCAGCCCTGCCAGGACCGGTGGTGGTCGTGCCGTGCAAGCACAACTTCTTGCCCGACACCCCAAATGCCCGCCACCAGGCCGTTGAATTCTCGTACTTAGCGATGGACCACACTAACTATGGGATGTGGTCACCAATCGCTCCGCTTCACGCTGGTTTCTCAATCCGGCGTCGATGGACCAAAACTGTGGGTTTTGGTTCACTGGTTCCTTAATCCGGCATCGGAGGACCAAAAACTGTGGGTTTTGGTTCACTGGTTCCTTAATCCGGCATCGGAGGACCAAAAACTGTGGGGTTTACTCGTCGATTGCCAAATAAAACTCCCCTTCCAATAATAAAAAACTCAAGATGGACTGTATATTCATAGATTAAAGTTACAGAGTCGATTACAACTAAAAAACAGTCAGAACTTAGGCTATGGTAATTGTGATAATTGCAGAGAACATTGTCCATACATTAGGACTTAGTACTTGGGTGTTTTTAGCACATCTTGACCATCTACGAAGATAAAGAGTAAAAAATGCTGTTTTAACCAATAAGAGGAAACCGGAAACATCACCTGATCCTAGGCCACACGCTATTGGACCCCAAGAGCGTCGTCGTTACTTTTTCCAAGGTCGCTACTCCTGATCCTCAGTTCCAGAAATGCTCCTCTAACCCATATAGTCGTCCTTGTCAAAATGTCATGACATCCCTCTTTTTCCCGCGTAGGTGTCCCTAACCAACAGTTTACAATGTAAAAGAAAGTGGTCAAGTGTGATCCAGTGCTAAAAACACGTAAAGTCTCACATAGTGAAAATACCTATTTCCATACATAATAACAGTGATCTGGCTTTAAAACAGAGTGCCATAATCAAAATATTACAAGTTATTTTGTCAAATTTACAACATTCCCAAAAAGTTTACATTTTTGCTTATAACTTATAACTTATTGACAATTTAACTATTTCACAATAGGCTAGGGTATGTAAATACACTTTATTTTGTAATACCAACAACATAATTTTCAAATGCCCATAACTTTTTTACCTGTGAATCCTTACGCGCCATTCATACGGATTCGGTACCTAAATATATCTGTTAACAAAGATATAAAGTCATAACAATGACATATAGGGCTATTCTACTGATAAAAACATGATTTATGACCTAGGGAAGCCAGGTACATAAGGCCATTTACTGCTCCGAGCGAGCAAACGGCTCTCGTACCGGTAATGCTAATAGTTCCGGGCGACGAAACGCGCCGACCAATCAGAGCGCAGGCTCCTCCCCCAGAGGTTATAAATAGAACTCGCAACGTTGAGCTCTTGTCAGTACGTAGTGATCCTTATCATGTTATGCTACTAAATTTCATTTCTTATCAATCTAAATACCTAAACCTAACAATTTAAATCATGTGACGTCATTGTCCGTAACAATGGATTTATTTCTCAATCACAACCATTACCAATTGAATGGATTTGTATTAACTTAGGCAGATATAGATACTGACAAAATATTCAATATTTTTCATCCTAGGAAATTCAAATTAAAAATCATTTATATACTTTTGCATTTTACATCATTTATATTAATACTAGCTTTTACCCGCGGCTTCGCCCGCGTTTTTATAGATTTTATCAATCAAAACGCGAATATGCTACATTCCATCTTAGGCTTCGTCATCGTCCCTTATGGGTGGGTCAGTGGCCAAACGCAAACCCATTTAATAAAAAAAAAAATCTAATCTCTCGTAAGTCCTGAAGGCTTCGGTTTAACGCCTCTACAGCTTTGCTATGGGACATCGTACTTTCATCCCACTCTAAAAGTTTACATTGTGGTACCGTCATACCCTGAGAGCAATTCTTGCTGAAATTGCAAATGGGTGACTCTTCGTGTGCAAGATTTAATGGCAGTTTTAAAACATAATGTGCAGTCCGCCTGCCGTTCAGTAGTGTAGCGGCTATACCGGAGGAAGCTACGGCAACAGCTTCTTACTATCTGACTTCGGAATGAGTAAGGTGTAAAGTGTAAGGAGTAACTTCTTACTATCTTACTTCTTACTATCTGACTTCGGAATGAGTAAGGTGTAAGGTGCAAGGTGTAAGGCGTAAGGAGTAAGAAGTAAGGTGTAAGAAGTAACTTCTTACTATCTTACTCTCTAACTTCGGAATGAGTAAGGTCTAAGGTGTAAGGTGTAAGGAGTAACTTCTTACTATCTTACTTCTTACAATCTGACTTCGGAATGAGTAAGGTGTAAGTGGTAAGGAGTAAGGTGTAAGGTGTAAGGTGTAAGGTGTAAGGTGTAAGGTGTAAGGTGTAAGGTGTAAGGTGTAAGGTGTAAGGTGTAAGGTGTAAGGTGTAAGGTGTAAGGTGTAAGGTGTAAGGTGTAAGGTGTAAGGTGTAAGGTGTAAGGTGTAAGGTGTAAGTGGTAAGGAGTAAGGTGTAAGGTGTAAGGTGTAAGGTGTAAGGTGTAAGGTGTAAGGTGTAAGGTGTAAGGTGTAAGGTGTAAGGTGTAAGGTGTAAGGTGTAAGGTGTAAGGTGTAAGGTGTAAGGTGTAAGGTGTAAGGTGTCAGGTGTAAGGTGTAAGGTGTAAGGTGTAAGGTGTCAGGTGTAAGGTTTAAGGTGTAAGGTGTCAGGTGTCAGGTGTCAGGTGTAAGGTTTAAGGTGTAAGGTGTAAAGTGTGAGGTGTAAGGAGTAAGGAGTGAGGTGTATGGAGTTAAGTGTAAGGAGTAAGGTGTAAGGAGTAAGAAGTATGACGTAAGGAGGAGTAAGGATACCATAACTTTTTTATTGGGTGAAAGGGTATCTACTTTTCTGTACGGCTATGCAAAATTTTATTTTAAAGTTTTTCCATTATATCCCGTTTTAATTATAAATTCTTGGGTTTTTCCAAGTTTATTAATTATGTTTTTTCTTTAAATATAAACTATTCAGAGACCATTTTTTGGTACTGTGTAAATTGGTCAAGCTTTTTTGAGGAAAATGTGCTATGTGACTCTATTTCACGAACTTTAACGAAACTCCTTTTAAATACACGGTTCCTGCGGGATACAATTGTTACGCTATCACCTAAGAACCGTACATTTTTCCTAGGTAAAAATTTACTTTATGTCATTATCTGATCCCTAAACTACCTACCACTATGCAAAAAAAAACATGTCGGTCGCTTGCTCTGTCAAAATCAAAAACTGATCCCTAAACTACCTACCACTATGCAAAAAAAACATGTCGGTCGCTTGCTCTGTCAAAATCAAAAACAACCCTATTCCACGGGAACGGTACATTATTCCGGGATAAAAAGCAACTAAGTGCTACTCCAGACTATAATCTATTTCATGCAGAGCCGTTCAGACGTTCTGCCGTGATTGAGTAACAAACATAAATAAATCCAAACTTTCGCAGTAGGATATATACATTTAGGTATGTATAGTTATTGTCATTCAAATAAATTAACATTAAAAATCATCCCACAGGAACACATTACTGGGATAAAAAGTATCCCAGTAATAAGTAGTTGTTCCTGCGGGATACAATTGTTACGCTATCACCTAAGAACCGTACATTTTTCCTAGGTAAAAATTTGCTTATGTCATTATCTGATCCCTAAACTACCTACCACTATGCAAAAAAAAACATGTCGGTCGCTTGCTCTGTCAAAATCAAAAACAACCCTATTCCACGGGAACGGTACATTATTCCGGGATAAAAAGCAACAAAGTGCTACTCCAGACTATAATCTATTTCATGCAGAGCCGTTCAGACGTTCTGCCGTGATTGAGTAACAAACATAAATCAATCCAAACTTTCGCAGTAGGATATATACATTTAGGTATGTATAGTTATAGTCATTCAAATAAATTAACATTAAAAATCATCCCACAGGAACACATTACTGGGATAAAAAGTATCCTATGTCCTTCCCCATGATATAATCTATCTCCATGCCAAATTTCATTACGATCCGTTCAGCCGTTTAGTCGTGAAAAGGTAACAAACAAACAAACAAACATACAAACAAACAGAGTTACTTTCGCATTTATAATATTAGTAAAGTATGGATAGTATATATAGTATATATAGTATATAGTATGGATTCAGAGACCATTTTTTGGTACTGTGTAAATTGGTCAAGCTTTTTTGAGGAAAATGTGCTATGTGACTCTATTTCACGAACTTTAACGAAACTCCTTTTAAATACACGGTTCCTGCGGGATACAATTGTTACGCTATCACCTAAGAACCGTACATTTTTCCTAGGTAAAAATTTGCTTATGTCATTATCTGATCCCTAAACTACCTACCACTATGCAAAAAAAAACATGTCGGTCGCTTGCTCTGTCAAAATCAAAAACAACCCTATTCCGCGGGAACGGTACATTATTCCGGGATAAAAAGCAACAAAGTGCTACTCCAGACTATAATCTATTTCATGCAGAGCCGTTCAGACGTTCTGCCGTGATTGAGTAACAAACATAAATCAATCCAAACTTTCGCAGTAGGATATATACATTTAGGTATGTATAGTTATAGTCATTCAAATAAATTAACATTAAAAATCATCCCACAGGAACACATTACTGGGATAAAAAGTATCCTATGTCCTTCCCCATGATATAATCTATCTCCATGCCAAATTTCATTACGATCCGTTCAGCCGTTTAGTCGTGAAAAGGTAACAAACAAACAAACAAACATACAAACAAACAGAGTTACTTTCGCATTTATAATATTAGTAAAGTATAAAGTATGGATAGTATATATAGTATATATAGTATATAGTATGGATTCAGAGACCATTTTTTGGTACTGTATTTCACGAACTTTAACGAAACTCCTTTTAAATACACGGTTCCTGCGGGATACAATTGTTACGCTATCACCTAAGAACCGTACATTTTTCCTAGGTAAAAATTTGCTTATGTCATTATCTGATCCCTAAACTACCTACCACTATGCAAAAAAAAACATGTCGGTCGCTTGCTCTGTCAAAATCAAAAACAACCCTATTCCACGGGAACGGTACATTATTCCGGGATAAAAAGCAACAAAGTGCTACTCCAGACTATAATCTATTTCATGCAGAGCCGTTCAGACGTTCTGCCGTGATTGAGTAACAAACATAAATCAATCCAAACTTTCGCAGTAGGATATATACATTTAGGTATGTATAGTTATAGTCATTCAAATAAATTAACATTAAAAATCATCCCACAGGAACACATTACTGGGATAAAAAGTATCCTATGTCCTTCCCCATGATATAATCTATCTCCATGCCAAATTTCATTACGATCCGTTCAGCCGTTTAGTCGTGAAAAGGTAACAAACAAACAAACAAACATACAAACAAACAGAGTTACTTTCGCATTTATAATATTAGTATGGATGTATATACCTTCGCAGGCTCTTATGAAAAGTCTGACTCTAATACTTTAATACCGGTTTGGAAGGTTGCATTTGCTGAGAAGAGCCGGCAATAAACTCAGCAATTACTCTATTTAAAACAAGCTTGAGAGAGGTAGAGCGTAGCGTTTATACGCTCAAAGAGCAGCTCGACTGGGGAAGTACCTCCACCTTACAGAATACCGCAGCCAAATAACTTTATGTTGTGTAAAGTTGTGTTCCTGCGCGTGAGTAAGATCGCCAGAGCTCATAGGGGAGGGGGGAAAGGTCGGTAACGCGTGAGCGATGCTTCGTGTGTTGCAAGCATCCATATGGCTACGGTAACCGCTTACCATCAGGCGGGCCGTATGCTTGTACACCGACTTAGTCGTGTAAAAAAAAAAGCTTAGATTCATTACATAATATACCTACATACATTCTAATCGCACTGACAACAATTGCGTGCCTCGCGGCAAAACTACAAAGTGTCTGAATCGATATTTAATAATAACTAGCAAACTTAAGCAGACCAGCCCCCACAAGCAGCACCTGAAAAAATTTCATCATTGTATTAAAACATATTCTGGAACAGTCTTCGCACACGAACGGTTATCTGATCCCGATCTAAGCGGAGTTTGTACTATGGAAACCAGATAACTGATATTACTACATTTACTACTTTTTTATACATAATTACACCCAGACTCAGGACATACAGGCATGATGCACACAAATGCATGTCCTGAATGGGAATCGAACCCACGATCTGCGGCGTCATAGGAGCACGCCAACTGGCCCGTGAATTATTTGATTTTCATATGATTATATTTGCAGAACCAAGAATCTACCATAAACAAATATGCAATAATTCACACGTTGGTATTTCCCCTAATATAACTGGTTAGAATGAACATAAACTCACACATGTGGTCTAACATCGCACTGGCATATGGTATATAAACCGTCCTGAAATTCGGCTCGACGCAACCCAACGTAATACACCAGTAATATTTTGTTCATACGTGGTACATGTGGGTAGGTACTTATGTAATTATTTCCTAAATATTTAGACGGTCGGTAGAGGTGAACCTTGGGCATAAAACTCCCTAAGTTATAGCCGGCCGGGTCCGTAATGGCAACGCTGTGGCAACCAAGTTGCGCGAATGTATTGCCTCACCGTTTTGTGGTTTTTTTATTAACCCCTTCTTGTTTTTACAACGGTTTGAAGGCGGGGTTTAATAATGAAACACAGTAAAATTTGGTGTTAAAAGAGATAGACGTAAAGAAAAGCTTCGAGCTGATGTGTTTCTGCTTGTATTATAAGTACACCGGTTGTTCTCGTGGGGTTATATTTTGACTGGATAAAAAGTTTTAGTAAGGTGTTTCTAGACGTGATTGAATAACGATCGTACATACAAATAATACATACAATATTAGTTGCAATGATATGAAAATGCAGGGTACCTAGTTTTTACTTTCGTATAATCTGACCGTAATGCCGTAAGTCCCATGCTGCTTTGTGAGAGAGTTGGATGTGACAGGCTTAGTGCTGAGAGAGTGTCTGAAACACAGGTCTGAAACTAATTTTTCGAATAAACTGGTCATGTAACAGAGATAGCTAAACGTTTCCAGACTGGAGCACGAACGAGTTAGCAATATTATGAATTTGTACAGTACCTTGCGTTGCGTACAGTATCTTGCGTAATGAGGACTACCGTATCTGCTGTTGCCACCAGTCAACGCCACTAGCGAGAGGCTCCTATCGCTGTCGAAAAAGTATATTTAGCGCATCAGGGCCAATATAATTGATGATGACCAAATAAATAAACTATTAATTATGCCTCAGTGTACCTCAGTCCCGTTTTCTTCAAAGGAAAGACAAATCTCACCTAAAACCAAACACACAGTGTGATTCGTAGATATTTCTGCCATAATTAATCAGGAATATCACAATTTTGCATCAAGCTTGAATAAATTAGTGAAAATCTCGCAAACAGTAAGTTCAGTAGGTACTTTTGACATTTCTAGAGACTCTCGCTAAACTAGCGCCTCTCGCGGATAATTATTACTACGTATAGCCTTGCTTGCCAAGCTACACTTGTTGTTGTAGAACGATAAACGAAATGCGTAAGGGCCGTGAAAATCACGGTGACTGCGAGAAAAATACTTCTAAAAGAGTTCTGATAGCGCTACGTGTTTCTACTGTCTGCCTAGACAACTAATTACTGTTTCAGCGGTAAAGATAACTTTAGTTGACTCTAAAAAATGGGACATAACATAACTCTTGCTTATGATAGCTTCTCTATACGTAGTCCCAATAGCTCAATGTCGAAACACATTTCGCACAACCTCTTTATTCAGGTCCTGTACAATTTAACTAAGCACCTATCTCGTCTATTTCGTATAAATAGATATCAGGCAACATCAAATACAACAGGCACATCGTAAAAACATCTCGAACCTCGGACTAAGCAGTGAGCTCGAAGCTCGGTACTCGGTTATGCATGGTCACACGCTTGCGGCCACCGGCCCATACCATAATGTGTTTGCTTTAACATGCTGCTGCCGGAATTTCGTCCCGCCCTAACTTCCGACAGCGCTGTTCACAAATTTTGCATTCTGTAACTTTATGTGACGCGCTGTCAAAATGTTACGTTTAGCTTTATTTTGTGTGTTGCTGGCAATTTGGTGATTGTTGGTGTATTATTAAACTGTTAAACAACTGTTTTAGACGTGTAGTTGAACGTTTTGCACTGCTTTTTAACCATTACCACAGCCATTACGTAGATATAATTTGTGTTCAGGCACAAGACTTGAGTATTGACTGTAGATTGAGCTATCATTTTCTAGCCTATAAGAAACGCTATTCAACTCGTGGGTTCAATTTTAATCCAGGAAAAACAAATGCTCATCAACACATTAATGGTACAGAGTCATAGTTATTGCAGATAATATAGAGACTGGTGTCTGATTTAGGTGAAACCTGTATTACAGATCACCAGGCATTCCCTCCGTGAGACCAACTAATTATTAACACATTTAGGTACCTATGTTATTTAAGAGTTTATTTTATCTTTTAAAGTTTATTTATTTGAGTGATAAGACTAAATGTGGATATACATTTATGTACCTATATATGGTATTTTTCTCATTAAGAAATTTAGGTTTCCTTAAATTATTGTAGAATATCCTTTTCAATTACGTTTATTTTATCATTTTAACATTTTTATAGGTTTTAATGTGAGTTTCGCTTATCCAATTGGCATTCCTTAATTTCGACCTAACTATATCGTATTATATAAATTAATAATACCTACTATTTTAATAAACTAAAAACCCAAGTTGCTTTTCAATTTGATCAGACGTCTTATAAAAGGATGGGCCTTGTGACAAAATAACAGTCACGCCAGCTTTCGTGTCAATTATACTTAATTCAAATTGAAATAAGGGACATTTCGCCTGAATGCTTAATTGGATTAGGTAAGGTTATTGATCTTATAACTGTCAATGTTGAGTTCTGGCCTAGCTATTTCATGACCATTAAAATTATTTGTAATTGGGTACTTTCCTGGGTAAAAAATATATAATTCTAATTAGTCAGTCAGAGAGATTATCAAAAAAAATTGACACGTATTTTTTTCCGTCAATCAATCAAAAAATGATGAAGATATAGCCCGTTAAAGTACCGCGTGACGTCACATATCATAAAAAAATGTATAATATATACATTTTTTTTTTTGAATACGTTTCCAATCCTTGTCCAATATATTTTGATAATCTAACTGACGGACTAAATATCATTTTTTAGGAAAGTAGCCAATGGTAATGGCAAAAATAATTTAGGCATAGGCCTAGGCCCTAGACTGCCTAAGACTGCCCTAGAGTATAAAAACTGGTGATTTTGAAATTTGTGATGCAAATATCATAGCATTCCTTTACTCGGGTGAAAGGATATAACGTATGTACTCGTATCTATGGAACTGCCTACGTCTCTAAAGATTGGCTTTAATATTTCCGTATTAATTACAACGGCATAGGTACATACTAAAAGTGTGCGTAAATCGTTGCTATAGGTTTGATTTTACTTCAACCCCCGTGAACTTTTTTTTTTTTTTTTTTTTTATACCACTAAGTTGGCAAACAAGCATACGGCCCGCCTGATGGTAAGCAGTTACCGTAGCCTATGGACGCTTGCAACACCAGGGGTATCACTCGCGCGTTGCCGACCCTGAAGAAATCTCTTCACGCCCTTTTTGAAGAACCCCATGCTGTACTCCATTGGGAAAACCACGGCGGGGAGCTCATTCCACAACCTGAGCGTCCGCGGAAGAAAGCTCCTTTGAGCCCGCACACTTTAGGAATTAATTGTTAGCCATTTGAAAATGAAGATAATTTCGACCAATTTCTGGGTCTAAAGTCAAAATCTAAATAATATTGTTATTTCTATGAATATTGTATAAAAAGCTTTGTATATTTATCGAAAGACATCTCACCCCACAAAAAAGTCCACACAAATCTTTAATAATAGATTGATTGAATTACCTAATAAATTTCTCTTTTATGCTCAACCCCGACGATAAAAAATGACCCCTGTGCCCAAACCCCATTTTGGACACTACAGCAATTTTTTTCAAAGCCCCACTGCATATTTGAACGTAACATTTTGTACTACAAATTGGATTTTTCAATTTGCATACTTTATTGCTCACAAATAGCAGAAGAATGGAGGACGTTTATCAAGATCGCTTCTCTTGTGATATCAAATTGTATTTCAATTATCAATATTGTATTAAAAATCAGACACCATGCGGCAAAAAGTAGTAGGTGAAGATATTTTTCCAGGGTAGCAAAGCGCGAGAGATTTTTTCTGGTGATGCATGCTATAAGCTAGGACGCAAGCTTGTTTGCTATCAAGTATAAATAAAAAACGGCCAAGTGCGAGTCAGACTCGCACACGGAGGGTTCCGTACAATATTAAATAACTCAACCTTGCTATGAAAAAAAAACGCAAAAAAAGACGTTTCTTGTATGGGCGCCCCCAATAATTTTATTTCCGTTTTATTATTTGTTGTTATAGCCGCCATAGAAACACATATTCTCGGGAAATTTCAGCTGTTTACCTAATACCGTTCATGAGACAGACGGACGGACGGACAGTGGAGTCTTAGTAATAGGATCCCGATTGACACTCTTCGGGTACAGAACCCTAAAAACTTCTGGTTTTGTTATGTAATCCTTTCACTATATGTCAATATTATGTTAAGAAATAAACAACCGGACACGATTCGCTCGCGTAGATCGCAACAAATAATACTAAAGCAACTTCACTTGGATCCCAAACATCATCCTCTGAGCGCTCTACAGAAGTGTAAGATAAAACAAAAAGAAATGGGGTTTGTTGTCCCGCTGAGATCAAAAGTACGGAATCCTTTTAAGGGCGCGAGACCCGAAACGACACCGTTTTGTCAAAACCTTTTCCGCTTTCCGCGTAAAGCTTGTAAAATTTTGATGCGTGCGGGAGTTACCACTTTAACCCACTTCTTGAATATTGTATGCATAAGTTACTTGAAGTTGAATTAAAAACTTTTTGCGTTGATAAATAATCTAAAATGATAATGGGTCGTACTGATATTAACCACTTAGAAGTTTTAAAGACATACATAAGACGTGCAGGGCGACTCGCCTCGCGATGGTAGACCCATCTTTTGATAGAGTGGTTTGAATAACCTAATAGTTAAACAACCTTTCAAAATAATTACCATAGTCTCAAATAATTTCAGTCTCGCATTTTTATAAGAGCATGTCATGAACCCATCAGCCATTTAATCCTTCGACCCTTGATAGGACAAACAAATCACGATTAAAGGGCCCAGTTCACTTTCATCTCATTAATGTCCGGCGCATTTAATTAAAATTCACCCTCCAACCTTATCTTCGTAGGGTTTTTCGATCTTGTTATTAGCACATTCCTTACGATTGTAAGTAAGGTTTGTTTCACCCCAACTAAGCAGTAAATTGTAAGAATATAAAGTGGGATGTTTTCATTTGTTAATCGTTTTGTGAATTTTGCATACCCCCGTTTTGATGGAAGAGGAGAAATGTAAATGAAGGCCGAAAAGAAAAGAAGTAAATTTTTTATTTTATTTACTACGCAACATCTATCATTACAGCAATCTCAATGCGATAGTGTTGCCTTACATCTAACAATAACAATATAAAATTACAAATAAACAAAAGTACCTAATACAATATGTACTAAATAATATAGTATATTATACCGACATTATTATATTTTATTAGTTTTGTAAACTGCGAATAATTTTTCATCGTACTGATTAAATTGAATATCCAAAAGTGTCACTCATGTCAACATTTACGTATAATATTATTTAAAAATTGAGGTCAGCATATAATCCACAGTTACATTTTGTGTGATTATGCGGGTCTGAGCAAGATTGATGACTGCGACTACCAGCGGATGGCTGGCCCGACTTAACCCAACTTACCCAACCAAATCCCGCAGATTATGAGGCATAAATAGCAATTCATTGCTGTCCTTCCAACACTACTGACTGTGGCAGTACGGTTAGTATATGAACTTAGATATCAAATTGACAACTATAGGTTATATCACAGAAATCGGAATAATAGCACATTATGATACATGTGTGCAAAGTTGGTTATTACACTCGAGGCGGTATTATTAAGATAAGGGAGCCGAGAGTGTATAATGATCAATGCACACGCGTGTCATTCGACGTTCAACACACTTGAGAGGAAAAAAGCAGACTGGTATTTTTTGAAGTAGATTTTTTGATCATAATCAACCACACAATGACATGTTAACAAATATGGCGCGCAGGTTTTTTTTTGACATCGATGCGCTGTTAAACTAACCTATGTCAAACAAATCAATTAAATTTAGGTACAATCTTAACATAATCGGGAATATACCTATCATAAAACTGCGGTAATGTAAAGTAAAAAGCACTAGTGCTAGTGCGTAATAAGCTGCATTATGATACTAAAAACGGTGCAATGAATGTCACTTTACGAGCAAGTGTGTTGAAAATAAGGTTATATTCATAGATTAACCGGTTTTACCTCGAACCCGAAGGATTTAATGTTTTCTGGGTAAAAAAAAGTATCCCATGTAATCCAGAACCTATTCTATCTATGTGCCATATTTCATCCAAATTTTGACGTTTGTCAACCATATATCCAAACTTTCCTAGTAAAAGTTGTTCAGCATGTCTAACCCAACATAGGTTTCGAAAATGCCATCTCGAAATCTCCACCCAGTATGTGCTGATCTACAAATCAAACAATCAAAAATTTTCAATTATACCTAGTTCGGTAGCAATATAGATACCCAAATCAAAACAAGTCGAGGAATTTTGGAACTGACATCGGTTTCCTTCATATGTATTGTGTGGGTTACTGGGAGGGAAGTAGGGGGAGTGGGATTACAAGGGCCGGCTCTTAAGCCTTACAAACGTAGCTCCAAATCGGCGTTATTTAGCATCGCGCCGTCGCGTCGGCCTAATTAAGGAATACCCTAACTTTTCTTGACATCGCAACTCAAGCATACGTGTGCCGGTTCTACGTAAACATATTGTTTGGACACTCGATAGGCAGAAAAGGATTAGGGGATTCACAGCAACTTTGTTACAAGTTTTCTGCTTTATCTTCGCGTAGATTTATTGAGGATCTTTGAATGTGTTATATTAAATTGTTCCTTTGTTATTTAGATATATATACCACAGACATATGAATATGCTTCGTATGTTTGTTATATATACCTACAACATTTTATTCTATGTATTTGTACTTATTTATTAAATAATCTTAGGTATACTCATTGTTAGGATTTCATAGTCAGAATAAAAAAGATATATACATTTTTTTTTTGAGTTCCGTACTCTTATTTTAACACTCCCGGACCGTGACCGTCCGTCCATATTCATATGTCTGTGGTCCGTCCTTATTCCGTTATTATCTCTGTATTATGCATTATATTCTGTGGTCTTGTCATAGAGTTATTTGCCGAGAACTTAGTACCTATCTAACGTAGAAACTAATGGTGCGAGCGTGCTTCGGAACGTCTGTTTGTTACCTTCACGTTACCTTTTCAAGATTACCTCTGAACCAATTGCGGTGTGAGGCACGCAGATAGCTTACAGTGTTGAGATCACAGAGTTGAGATGGACAAAGACAAGAGTACTTTTTATCCCCGGAACGCAGTCAAAACCGCTGAAAACAGCTAGTGTTCATATAAGACTGAAACCTTATGAGTGGAAGGAAAGAGTGAATATTATAAGAATACTTATATTGTGACACACAATAAAACAGTTGTATAAAAAAATACAAAATAAAATTATTGATAGATAACTCTTTAATGTATACATAGAAAAACAATTAACAAAAACAAAAGAAAGAGCACTACAAGTAGGTACATTTTAAACTAGCAAGATTTGTCAGGCCCACCTGGGGAGTCCATGCTGAAAACATTCAAATAATTTATAAACAAGTTATAGAGCCTATCGTGTCATACCCATGCAGCGTGCGTTTGGAGCACAGCCACCACCACCAATATATTAATTTCTGTACAATGGGCGGCCTTATCGCTAAGGAGCGATCTCTTCCATAGAACCTTTGGATGGAGAGGAATTACAATAATATGGTAAAAAGACAAACAAAATTTAACAAAAAAAGGTAAACATAAAGGGTGTTCCTATAAACTTTCGGAGACTACAAGAACTTTCGATTGAACGCGTTGCTAAATTTTTATTAGGGACGGAGTAACAAACTAGCGCCCTTTGTCCAAAACCGATCTCGGAGACCTTACCCGGCCCCGGGGGTGCGCTTAACCTATTTTCATTCTGTTATTTTTAGGATTCCGCAACGATACATGAAAAACATCAGCATTTAGATATTTTTCATGATAGTAAATTAAATTAATGTCGCAAACAACCATAATATTGTTCTGTACAATTCTGTGCAAAAAGACAATAAAATTATGGGTTTTTTAAAAATCGCGCATCTTTATTCTACCGATCTTTCATATGAAATAAATAGATACATACTTTTTGGCGGGAAGTTGCAGAGTGACGTAGCATTTTCATTTTTATTTTCATAAATTTGTGTATTTTGAGTTTTATTGTGTATTTTGGGTGGTATTTTACCCAATAAAGATCATCCATGTGCACCAGTGAAGTGAAATGAAATGAATTATGTGTATCGTGACTTTTCAATTTGTCTCATAATGTCCGTGTAGAGTTTTAGTACAATTACCACCATTGTAGTAAAACATGACTTTTATGGACGGTGACTGACTGAGGACTATAATGTGAAGTGATTTATTGTGACTGAAAACTATAATATAACTCGACACTGGCAGAAATGAGCCCTAATTTGGGCTTGGTTGCCAAAATTAAAAATAAGAAGAAGAAGATACATACTTATGCGTAGTAATAATAGCTCAATGACAGTGGCGTGCATTCCATATAGGCAAATAAGCAATGCCTACCTCATAAGATTCAATTCAATAATATTTTGATTCAATTAAACTACATAATCACTTTAAATAAAAATTCTAACCTAACATTCAATACGAAATTTCAAACTTTGCCGCGCAGGCACTCGCGAGTTCACCTCTCAAATTCACGGCAATTCACGCACACTAAAACGATTTCGGCATATTCATACACACACACACACTTCTTTAAGATAATACGACGAAAGCATAAATCACGCTTTTGCTATGCGTAGCATACTGACATTTGACATTCGCGATTTATGGACCAAAAGTAACCTTACCTACTCTGTTGTAAGTAAAGTAACCCATCCAAATTAAAAAGACTACAGCTACAACTACTTTACCAACATTAGAGCAACTCAAATATAACTTCGCAATTTATTTGTGTTGGTTTGTTTATGGTTTGGCTGGCATTGTATGCAATGTTGTTGTTATTTACTTATTTTGATTTTGCGAAGTGTATCTATGAAGTGTATTGTGTTTGTGTGTGAAATGAAGAAATTTTGTGGTGAAGATGCAAAATGTGTCGATAAATTATTCCTTTAGTCAGTTTTCGTTTGTTGAAAATAGTAGGTAACTTGCTGGGCTGCGTTCAGTAACTACACACCGGGCGACCGGTGCGATCGTCGGACGTCGTCCGACGATCGCACCACATACTATTGAACTGTTACTGAACGGTACGATGATCGTCGGGCGATCACACGGCGTTGTTACTGAACGCAGCCCTGTAGACCAACTCCAAAACATTCATGGATTTAAAACAAAGGTAACAATCTTAGACATTTTAACACATAATATTATGTTTATTATACACCTGGCTATCTGGGTGCTGTTATTCGAATCTATTATTCTGTTATTATGTATTTTGTTTGCTAATGAGTCATACCAAATGTGTGTGGAATGATACGCTGACCTAAACAATTTTACGAATCGGGTCAAAAAACATAATCTATCTAAGAGGCATATTTAGGCGTGTATGGTCATGATTTCTTCTGCCTACCTAGTCCGAAAACCAATGCACGCCACTGCTCAATGATACTAACTTAAATATTCAAATCTGCTACTTCTTCTTTAACTACGTAGGTCATTGTGCGATTAGACACTCCATACAAGAAATATACACAAGAAATATCCATACAATTCTGGTTCAATATAAAATAACTTTATAAAATCATAAATTAACAACACGGAACCGTCAATTACACAAATCTTACTCCACTTGTCGACATTTCTTGCTTTTATTTTCCCAAAACGATGCGGAGATAGCAGTGTGGGCGGCCACCGCGGTTTTCAATTTACGGCTTGCGCCAAACTCGCCGGTTTCTTTTTAATCTGTTTTGCTATTGACAGTGTTTAACGGTTACCAAATATTTTTGAGCCGTAGTTAGTATATATTTGTAAAGGGTTTGGTAGGTACCGGTTTTTTATATAAAGCGCTAAAACCGTGTACCTACCTACGCAATTAAATTTTCTCATACGAACTACAAGATTCGTTAAATTTTCATGAAAGAGTGATCATCTGCTTTTGGCACACGATACACTTTTCAGGCGGATGCGATGGTCCAATCCGATCCGATGGTATAAATTCACACCAGTGGTATATGCTGTAACCCACATAGCCAGAACAGAACTATATAAGAAAAAGGAAGCCTATGAAAAATCTTCCGTCTATGAAAGCTCAGTCGAGTTACCTACGTTCCTGAGCAAACGATCCACGGTGAATGGTCATTCAAAGTATTGTCTATAAAATCACAATTCGCAAATAAGTGTAAATTAAAAAATAAATATTAAAAAAAAACTTTTTAACCACTAGTTCATTGCATTGTTATCGAAACTAATCGTGTATGCAAAATTTCGGCTCAATCGGTTGGGGATAACTGTTTTGAAATTCAGTTGTAAGATCCGACAATATAACTAACAAAGCAAGTTAAAATATAAGCATGTAATAAACATATTTTGTCAGCAAATATAGGTTTCATGTCATGGAACAAGGGCTAAAGTTACGTAGTAACAACTATTTAGTCATCTGTGGCTAAAGTAAAAGAGAGGTAAGAGGTTTTAAGAGAGGTAGAGCGTAGCGTTAATTCGCTCAAAAGAGCAGCTCGACAGGGGAAGTACCTCCACCTTACAGAAGACCGCAGCCAAATAACTTTATGTTGTGTAAAGTTGTGTTCCTGCGCGTGAGTAGGGTCGCCAGAGCTCATAGGGGAAGGGGGAAAAGTCGGTAACGCGTGAGCGATGCTTCTTGTGTTGCAAGCGTCCATATGGCTACGGTAACCGCTTACCATCAGGCGGGCCGTATGCTTGTTTGCCGACTTAGTCGTATAAAAAAAAAAAAAAAAAAAAAAAAAGTAACTAACGTAGTTAGGTAAATAATATATATACGTCAAACAATAGCCAAAAAAAAAAGGAACCAAGACAGACAGCGACACATTTCCATAAATACCATAACCGCATTATTTCAATACAATTTTTTTCATTATACGAAGCAATTTTCCGTTTCGTCGGAGGAACGCCCGAGTAACTCAATAACAGACGACAAAAGGCATTTGAGTATAAAATTCGCCAATTATACGCAACCCGCTCAGTAGAACGCCAATATTCCAAACGGATCACAATTAAATACCCTCGGAGCCATTTCTTCAAAGTAAGGGGATGATTTTAATTTAAATCTGGCCCTCTGTTAAACACCATCCATATCTGTGCGATCGTTATTAGCACATTCGTTTAGTGAAGCATATTATACTTGTACAAAGGGTTGGTTGAAAACCACACGATTGGCCCTTTTGCACACTAATCGCATTTAGTTTTGAGAATGTGAAGTGAATCAAAGAAGGTACATTTATAGTCCTTTATAAGTAGGGATAACTCGTTGTCCTAGCTACAGGAATGCTCTAGCAACTATTATAGCTATGACAAATTAAATCAAATAAAAAGTGGACTTACAGGAAGATGTTCGTAATGAGTAATCAAGTCTATTTATGACGTACGGAGAAAAAAGTTGATGTTGAGATTCCTATTTCAGACTACAGATAAATGTTATTGAATATCTCATCATCATCATCATATCAGCCTATGGATGTTCACTGCTGAACATAGGCCTCCCCCATTGACTTCCACTTCGAACGGTTCTGGGCCGCTTGCATCCAGCGGCGCCCAGCGACTCTGACCAGGTCGTCGGTCCACCTCACGTCCACCTGGTGGGAGGTCGTCCCGCTCGGCGCGCACCAGTACGTGGTCGCCACTCGAGAACCTTTCTTCCCCATCGGTTATCGGCTCTTCGAGTGATGTGGCCTGCCCATTGCCACTTCAGCTTACTAACTCTACCAGCTATGTCCGTCGTTTTTGTACTACGAATGTTCTCATTTCGGAGCGAAATTGTACCTACTAAAAATAAATGAATGATATGAATCCTTTACTATGGTATTAGGTACTCAGTGGTTTTGATGATTGATGACAGCTAGACTTCAACTTGAGAGACTAGGTACCAATACCTAATTGTCACAATTCACTGAGCACATCTCCTGCCACTCTTAGTAATGGTCTACACACGCATTTCGATAGGAATTTTACATGACGTGGTATTTCACCGTTAAAATGTTTTATGTTTTTTATCATAGATTTGGCTCACCGCTTACCATAAATAAGGAAGTAACTTCTCAAATATTTACGACACCAGCATCCCGTCCATATTTATGGTAAATCACCTAAAAGTGCAAAAACCCACAAAGAAAATTCAATTGTAAACACAAACATTTCGCCTTGGAAACATTCTAAAGCACTTTAACGTTATTATCCCAAGACATCAAGTCACATTAAATTCTTTATTCATTTTATTTTTGTACGGGGTCAGGCCCGCGACCGGAATTCCTGCAATGCCTTTGATCTAAGCCAAACGAGAAAAAAAAACATGGACGAAAATGCACTTCAGCTGTCTTCATAAAGGGGGGAAAATATAATTTATTCACGAGATAATTTTCTCCTCCCTTTTATGGATAGACGTCGTTTGAAGTAGGGTGGCCATGAATGAATGTTTGCATTGAGCCGGGCTTAGGCTTTGCTCGAGAGGACTCTGTCTTGTCTATCCGAAGCTATTTGTCATGTATCCCTACGTGTCTACAAGTTTAGTTGCAACAAAAGCTACTCCGCTGTGCTGAATTCTTAAGTTTTCTCTCTCCTGATGCCAGCACTAAATCCGCATGAAAATAGCTTGAAAGTCTAGTAAGTAAAAGTTATTTTAGTAGAAAGCTTTTATTGCTTTGTTCCTATACCAAAACGACTAGCTGACCTCGCTGTTTCACCGGGCGTGGGAATATAATACTGTCCTATGTTTATCGCCGTGATCATCCAAGCTAGGGACCTACTCCTCTGCTAAACTTCATCAAAATTGGTTGAGCTATGAAAACGTATAATCAGACACGACGGCACGCATTCAAACACGAGTCGTGTTTTTTTTCTGTTCCCATAGTATATAGTATACATTTTTAAGTACCATAGAATATTGAATTCCTTTCCGGAAAAATATTCATAAAATCTAAGTTTCGAGTATAACCGCATCAAAATCCATGCAGTGGTTTTTAAGTTATAAGCACAATACTTAACGTACAGACATAGAAACAGCGACACGTTGCGTTTATGTACTGTCCCTCGCAGTTTTACCCGCGTTCACTAGAGATCGTACGTTTTCCCTGGATAAAAAGTAGCTTTTTTAATCCAGAACATATATCTTTGTGCCAAATTTCATCCAAATCCGTTCAATAGTTTTGGCGTGAAAGAGTAACAAACATCTTCACACACATTTTTATAGTAGGATAATATCATCAGGAAAATAGATACTTACCTACCTATATTACATATTTGAATGGTAACATTTTACTTAATAGCGAATAATTATTTAGTTTATTCAAGATTCAAAACAAATTAACAATTCATAGAACAGTGAAAGTCCTCGAAAGAGGAGAATTACGTCAATTTACAATTTCCCACAAACAAGGAAACCCTGTTTACCTCAACCTCAAATTATAATTGACTGTAGCACGCACTCAGTGTTGAAGTGACCTCCAGCTCTTCGATAATTAAAGCCTTCAGAAGTTTGGTATTAATCAAGGATATCTTCTTGCAGATTTGAAATGAGAGGCTGAATGGGTATTGATAAAGGGTATTGATTCACTTGTTGTAAGCTAAATAAAGTAGGTAGGCTATCTACTTGAATCAACATTCTTCCTAAAAGTGAAAGAATTTTTCGGACCCGACGACGGGTAGTTCCAGGGATTAGCGCATTTTAGCAAACAAAAAAAAAACAATCAAACTCTTCATCCTTATTATGCCATAGATAAAATTTTCAGATTTTTACTAGTAATATCTACTAGTCCGTAAAATTATTAGGGCCTACTATTTTCTACGACTTCATGTGATAACTTTGCAAACGTCCAATAAGTCTGTATCATTACATCGATTTACATCCATAATTTGCACCTTCGATCTATGATATTAGATTAATTTTTGACTGATCATATATTCTTGAGTCATGAGTGAAGTGTAGGTAATTGTCGTTTTGTAAACTTGAGTAACTTGGCTGAAACAGTCATGATGGAACGGTAGTAAAGGTTTCTTGTTTAACTAAGGAACACTAAAAAACACAATCTCTATAAGTAAGTAGGATATTTGAATGAAATACTCTTCATATTCCCAAGAATTATATTTCACTTTGAATTGAGTGAAGCGACCATTTCGTCAGGAAAATCAGGACAACTTTGAAACATTCTTCATTAGGGAATTTCCTTTGCTGACTCGAGCAATTAATGAAAATACACTGTGTCATTCTATTCATAAAGTTGATCATTAAAATAATGAATCTTCGCTCCAGAAATTGTAAAGATTCTTTGCCTATTGAGTGTTGATCTTTTGACCTTAAAAACCGGACAAGTGCGTGTCGGAGTAGATTACAAGGGTTCCGTATCGCCATAACATAGATTTCATTTACAAACAAGACTTGTTTTTTTTTATTAAACTGTAAAGTAATAATAGTTTACCTAATTATATTTTTGCATTAGGTACTATAGAGCATGGACCATAAACATTAAATTATATTAGATTTTCGAAGATTATCGAGAAAATTTTATGCTTGTTAGGGTCTCCACTCTCCATACAAGCTACCTCTAAGAATGGATTGTTATTTTTTTTATTATTTCCCATAGTAAAGGCCAAACTATCTGTGAAAATGTGGCTACAGCTGCTACGGTTTAAATATGTCCTGTGACAGACGGACGGTACACGGCGTAGGCAGTAATAGAGTCCCATTGACACAATTTGAGTAGGTAATTGTTGCATTATAAATGTTGGGTACAAAAAATCCTTTTTTAATATCAATGACTTACCTATCAGACATAATAAAAATATTAGATAAGCACCTACCAATTATATTCTTTTAAATCGTTTGATTGCTGCATTGATTGAATAGGTGTTGCCTACATTTCTAGGCGCTATCGTGGAAATAAATACGTATGTACTTTGTGAAATTCAAACGTTTTTCTCTTAAACTATTGATTGAAATTATGAAATGCTGGCAGAATCTTTTAACATGTACCTACTATTAAGATTTGAGTAATATTTTAATCTATACAGTGCGAGAAAATATATTTTGAATTACACAAATTTAGGTATAGGTACTAGAGGTATTTAGGTAGAGTTAGTAAGCTGAAGTGGCAATGGGCAGGCCACATCGCTCGAAGAGCCGATAACCGATGGGGAAGGAAGGTTCTCGAGTGGCGACCACGTACTGGAAAGCGCCGAGCGGGACGACCTCCCACCAGGTGGACCGACGACCTGGTCAGAGTCGCTGGGCGCCGCTGGATGCAAGCGGCCCAGAACCGTTCGAAGTGGAAATCAATGGGGGAGGCCTATGTTCAGCAGTGGACATCCATGGGCTGATATGATGAGGTATAGGTACTTATTTATTATTTACATGAGGAAATAAAAATCTTTACGTAAGGAGAAATATATCTATTAAAAGTACATATATTAATATTGTTTTATATTAGTCTGTGAATCACATGCATCGGTAGTACACAGTTAATTTTGTTTCTAAATATTGCCAAAAATAAAGCATAGATAATTTTCTACATGACTGTCTATAAGTCGACTATTTCTACTATCTATTTGGCACAACATTGTACCCTGATTAATTCTACATTTATTTAACGCCAATCTACACATAATCTACTATATTAATTATGATCTTAATTATATCAAATTGACCCACTCCTGGATAAATTACTTTTCGCTCCAAAATATTAACACTGTGGCTGATTCTGTTGTTTACAACTTAACTAATTTTAGTCTCACTATGTCTCTTTCTAATAAAGAACATAAGAAAAGAATGTAAGAAATTTAGTCCTGTCAAATTAGTCGAATGCTTTTTTCAACATAAAGAACGATGGGTCATTTTATATGAAACGCGTCCCCAGAGTGTAGCACTATGAGCTATGGTGGAGATTGTTGGCCACATCGAGGGCATCATTTCATTGTATGACACCAAGTCTGGATTCCATGGGAAAAAAAAGATATTGACGGTTAGAGCAGACAAAATAATGTGTAACTTTGTTACCGTCCCGCAGTATTTGTATAACTTTTCTGGTTTAAAAGTATTATATATGCTAATGCAGAGTTTAATCTATCTTTGTGCTAAGTTTCACCCACATCTGATAAGCCATTTCGGCGTAATTTAATAACAAACATCGATAAAAACATAAGCATTTTTACTTACATTACTAGGATAAGGTAAAGATCTAAATATTATTATTTCTTTTTTTATTTGGCACAGCAAACAATGACACTCACATATTACCTACCTACTATATGACATTTTGTTTAATTGCCGTTCTTTAAGTGTAATCAGCCCCATGGGCAATGACTGACTGGATTATGGTAAATAGCAAAACATAAAAAATTTAAAATTTTAAAGAGAGGTAGAGCATAGCGTTTATTCGCTCAAAGAGCAGCTCGACTGGGGAAGTACCTCCACCTTACAGAATACCGCAGCCAAATAACTTTATGTTGAGTAAAGTTGTGTTCCTGCGCGTGAGTAAGGTCGCCAGAGCTCATAGGGGAGGGGGGAAAGGTCGGTAACGCGTGAGCGATGCTTCGTGTGTTGCAAGCGTCCATATGGCTACGGTAACCGCTTACCATCAGGCGGGCCGTATGCTTGTTTACCGACTTAGTCGTATAAAAAAAAAAAAAAAAAAAAAAAAAAAAAAAAAAAAAAAGAGAACTTGAAGATGACTAAAAACTGAATATGGTTTAAAATATGAATTTGGTTAGTGAAAGTCATATTTTTGTTATGCCATATCGTTAATGATAACCGAAGACACGTACATAAAGTAGGTACCTACTTTGTATCCCGGAAACACATGTAAAATCCCGAGGTACAAATTAATAGTATACTTTAACGTTATTAATGCGAAAGATAGTTTTTTTTATATCACTAAGGCAGCAAACAAACATACGCCCCGCCTGATGGTAAGCGGTTACCATAGCGGTTACCGTACCCTATATAGACGCTTGTAACACCTAGGGTAATACGCACGTTGCTGACCCTGCAAAAATCTCTTCACACCTTTGGAAAACCTCGGTGGGGCGCTCATTCTACAGGCTGAGCGTCCGCGGTAGTGAGCTCCATTGAAACCGCACAGTACGAAACTATTTCGGTTCCAATGTGTGACGTTGGACTCCCCGTCGATGGCGAGAGTTGCGATGGTAGAAGGTAGCCGTGGGCATCAGGTCAAAACATTCTTTAGAACACTGTCCGTTGTACAAGCGGTACAACACACATAAGGAGGCAGAGTCTCTTCTCAGACTAACGGGCTCTACACCGCTTGTGAGCTCGGGATCGTCGACAATTGTAATGCGAGAGTAGATCTGTCCGTTTGTTATGGTTTCACAGCTATGTTACTGGACCGATATCGATAAATATTAGCAGACAGATAGCATGGAACCTGGAAATTGACATACAGTTATTTTTGTCTTGAAAACGCGGTTGGTATCGCTGGTATTGAGTATTCTGTGCCGCAGGGCAGAGCTAATAATAACAAAAAACAATCATTACCAAAGGAACATTTTTGTAACTTCAAATGTGAATATCTTTTTTCTCCCATGGAATTCAGACTTGCAGTCATAGAATAAAATAATGTGCTCGACGAGACCTACAATTACCACTATAGCTCATCGTGCTACAGTCTGGGGACGTTATTACCCATTCTTCTTTAGTCGCCATCTATCGCGGTTACGTCTAAATACCCGCAAATGAAGACGGCAAAGAATAATTTGACAGCTTGAAATATGTTCTATCCTTTTTCAGTAATATTCGTAAGAAAGAGATGTGATGTGTGTGAGTAAAATTAGTTTACTGCGATTTACAAACAGAATCGGCACCACTGTAAGGAAATAGAAATACAATATTTATTCAGACTCTAATGCACGTAGATGCAATGCATGTTTGTAATTTGTACTTCAGTACCTACGCAACAAAAAACGTACACACGGCTACAGAGCAAGCTATACATTTCTAGTATAAGCTGACCTCCTATTGTACGGAAATCCTATACAATGCGAGATCAGCTTATACTGGAAATATATAGCTTGATGTGTAGCGATGTGTACTAACTAATATTTAAATCAATTATTTTATAACATACATAGATGGAGGGACCCTTTTGTATTCTAAACAAGTTTTTTTTTAAATAACGTACCTAATAGGTATTCTCTTGTACAACTAGTCCATATAATATTTAGGCCAATCTATGTTTAGGCTACATTAACGAACTTCGTTACACTCATATACCATCTAGTTTACACATACTTGGACCATTTCATATACCTATTATGATATTAAAACTATAACAATATATACTTAAACTAAACTTGATTTACATGCGAAATTATAACAATTAGGCATACATATATTATAAACATCGTTGTGTTATCATAATGACAATATTATATTTCCGTAATGTAAAAAAAATTATAGACAATCTTTTTTAGATATAGATCTAGTAAACAATATCGCAGTGGACTTTTTCTATAGTTCTGTGAAAATTCCGAGAACGCAAACGCGATTGTAAATGTTTACTAACGTTAATTACGTATTTCTGTGAAAATTTCGACTGCACCTATTACGGTTCATGCATACAGCCTACTGACAGACAGACGGACGGACAGCGTGGCTTAGTAATAGGGACCCGGTGGCACCCTTTGGGTACGGAACCCTAAAAAGAAAGAAAACTGTCTGATAGTGCAGTAAAACCAAATCAAAGAAATATTAGGCCACAATTAGGTAACGCTTTGATTAAGGATACATCCAGATAGAGTTTAGCAGCTGAGCACGCGTCGATAAAAATACGCTCTAACTGTTAGGGGCTAAATCAAATAAAAATGCAAAATAATGATCAATATTTAAATTTCTCCCGATTTTAATTGGAATATTTTAACAACTACTATAATTATGAACGTCATTACGACAAGCAGAATGACGCAGCGGGAGCGTAAACGTAGCTGTTACGCGCAGCAGCCTATAAAAGTTGGCCTGTTTTGTATATTAGTGTAGTATGGCGACGTTCTTTCTATGTATATTTATTTCTATGCATATGTGATAGAAAGGTAAAACAATAATTTCAGTACATATAAGTTGGCTTAGACCCAATAGTTTCGGAGAACAACATCAAAGTTTACAAAATTGTTCGTGGTTTCATTTGACTGCTCCCTATGCACCTGTATAGCTTTCGTTACAGCCTTCTCCTTAGACTTCTATACAATCAATAAGAGCATATCAGTATGTTGTGTATTCATTTCATAGGTGCCTTCACAGTGCCTATTCATCTCTATTGGCTTCAATAGCAAGTACTTAACGATAACTAAAATGAGTCCATGATTAAAATTTATAATAGCATAGAAATAGAAAAAATCGCTTCGATCTAAGCTAGTACAAAATTGTCTGAGCTACAATCTAGATACACAATATTTTCATCCATTCATAGTTTAGGATCAAATTCAATCTCATTTATTCAGTTGTACCAATTGTATAACAAACCCTTGAATGATTAGATCCTTCACTCATAACATCTATTAACTTCTTCCCTACTTTATAAAAATATTATATATAATGGTGCGTCCATGCTTGGCGAACCGAGCACGAGCCGAGCCACGAACGAGCACACTGCGAGCACGATTCGCGTAGCGTGGACGGGCTTGCGAACCTCGAACGAGCGCGATTGTTAGTTTTTTCACGTACAAAGGGATTCGCATCGTGCTCGTAGGCTCGTTCGTGGCTCGGCTCGTGCTCGATTCGCGTAGCATGGACGCACCATAATAATATTACAAACTTTAATTTATTTAATTGTAATAACTAGCTGAGTATTTGAATAAATATAATCCATAGACATTAAGGGAAGTCATGCACTTGTAGACTAGAATTTTTTTATTTATTTATTTATTTATTTATTACATAATCCACAGCTCTTAGAAAATAAATACATTTATCTTATTAAATACATCTTATAGCCAATTAAGGATTAACAATTTAATACCTTTACTTCTAATTAAAGTAAGTAAGAGACCAGTAAGTATCCGATTAGCAGAGTATTTATAGAAAACAAAAAATTTTATAATTAGATTGTGCATGAAATAATGGATTTATGTGTTTGTGAGTATGTGAGTGTGGGTGGGAGTGTGCAAGTGTAGGGGTGTGTGTGTGTAAGTGAGTATGAATGTGTGAGTTTTTGTATGTATTAATATATATTTAGCCACTTTTTTGTAATATGTCGGTAATGTACTTTTTGAAAGACGCTTTAGTACAGTGGAAAATATCCACGGAGTCAAATTCCTTGTTGTATGTACGTAATGTCCTTATTATAACAGAGTTGTGAGCGAAGTTAGTATGACTAAGTGGTGTGTGAAATAATCTAGTATGTCTAGTTCGGGTTGACGGCGCTTGAAGTTGAAGAAAGAGGGATGACAAAGCGGTGCTTTCAATACTGCCACTACACACGTTATGCAGGAACAGCATATCCAGTAGGGTACGCCTGTTCTCAAGAGACATGAGGTGGTGGTGCTTGCATGCAGTCGCATAGTCGTTGGCTTTGTAGTATGTACGGAAATTGAGAAGAATGTGCCTATGCATATTATAATGGGGCTATCGTTTCTGAGGCTCACCAGTTGGCGCCACTAGCGAGTAAGGTCCTATCGCTGTCGTTGAAAAAGTATTTGCTAACGCAGCAGGACCGATAATTGATGAATTATAAATGAAATATTATTTCAGTATGCCTCAGTGTTCGCAGTCCCGTTTTATTCCGAGAAACAGGACATACGCAGGCCCAGACCTATGGGGGGCAAACCGGGGCACATGCCCCGTGCGGCAGTTTATAAATCAAAAAAACTGGCTGTATAAAGCGCCTAGCATCCAGCGCACAGGTCCTATCGATCATTCATTTGATTTTAAAATTCCCAGTTGGATGTATCCATTTAAATAACTAACCATATAATGTTATGCATAAGGTTAGTTATTTAAATGGATACATATTTTTGTAACTTCAAATGTAAACACAATCAAAGACCTCGACTGTAATTTTTTTTTTACATATTATCTCAAACGCTTGCTAGGGGGCGCCACAATCAAGGTTCTGCACCAGTAAATATCGTAGATCCGGTGCTGGACATACGTGTTCGAAAGACAAAATTTGCCTAAAACAGCGACAATCATGAATAATTAGTGAAAACCCGCGATGAAAAGCTCGCAAACAGACGTTACAGTTACATTTGAAATATCTATATACTCTACACTAGAGCCTCGTGAGGAATACAAGCGAGATAGCCTCATTGCGTTAGTATGACCACAATCGGTAATCGTCATAATGTCATCAACTACAGGTCATGTGTGTGGTGGTGGGTGGTCACACGTAGCTTAGAAGGAACTGGGTTTCAGGTGTGAGTGATGGAACATACCAGAAAATGCATGACGGGTAGGTAACGCAAGTCCCCTACCACCGAAGTAACTTCCATGCATAGTGCGCTCGTTTTTTTTTATTTTTTATATATACCACTTAGGTGGCAAACAAGCATACGGCCCGCCTGATGGTAAGCGGTTACCGTAGCCTATGGACGCTTGCAACACCAGGGGTATCACGCGCGCGTTGCCGACCTGCAGAAATCTCTTCACACCCCTTTTGAAGAACCCCATGCTGTACTCCATTCTGAGCGTCCGCGGAAGGAAGCTCCTTTGAGCCCGCACAGTACGAAACAATTCAGGTTTCAATATGTGACGATGGACTCCCCGTCGATGGCGTGAATTGCGATGGTAGAAAGTAGCCGTGGGCATCATCTTAAACAATTCTTCAGAACACCGTCCATTGTACAAGCGGTAGAACACACATATACATAGACTAGCAGAACCCCGCGGTTGCACCCGCGTACGGTTTGAATTACAAATACAAATTCAAAAGCAAATACCAGGTATGTGTTTTTCTATTTGTATTTGCTTCTTTGGCCTCACTCCCGTGTTCAGATCGCTCCATCTGCCTTATTCTGTAATCTGTGAAAATCGGATTGAGATTTCAAACATGTGTCAAAATAAAATAAAAAAATTAAATCAAAAGTACTAAGGAGTATTTATATCAACTTCGATGCAAATCACCCCAAAAATAACTTTCTAACCCTTTTGGACCCCGTTAGGCGATGATTTTCAATAAAATACGAAACATGTCTTCCATCAATTCTGTTAAAGAAGTTTTATGCAAAATTTGAAGTAGATCGGACCAAGGAATCACGTTGTCCCATACAAACTTTGCCCCCGTTTTTCACCCCCTTAGGGGTAGAATTTCGGAAAATCCTTTCTTATCGGATGCCTACGTCATACAAAGAACACACCCTCCAAGTTTCAGGTCTCTACGATCAGCGGTTTAGGCTGTGCGTTGATCCGTCAGTCATTCAGGACAAAGCATTTTATATGTATAGATGATATATATATAGATCTATTCATATTCATTTATTTTTTAAAAGTGCTTCAATCTTCCACTTAAACCTATCTCTAAATATTACATCAAAGAACCTATCTATCTGCTACCATAAGAAATTCTGGGAATAGTGTTTTAGTTCTTGAGATAGGCACGTTCTAGCAGGGACCTAAACCGCTTAATACCAGTGACTGACATAATCTGATATTTTGGCACGAGATTCAGAACCCGCGTTGGTGGCCCTGCCAGGATGTGCCACACTATTTTGGTTATAATTGAATAAGTGATAAGAAAGAATTTCCTGTTTTAAAAAATTCACTAGTCAACTAAATATCATTAGCTAAGATAGTACACACGGCTACAGATCAAGCTATACATTTCTAGTATAAGCTGACCTCCCATTGTACGGAAATCGTATACAATGCGAGTTCAGCTTATACTGGAAATGTATAGCTTGATCGGTAGCCGTGTGTACAAATCCAATTGTTACAATATTGTTATGAGTTTTGTAAAAAATATTGCATTCTCTAATTTATGCAATACCTATTCTGTTGGGGCTTAGGCCATGTTTACGTTCCAAATTCAGACATACGAAATTAGAGGAGACTGTCTGAATATAGAGACTTTTTTTTTTAGGTTGTTTTGATTACGATGTCTATGGCTGTCAACATGTTGTAACAAATACATGCTACAGGCAGTCTCTTCCATTAAATTGACACTCAGTTTTGACGTCGTAATATAAAATACGACTATTATTCACATGCACTACATAACTATCGACAATAGTGCAATAACATCATTCTCACTAAAACTTGTTTTTACTTAACCCAAAAGATAAATATCGTACGCCCAATTTCCTCAAAGGTACCTCAGTTACCAACTTAGTACAATACCACCAACAAACGTCAAGCTTGATGCAGATTTGAAACATTTTCGCTTGTTAAGCCCACCTCACCCTTCGTTTTAAAGTGGTTTTAAAACCATTTATTCGTATGTGTAACCATTTGTTCTGAAAATTTTGTCTATAGTTTGACAAATCTAATACAATTTGACGTTCAAGAATGTCAAGGCAAAATTAACCGTATTGCGTCACAATAAGGTTTATCTGTTAAATCTATGGTAATTTATATAATAATAACAAATATAGATGAACCTTAATGTAAAAGAATAAGGACTACTTTTCTACGTATTTATAAACGCCGAAAGAGATACTCTTAGATTAGTTACACTGTAGCGCATTGTCCGTATAACAGGTGGAAATATCGAGATGGCATATTCTCGAAACCTATGTTGGGTTAGTCATGCTGATCAACTTTTACTATGGGACCAATAGCGAATTCTCAAAAAAAAAAACTTCTTTCCATAGTAAAGGTCAACCTTGCTCGATAATAATGTATGAAAAGTAATTTTTTTTTTTAGTATACATACAGTGTTGGTCCCTTAGTAAAAGTTGTTAAGCATGACTAACCAAACATAGGTTTCGAAAATATGCCATCCCGAAATCTCCACCCAGTATAATATTGAAAACAATGTAGTCACAGATTTAGATGTCAGCACACAAGATGTAGCCTCATAGTGGTAATTCTTGAAGTTTCTACATCAAATATTCACTGAATAAAATCTCCCGACGTCATCTCACAACAAAAACAAAACAAAAGTAAAATAAAAGCTTTACTTAACAAATAATAAACATAAATATAATAACACTTTCACTTATATTAGATTGCCTTCAAAGGCCGAGGAGGCAGAAGGCAAGCAAGTTGGAGCATCAGTCGTCCACATCGTCCTCATCGCTCATGTCTTCCTCGCTGGTGCAGTCGGCTTGTGAACACTGGGAGGTGCAACGTTCACACCAACATACAAACAGGTAGTTTTGGGCCAATTCCTGTTGGATTTAAAGCCATGTGAGTATTAAGGTGAACGCACACTTATCCGAGCCGAACGCGTCGAATTCAAAATTCAAAATTCAAAATCATTTATTCAAATAGACCTTCGCAGGCACTTATGAAAAGTCTGACTCTAATACTCTAATACCGGTTCGGAAGGTTGCATTTGCTGAGAAGAGCCGGCAATAAACTCAAAAATTACTCTTTTCAAAACAAACTTAGATTCATTACATAATATTTACATTCTAATCGCACTGAAAACAATTGCGTGCCCCGGCGCGGCGGCAAAATTACAAAGTAGACTAAATAAATATTTAATAAGTAAATAAATAGCAAACTTAAGCAGACCAGCCCCCACAAGCAGCACCTGTTCACAAGTATGACGCGTGTGGCAGCCATCGCCCTCCTCGCCATATTGGAGGGAAGTGAGCGACCCGTCACACGACGCCGCCGCAAACAAATCAAAATCAAGGGCGCCTGGCACACGTATCCGCACCGAAAGAATCGACCGCGCCGAAGAAGAAAAACCACTCGCGCGTTGCTCTGTCGTATGCAACTGATAGATTGCGAGTGCATCTGTCGAGTCGGCCGCATAAGCCGCGCCGAATCTGATGACGTTATTCGAATTTGTCTAGGAGTTTAGGGGTTCTTCCAGATTCGGACGATTCGACGCGGGCAAGTGTGTGAACTTTCAAAAGATTTCATATACAGAATTCTAAAATTCGTTTCGTTCGATGCGTTCGACGCGTTCGGTTCGGATGAGTGTGCGTTAACCTTTATTAATTAATTCAGCATGCGTGTCAAGATTCGCATGTTTGCAGGGATAGAAACTGCCGATAGCAATAACTCGAAGAATAAGGGATAGTCTCCTAAGAACAAATTCGTGTGGCTTCCTTCTTTAAGGTAGCCTTCACTGCTTTTCGCCAATCTTGAACTGAATTTCTTTGGGTTGTTAAACATTCGGCGTCGGTCGAAGTATGTCGATTTTCGATATAGTGTCGGACAATACAGTATTACATAACTAGGAATAAAAAGCTACATTCTACTCACTTTTTGCCTGGAATGCCTCGACCTTTGCAATGAGCATTCATCCAAATAGCTGATGCAGATCTCATCTCCGGGCATGATGGGTTTAACGGCTTTCAGTTGTATCCTATGGTTTCCGTATGGGAATGAGGACTCTGCATTTGGAGTGCAGTTGTGGTTGCAAGCACTTTGTAACTGGAAGAGTCCCGAGCCTTCAGTGTTCAGGAATGTGCCAGATTCTGTGGAATAAAAAAAAAAAATTATAAAAAAAAAAAAAAAAAACTAAGTAATATCCTTGTTTTATTTTAATATGTATAAAAAAAGCCCATCATGATAAGTGATAAAACCCATCTGTGACATATTTAATCTAATATAGTAGGCCATCATGGTGAAATTCAATAAAAAACAATCCTTTTTTTTTAAATTTTTTTTTTCAAAGAAGAATAAATATCCTGGGACATTCCTCACACACGGTCATCTGATCCCAAACTAAGCAGACCTTGTACTATGGAAACCAGATAACTGATATAATACATATACCTACTACTTTTTGTTTGTAAATACATACTTAATGTTACACATAGACTCAGGACATACAGACAAATGCATGTTCTGTGCGGGAATCGAACCCACGACCTGCGGCGCAATAAGAAGAATCTTTACCAGACTCTTAACCAACTGCGCCAACTGGCCCGTCAAATATACGCACAAACTTAACATAATATTAGTACAATTGAAATACAGTGCCATACAACATTATATTAAAAACTGGCCAAGTGCGAGTTGGACTCACACACGAAGGGTTCCGTAAAAACAGTTCTTCTATGGGCACCCTTTAATTTAAAGTTTTAAACTTACTATAAAAAAAAGAAGATTATCAATTCGACATATGAGAATATTGGAACTGCAATATATTCACATATGATAATCTATTAGGGCTTCCAAACAAATATACAAAATTTCATAGGTATATGTATGTTTGTCCAAGCACATCTTCGAAGATATTAATCGGATTTTAACTTTTTTTTTTTATTGGTTTACATTTACTTCAACTTAGGAAACAGTACAAGTTTCATCCAAATCGATTCAGTAGTTTTCAAGATATGGAAAAATATGTGTGACGGCCTGGCTTATTGATACGAGCTATGGGCTGTGCTACGGGTGTAGTGTCAAAAGAAAATCATATCAAAACCTTGGTTAAATTCTAGTGCATAAAAAAAACACTAAGAATAACGAAAAAAAGGTAAAAACTCTAATCTGATATATTTTGAAGTTGTTTTTTTTTTTTTATTATTATATATTTTGTTAAAGCATCATTAGAAATATACATTCCGTGAAAATTTCAACTGTCTTCCTATTACGGTTCATGAGATACAGTCCACTGACAGACAGACTCAGAGCCAAAGCTCAGTAATAGTTGGCCCTTTGGATATGGATCTCTAAAAATCAATATTTTGACCCACCTTCCTCCACATATTGATAAAGTTTATCAATAAACAGATCCAGTTGTGTCCTCTCATCATCAGACATGGTCAACTCAAGGACAGCATTCACCCACATTGCCAGTGGACTTGTCCCGATGCCTTGCCCGTTTGTGCCAACCAGTGCCATCAGGGAACAGAATCCTTCTGGTGTTAGAAACTGGAAAATGTAATTTGTTGGTTCAGCACACTCCATTCAAGAGACCATGTCAGTAATGGAGTACAGATATAAATTATTATAAGAAACTAGCTTTCCACCTCGCGGTTTCACTCGCGACACAGAAGTGACAGATAAACGTAGAAAGGTTGTCGCTCTCTTCATAAAGGCTTTTTATAGTGTTTGTACACTTGATTGTTTACTGTGTGTTATAAATAAAATAATAAAAAAAAAAACAAATATTATTCGGTGATACACAAAGTACATAATATTCAATGTGTTCTAAAATTTCAATTCAAATCTTCAGCGTTTATGCATGCTTGAATCAAATACATTCAATCATCCTCATTTCATTAATGAAGGCGAAAGTGAATGGAGCAGATACTCCACCATGACCCAACTGATATGGCTTACCGATGTACCTGCGCAGAAGATATATATTCAAAGCGCGGGAAATGCTATTGGTCGGCAGCCATGTGTGCGCAAGGGCGTGACTTGCGAGTGAGACGGAACTAACAGCTGCACTGTATTATGAACCTTATAGTGGTGATCTAAGGTTGATTGTAAGTTTTAAGTATTTTTTCGTTAATCTTCGGGCCATACTTTCTTATCTGTGCGACCGAAGATTCACGACGCGCCTTATCAGTTGGGTACTATGTACAGTAGTGGTCAAACTAATGTTAGTTTTCCAGCTGTCTCGTAGGCCTCCAACTAGCTTAACAACTATCACACCTAAGTGATAACCAAGACCAACGGTTTTATGAGCCTTCCAAAGCACGGAAAACGCTAGAGTTGAAATACGGGTAAACCGTGGTAACTAAGCTAATGCCTAATCATCCTACACCACGAGCGCTTCTCCTCATTTATAATATTATTGAAATGAGATAGTGATATTATAATAAACTAGATTATGTGCTGCTGTTTCACTTGTATACCCGAGGGATTCAGCACAATATTCTTCACTTCAGCCATGCGTAATTGACACAAATCACTTCAGCCATGCGTAATTGAGTCACAAACATTCCAACTTTCACATTTACCCTATAAATGAGTTGAAACAACAAAATTATCCCAACCTCACCTCCTGCACATATTCTCCGTTCACAACATTACTCGTCAATTCCCTCAACGTATTCAACTGATCTGTGAACTGCTCTCCAAGCAACTTATGCACTAACTCTGCGTCTTCGTTCACTGTCCGATGACAGAACTGTTTCACTTTAGCTGCAGCTGATGACGGGTCAGAGCTCTGTTGAATGTGGGCTAGTATACGGACTATTAGCATCACACTTGTAGTCTCCGGTGGATAGTGCATTTGTCTGAAAAAGTAATTAATTGAACTTACGGTTTGACATTATGAATCACATATGGACATATGTTGACCTTTCATATAACAACGTAAGGAGCATGCACAACAAAATCAAGCCTTTCCACCAAATGCTGCTTGACATATCCAATATTGATATAATTAGAAAATTATTATGTTGAACACACATATGGTGTTGACTATTTCTATAGTAGAAGCATTTCTATAGGTACAACTTGTACTCCTGGTACAGGTCGGTTAACGAAAGCTGGCACGTTCACAGTACTCATAAATTTGCAATCAGTCAAGTCTAATGGACGAATGCAAAAATAGACCACTCTATATTTATGAGCAGTAGCAAAAGCAAAGCAATAACTGTCTCCTTCATACTCATAAGCTTGACTTTGCGCGAGAGAGACGGTGTAAATGTGTTGAAACGTGCCAGCTTTAGTTAACCGACCTGTAAGGTCTCACTCAATTTATGGGGTAAAAATTACTCTTTATTTGCGGCATTTCTAAATTAAGCAATACAAAAATCATACTCACTTCCAAGCTTCCAACAGAATGGTAATAGGATGTTGTGCATCACTTGTATCATAACACAATATTCTATGATATGTACCAAATGCCCTTTGTTTACACACTTCTGAACAATATAGCGTGCTGCAATGATCACATGAGGTTATGTTCTCAATGTTTGTCTCGAAGCAATCGGAATGTGGTAAGACTATATCTGGCTTGCAGGAAAGACGTCTGACGTTTTGCTCTGGGGTTTCTAATGGCCTGAAATGATAAAATTACAAGATATGTTGCATTGCAATACTTTGCATGTTAAATGACTGTCATTGTAATGAACACCATAAATGAATTTCCTCCAATTGGGACTTGGTATGACGAAGACCATTGTAGGCCGTCATTGGATAAAATTAATGAATGGTGACAATTTATTATGACCACCAAAGTTACGCGGTTACGCAGAGCCTGGCAGTGTTTCAAAATTAAATAAGGGAGTCAGTTATTTTTAGTTGACATTCCATTTTAAAATTATCTTTATAAATTAATGTCCATTATGATTTTAATATACATTTAATTTAAATTTAAACTGTTTGTGACTGCATAAAATACAATAAATTTTTTTTTTTTTTTTTTTTTCTTGTACTTTGTATCTGCGATCAGTCGCTTGACTATAATCAGATTCGTTGCGTGATTATGATGTTGTAGAGTGTTAAGGCCATCGCCTTTTACTCTTTAGTCTGGGAGAACTTCGGCCCGCTTAAGTATTTTTATTGTACCCCTTAACAACAGTTCATTGGCAAGAGGGTTAGGGTGATTTATTAAGCGCTCTTTGTGACTTTTTTTATAGCGCTCAATTTCTTCTGTGACAGTTGGCATAGCCAAGTAATCATGGATTTCTGATACACGTGCATACCAGGGAGCACTTGTGATAGTTCGCAGAATGCTATTTTGAACTCTTTGTAGGCGCTGAATGTTTGACTTGCTAGCTGTGGACCATAGCTGAATCCCATAAAGCCAGATAGGTTTCAAAATTGAGCAATAAATCATGACTTTGTTATTGACTGACAGCGTAGACTGTCTTCCCAGCAACCATAGAAGGTTTCTAAAGCGGTTGTTTATATCATCTCGCTTGCGCTTTATATGATCCGCCCACGTGAGTCTACGATCCAAATAAAAGCCAAGATATTTTACGCAAGATGTTTCTGGTAGAAAATCCATACCCAGTTTGACAGGAGGACATGTATCTTTCCTGAGGGCAAATGTTATGTGATGTGATTTTGGTGCGCTAGCTTTTATACGCCATTTTGTTAACCATTTGTTTGTTACATCAAGTTGCTTTTGAAGGTAATAACTTGCTTGATTAGGTTCATTGCTACAGCATAGGAATGAGGCATCGTCAGCAAATGTAGCAACAGTAGCGTTTGGTGTTTGCGGTAAGTCACACGTGAATATATTATAGAGTGTGGGTCCAAGTACCGACCCTTGGGGTACTCCTGCTTTACACTCATGTATGGTTGATCTGGCTTCGCCATGTTTCACTTGGAAAGTTCTACCCGATAAGTATGATGCTACTATTGGAAACATAGAGTGCGGCAGAAACTTTTTTATCTTGCATAGAAGTCCTTTATGCCAAACCCGGTCAAATGCCTGCTGCACATCAAGAAATGCAGCTGAGCAGTAGTCCTTTCTTTCAAAAGCCTGTCTGACTGTATGGTAGACTCTGTGGACTTGCTCCACTGTTGAGTGATGCTCCCGAAAACCAAACTGGTGTTGTGGTATTATATCCCTTTCGTTTAAGCTTTCGTTTAGTCTAGTCAGGAAAATCCTTTCCCATAATTTTGACAAGACTGGAGTTAAGCTGATTGGTCGATATGAGGTAGTAGCTTCAACTGGCTTTCCAGGTTTATGGATCATAATAATTTGGGATGATTTCCAAACTATAGGAAAGTGATTGGTCCGAAGTATTCCGTTAAATAATTGCGTAAGAAAGACAAGGCACTTCCTAGGAAGTTCTTTCAGCAGTTTAGGTGTGATCAGGTCAAATCCTGGGGCTTTTTTGGAGTCCATCTTCCTGATAGTTCTTGCGATTTCCCTTGGCGAGATTGGTCTTAAAGGAAGGCACAGTTGTATGTCCTGACTAAGGATTTCATCAATATCTGGATCTTCAGGGACATTTGTATCATTCGGAATAAAAACCGATGACAAGTGTTTTGCGAAAGCTTCTGCTTTTTCAGAGTCTGTTCTTGCCCACTTTGTTGTGTCCCGGATTGGAGGGAAGTACTGCTGGGGCTTTTTAAGGGTTTTTGTGGCCTTCCACAATGAATAGTCACCCCGGCTTGTAGGTGACATTTTTTCCAAGTTATGCTTTAGTGTTTTATTTGCGGAGTATGTAAGGGTATCCTTTAGATTTTTGATGGCACGATTGAGTAATGTCTTATCAGCTGCGCATCGTGAAGTTTGCCAAACCCTTCTTAGACGTCGTTTCACTGCAATTTTACGTTTAATATCTTGGGGAAGAGATAAACTTGGGTGCTTCTCTCGCAATTCCGGGGTGTTTGTCCAACCAGCGACCTGAATTAAATTGGTTACATAAATGCAAGCTTCATCAATCTCTTCAGGAGTTTTCAAAGGCATTCTTAGATAAATTTCATCTTCCAGGTACTGGCGGAATGAGCCCCAGTCAGTCTTAGAGTTGTAAAGGCTTTCTTTTTTTTCAGGGTTTATAATGGTAGCACTAACCACAAGAATTACTGGAGAATGGTCCGACGAACCGTCGAGACTAGAATCGATCGACGTGTAAAGGTGGCAAACGTTTTTGGTTACAAAAAAATCTAGTAGATCAGGTCGTTTGCGTGGATCACTAGGCCAATATGTAGGTTCCCCAGTTGACAAGGGTTGCAGATGGTTAAGGTCGATACTTTTCTTCAATTCACGGCCTCGTGTGGTTGTCAGGCGACATCCCCAACATATATTCTTAGCGTTCCAATCTCCTCCAGCTATGAAGTGATTGCCCAGCATTCTGAAGTAAGAATTAAACATTGTCTCGTTAATGGTATGCTTTGGTGGGCAGTACACGGCAGAAAGAGTAATGTCACCAGTGCGATGTGCCACTTTAACAGTAGTTGCCTGTAAGAATTCTTTTTCATATGGCTCAAGCAGATAATGAGTTATGTTTTGCTTTATTATTATGGCCGCACCAGCATGAGCTCCTCCATCAGGATGGGGTGTAAGGTATGAGCAATATCCTTGAATATTTATGGAGCTTTTTGTTGTAACGTGTGACTCAGAAATGAGAACAACGTCTAATTTGTTAGATATGATAAATGCCTCCAAGTCCTCTTTTTTTCCAGTAAGGCCATTGATGTTCCACGTTGCTATCCGTAAGCTGTTCATTTTGAAATTTTTGTTAACATTGTTGATATTAGCCCCACAAGGTTGCTAATTTGTTGTAATAATAGATCTATTTTCTCGCTTTGCTTTAGTAATAGGTTTTCTATGGCACTACATGGCTGTTGAGATATGGGGTTGGAGAGTTTTTCTTTAGTGGGCGGTCGTCCAGTAGTGGCTTCTGAGTAGCTTCTATCTCCACTAGGAAAGGTTCCCTGGGTAGTGACATTAGATTGTTGATTTCTTAGTTCATCTGCATCATTAGAGGAACCATAGTGAGTGTTGTTGCGGTTGGTTTGATGACGTGGTTTCTTGTTATAGGTAGCCGTTTTTCTTGCCATGATTTCTTTATAAACCTGACAGCCTTTGAAGTTTGCTGGGTGATCTAGCGAGCACAAAGCGCATTTTGCTGGGGTATTTCTATCCTTTTTTTTACATTCAGAAGTTTTATGCCCCTCTCCGCATTTTACACATCGGTAGGGCCTCATGCAGTTATTCTTCGAGTGTCCGTATTGTTGACAGCGTTGACATTGCACAAGTGTTGTAGATTTGCGAGCATCCTCCAATTTCACGCTTTGGTGGTATATATATTTAATGCCTTTAACATCTTTGTTATTAGTGTGAGGTTCTATATTCACGAAAAATGTTGAGGTGGGTGTTTTTTCGGGACCATACCGGGCGTTGATTATCTCTCCTCTTACTTTGTTACCAGTGGCTTCAATTTCATCTATTATAGCGCTGTGAGGAGTAGTAGGATGAAGATTTTTTATCACTATTCGATAGCTTTTGTTCTCCTTTCTGGTGAATGTGTGACCAATTAAACCATTTTCCCGAATAATATTTATAACTTTTTTATATTCTTCCGCAGTGTCAATAAGTATGCGCAGCATATTTTTGTTGACAATTCTGAACTTAAAGTGACTCTGGTCACAGCCGGCATTAATTAATTTGGTAAGCTCATTGACATCGTCTATTCCATATAAGATTATTGGTGGTGGTTTGCTCACTGTTTTTTGGTTCTGTGTATTATCATTGCCCTCGGTTGGGTCAAGTGGAAGGTCGCTGAAGCTGTTATTTATCTGAGTAGGTGGCGATTGAGAATTTTCTATTCTTCTTCTCTTGGTGTTTCGTGAGTATGGTATCCTTTGCCAAGGTGGAGGTTTTTGCGGATAATCTGTCGTAGCCTGGAGTTCTTGGCTCATAACAGTCTGTTCAGGTAGATCAGAGACCTTGGTGTTAGGGTCTTCCATTCTGAGCTGGTTGTCATTAGCAGTATCTCCAAGAGAGGAGGACCTTGTTCTGTGAAATAATCCAGGATGGAATGTTTGCTGTATAAGTGTTTTCTGGGTATTGTTTTTCTGTATGTTTGCAGTATTTAGTATATTATTGATTTCCATTTTTAATCCCACGAGTCGGGTCGATGTATACGGTCAATTTTGGGGTGACGCCCGTTCCCAAAATAAGGCATTAATTCAACGATGGTTCGCCTGGGCCATCGAAGTTGGTCGCTAATGATTGTATTTACCCATCAATCATTCATCCTTTTGGCGCGCACCACACCGTAGGATTGGGAGATTGTTTATAGAGGTTAACTTTCCTCGCAGTCCAAGTGGCGAAGCTCAGACCCCCGTTCCCGAATGACACAACTACAGGATTACGGTCTAGAGCCACCCTTTCGGGCAGCTTTCAGGTGTTCCTGAAGAGATTATAAACCTAAGCCAGTTACAGGCTCTCTTCGTTTTCTGCCAGCCCAGATGTTCGGCTGGGTGGTTAGTTTGATGACGGAGTTCATCATCTCCGGCCTTGTGGTCCGCGGGAGGTATTTTATTTCCCTCCTACCCTTCGAATCAGCACAACTGCAGGAGGTATACTGATTCGATGAGCATTCCCCGATCCGCCACCTTGGGGACGCGTTCTCTAGGGAGTGAGGCTACCCCGAGAAAATAAATACAATAAATATAAATTAAATCTACGTACTGGGTCCAAGACATTGGCATAGATCTTAATTTAAATTCACATGAATCCCTTATAGTATTTAAGGCTTCATGGCACACAAATGATGTCTCTCAGGCTATTTATCAATGCCAAGCCACATTATCAAACCACATTTTATCTGAAGAATGTCCCAGGAGATTGTTATTTATTAGCGGAAATGTCAAATGATTGCCTTATTGGCTTGCTTGGAACGAAAAATATCCAACCCTCAAGCCAAGCTTCCGGAAGCATCTTTGATGCCGGATCCACATTGCCACTTGATGCAAACTTCAAACTTCTACAAATACTTAGACAAGTTAAGTGAACCAAATACATGTATCCACACGCTTGCTGCGCTGTTGTATCTTAGATAAGCAAGCATGACGGATGACTAGCTTATATCAGCAAAAACATGTTTTTTAAATGTTTATGGAATGTGACCATAAGTATTTCTTTCCTGTTTTTAACTTCCATAACAGGCTTATTTAAAATTTCACTGATCCTTTGCATCAGAATCTTTTTCTGATCTTTTTGGTATACATCCATTGCAACCAAAATGCAGGGTTCCACTTTCTAGTATTCGAGGAAGTGTAAATTTCTTCGATAGATTAGTTTAAATCGTAGGCACGCAAATACTTGCCGAAAGCTTCCTTTTATTTGGGTACCAGAAACCGACAGCTCGGATCGGCGGCAAGCGCTTGCAAACCTTTTGTTAGCCAAGCCAAACACCCTATCTAAACGTTTGAATTTACAGATGCTTGAGGAGGTTTGGTAAACGTGCGGGCCCGGCATAAAGATAATTCACAAATCAAAATTATTAGGTTAGGTACCTCATGCAGTGATCACAGGCCAAATATCGGTATGCGGCGTTCCATGCGAATTGACAAGATACCAAGGGATCCTCCTCCAATATAATATCTCCCTTATCATACTTCTTAGTTGCAAACAGTCCTTTACCCTGTAAAATTGATTATTAACCATTAATTTCAATTCAGTTTTTTTTAAAGTTTGATTTTTTCAAACATCGCCACTAACCTTTTTACTGTTAGAGTTTCGAATTTCAATACCTTCCATTTTAATAACGTGATTATCACAGTACCAATTTACAGAGTTTTTAGAAAACTGTAGTAAATAATGGAAATTTGGATGTGAAATTGTGAACCGTAATTTTAGGTTATACATCAGTCAGTTTCTCACAGACAGCGTTGCCAGCAGGGTTGGATTTAGGAACGTTGAAAAATATAGCACAAAAAAATTAAAAGGATAGTATTTATAAAAAATTATAGTACACTTTCATTATTTTTAATTTCACTTATTAGTCATTAAAATCAACACCAATTATGGCAAAATTTACTCCTCTTCTAAGTTTATCAGTTCTTGAATATTACTATTAGTTATATCTTCATCTTTGGCATTTAATCTCATCAACATATCCTCAGTAGGAATAAAATCAGTACAATTCCCACTTTTACTACCGCTTTTGATAGCGTCACAAGATAATAATTTTTTTTGAATTTCGATTGGATTGAAGAAAAACTTTGATTGAATTTCGAATGGAATGGAAGGAACGAGATTAGTGGAAAGATAGAAGTGTACTGCGGAGGATAATCGGGGAATCCCCGGCCATCAACACAGAAAACATCGCAAGATCAGAATTCGGTCGGATACACGCACGGTCGAAATATTCATTTAACGTAAAACTAAAGGGCTGATTACACTGACCAACTTGCAGGGTCCGATTTGACATACATTGCTGGTTATCTTGAGTATTTTATTACAATGTACTCAGATAACCAACAATGTATGCCAAATCGGCCCCTGCAGGTTGGCCAATGTAATCGCCCCATAAGCATTCGGGAGCAAACTTTAAATTATAGTATTTTAGTGTACTATCCTTAGATGTGGATAGTATATAGTACAAAGGGCGAAATTATAGTATAAATACTATAATTATAGTACATAATCCAACCCTGGTTGCCAGCAGTTGCCAGAGTGACTTCCCAATGTATTATATTACTCTTTGGTGACTTCACAATAGGATACGCACAGCACCTAAGAATAGTACGAAACTTAACTTTTGAGTACGTAGTGACTAAAAAATTATTCGTTATTGCTCAGATAAAGTAAGTTTATTAAATTGCATTTTGTAAATAATATTTGCGCATCGAAACCGAAGGAAAGAACAAAACCAAATCAGTGACCCACAAAAAGTAACACAGAATGATGAATGATAGAACGAATCTTGGAATTGGAATGTGGAATAAAAATAAATTACAGTTAAAAAAAAAAAAAACAAAAATCACGGTTTAAAAAGCCCTGCACTAAAATGGTTAAATAATTTTATATTCTCTGTCTATCCCGTAAGGCTCTAAATGTAAGCAATTTTTATAATTTAAGTCTAATATTTGAATGAAAATGCGTGGGGTACTTTTCATTTTGTAATTCACGATATTTCTTCATAATAATGATAAGAAATTCTATTAGGTTTCAAGGAAAAACGCCCCACAATTTTCATTCTAATATCAAACTTAATTACAAAATTACAAAAATTGCTTACTTTAGACAGCAACAAGCCCAAATACGGCTAAGAAACATTGCTCCGCTATGGGATTCCTACCCTATGTCTCCATCATCATACCCTGAAAACCATTATGATTAAAGTGCATCTTACGAACATTCCAAGTAGCCCAAACATGGCTAAGAAACATTGCTCCATTATGGAGTTCAAGTACCTACCCTCCATCTCCATTATCAGACCTTGAGAACCGTATGCAGTCTACATCGAACAATTAACCCAAAGAAGCGCAATGATTTCCCACCGCCGACAACGCGCTTTGATTGGCTAAGCCAAGCACGCATGCACTCTGATTGGCCAAGCCAAGAACACACGCTGCAGTGATTGGTCCTTACTGTTCAAAATCAGTGACAAATCACTGACTAGTTTCGGAATCTGATTGCTTGGTATTACTACTCTAAGGGATTCTTCCTCGATGGCAGTCAAACTGCATTTCAAGACGATTCCAACAAGCCCAAACACTGCTAATATACGTAATTCCGTTATGGAGTTCCAGTGCCTACCTTCCGAATACATCATCAGATCAGCTCGATGGTACCAAATTATTGTATTGTCATCGGTACATGATCAGTGTGCAAAATTTCAGTTTAATCTGACGTTTGGAAGTTGATGAAAATTACGTTTAAAGATTCCATTACATACAAACATACAAGTAAAGCTAATAAAAGCATCGGGGTCGCTAGTTGTCATTTTATGCTGAAACTTGCTTGACAGAAATTAAAACTATTAAACTTTATTATTTTGATTTTTTTTATTATTATTATTTGGCTTAACAGTAAAATAGTACGCAAATTGGCGGGAGAGTACCCGAGAACGCTACCTAACGAAATAGTACGCAATGCGTACTAGTGCGTACCCTAATGGCAACGCACAGACAGACTCAATGGCTGCATTCCGAATTAATGCTATAATCGCTTTGAGCGTGCTTAATAAACCCGTACCGAATTGAATAATGACAGATTACGATGCTCCGTGAAACGTCATAGATGACGTCATGATATCCGCCATATTGCGCTCACACCGACCATGCGCTAAACTGATATCACCGTGAGCGCTGTCAAAAGTGACGGTTAATTATTATGTTTTCGGCAAAAAGTCTAATTAAGATTCTGGGTTTTCTATTTGGCAAAGATATGATTTTATGAGAGAAAAATAATAAAAGACGCGAATATTCCTTTTTGCGAGTTAAATTATAAAAGACATAAAGAGTCCTAGCGCATTGTTAATTAAGATTTTAATTATTTCTCAAAAGTTCTGTTTTGAATACTGTGAGCGCGATGACGGGCGTTCCGAATTGTTGACAGTTCTCAGCTGTCATTAACGTGATATCTAACTCGGTACGAAAATTATTGCTGTGAGCACTGTGAGCGATATTATTCAATTCGGAATGATGTTGAATTCCACACCCTGCGAAAACTTGTTACAATTTTTGGTGTCTGGAACATTTATAAAGTCGATTCTTTTTTTAGTTGCATCTCGGAGTTACCTAGTCTTTTTGAAGAACCTGCAGTAGCATCAGTACAATTTTGTTGCTGAAACCAAAATAAAACTGTTGGTTGGAGAAAACATAATAAGCGAGTTTGATTTCTGCTGATATTGGCTGTTATACGGCGTCTGTTTTCGAGGCGATGATAGATCAGTGGTAGTGACGACGAATGCCGAGACGAAGGTCCCGGGTTCGAATCCTACAATGAGCTTGAGCTTTCGATGAAGGAAAATATTGTACGGAAACCATGGTATAATGGTAGGATACTTTATAGTACCCGCCTGGCTGGCTACTACCCTCGAGGTGAAAATCTGTCGCCAAGCACCTAGCGATAGCACCTGTGTTCCGATTCTGACAGCTGCAGTTGAGAGCCAGTTCCTTTCTAGGCTTTGCTTACCACTTTCGGCTAGGTACATCATTACTGACCATGGTGAGATTGTAGTAAAACCTAAAACACAGGGCTATTCACGGAATTTTTTTTTTTAGTACGCTATATTATTTAAAAAATCTTTGTTATTTACTAACTATCTCCGGGCGTTGTTATCCAATGTCAGTTTAATTGCGGCCAATGTATTTTTTTTAAAGATTATCTTAATTCAGCCTCAAAAACGGTTAATGTGCAAAGTGCTCATGATATGTTTGATGTACCCTTCGGGGTAAACACAAGTCAGAATCAGAATCGAATGTTACATGAAAATTCTCAAGTTATTGCAATTAAAGCCTTGTTTGTGAAACGGGCGTCAATAAACACATAACTTTTAATAACGACCAAAATAGAGTTTTTTTAAAAGCTGCATATTCATGTTTATTATGAATAAAACTCATTATAACCTGATATTTTCTGTTTCAGAAATAAAAAACCTATGTTTTGAATATTGTTTGTTTTCATAAGTATGTAAATACCAAAACTATTTGAAATTAAAGTTAGATGGGCGTTAATCACCCACAGTACCTCACTATATGTAGCAACTAAAGTTCATAAGTGCCTTTCCAGGGCCAGGGGGCCAACCACAAACATCTTAAAACAATATTATTATAAACTTATTTGTCTTCTGTCCTCTTTTGACGCCGGATTTCAAAGAGGGACAAAAGACAAATGAGGTTATTTTAACCTTGTTTTAAGAGCCCCCAGGGTTTGGTAGGCCCCCAGGGCCTAAACTGAATAAATGACTTTTTGATTTGGTTACTATAAGTACCTACTTTGGTTATTACCTATTTAATTTATTTGATAGTTTTGATACTTACTACGGTTGAGACTAGAAAGTAACTGGGAGCCAATTCTCACCCACTCGAATTTGATCGCTCTCGCTTTATCGAGTGTACTGTGATATCTTTTAAAATACCGTTCCCCGCGGTTTCACTTGCGTTTTGGGTAACTTGAATCGTTTACGCAGCGCACGCAACGGAAGCCTTCAAATATGAATAATTTTCCCCGTTTTTGCAACATTTTCCACTGATGCTTCGCTCCCATTAGTCGCAACGTGATGTTATATAGCCTAAAGCCTTCCTCGATAAATGGACTATCCAACAAAAAAATATTTTTTCAATTCGAACCAGTAGTTCCTGAGATTAGCGCAAAGAGCAAACTTTATCTACATTAAATACCCGTCGTAACGTCGTAACTAACTTATTTAATAAGATAAGGATTAATTTAATATGGGTCAAAATAACTTCGAAATTCGACCATTGACTTTTTTTATAGGTTCTGTATATATAACATATATTATTGCTTATTATGTAATTGATACAAAATAATATATTATAAGTCAGTAGGAACTTTAAACTTTTCCACTTACCTATATTCAAGGTTTTCGTAACTGATTGATATACGAGCAAGTTACCTACACACTTAAAAATATTGTTAAATATATCATTCTAATAGGCCCTTGGGTGGGATTTCCGCATATTTGTTTTTAAGTTTTTCTACATATTTGTTTTTCCATTTAATTACTTGAATGTTTTTTATGTAGGAACATAATTACGTTATTTACATAGGTATCTATTACCTAATCGGTGTTTAGTCACGTCACATTATTCATAATAATTAAAAATGTACCTATCGACGAACTTTTACGTTTATTTATGGAAATAACTTCAAGCCGGTTGTTTTCACTAGTTTATATTTTTATAAATTAGTTGTAACTTTTGCTTTAAAAGCCTCCACTTGAGCTATAGTATCGAACATTGGCAGAGTCTTTGTTTCGGGTGTGAACGTTAAAATAATTGCTGCTATAGCTGCTGTTGAGGCAAACAAAAGTGATGGTAGCGCAGCGAGTTCTCTTGTCTGTAAATAAAGAACAACTGTTAATATTACGTCATTGTTAACTGACAAGATTCGAAGACGTTTTTTGTCGAGGGAAGAAACTAATCATTACAAAAAGATGTCTTACCAATAGTGGTGTTAGTGGTGCAAGCATACTTCCAATTCTGGCTGCTGTATTTCCCCAACCAAATAGTGATCCTCTTACACTTGTAGGGAATAACTCAAGACTGTATGTATATATTCCGGTAAAACAAATCACCACTCCAAGCTTTCCAAGTAGGAATAGTAATATTTTCAGCCAGATTATTGCTGCAATATAAAAGTTACGAGTTATTGAGATTTTAAAAAACCAGCACAATAAAGCAATTACATATCTGAAACACTTACATTCTGGGGAATAAGTTTGTGCAATCAAAGAAATAGCAGAAAACAAGTACCCGCACTGCAATGAAATTCTTCTGCCGTATTTGTTGAAGGTGTAATACGCAATCATCTCGCCAGGGAAAGATGTTAGTGATGCCAATATGAAATTTGTGTATTTATTTCCAGGTAAGAGTACAGAATGGACAACTAGACCGTAGTAAAGGAAACTTGAAGTAAAAAAGCAAAATGAAGTAACAGCCAAACGTGCCATCATCTCTTTTGAACTGAGTATAACCTTCATATTTTCTTTTTCTTTTTGATCTTGTACGTTGAACTTGATCCTTAGTTCATTGACATCAATATCATCTATTTCTTTAGCAGATACATTTATTTTGTTTAGTTTTGCTACGATTTTAAGTGTACTTTTTGCGTCGACCATTTTTCCGCGAAGCATTTGCCATCTGATACTTTCTTTTAGTAAAATTACATAGAATATAAATAGTATCATGGGCGCATAAACTATTATTAGTAATGATTTCCAATACTTCAAACCCATCGCAACGAAAGCGAATAATATTTCGCCAACATATATTGCGTAAGAAAATATAATTCCAGCCGTAACTCTTTTAGTTTCCCCACCAACTTCAATCACTGAAAAAAATATAATTAATTACAATTAATGAATAGCGAGTACCTAATAATATAAGTATTTCACATCCAAAAAAATAACATACATAATACAACCGCAACTGTATAGAGACCAGAAGAAATTAGAGATTCTAAAAACTCTACGGCAATATACGCATTATAATTCGTCAGGAATATCTTAATGAGGCCGATGCAACCACCAATTGAGCAAATTATTGTCGTCGGCTTCCTTCCAAGTCTAGAATAAGAAATAGAGATTACACTTAATACCGTTTAATTACTCATATATGTAATCAATAAATAATTTAAAGCATGACAAAAAACTCCTTACTTGTCCGCTAACCATCCAGTGAACATCATAGAAACAATCATTCCAGCATTGTGAATGCTGCCCACAAGGGTTGCTTTCCAGGACTGGCAGCCAAGGTTCAGCTGAAACAGTTTGAAACCTAATTAAACGGTGTAATAAAAGCTTTATTCCTATAAATTTTAGTTTGATTAATTCTCATATTGATAGGCTTTTGTTAGGCCACAATTCCACCATAGTAAGTGATGATGGGGCCGAAGCTGCACACAAAGAAAAGGGTGCTTCAAAGTACCTAACCACCGTGTGGTTCCAAAAGCTCAAAGGCGATTGGATTCGGACATTTCGGACTCAGACCCAAGACCTTGGGAACAACATTCGACGTCATTATTTATATTCAAGTAAGTAATCATAACATTATTGTTTACGGAACTATTTAAAAACATGCAAAAAGCTAAGGTAATTACTACCACCTATTTACTTTTGAACAAAATGTGAACAATTCTATGATACAAGCTATGCCAAAAAAAAGTAATTAAAGTAATACCATAATTGTTTTATACGAGAATAACAAACGCTTTAATAAAGACTTCTATATTTCTTCCCCTGTTTTTCATGGATTATTTCTGTTTGTAGGAGCTGGGGGGCCAACCACAAGCTCTTAAAACAATATTATTATAACCTTATTTGTCTTTTGTCCTGCTTTGACGCCGGATGTCCAAGAGGGACAAAAGACAAATAAGGTTATTTTTAAGAGCTTGTGGTAGGCCCCCAGTATTACGTAATATCTCAGGTAATATCTAACCAGTATATAATTGACTGAAATGAGTATAATGAATTTGACTTTAGTAGGATATACGCTTAGGTACCTACTATTCGTTTGCGATTCACACATTTCTTTATTGGGAATTTTTACGCAGGGATTCCAGCTGTATTTTGGCTGTATTGCTATTGCTATATGTGATAATATTCCAGTCAAAACTATAGATATACCATTTGACGTCATTACCACTTATATATAACATCATGTTGTTCGTAAACATAATGTTTGCTTGTTTACGAAAATACTGTGATAACTGAATAGTAAATTGTTCTGTAAAAAAAAATTTACTTACAAAAAGCCTTTGGTATTTAAATTAGCTACATTTTAACGCACTGTGTATCATGAAAAACGGAACCCTTATATATTCGTCATATCTGTCCGTCTGTCTGTCTGTCTGTCTGTCCGCTGTATGTCACAGCCACTTTTTTCCGAATCTATAAGAACTATAATGTTGAAACTTGGTAAGTAGATGTATTCTGTGAACCGCATTAAGATTTTCACACAAAAATAGAAAAAAAACAATAAATTTTGGGGGTTCCCCATTTATTATTATTATTTGGGGTTAAGTGGCTATTTCAAGTCTTTCCAGAGCTTGTATCACTGCGACCAGACTAGATCTATTGTGATCGCCACGTTAATTAAATTTCACTGCCAAGACCTGCAGCTATAATAAACTGCACAATATTCTTGGCAGGAATGGATTTTACTTCATCTAGGTGTAACAGGTGTTTCCCCAGATGTGTATTTCGTTTAGGCACAAGTGGACTGCAGTCACACAAGAGATGTAATGGTGTTTCATCTGCCTCACGGCAGAATCTGCAAAGCCTCGAGTCGTGAACGCTGATGGTGAACATATGTTTGTTCAATCCACAGTGCCCCGTTAAGGCTCTCACAAGTATGCGTAAGTTGTTTCTACTTAGAGATAATACCTCTATGGTAGACTTTTTATCAAAGGCCTTTATAAGTGCCTTGGAATGGTTCATTCCAGGAGCGTTTTTCCAGGAATCAATGGATGAGTTTACATATAGGTTCCTCATAATTAGTTTAGCCAGGCTTTTAGGTACACCACAAATTGGCTCGGGGCCATAAGGGATCCCATTAGCTCCAGCTTTAGCTAGTTCGTCAGCTTTTTCATTACCGACGATTCTAGTGTGTCCAGGAACCCACCGTAACACAACCCTGTTCTTTTCGCCCAGGTGGTTTAGTAGGTCCATGCAGTTTTTAACTAGCTTAGAGTTAATTGAATCGGAGGCCAGTGCTAAAAGAGCTGCCTGGCTGTCCGAGTGGATATAGATTGTATGGTTGACGTAGTCTTCCTGCAGGTTAGTGTCCGCACATTCAAGTATGGCGTGTACTTCTGCCTGGAATATAGAGGCGTATTTTCCAAGATTCAGCTTTTTGCTGATTTTTGGACGCTCTCCATAAATTCCACAGCCTACATCAGATCCTGATTTGGATCCATCGGTATACCACTTCAGGCTACCCTCCACCCACGTGACCTTGTCATCTAGCCAGTCGTCACGGGTGGGTATTTCAATTTCGTAATGCTTACGAAAATTATTCTGAGGGATCATCATGTCTGTGACCATGTTCAGAATAGGAATTTCCAGTACTGAATCCTGAAGGGAGTTTAGTGCCTGGGAGAGCCATTTCACTCCCACCTGTGCGTGAATCCTGTGCATGGTTGTCTTCGCCACCTTCTCTACATGTAGATGCAGGGGCGTCAGATCTAACATAGCATCAAGGGCCGCTCCAGGGGAGGTTGACATGGCTCCAGTTGCCATAATACAGGCGGTCCTTTGAATCCCGCCTAATAAGGCAATTGTTGTTTTTTGACTGACTTTTTTACTCCAAGCCACAGAGGCGTATGTTATCAACGGCCTCACAATGGTGGAGTATAGCCATAGCATCATTTGAGGCTTGAGTCCCCAACGTTGACCTGCCATTCTGCTACATATTCCTAAGGCGATTTTCGCCTTATGTATTATGTTAGCGACATGACTGTTCCAAGTCAGCTTCTGGTCGATGGTTACTCCCAGATACTTGACTTCCTTGGAAAACTGTACACTTTTGTTATTAAGTGTCGGCATGACTAGTTTATCTAGGCACCGTTTTCTAGTAAATGGTACCAGAACCGTCTTGTCGGCATTTACCGATAGTTGGTTTTCTTTGCACCATCTACTTACAGTATTGAGCGCTCTTTGCATAAGGTACGATATGGTACTTTGGCAGAATCCTCGAACAGTGATTACAAGGTCATCAGCGTAGCCTTGCACATCTATACGAAGTTCCGCCATCTTATATAAGAGTTGGTCAATGGTCAGTGTCCAAAGCAGGGGAGATAGTACTCCTCCTTGTGGACAGCCTCTCACTACAGATACTTCAAGAGAAGTGCCATGCAGTGATACGGTATTAGATCTATTGGAGAGCATGGCCTTAACCCATCGAACAGTGGTGGGGTCCACATTTTTATGTTCCAGTCCCCCAACCAGACTGCTAGTAGGGGTATTGTCAAAGGCTCCCTCAATATCTAGAAAAGCACATAAGGCAATTTCTTTGTCCTCTAACGCCTTCTCTACTCTGTCAACAAGGTTGAGCAGAGCAGTTTCAGTGGATTTTCCACTTTGATAGGCATGTTGAGTACAATGGATAGGATTCGTGGCTAGAACCATATCCCTAATATAGCTATCTATGATTTTTTCCATAGATTTAAGCAAGAAAGAAGTAAGGCTTATAGGTCTAAAGGACTTTGGTAAAGAGTAGTCCTTTTTACCAGCCTTAGGTATAAATAGTACTTTTACCCTGGTCCATGGTTCTGGAACCACCCCCAGGGCTAAACTAGCTCTAAATATTTTAATCAAGAAAGGAATAAGGATATCCAATCCTTTCTGTAGCAGAATAGGTTGGATACCGTCAGCCCCACTTGATTTATAAGGTTTGAAGGAGTTTACCGCCCATTTTACCTGTTGTGGTCTAATGATCTGCGCCGCCCTGCGCCAGTCCTCGTTATGAGGCCTTCTGCAGACGGGCATTACGGCATTTACTAGGCTCATAGCCTGAGCCCCAGGAAAATGGGCAGAAATTAACACCTCCAAGCTTTCCTTCTCGTTAGACGTGAAGGAGCCATCTGTCTTCCTGAGAAGACCTATTTGCCTAGGTTTTTCCTTGGCAAGAATTCTATGAATCCTAGCTCCTTGAGGCGTGTGTTTGACGTCCTCGCAGAACTTTCTCCAGGAAGCTCTCTTGGCCTTCCTTATTTCCTTATTATATTCTGTTAAGGCTTTCGTGTAGACCTCCCATTCCCGCGTCTTCTTAGCCTTATTAAATAGTCTCCTAGTTTTCTCCCTTAGTTTCCTAAGTTTTGCGCTCCACCAGGGGACTTTAGTTCTAGAAGTCTTTTCTTGTAGCGGGCAGCTATTCTCGAAGGCATTAGTGATGCCTTCAGAGACAATGACCGCCGCCATCTCAAGCTCTTCAGATGTTTTGATTCTCTTCGGACAGTCCTCCAGGTTCCGCCTTAGAATGTCTCTGTAGTCAGTCCAGGCGGTCTTCTTGGGGTTCCGATAAGTGATCGATTCATAGGCTAGCAAGCCTTTGATTTCGAAGCGGATATGTCGATGGTCTGACATTTCTGACGGGGGTTCCCCATACTTAGAACTGAAACTCATTTTTTTTTAAATAAAACCCATAAGTGTGGGTTGTCTATGGATAGGTCTTCAAAAATGATATTGAGGTTACTAATATAATTTTTTTCTAAACTGAATAGTTTGCGCGAGAGACACTTCCAAAGTGGTAAAATGTGTGTCCCCCCCCCCTGTAACTTCTAAAATAAGAGAATGATAAATCTATAAAAAATATATGATGTAGGTACATTACGATGCAAACTTCCACCGAAAATTGGTTTGAACGAAATCTAGTTAGTACTTTTTTTTAATACGTCATAAATTGAAATTCATATCAAATACTCAGGTCTATACTACCATTGACTCATATACCTACAGGTTTCTACGGAACCCTCGATGCGCGAGTCTGACTCGCACTTGGCCGGTTTTTATAATTAGTCCCAGGCGTCAAAAAATTACGTATTATTAAAACCATTAAATTGCTTCTATATTTTTACCATAAGTGCCTGCTGCCGTACTGTATCTTTTGGGCCCATAATAAGATTCCAGAATCATTTCTTAGGTACTAGCTTTCCACCCGAAGTCGTCGAATTAAAAACAATCCTTCCTTAGTGTATACAGTATACTTTCTACAAGAAATCTTTGTGCAATATTTCAAGTAGGTACCTAATTACGTAATTTTTATACTGTTTCTAATCAAAAATGTTCAAAACTCTTCACCATGCAAAAATGTTTGTGTGAGACAAAGAGTCGAATGATTAATGGACCCGTTATTGGAGCTATTTGGCTCGCTTCACGTTATAGGATAAGCCAAAGAATACCGCTTTACAAATCTTCACCTACAATAAATTACCATCCACATTTCAATAATCCATTTCCATTCAAATAAATCTTCTGGTATACAGAAACCACCAACCATTGTTACCAACTGTAATATCGTATTGTGTTATATGCTGTCCATTGTATATGTAATGTGCCTATTAGAAGAACATTAGTGTCATAATTTACATCAAATTTTATATTATTGATTATTACCTAACTATATATTAATATTTTATAATATGTAGTTTGTTTATTTACCTCAGCAACTATAGAATTATTGCTCTCATAAATCCATTCATGGCATTCTTCCAGCAGACTATCGAATGTTGTATTAGTGCAGGTTTGATTGGCTAAATTGTATGTATTGATGTCCACCGTTGGTCGTAAGCATTTTGTATCTGCATTTTCTGGCCACCAAGAGGGAGTATTTACTGTTGGATTCACATTTTCGCACTCTGGTACTCGACATCTGTGTAATTGTTAAAACATAGGTACGCTTCATGGAATGATGTTTTTATGAATTTTCACTAGGTGGCTGATAGTGTCCTATCGTTATGACATTTTTGCCTTTTCTTTTTTCCTTTGTTATGCAAAAGTCAGTTTCTTTTTTATAACTTAACGCCCAAATGGTATACTTATCAATCGTGAATAAATTTTGCAAGCAGCTAGCTATCGGTTACGCGTATGCGGTTTTTGTGATATGATTTTGGTAACTTAAAAACAATGTTTATCTTCATTTATTATTAGCGTTCTAACAAGCTTCAGACACGTTAATGTAACGCCACTTCATTTCATTGTTCAAATCAGTGTATAGAAGAATTTGAAGATGAGAAATTCCACAGATTTTAATCATAAATAACTCTAATTTTCATACAAAAATACGAGAAAAATCACGTAGGTAATAGGCACGATGAATTGATAAGCTCTATCTTTAATAAACTCAAATGGATGTATCAAATATCAATTGGCTCAATAAATAATTGTAAAACAAGTGGACATAATGTTTCAGTACTAATTTCTAACCCCTTTATTAATAAGGTGTAAGTCAGTCTCGGATCATCCAGGTACATTAGAAAGTGACGGATTTATTTTGATCCTAGGTATTACTATTTTAAGAGAGGTAGAGCATAGCGTTTATTCGCTCAAAGAGCAGCTCGACTGGGGAAGTACCTCCACCTTGCAGAATACCGCAGCCAAATAACTTTATGTTGTGTAAAGTTGTGTTCCTGCGCGTGAGTAAGGTCGCCAGAGCTCATAGGGGAAAGGTCGGTAACGCGTGAGCGATGCTTCGTGTATTGCAAGCGTCCATATGGCTACGGTAACCGCTTACCATCAGGTGGGCCGTATGCTTGATTACCGACTAAGTTGTATAAAAAAAAAAAAAAAAACTATACTTGACTTAAACCTTATTTATTCATAAGGGGGTAATGTTTATGTTATTACATAGTGTTTTATAAGTATTTGAAGTTATATGATTGGGTAAGCATGTATCATATAATTATAATAGCTACATAACACAGGGCTGCACCTGCAGTATAAAAAGGACAAGTTTATGCAGAATATTTATCATCTCTCGTACTATAAAACTATGATGTAGAACTATCTATGAAACGGGAGGTAAATGGTACTTTACGTCCCTAGGGGGTAAAATAATATGGGGGTAGTAGTAAGGGGGGTAAAATAATATAAATAATAATAAATATAATAAAAATAGGCGGTTTAATAATTAATATGATCGAAATATATTTTTTTTTTATTGGAGTCTCTCTATAGTTTGAATTTTATTATAAATGCAAACATGCATATTATACGGCATTTATTTTTTAAAGCGCCAAAGTTTCAACCAGCTTTTTTTTATAACTTTTCTCTATTAATCGATAAACCGAAATAAAAGTGAATGTGTGATTAAAAAACCAAAAAACCCGATAAAACTACCGCAACACAGAGTAAAGATACAGGATTGAACTACGGCACTTTAAAAAATAAATGCCGTATAATATGCATGTTTGCATTTATAATAAAATTCATACTATAGAGAGACTCCAATAAAAAAAATATATATTTCGATCATATTAATTATTAAACCCCCTATTTTTATTATATTTATTATTATTTATATTATTTTACCCCCCTTACTAAAAAATAAATGCCATGGGACGAAGAAATAATAACCGATCAAAAGCGAGTCAGACTTGCTCAATTAGATGTACTAAAAAAAGCAGAGTTAAGGGTTTTTTTTTATTTTTCCCTAAAAACAAACGCTTTCTGACCTTTAGTCGATAAGTTAAATTAAACTCTTGACTGTCTGAGTGTTGAGCATCTCTAATTCGTATTATTAAGATTAAACATTTGCTAGCTCCTAAAGTATATACATTTACCTAGATGACATAATGTGACAGACAAATTTTATCTCCACTGTATGCTCCGCATAATAAATGTTTTTTATTTGATATGGATTGATCCTACCTACGCAGAGTAAAGTTAAAAGGTAAAATATCTACCTACTTTTAATTTAATCCTTCGTTTACCGCAACTTTTACATTGTCTATATTATCCGCAGTTTTCCTGTAAATCTATTTCTACTATTTTTAACCAACTTCAAAAAGCAGGAGGCTTTCAGTATTTAGTCTAATACTCAAAGGGAGAAGGTTATCAATTCGAATGTTTATATGTTTTTTTTTATGTATGTTCGGGCATATAGACGAATTTTGATGAGATTCGGAGACAGACATCGGAAGTCTTAAAAAAAGATAGCAAATCAACCACGATTGCTGCTATCGCATAAATATTCATTGTTTACGCAAGCCTTTACACGCGAAAGTATTTAGTATATAAATACAAAAAATTCTAAAATAAATTAACTTTTTAACAAAAAAAACCGCCTTCAGATAAGAGTTATTTCTTACATTTTAGTGTACTTTGATGGCGTTCTGATTCTCATTTCATTCTCATCGCATTTTCTATTAAGTAATTAAATATTAAGTAGGTATTTATCAGATTTACCTATCACACGATTTTGGTGATAATTCACTTGCACTGTTTTTTTTTATTTATTATTCTTTCTAGGAAGTAAGTAGGTACTTATAACAAGTTACTGGGCTTATAAATCTATAAAGATACCTAAAAACATCCTCCAATATTTTATATTATTATTCATATACCTAATTAAGGGCCTGTTCTGACCAAGTTAAACGATGGCTACCATTTTCAGATGATAGGTACTTAATGAAATAAATATCAAAGTATTTAGATTAATAAAACATATTTATACTTCAGAATACTGATGATTCAATATTGCATAAGAATAACTAAATAATTAAAATAAAATAATAAATCTATAGAATTATCGAGACTAAATCTTTTTTTTAATGTAAAGTCGAGGACATAAATATGTATACAATTAGTAAAATTCAACAGCGGTTTCCTCTTAAACTACTGATTGAAATTATGAGATATTATAAAGGCAGAATCTTCTAACATATACTATTATGATTTGTGTAATAGCTGAACACTTAAATGTTAAACATGAGAGAAAATCGCTTTTGAATTTCAAAAAGTGTATACATATTTATGTCCTCGACTGTACCTAACTAGTTTTCAATATATTAACGTCGATAATTTTTTTTTTTTTAAATTCAGTACGCAAGTCAGTTTACCGAAGAAACCCCCATAAATATAAAAGCTCACCTGTAATTTATATCTTCAGCCACGAAAATATAGTTCACATGCGACATTGATACCCCTAAAAGAGGTAAACAAATAAAAACATACTGCAATAACTGATATTTGCCAAAATCTTCGAATTTATTAAATTCATCATTTTTTATCACTCCAACAGCTGTTGCAGTCATATCTAAAAATAATTAAATCACAAAAAAAAAGTCTAATTCAATAATAATACTTATTCGTAAAAAGAACGCGTTTATTCAAACGCTATGATTGTACTAATTCGAATCTCTGAAACAGCGAGTATAGCGATGTTTGTGTCCGTATGTAATATATTATGCATATACCTAAGGTAGGTTCATACGAACACTGGGAAATATCTAAATAATACTCTGTGATATTATACAGCCTATATTCATACGGGACTGGCTTTAAGTATAGTAACTGTTAATTTTTATATAATACAAAATAAATAGATTATTATATTTTTTTCAACACACTCGCTCGTGAAAATTAAACAACGTAAATTGAACAAAGCCTATCTTAAATGTTGATTTTATTTGTTTATTTTTAGTGTGATAACGTGAAGTGACATTTCGTTGTGAGATGATTTTTTGTCGTTGTGAGCCTATTATTGCAATTAAAGCCTTGTTTGTGAAACGGGCGTCAATAAACACATAACTTTTAATAACGACCAAAATAGAGTTTTTTTAAAAGCTGCATATTCATGTTTATTATGAATAAAACTCATTATAACCTGATATTTTCTGTTTCAGAAATAAAAAACCTATGTTTTGAATATTGTTTGTTTTCATAAGTATGTAAATACCAAAACTATTTGAAATTAAAGTTAGATGGGCGTTAATCACCCACAGTACCTCACTATATGTAGCAACTAAAGTTCATAAGTGCCTTTCCAGGGCCAGGGGGCCAACCACAAACATCTTAAAACAATATTATTATAAACTTATTTGTCTTCTGTCCTCTTTTGACGCCGGATTTCAAAGAGGGACAAAAGACAAATGAGGTTATTTTAACCTTGTTTTAAGAGCCCCCAGGGTTTGGTAGGCCCCCAGGGCCTAAACTGAATAAATGACTTTTTGATTTGGTTACTATAAGTACCTACTTTGGTTATTACCTATTTAATTTATTTGATAGTTTTGATACTTACTACGGTTGAGACTAGAAAGTAACTGGGAGCCAATTCTCACCCACTCGAATTTGATCGCTCTCGCTTTATCGAGTGTACTGTGATATCTTTTAAAATACCGTTCCCCGCGGTTTCACTTGCGTTTTGGGTAACTTGAATCGTTTACGCAGCGCACGCAACGGAAGCCTTCAAATATGAATAATTTTCCCCGTTTTTGCAACATTTTCCACTGATGCTTCGCTCCCATTAGTCGCAACGTGATGTTATATAGCCTAAAGCCTTCCTCGATAAATGGACTATCCAACAAAAAAATATTTTTTCAATTCGAACCAGTAGTTCCTGAGATTAGCGCAAAGAGCAAACTTTATCTACATTAAATACCCGTCGTAACGTCGTAACTAACTTATTTAATAAGATAAGGATTAATTTAATATGGGTCAAAATAACTTCGAAATTCGACCATTGACTTTTTTTATAGGTTCTGTATATATAACATATATTATTGCTTATTATGTAATTGATACAAAATAATATATTATAAGTCAGTAGGAACTTTAAACTTTTCCACTTACCTATATTCAAGGTTTTCGTAACTGATTGATATACGAGCAAGTTACCTACACACTTAAAAATATTGTTAAATATATCATTCTAATAGGCCCTTGGGTGGGATTTCCGCATATTTGTTTTTAAGTTTTTCTACATATTTGTTTTTCCATTTAATTACTTGAATGTTTTTTATGTAGGAACATAATTACGTTATTTACATAGGTATCTATTACCTAATCGGTGTTTAGTCACGTCACATTATTCATAATAATTAAAAATGTACCTATCGACGAACTTTTACGTTTATTTATGGAAATAACTTCAAGCCGGTTGTTTTCACTAGTTTATATTTTTATAAATTAGTTGTAACTTTTGCTTTAAAAGCCTCCACTTGAGCTATAGTATCGAACATTGGCAGAGTCTTTGTTTCGGGTGTGAACGTTAAAATAATTGCTGCTATAGCTGCTGTTGAGGCAAACAAAAGTGATGGTAGCGCAGCGAGTTCTCTTGTCTGTAAATAAAGAACAACTGTTAATATTACGTCATTGTTAACTGACAAGATTCGAAGACGTTTTTTGTCGAGGGAAGAAACTAATCATTACAAAAAGATGTCTTACCAATAGTGGTGTTAGTGGTGCAAGCATACTTCCAATTCTGGCTGCTGTATTTCCCCAACCAAATAGTGATCCTCTTACACTTGTAGGGAATAACTCAAGACTGTATGTATATATTCCGGTAAAACAAATCACCACTCCAAGCTTTCCAAGTAGGAATAGTAATATTTTCAGCCAGATTATTGCTGCAATATAAAAGTTACGAGTTATTGAGATTTTAAAAAACCAGCACAATAAAGCAATTACATATCTGAAACACTTACATTCTGGGGAATAAGTTTGTGCAATCAAAGAAATAGCAGAAAACAAGTACCCGCACTGCAATGAAATTCTTCTGCCGTATTTGTTGAAGGTGTAATACGCAATCATCTCGCCAGGGAAAGATGTTAGTGATGCCAATATGAAATTTGTGTATTTATTTCCAGGTAAGAGTACAGAATGGACAACTAGACCGTAGTAAAGGAAACTTGAAGTAAAAAAGCAAAATGAAGTAACAGCCAAACGTGCCATCATCTCTTTTGAACTGAGTATAACCTTCATATTTTCTTTTTCTTTTTGATCTTGTACGTTGAACTTGATCCTTAGTTCATTGACATCAATATCATCTATTTCTTTAGCAGATACATTTATTTTGTTTAGTTTTGCTACGATTTTAAGTGTACTTTTTGCGTCGACCATTTTTCCGCGAAGCATTTGCCATCTGATACTTTCTTTTAGTAAAATTACATAGAATATAAATAGTATCATGGGCGCATAAACTATTATTAGTAATGATTTCCAATACTTCAAACCCATCGCAACGAAAGCGAATAATATTTCGCCAACATATATTGCGTAAGAAAATATAATTCCAGCCGTAACTCTTTTAGTTTCCCCACCAACTTCAATCACTGAAAAAAATATAATTAATTACAATTAATGAATAGCGAGTACCTAATAATATAAGTATTTCACATCCAAAAAAATAACATACATAATACAACCGCAACTGTATAGAGACCAGAAGAAATTAGAGATTCTAAAAACTCTACGGCAATATACGCATTATAATTCGTCAGGAATATCTTAATGAGGCCGATGCAACCACCAATTGAGCAAATTATTGTCGTCGGCTTCCTTCCAAGTCTAGAATAAGAAATAGAGATTACACTTAATACCGTTTAATTACTCATATATGTAATCAATAAATAATTTAAAGCATGACAAAAAACTCCTTACTTGTCCGCTAACCATCCAGTGAACATCATAGAAACAATCATTCCAGCATTGTGAATGCTGCCCACAAGGGTTGCTTTCCAGGACTGGCAGCCAAGGTTCAGCTGAAACAGTTTGAAACCTAATTAAACGGTGTAATAAAAGCTTTATTCCTATAAATTTTAGTTTGATTAATTCTCATATTGATAGGCTTTTGTTAGGCCACAATTCCACCATAGTAAGTGATGATGGGGCCGAAGCTGCACACAAAGAAAAGGGTGCTTCAAAGTACCTAACCACCGTGTGGTTCCAAAAGCTCAAAGGCGATTGGATTCGGACATTTCGGACTCAGACCCAAGACCTTGGGAACAACATTCGACGTCATTATTTATATTCAAGTAAGTAATCATAACATTATTGTTTACGGAACTATTTAAAAACATGCAAAAAGCTAAGGTAATTACTACCACCTATTTACTTTTGAACAAAATGTGAACAATTCTATGATACAAGCTATGCCAAAAAAAAGTAATTAAAGTAATACCATAATTGTTTTATACGAGAATAACAAACGCTTTAATAAAGACTTCTATATTTCTTCCCCTGTTTTTCATGGATTATTTCTGTTTGTAGGAGCTGGGGGGCCAACCACAAGCTCTTAAAACAATATTATTATAACCTTATTTGTCTTTTGTCCTGCTTTGACGCCGGATGTCCAAGAGGGACAAAAGACAAATAAGGTTATTTTTAAGAGCTTGTGGTAGGCCCCCAGTATTACGTAATATCTCAGGTAATATCTAACCAGTATATAATTGACTGAAATGAGTATAATGAATTTGACTTTAGTAGGATATACGCTTAGGTACCTACTATTCGTTTGCGATTCACACATTTCTTTATTGGGAATTTTTACGCAGGGATTCCAGCTGTATTTTGGCTGTATTGCTATTGCTATATGTGATAATATTCCAGTCAAAACTATAGATATACCATTTGACGTCATTACCACTTATATATAACATCATGTTGTTCGTAAACATAATGTTTGCTTGTTTACGAAAATACTGTGATAACTGAATAGTAAATTGTTCTGTAAAAAAAAATTTACTTACAAAAAGCCTTTGGTATTTAAATTAGCTACATTTTAACGCACTGTGTATCATGAAAAACGGAACCCTTATATATTCGTCATATCTGTCCGTCTGTCTGTCTGTCTGTCTGTCCGCTGTATGTCACAGCCACTTTTTTCCGAATCTATAAGAACTATAATGTTGAAACTTGGTAAGTAGATGTATTCTGTGAACCGCATTAAGATTTTCACACAAAAATAGAAAAAAAACAATAAATTTTGGGGGTTCCCCATTTATTATTATTATTTGGGGTTAAGTGGCTATTTCAAGTCTTTCCAGAGCTTGTATCACTGCGACCAGACTAGATCTATTGTGATCGCCACGTTAATTAAATTTCACTGCCAAGACCTGCAGCTATAATAAACTGCACAATATTCTTGGCAGGAATGGATTTTACTTCATCTAGGTGTAACAGGTGTTTCCCCAGATGTGTATTTCGTTTAGGCACAAGTGGACTGCAGTCACACAAGAGATGTAATGGTGTTTCATCTGCCTCACGGCAGAATCTGCAAAGCCTCGAGTCGTGAACGCTGATGGTGAACATATGTTTGTTCAATCCACAGTGCCCCGTTAAGGCTCTCACAAGTATGCGTAAGTTGTTTCTACTTAGAGATAATACCTCTATGGTAGACTTTTTATCAAAGGCCTTTATAAGTGCCTTGGAATGGTTCATTCCAGGAGCGTTTTTCCAGGAATCAATGGATGAGTTTACATATAGGTTCCTCATAATTAGTTTAGCCAGGCTTTTAGGTACACCACAAATTGGCTCGGGGCCATAAGGGATCCCATTAGCTCCAGCTTTAGCTAGTTCGTCAGCTTTTTCATTACCGACGATTCTAGTGTGTCCAGGAACCCACCGTAACACAACCCTGTTCTTTTCGCCCAGGTGGTTTAGTAGGTCCATGCAGTTTTTAACTAGCTTAGAGTTAATTGAATCGGAGGCCAGTGCTAAAAGAGCTGCCTGGCTGTCCGAGTGGATATAGATTGTATGGTTGACGTAGTCTTCCTGCAGGTTAGTGTCCGCACATTCAAGTATGGCGTGTACTTCTGCCTGGAATATAGAGGCGTATTTTCCAAGATTCAGCTTTTTGCTGATTTTTGGACGCTCTCCATAAATTCCACAGCCTACATCAGATCCTGATTTGGATCCATCGGTATACCACTTCAGGCTACCCTCCACCCACGTGACCTTGTCATCTAGCCAGTCGTCACGGGTGGGTATTTCAATTTCGTAATGCTTACGAAAATTATTCTGAGGGATCATCATGTCTGTGACCATGTTCAGAATAGGAATTTCCAGTACTGAATCCTGAAGGGAGTTTAGTGCCTGGGAGAGCCATTTCACTCCCACCTGTGCGTGAATCCTGTGCATGGTTGTCTTCGCCACCTTCTCTACATGTAGATGCAGGGGCGTCAGATCTAACATAGCATCAAGGGCCGCTCCAGGGGAGGTTGACATGGCTCCAGTTGCCATAATACAGGCGGTCCTTTGAATCCCGCCTAATAAGGCAATTGTTGTTTTTTGACTGACTTTTTTACTCCAAGCCACAGAGGCGTATGTTATCAACGGCCTCACAATGGTGGAGTATAGCCATAGCATCATTTGAGGCTTGAGTCCCCAACGTTGACCTGCCATTCTGCTACATATTCCTAAGGCGATTTTCGCCTTATGTATTATGTTAGCGACATGACTGTTCCAAGTCAGCTTCTGGTCGATGGTTACTCCCAGATACTTGACTTCCTTGGAAAACTGTACACTTTTGTTATTAAGTGTCGGCATGACTAGTTTATCTAGGCACCGTTTTCTAGTAAATGGTACCAGAACCGTCTTGTCGGCATTTACCGATAGTTGGTTTTCTTTGCACCATCTACTTACAGTATTGAGCGCTCTTTGCATAAGGTACGATATGGTACTTTGGCAGAATCCTCGAACAGTGATTACAAGGTCATCAGCGTAGCCTTGCACATCTATACGAAGTTCCGCCATCTTATATAAGAGTTGGTCAATGGTCAGTGTCCAAAGCAGGGGAGATAGTACTCCTCCTTGTGGACAGCCTCTCACTACAGATACTTCAAGAGAAGTGCCATGCAGTGATACGGTATTAGATCTATTGGAGAGCATGGCCTTAACCCATCGAACAGTGGTGGGGTCCACATTTTTATGTTCCAGTCCCCCAACCAGACTGCTAGTAGGGGTATTGTCAAAGGCTCCCTCAATATCTAGAAAAGCACATAAGGCAATTTCTTTGTCCTCTAACGCCTTCTCTACTCTGTCAACAAGGTTGAGCAGAGCAGTTTCAGTGGATTTTCCACTTTGATAGGCATGTTGAGTACAATGGATAGGATTCGTGGCTAGAACCATATCCCTAATATAGCTATCTATGATTTTTTCCATAGATTTAAGCAAGAAAGAAGTAAGGCTTATAGGTCTAAAGGACTTTGGTAAAGAGTAGTCCTTTTTACCAGCCTTAGGTATAAATAGTACTTTTACCCTGGTCCATGGTTCTGGAACCACCCCCAGGGCTAAACTAGCTCTAAATATTTTAATCAAGAAAGGAATAAGGATATCCAATCCTTTCTGTAGCAGAATAGGTTGGATACCGTCAGCCCCACTTGATTTATAAGGTTTGAAGGAGTTTACCGCCCATTTTACCTGTTGTGGTCTAATGATCTGCGCCGCCCTGCGCCAGTCCTCGTTATGAGGCCTTCTGCAGACGGGCATTACGGCATTTACTAGGCTCATAGCCTGAGCCCCAGGAAAATGGGCAGAAATTAACACCTCCAAGCTTTCCTTCTCGTTAGACGTGAAGGAGCCATCTGTCTTCCTGAGAAGACCTATTTGCCTAGGTTTTTCCTTGGCAAGAATTCTATGAATCCTAGCTCCTTGAGGCGTGTGTTTGACGTCCTCGCAGAACTTTCTCCAGGAAGCTCTCTTGGCCTTCCTTATTTCCTTATTATATTCTGTTAAGGCTTTCGTGTAGACCTCCCATTCCCGCGTCTTCTTAGCCTTATTAAATAGTCTCCTAGTTTTCTCCCTTAGTTTCCTAAGTTTTGCGCTCCACCAGGGGACTTTAGTTCTAGAAGTCTTTTCTTGTAGCGGGCAGCTATTCTCGAAGGCATTAGTGATGCCTTCAGAGACAATGACCGCCGCCATCTCAAGCTCTTCAGATGTTTTGATTCTCTTCGGACAGTCCTCCAGGTTCCGCCTTAGAATGTCTCTGTAGTCAGTCCAGGCGGTCTTCTTGGGGTTCCGATAAGTGATCGATTCATAGGCTAGCAAGCCTTTGATTTCGAAGCGGATATGTCGATGGTCTGACATTTCTGACGGGGGTTCCCCATACTTAGAACTGAAACTCATTTTTTTTTAAATAAAACCCATAAGTGTGGGTTGTCTATGGATAGGTCTTCAAAAATGATATTGAGGTTACTAATATAATTTTTTTCTAAACTGAATAGTTTGCGCGAGAGACACTTCCAAAGTGGTAAAATGTGTGTCCCCCCCCCCTGTAACTTCTAAAATAAGAGAATGATAAATCTATAAAAAATATATGATGTAGGTACATTACGATGCAAACTTCCACCGAAAATTGGTTTGAACGAAATCTAGTTAGTACTTTTTTTTAATACGTCATAAATTGAAATTCATATCAAATACTCAGGTCTATACTACCATTGACTCATATACCTACAGGTTTCTACGGAACCCTCGATGCGCGAGTCTGACTCGCACTTGGCCGGTTTTTATAATTAGTCCCAGGCGTCAAAAAATTACGTATTATTAAAACCATTAAATTGCTTCTATATTTTTACCATAAGTGCCTGCTGCCGTACTGTATCTTTTGGGCCCATAATAAGATTCCAGAATCATTTCTTAGGTACTAGCTTTCCACCCGAAGTCGTCGAATTAAAAACAATCCTTCCTTAGTGTATACAGTATACTTTCTACAAGAAATCTTTGTGCAATATTTCAAGTAGGTACCTAATTACGTAATTTTTATACTGTTTCTAATCAAAAATGTTCAAAACTCTTCACCATGCAAAAATGTTTGTGTGAGACAAAGAGTCGAATGATTAATGGACCCGTTATTGGAGCTATTTGGCTCGCTTCACGTTATAGGATAAGCCAAAGAATACCGCTTTACAAATCTTCACCTACAATAAATTACCATCCACATTTCAATAATCCATTTCCATTCAAATAAATCTTCTGGTATACAGAAACCACCAACCATTGTTACCAACTGTAATATCGTATTGTGTTATATGCTGTCCATTGTATATGTAATGTGCCTATTAGAAGAACATTAGTGTCATAATTTACATCAAATTTTATATTATTGATTATTACCTAACTATATATTAATATTTTATAATATGTAGTTTGTTTATTTACCTCAGCAACTATAGAATTATTGCTCTCATAAATCCATTCATGGCATTCTTCCAGCAGACTATCGAATGTTGTATTAGTGCAGGTTTGATTGGCTAAATTGTATGTATTGATGTCCACCGTTGGTCGTAAGCATTTTGTATCTGCATTTTCTGGCCACCAAGAGGGAGTATTTACTGTTGGATTCACATTTTCGCACTCTGGTACTCGACATCTGTGTAATTGTTAAAACATAGGTACGCTTCATGGAATGATGTTTTTATGAATTTTCACTAGGTGGCTGATAGTGTCCTATCGTTATGACATTTTTGCCTTTTCTTTTTTCCTTTGTTATGCAAAAGTCAGTTTCTTTTTTATAACTTAACGCCCAAATGGTATACTTATCAATCGTGAATAAATTTTGCAAGCAGCTAGCTATCGGTTACGCGTATGCGGTTTTTGTGATATGATTTTGGTAACTTAAAAACAATGTTTATCTTCATTTATTATTAGCGTTCTAACAAGCTTCAGACACGTTAATGTAACGCCACTTCATTTCATTGTTCAAATCAGTGTATAGAAGAATTTGAAGATGAGAAATTCCACAGATTTTAATCATAAATAACTCTAATTTTCATACAAAAATATACGAGAAAAATCACGTAGGTAATAGGCACGATGAATTGATAAGCTCTATCTTTAATAAACTCAAATGGATGTATCAAATATCAATTGGCTCAATAAATAATTGTAAAACAAGTGGACATAATGTTTCAGTACTAATTTCTAACCCCTTTATTAATAAGGTGTAAGTCAGTCTCGGATCATCCAGGTACATTAGAAAGTGACGGATTTATTTTGATCCTAGGTATTACTATTTTAAGAGAGGTAGAGCATAGCGTTTATTCGCTCAAAGAGCAGCTCGACTGGGGAAGTACCTCCACCTTGCAGAATACCGCAGCCAAATAACTTTATGTTGTGTAAAGTTGTGTTCCTGCGCGTGAGTAAGGTCGCCAGAGCTCATAGGGGAAAGGTCGGTAACGCGTGAGCGATGCTTCGTGTATTGCAAGCGTCCATATGGCTACGGTAACCGCTTACCATCAGGTGGGCCGTATGCTTGATTACCGACTAAGTTGTATAAAAAAAAAAAAAAAACTATACTTGACTTAAACCTTATTTATTCATAAGGGGGTAATGTTTATGTTATTACATAGTGTTTTATAAGTATTTGAAGTTATATGATTGGGTAAGCATGTATCATATAATTATAATAGCTACATAACACAGGGCTGCACCTGCAGTATAAAAAGGACAAGTTTATGCAGAATATTTATCATCTCTCGTACTATAAAACTATGATGTAGAACTATCTATGAAACGGGAGGTAAATGGTACTTTACGTCCCTAGGGGGTAAAATAATATGGGGGTAGTAGTAAGGGGGGTAAAATAATATAAATAATAATAAATATAATAAAAATAGGCGGTTTAATAATTAATATGATCGAAATATATTTTTTTTTTATTGGAGTCTCTCTATAGTTTGAATTTTATTATAAATGCAAACATGCATATTATACGGCATTTATTTTTTAAAGCGCCAAAGTTTCAACCAGCTTTTTTTTATAACTTTTCTCTATTAATCGATAAACCGAAATAAAAGTGAATGTGTGATTAAAAAACCAAAAAACCCGATAAAACTACCGCAACACAGAGTAAAGATACAGGATTGAACTACGGCACTTTAAAAAATAAATGCCGTATAATATGCATGTTTGCATTTATAATAAAATTCATACTATAGAGAGACTCCAATAAAAAAAATATATATTTCGATCATATTAATTATTAAACCCCCTATTTTTATTATATTTATTATTATTTATATTATTTTACCCCCCTTACTAAAAAATAAATGCCATGGGACGAAGAAATAATAACCGATCAAAAGCGAGTCAGACTTGCTCAATTAGATGTACTAAAAAAAGCAGAGTTAAGGGTTTTTTTTTATTTTTCCCTAAAAACAAACGCTTTCTGACCTTTAGTCGATAAGTTAAATTAAACTCTTGACTGTCTGAGTGTTGAGCATCTCTAATTCGTATTATTAAGATTAAACATTTGCTAGCTCCTAAAGTATATACATTTACCTAGATGACATAATGTGACAGACAAATTTTATCTCCACTGTATGCTCCGCATAATAAATGTTTTTTATTTGATATGGATTGATCCTACCTACGCAGAGTAAAGTTAAAAGGTAAAATATCTACCTACTTTTAATTTAATCCTTCGTTTACCGCAACTTTTACATTGTCTATATTATCCGCAGTTTTCCTGTAAATCTATTTCTACTATTTTTAACCAACTTCAAAAAGCAGGAGGCTTTCAGTATTTAGTCTAATACTCAAAGGGAGAAGGTTATCAATTCGAATGTTTATATGTTTTTTTTTATGTATGTTCGGGCATATAGACGAATTTTGATGAGATTCGGAGACAGACATCGGAAGTCTTAAAAAAAGATAGCAAATCAACCACGATTGCTGCTATCGCATAAATATTCATTGTTTACGCAAGCCTTTACACGCGAAAGTATTTAGTATATAAATACAAAAAATTCTAAAATAAATTAACTTTTTAACAAAAAAAACCGCCTTCAGATAAGAGTTATTTCTTACTTTTTAGTGTACTTTGATGGCGTTCTGATTCTCATTTCATTCTCATCGCATTTTCTATTAAGTAATTAAATATTAAGTAGGTATTTATCAGATTTACCTATCACACGATTTTGGTGATAATTCACTTGCACTGTTTTTTTTTATTTATTATTCTTTCTAGGAAGTAAGTAGGTACTTATAACAAGTTACTGGGCTTATAAATCTATAAAGATACCTAAAAACATCCTCCAATATTTTATATTATTATTCATATACCTAATTAAGGGCCTGTTCTGACCAAGTTAAACGATGGCTACCATTTTCAGATGATAGGTACTTAATGAAATAAATATCAAAGTATTTAGATTAATAAAACATATTTATACTTCAGAATACTGATGATTCAATATTGCATAAGAATAACTAAATAATTAAAATAAAATAATAAATCTATAGAATTATCGAGACTAAATCTTTTTTTTAATGTAAAGTCGAGGACATAAATATGTATACAATTAGTAAAATTCAACAGCGGTTTCCTCTTAAACTACTGATTGAAATTATGAGATATTATAAAGGCAGAATCTTCTAACATATACTATTATGATTTGTGTAATAGCTGAACACTTAAATGTTAAACATGAGAGAAAATCGCTTTTGAATTTCAAAAAGTGTATACATATTTATGTCCTCGACTGTACCTAACTAGTTTTCAATATATTAACGTCGATAATTTTTTTTTTTTTAAATTCAGTACGCAAGTCAGTTTACCGAAGAAACCCCCATAAATATAAAAGCTCACCTGTAATTTATATCTTCAGCCACGAAAATATAGTTCACATGCGACATTGATACCCCTAAAAGAGGTAAACAAATAAAAACATACTGCAATAACTGATATTTGCCAAAATCTTCGAATTTATTAAATTCATCATTTTTTATCACTCCAACAGCTGTTGCAGTCATATCTAAAAATAATTAAATCACAAAAAAAAAGTTTAATTCAATAATAATACTTATTCGTAAAAAGAACGCGTTTATTCAAACGCTATGATTGTACTAATTCGAATCTCTGAAACAGCTAGTATAGCGATGTTTGTGTCCGTATGTAATATATTATGCATAATACCTAAGGTAGGTTCATACGAACACTAAATAATACTCTGTGATATTATACAACCTATATTCATACGGGACTGGCTTTAAGTATAGTAACTGTTAATTTTTATATAATACAAAATAAATAGATTATTATATTTTTTTCAACACACTCGCTCGTGAAGTGACATTTATTGTGCAGCTTATTACGCACTAGTACTTTTTACTTTACATTACCGCACAGTTTGATGATCCGATTATGATAAGTTTGTAACTCACTGCAAGTGGTGTGTAGACCAAGCATTCTTAATTTAAATGGGTAAAATAGTTTGACAGCTCACATCCGCGCCATATTTCTTAACGTTCTCATTGTGTGGTTGATTATTATCAAAAAATCTACACACAAAAAAACTGTTTTTTTCCTCGCAAGTGTGTTGAAAAACGTCGTATGACACGCGTGTGCATGATTATTACACTCTCGGCTCACTTATCGCGTCGAATGTTAATAACCAACTTTGCACACATGTATCATAATGTACTATTATTCCTAATTTAAATATTTTATAGGTATGGTCGATTTTATATGATTTTACTTATGAAATTATCTATGAAATAATTATTTAATAATTTACTCATAATAACTGTATTATAGAAATATCTAATGGAATCCAGACGTTTCACTTTTAAATCTCTTGTTACTTCATACTATCACACGCTTTAAACTTCCTCATGTTCTACCTTTTTCTTTTTTAACCGACTTCAAAAAAAGGAGGATGTTCTCAATTCGGTTGTATTTTTTTAATGTTTGTTACCTCATAACTCCGTCATTTATTAACCAATATGGAAAATATTTTTTTTTTCTTGAAGGACACTTCCCGTTTGGTCTCATTGTCCATCAGATCAGCAGTGCTATTCTGTAACGTTCATTTGCAAAATCACTTCTGAATCCGCGATGAGATTAGAATTTCATATTCTTAAACTGAGTGAGTTCGACACTAGCGCCACCGAGTGATGACGGAAGTGAGAAGAACTACGACAGGTGAGTATTTTGACGTTTTTCAATAGGATTTGGTATTCTGAAACGTAATTCACCCGCCAATTCAGTTGCGAGGTGAGTTGCGAGATGACTTTCGAGATGATTTATCTTTTACAGAATAGCATAGCAGGATTTGATTACTTCTTAGCGCACTTTGAAGTCGGTTTATGTTTTTGTAAAGCAGTCCAATTATTTTTCCTAGAGCTGTTATTTCATGCAATGACTATTAAATTTATCTTATTATACTGGGTGGAGATTTCTAGATGGCATATTTTCGTAACCTATGTTGGATTAGTCATGCTGAACAATTTATATTATGAGCCCAACACTGAATTCTCAATTTTTTTTTTAACTTTTCATACCTACTTTATGATCGAGCAAGGTTGACATTTTGTACAAAAAAATTGAGAATTCACTACGGGTCTCATAGTAAAAGTTGTTCAGCATGACTAACCCAACATAGGTTTAGAAAATATGCCAACTCGAAATCTCCACCCGTTATATTATTACGTATTAGTTTATTACCTTGGTTATGTAAGAATTAGGATTTAGTATCTGTTTTATTTAGGTTTTTAATATTTATTTATTTAAATGTTTTCTTAAGTGTTACACCTGCCATATTGTCATATATCCTGTGACCCAAAGGTTGTATGAGGCCGCCTGTTTTGTATCACTTCCTCTTGTATTGTATTGTTATGTTTCGTATGCATGTTACTATGTGGTATTCAAATAAAGAATATTTATCTTATCTTATGCAAAGAGAGTAGTTTATTCTTGAACTCTGGCATTTTATTTCCACTAAAATTTTCTTGAAAAAATCTGCGAATTACTTACCTAACCATAATTTGAACTAGGTACATTGTATAACGTAGAAAGTACCCTAGCTTTATTCTGAAAAAAAAAACGAATATCAGTTCATTATTATCCTAGGCTGGCTTGCCCAAAAAGAAACTAAATTATTTGCTTTAGATTTAGACCTGACACTACTCTCGAGTAGGTATAGTGTATTAACTATGCACTCCACGCGTACCTAATATATATACTATGTAGTTGTGAGTTTATCCTTATGGAAACCAATTTCTTGCATAATTTGATTACATCTGCCTCGTAGTCCTACATTAGGTGTATAGGTAGGGTGAAGGGTCCATAAGGTACCTACATAAAGTTCCTACCCAGGTACTACATTTACTACTATGTTATTTTTAAACTTCCTGTATTAGACATAGCTTCTATCGCGGGCCTTGAGCGTGGAGACCGAATCCAGAAATTCCGTAACGACATAGAACACATTATTATTTACAAAAAGTGTCGCGATACCACATGTCTAACTATTATAGTTATGCCACAATAAGTGTTTTTCTATTTTAAAAATTTAATTGATTTGCCGCCGCTAGAAAAGGCTCTTTATTTGTATTTTGGTATTAATCCTTATCAAAATAAATTACTTCATATTCAAGACTGCTTCAATACCTACCTTTATATAACATTTTGAATTATTCAATTCGGACATTCCATTCAAAAGATATCACGAGTTTAAAAATATAAGTATTAGCAGAAAAATCACGTCACTTGACCGATTCTTATGAAATTTTGCTTGCTGAACGCAGCGATATATTTATTAAAATAATCATGGCACAGTCAAAAAACAAATCATCGTGCCTAACTGGTAACTGCGTACTTCATCAAATTAAATTTAGGCACGCACGCACAGTAGACTTTATATTATTTGATAATGCATAGTTACTGCTATATATAGTAGGTATGTATAGTATACTATTTAATATTATGCTTTGTAGTACTGCTTTAAAAAAAAAGTTCCCTCCGATAACATTTAGATATTTAGGCATATCTCTGTTACTCCTAACTTCTTGTAAGTATTTCAAGACTATCAAGTTAGGCGATGATATAATAGCTTAGATTAGTAGCTATGCCAGAATCAACAAACAAACAGACACATTTTACATTAGAATTTATAGTATACATATATATAATATATTAATTCAATTTTAAATAACAGCATAATACGTTGTTTGTTTTTTGTATGTTAATGATGGTATCTCGATGTGATGTCGTCGTGAGGAAGGTCAATATCGGACTTTTACGAGCAAAGGCTTGTAATATTTGTTATCCTTCTTTTCTCTTACAGTCTGTGACATTAATACAGTGTACCTTTAACCAGTTTCAGAATTTTGCACAGTTCGTTTGAGACCAAATAGTGCCTCCATGCTACGCGAAATGAGCACGAGCAGAGCCACAAACGAACAGAATTCATTCGTTGCTTGCGATGTCAAGTGTGGACGTATGTACTTAAAGAGCCTACAACGAGTGCAATGCGAATCCCTGTGTTCTAACAATCGGGCGGAGCCGGAGCGCAGTCTCGTGCTCGCTTCTTGTAGCATGGATGCACCAAAAGAGATTTCAAAAAACTTTTTTATGACGTTGAACGCCATTTGACGGTCAACAGAGCGAGGCAATACTTCACATCGGGGCAAAGGTTGCAACTTTATAAGTCGCAGGTCCGGCCTCATATGGAGACTGCTGTCATCTATGGGCGGGAGCTCCTGGATACCAGCTTAGGACATTAGACTCGGTTCAGCGACGTGCCATCAGAAATGTTGACGATCCCGAGCTCACAAGCGGTTTTGAGCCCCTCAGTCTGAGGAGACTTTGCCTCCATAAGTGTGTTCTAACGCTTGTACAACGGAGTGTTCTAAGGAATTGTTCGACTTGATCCCCACGGCTACCTTCCACCATCGCAACTCTCGCCATCGACGGGGAGTCCATCCACACACATTGAAACCTGTGCGGGCTAAAAGGAATTTTATTCCGCGGACGCTCAGACAGTGGAATGAGTTCCCCGCCGTGGTTTTCCCAATGGAGTAATGGGGTTCTTCAAAAAGGGTGTGAAGCGGTTTCTTCAGGGTCGGCAACGCGCGAGTGATATCCCTGGTGATGCAAGCGTCCATAGGCTACGGTAACTGCTTACCATCAGGCGAGCCGTATGGTTGCGTGCCACCTACAAAGTGGTATAAAAAAAAATTTATTATCATTACTCAAAACCAATCGAATGACGTAAATATTCATGATAATGTTAAATATTATATCCTATTATATCAGATAAAATCGATAGCCCTATGTAAAATAAAAATCTCCGTTTCTTTGCAACAACAAATATTTTTCAGGTCACTTTCGAACTACGCTTTGAGCTTTTTTTTTTATTCTTCAATGGCGTCACACGGCATGTATTTTGCCAATTTCCAGTAATATTATAAGTTCTAGTCACTTCACAATAAATTATTTTCACGGAAAACTTCTCAAGAAAATAACTTGAAAAGTCAACATAGAGATAATTCATTTCATTATTTCATTTCACTTTAATATCACCGATAAAATACCACCGATATGCAATAAAATTCAAAATTTATGAAATTCACACGAACTTATGAAAATAAAAACGCAACGTCACTCTTTAAGTTCCCGCCAAAAGGCCTTTGAGTACCTATTTTGGCTGCATTCCGAATTAATGATATAATCGCTGTAATCGATTTGAGCGTGCTTAAACCCGTTCCATATTAGTTTGAGCGCCATCACGATGTCCCGTGAAACGTCATAGATGACGTCATGACATGCGCCATCTTGCGCTCACACCGACCATGCCCTAAACTGATATCACCGTGAGCGCTGTCAAAAAGTGACGGTTAGTTATTGTGTTTTCGGCAAAAATCTAATAAGTTTTTTAGTTTTCCATATGGCAAAGATACTTTTTATGATTTTATGAGAGAAAAATAATAAAAAATGCGGATATTCCTTTTTGCGAGTCAACTAATAAAAGATATAAGGAGTTCTAGCGCATTGTTAATTCAGATTTTAATTAAATTCTCAAATGTTCTGTTTTGAATACTGTGAGCGCGATAACGGGCGTTCCGAATTGTTTACAGTTCTCAGCTGTCATTATCGTGATATCTAACTCGGTACGCAAATTATTGCTGTGAGCACTGTGAGCGATATTATTTAATTCGGAATGTAGCCTTTATTTATACAAGTATTTAGTTTACCTCTATGGACACCAGCGTTGCCAACTCTACGTCTTTTTACGTCGATCTACGTATTTTAGACCTTTCCTGCAAACCTGCGAACTTCAGCGCAATCTACGTATTTTTATAAAATTTTACAATTTTGCGTGACTCATTAGGCTCTTATTAGGTTGATGGATCATCATTTCCAGTAACATCGCGAAATAAAGTAAATAACGTTCCGTTTCATTAATACTAACGAAAACTCGCCTCGCCCGCCACACAACAAGACAAAGTGTGCCATAGATCATTCAGCTATTTATAAAAAAAAAAATTAATGAATAATTTAATTTAATTGTATAACAAAACCGTGACAAAACCTTTGAATCATCAATCAGTTTCAGCTACCATAACCTCTTCATTTAAGAAATAAAAAGTACGTGGATCTACGAACTTTCCATATGCAAGTTTTTTTTTTTTTTTTTTTTTTTTTTTATACTACTAAATCGGTAAACAAGCATACGGCCCGCCTGATGGTAAGCGGTTACCGTATACCATATGGACGCATGCAACACACGAAGCATCGCTCACGCGTTACCGACCTTTCCCCCGTCCCCTATGAGCTCTGGCGACTACTCACGCGCAGGAACACAACTTTACACAACATAAAGTTATTTGGCTGCGGTATTCTGTAAGGTGGAGGTACTTCCCCAGTCGAGCTGCTCTTTGAGCGAATAAACGCTATGCTCTACCTCTCTCAAATTGTACTAATTCTACGAAATCTAACTGGCCTACGTCTTTTCTTAAATTCGAGATGGCTACACCTGGCAGGCTGGCTGGCACGCTGGCAGCCCTGTTAAAAAAAGTGACATTTGGAAATGGCGGTCAACTAGCAATAAACAAAAAATATTGTATGTGTGTTAAACAGTAAAAATGCATATAAAACAGGTAAATATTGTTTGGAAAATATCTTGAGCACTTTTTCTATGCCTCTGCTTTCATTGTTACTATGATATTGAGTAAATAAACAATTGTATTTTATGTTTCTAGGTGATAATTCAGGGATTCAAGAGTTATCGTGAACAAATTGTCGTGGAACCGTTCGACAAACGCCACAACGTTGTTGTAGGACGTAATGGATCTGGCAAAAGCAACTTTTTCCACGGTAAGCATTATCAAAGGAGTCAATTTATCAAGAGAGTTTTGGCGTCACTACATGGGCATGATATCTAACTAATAATGAAAAGTACTATTAAGAGAGGTAGAGCATAGTGTTTATTCGCACAAAGAGTAGCTCGATTGGGGAACTACCTCTACCTTACAGAATACTGCAGCAATATGTTCCAGCATGTGAGTAAGATCACCAGAGCTCATTGGGAAAGAGGGAAGGGTCGATTACGCGTGAGTGATGCCCTGTATATTCCTGAGGCTATGGTAACCATGCACCAACAGGCCGGCGATATGCATGTTTACCAATGGCATGTAAAAAACAAACTTAAGCTAGACTACACTTATACTGACTTTTCAATTAAGTCACCTTTCTTCAAACTACTTGAGAAACGTGAAGTTTTATCAGCTAGCCTCAATTTAAGCAAGTATAGACATATTCATTACTTTTGAATGTATGTATGGCTACAGATCAAGCTATATATTTCCATTATGTATGCTGACCACTCATTGTATGGAAATCCTATACAATGCCAGATCAGCTTATACTGGAAATGTATAGCTTGATTTGTAGCCGTGTGTACATCACTTATTTTATGTCTGTTAAAAATTATGCTACATTTCAGCCATCCAATTTGTACTGAGTGATGAGTTCTCACACCTCAGACCAGAGCAGCGCCTCGCATTGCTGCATGAAGGCACCGGTCCAAGAGTAATTTCTGCCTTCGTGGAGATCATCTTTGACAACTCTGATAATAGGATACCCGTGAGTATTATAATGTACTAACTGCCCGGTACGACTTTGTTACCCTATACCCTACCCAACCATGTACACACAATTGTTGTCATCAGTGCGATTAGAATGTAAATATTATGTAATGAATCTAAGCTTGTTTAATGATGAGTAATTGCTGAGTTTATTGCTATCTCTTCTCTTTGAACCAATATAAGAGTATTAGAGTCAGACTTTTCATAAGTGCCTGCAAAGGTCTATTTGAATAAATAATTTTGAATATCAAATAGTGGTGAAATGCAAATAGTAGCAGTTTACTTTTACTAGTCTTACATAACATTTTTTATTGGTAACAAAAAAGCATACTCCTCATCTAATGGTATGCGGCTACCGCAGTTGATAGACACTTGTCTTTGCAGGTCTTCTATTTATGGTGAATCAAAATACTATGCTAAAGTTTGTCCAGCTTATTGGTAGTTAGCTTAATGCAGGATAGGATAGGATGGCATAATCAAAATATTGTTATGTTAGACACTATTCAATTGAACATACACTTTCATTACAGATTGAGAAAGATGAAATATTCCTGCGTAGAGTCATTGGTTCCAAGAAGGATCAGTTCTTCCTCAATAAGAAAGTGGTGCCACGCTCAGAAGTCCTCAATCTTCTGGAAAGTGCCGGACTGTCTAACTCAAATCCATATTACATCGTCAAACAAGGAAAGGTTAGTTCTGTAATTAGAAACCTGCCAACCCCGAAACCATCTAGAATCTGTCATGGTAGGGCATGGCTGCTTGACAGTTTGGTACTTTGGACAGACAGACAAATGTATGGTGACACACCATAATGAACTCTACTCACATATTTTATCATATAAAGCTAAATGTAACCCCTTTAACTATTTTCCCTATCTCTTCCAGATTAACCAAATGGCCATAGCCCCAGATTCGCACAGATTGAAACTACTACGTGAAGTGGCCGGTACTAGAGTATATGATGAACGCAGAGAGGAATCTGTCACTATACTTAAAGAAACTGTTGGGAAGGTAATCCAATCAAATTCTTTGATTCTTAATTAATAGAAAAAGGTTAAATACATTACTTTATGGTGTTTAGAGTTGATTACTCATACATTTTAGCAAATTTCACGGACTATTCTAGGTTTAAATTTTACTTTATTGTATAGCAGCTTTGACGTATTGACCTTAACTATTACCGTGTTTTTATGCAACCAAACCTTATAAGTGAAACAATCATTTTTTACAATATAAAAGTGAACATAAAGTTGAATACTTATATATACTACAGGTTGATTGTTAATTTGATGATATACGGGTGGAGATTACGAGATGGCATATTTTCGAAACCTTTGTTGGGTAAGTCATGCTGAACAACTTTTACTATGGGACCAACAGTAAATTCTCAAATTTTATTTTTTTATTTTCATACATTATGATCGAGCAAGGTTGACATTTTGTAAGAAAACTTAAAAAAGAAATTGAGAAATCACTATTGCTCCCATAGTAAAAGTTGTTCAGAATGACAAACCAAACATAAGTTGAAAAACAGGCAAAACAATGAAAAAATAACAGAGGCATCAAACAGCCATTTGATCCCAAACTAATCTGGTAACACAAGACAGATAGACAGATAGTGTTAAATAATTACTTAATAGTTATAATACCTGTCCAGAGACACTAAAAATAGATTCTATTTTTTGTACTTCAAGGTCGAGAAAATCAACGAGTTTCTTCAGACAATTGAGGAACGTCTGAAGACTTTGGAAGAGGAGAAAGAAGAGTTGAAAGAGTACCAAAAGTGGGACCGTGCAAGACGAGTGCTAGAGTTCATTATACACGACACAGAGCACAGAGAGAATAAGAAGAAATTAGAAGAGGTCTGCTCTATATCATAGTGAAAAATAGACCTCATAATACTATACAATTAGGTTCAAGTTTTATTAACTAGTCATTTTGCTTTCAGCTGGAAAAATTACGATCGAACAGCGGTAAAGAGCAGCAACAATACGCCGACTTAGTTCGTTCAGCTCAGGACCACGTCAGAGAAGCTAATAAGTAAATTGGGTTTTATTGTCTTACGTGAAAGATTATTTTCGTCTGAATGTCATACCTTATTTTAAGAATATTTTTGATTGAATTGACTTATTTTACTATAGGAAATTGAAAGAAGCTCGGAAAGATGTAGCGGCGACTCGCGAGGAAAAGGACATACTTTCCACTGAACAACAACAGTTGTTGAGGGAGAAAACAAAACTGGAACTTGGTATTAAAGATCTGTCTGACGATGTCGATGGCGATAATAAATCCAAGGTATAATTAATAATAATAATAACATTTATTAATTCCAATTTCATAATTCAATATTTTGACTTTCTTAAATCTAAAGACATAATTATCTTAAGCTGATTAAATAAAGTTATTGTGAGAGCACAATACCTCTTTGGTTCAACCTACTTATAAATGTTATTTTAGTAAACATGTTTGAATAATCAGGTTTTATCTTGCCTAAATTCAAAGTTACAGTATTTTGGCGTGTATGATTGTGGAAAGGCAAAATGGTGTTAGAAACCAAGGGGCTCAGCTAGTTTTAATTAATAATGCAGTGATTACGAGCTCAATAATAATACTAACATCCTTTCCAACATGTAGGAGCGTGCCGAAGCAGAATTAGAGCGTCTAAAGAAGCAAATATTAGAAAAAGAGCGGGAATTAGAAGAGTTGAAGCCAAAATATGAGGATATGAAAGCACGCGAAGAGGAATGTACTAGAGCTTTAGCCCTGAATCAACAGAAACGTCAGGAATTATACGCGAAGCAAGGCAGAGGGACGCAGTTCACTTCAAAACAAGACAGGGACAAGTGGATTGAGAAGGAATTGAAGTATGTATTCTTATTTTTATAATAAGTTGTTTATAGAATTCTTGCATTTATTTACTTTTATTATTAAATTCCTAACAACGTACAGATCACTGAACAAGCAAATAAAAGACAAAAAGGACCACGAGGCAAAACTAAGAGAAGACTTGCGTCGCGACGCATCTAAACTGACAGAACTCGAGAAGAGAATAGAAGAGACCACTAAAGAGATGGAGAGACAGCGGGTGGCTATAGACGAACATAACAAACAGTACTACGAGTGTAAGAAGAGAAAGGATCAGGAGCAAAGCTCTAGAAAGTGAGTATATTCTTGGAAAAATAAGTTCTGCTTATCAGTATATCTACAATGTGTGAAAGTTTATGTAAAGTGCACGACTTCTTTGAATGATATCAAACTATACGGTAAAGGTGTTATTATAATAAAGAGAGGTAGAGCATAGCGTTTATTCGCTCTAAGAGCAGCTCTACTGGGGAAGTACCTCCACCTTACAGAATACCGCAGCCAAATAACTTTATGTTGTGTAAAGTTGTGTTCCTGCGCGTGAGTAAGGTTGCCAGAGCTCATAGGGGAGGGGGGATAGGTCGATAACGCGTAAGCGATGCTTCGTGTGTTGCAAGCGTCTATATGGCTACGGTAACCGCTTACCATCAGGTGGGCCAAATGCTTGTTTACCGAGTATGTTGTATAAAAAAAAAAAAATGCAAGTGACGTGAAAAGATAATGACCCTCATAGTGCGGTGATGCTTTCTCGAATCGTGAAGAAATTTGGTATGCAGATAGCCTATGGCATGGAGAAGGACACAGGCTACTTTAATCCGGGAACGCGGATGAAACAGCGGGGGACAACTAGTTATTCAATATATCAGGCTCGAAGGACCAATAAAATTGAACAGCATTTAGATCATTATTGTCTTTCTGATTTTCTCACAGAATCTAGTTTTAAATAATTCACTTTATACTTCAGTGAACTATGGCGTAAGGAAACCACATTGACACAAAATCTATCATCACTGAAAGAAGACTTGGCTAAAGCCGACCAAGCGTTACGTTCTATGGCAGGCAAGGTAAGGGAATTTTAGCCTTATAACATGAATTTGATACCTTTTCACTAAGATGTTAAAGTTCGAATTCCTTTACAGCCGATCCTCAACGGTAGGGACAGTGTGCGTAAAGTGCTGGAAACATTCCAGGAGAGAGGGCAGGATTGGGCAAAAATAGCGACTCAATATTACGGACCAGTTATTGAGAACTTTACCTGTGACAAAACTATTTATACTGCTGTTGAGGTAATTTATCCTATTAATTTCTTACTCTATCGTTCACCTCAATCACTCACACTCTGCCTACATACACAACACAATCTACATTCACACCCCATTCCACATACACAACACACTCCACATACACAACACACTTCACATACACAACACATTCCACATACACAACACACTCCACATACACAACACACTTCACATACACAACACATTCCACATACACAACACACTCCACATATACAACACACTCCACATATACAACACACTCCACATATACAACACACTCCACATACACAACACACTCCACATACACAACACACTCCACATACACAACACACTCCACATACACAACACACTCCACATACACAACACACTTCACATACACAACACATTCCACATACACAACACACTCCACATACACAACACACTTCACATACACAACACATTCCACATACACAACACATTCCACATACACAACACACTCCACATATACAACACACTCCACATACACAACACACTCCACATACACAACACACTCCACATACACAACACACTCCACATACACAACACACTTCACATACACAACACATTCCACATACACAACACACTCCACATACACAACACACTTCACATACACAACACATTCCACATACACAACACATTCCACATACACAACACACTCCACATATACAACACACTCCACATACACAACACACTCCACATACACAACACACTCCACATACACAACACACTCCACATACACAACACACTCCACATACACAACACACTTCACATATACAACACACTCCACATACACAACACACTCCACATACACAACACATTCCACATACACAACACACTCCACATATACAACACACTCCACATACAGAACACACTGCACATACACAACACACTCCACATACACAATACACTCCAAATACCTACATTCACATAGTTCTTATAACTGGAAACATTATATTTATTTAAATTATGGACATAATTATATTAATTTCGCTCACGCGAACACGTTAAACTTGCAAGCAAACATTGTAATAGATTAAAAACTGACAGGGCCCTGGGTATCCATAACACACATGTTAAATCTTAGTTTGGGTACCAGAGTTCAACAAAACTTTAGCATTTGAAAATTTACTTCTACTGTTTGTGCTTATTAAATAATCATCTTACCGGTTTTTTCACAAAAATCTGTGTTAATGGTCAAATTACAAAAAAAAAACTAAAAATGTTCCAATCAAAAAAGCCTTTAATGGAGATTAATAGAGACTTTTCTTGGGACGTACATAGTAATAACATATCGGCTTTTTATGGGTCACGGTCCGCCAATACCCCATTCCTGCCTTAATAGTCCATATTTTGTTATCCAAAATTTGGCAACATGATGAACCTTTCCTAGACTCATTGTATTACTTAGGCACTCGATATTATCTTCTCATTTACATGTAATAGGTAACAGCGGGCAACAGATTGTTCCATCACATAGTTGAATCAGATACGGTGGGTACGAAGATCCTGAAGGAAATGAACCGACAAAGTCTACCCGGGGAGGTGACATTCATGCCTCTGAACCGTTTGCAAGTACGAGACATGGTCTACCCTAATGATAATGTAAGTATTAATGGTTCATTTGTCACTTATTTTTATCATGTTACCTTTAACTGAAAAAATCTTGGTGGTTTGTTTTTTTTTTTTTTTTATACCACTTAGACGGTAAACAAGCATACGGCCCACCTGGTGGTAAGTGGTTACCGTAGCCATATGGACGCTTGCAACACAAGAAGCATCGCTCACGCGTTACCGACCTTTCCCCCCTCCCCTATGAGCTCTGGCGACCTTACTCACGCGCAGGAACACAACTTTACACAACATAAAGTTATTTGGCTGCGGTATTCTGTAAGGTGGAGGTACTTCCCCAGTCGAGCTGCTCTTTGAGCGAATAAACACTATGCTCTACCTCTCAAAAATTATTTTGGTAATCGTATTTTTTATTGCTGTTTTGTCTCTTATGTTACTACTCTACTATCATTTATTAAATACTCTAAATTGTGATACAGTGATGTCTTTCACTAGTCTTTTTTTATTTGATCCCTATGAATTTAATAATAAATAAATAATAAATATCCTGGGACATTCCTCACACACAGTCATCTGATCCCAAACTAAGCAGAGCTTGTACTATGGAAACCAGATAACTGATATAATACATATACTACTTTTTGTTTGTAAATACATACTTAATATACATAATTACACCCAGACTCAGGACATACAGACATGTTCATGCACACAAATGCATGTCCTGCGTGGGAATCGAACCCACGACCTGCGGCGCTATAGGTTAAGACTCCACGTCTTAACCAACTGCGCCAAATGCTTTCATTCAACTTTTAACATTTGCTATTCAAACAAGAATATGACCAATATAATCGCAAAATATAACCACCTCAAATTATTTACAGAACGCCATAGCCATGGTACAAAAATTAAAGTACGATGGAAAGTACGCGAAAGCAATGAAGTATATATTCGGCAAGACGCTCATTTGCCGAAACTTGGAGTGCGCCACCGAGCTCGGCAAACAGTTCCATCTCGATTGTGTCACTTTGGAGGGAGATCAGGTAATTTTTCTATCAAAATATTTTTCAGTTACCCTTTTCATATATTGAAAGATTTCCCTGCATAATATCTCATAATATAAAAGTCAATGCCACTTTTCGTTGTAATTTTATAACTCAAGAACGGGCTCACCTATCCAAACCAAATGTTTAGGCTTTGTTCGGTCTATTTAGTAGATGGTTTATGTGAAGTTTGCACAAAATCGGTCGAGCGGTTCTTCATTTATCACATTTTTTGTAACAAATGAATTCAATCAATGGCGGATCATTTTGTTAATGGGGATTTTGCTGTCAGGGTAGGGTAGGGTATGGTAGCACCATAGGGTTGGGTAGCACAACGCGCGAATGAAGTCGCGCCGGGCAGCTAGTATCTCATAACTTCAATGAAAAGTTTAAGGGAAAACCGTATATTAATATTTATGTCTTCGATTGTACCACAAACTAATAAATACTGTGTCTGTTTACAAAACTTAACTACAAAAGCCTCTCCTTTAAACTTGTTACCTATTACTAGCCTTCCGCATTATGTAAAATGTTAAGATAAACACGTATAAAAATACAAAGATTAGAAACCCATAGCTTTCTCACAAAAAAATACAATAATTTTTTAAAAATGAAACCAATTTACCGTTCGTAAGGCCTTTACCATCCAGCCTCAGGATTAAATTGAAAATCAACCTTATTACCTATACCTACTGGATTCAAATTTAATTGCAGAGCAGTAAGCTGAACTAAAAAACTAAACAACAATACCACATTTTTTAAACCCAGGTATCATCAAAAGGATCTCTAACGGGTGGTTACTTCAACCAATCGCGATCTCGTCTAGAAATGCAGAAAACGCGTTCAGAACTAATGGAACAAATCACCACTTTGGAACAAGAACTGAGCACTCTGCGATTGGAACTCAACAAAACTGAGACAAGTATTAATAGTATCGTGTCTGAGATGCAAAGAACTGAAACCAAGCAGGGGAAGGCTAAGTAAGATTTATATTCTTTTCATCTCATACTCTGAAAGTAGATCATTGTTTATCTAAAAAGCGGGTTTAAATGTCACTTTTCAAGGGTGGAAAAGTAAAAAATAATAATTAAGTACCTATACTGTATATAACTCAGCTGTATCTCATGAACCGTAATAGAAAGACAGTTCAAAGGATCATGGCGAGATTTGTACAAAAAAATAAAGATTGTTAGAGACGTTACAATGAAGTTATAACTGATCCTTGGTGCCTAAGGAATAACTTGAGCCATTTAAAATATTTTTAGAACCCCGGGATAAAAATGCGAATTTCTATGGCATGCCGGCGAATCGCGATTATTCGCGATCAAAACCGTTATGTTGTTGTTCTGTTTTGCGGGGTTTATAAAATAATTCATGTATATTTATATGTTGCTGGTAATGTAATCTCAACATTGGAAGTGATTCAAAACCCTCTACAATGTTTATTTTTTTTTGTACAAATCATGATTAGTTCGTACTCTTGAGCGCGAGTCCGAAGTGTATTTGGTTGTAGGTGAGAGTTGAACCCCTTACTATAAATTGTCCGTAGGGACATATTCGACAAAGTAAAGGCAGACATACGGCTAATGAAAGAAGAGCTAGCCTCCATAGAAAGAGGGCGTGGGCCTAAGGAGCGGTCGCTGGCGCAGTGCCGCTCCAACCTGGAGGCCATGCAGGCCACTAAAGAGGGCCTCGAGTCAGAGCTGCATCAGGTATATACATCATTTACCTCGCTCGGTCGGTACCTGGATGGGTGACCGCCTAGTGGTATTTCAAATCGAGCGTTTCCGTGCTTCGGAAGGCACGTAAAGCCGTTGGTCCCGGTTATCACTTTATTGTGATAGTCGTTAAGCTAGTTGGATGCCTCCTAGGCGGCTTGAAAAATTCCAACAGTAGGTTGACCACTAGCCTACCTCCACCGATCCGCAGTGGGCACGCGTGGTGGAGTATCTGCCCAGTCCCTTTCACCCTCATTTGTGATAGGAGGCCTGTGCTCAGCAGTGGGACATTATAGGCTGATGATGATGATGATGATGATTTACGACTTGCAAATCATATTTTGATAAATCTGTGCCCGTAAATTAACCCAATATATTAATATAACAATTGTACTGATTCTGTTTTTTACAACTAAACTAGTATCTCTTTCTAACAAAGACCATTAGAAAAGGATGTATGAAAAGTCCAGTAAATTAGTCAATTCCTTGTTTTCTACATAAAAGTCGCCATCAACATTGGTTACGTCTTATCCACAAATGAAAACGGCAAAGACTAATTTGACAGCTTTAAATATGTTCTGTCCTTTTTCAATAGTGTTTGTAAGAAAGAGATGCGATGTCATTATATTAAGTTGTAAACAACAGAATCAGCACCAATGTCTATCAATATTGAGATATTGTTTGGGGCTGGGTTTAGTTTTTCATGTCATAAATTGTGGATATTGAAAGGTGTATATTTTGGCAGGAACTTATGGAACAACTATCGATGGCAGACCAGGGTAAAGTGGACGAACTGAACGACGCCATTAGAAGACTCACGCAGGAGAATAAGGAAGCGTTCAGCGCTAGGATGAACCTTGAAGCCAATAAGAATAAGCTTGAGAATCTGCTCACTAATAATTTGATAAGGTAAGGCCGTGTATAGACAAACTTAAACTGAGAACACTGGCAAAAAACTCAGCAAGGCTATTTTATCATAATTTTAACCTAACAATTTTTGTTTCATAAATACATATTGGTATGTTTATTCTATATAATCCAAAAATGCGATAATAGGCGAATTATTAGAGATTTGACAGTTGGAATATCGAACGGTTGACAGTTTGTCACTTGTCTCTTTCAGCAACCCAAAACACGGTTGAACGGAGATTAACAGAATGTCACGTAATTTTGCTTTTCAGCAACCGGGTATTATTCATACAATTATAACTTACTTAGTTCTAGGGGTATGCAAGTGCACAGAGTACCTACTACTACCATACACCGTAATTCAGGATTTTTCAAACTGATGTTTGATCTCTCGATTTATCTAAATCAGAGGTTCCAAAACTTTTTTTCTTCATAGACCACTTTTAAAAATTTCTGGTTTCGGTGGACTCCCTGCCACTACATTTCTACCATAACTCCAAAACTCGTCAATACATTTGAAGATTAGATCTATCTAACGTAGACCCCCGTTGAGTCTACCGTAGAACCCTGGGGGTCACCTGGACGACTTTGGGAATCACTGATCTAAATCAATCCACTACAGATAATTTAAACTTATTCCGCAGACGTAAAGACGAGTTAGTACAAGCGTTACAAGAGATATCGGTAGAGGATCGCAAACGTCGGCTCGCTAACAGTAAGGCAGATCTAACTGCGGCCGAGAAACGTATCCGGCAGATAAATAAGGAGTTAGAGGAGGTCGAGAGGAAAGTACAAGCTGCTGTTAAGAATGAGAAAGCGTTGAAACTTGAATTGGATAAGTGGAGGAATAAGGTGAGATAATTTTTAACTGTCATTATCTTATCCATAGGTTTTCTCGAGGTATCTAATGTTTTTCTTTTTCATTTTTATTTAAATTAATCCATAGCGTGGAAAAGAGATCACAATACTTATGAACACTTTGCGAGAGAGACAAATTTGACGTAAGCAAAAAAAAAACGAGTAAGAGCCCATAGCGTCTCGAGGAATTTGGTGTGATTTCACATTTTATTTAAAAGAATTAGGATCGTGCAAATAAAATTTGTGCATTCTGACTTTTGAGTTGGAAATGTCCATAGTACTTACAAACTTTTATTTTTTAATGTTAGGATTACTAGGTACTCATTTAACTGTTTGCGACGATATAAAAAAAGTTGAAGGAATGTTTGTTACGCCCAAGCATCGTACGAGCCTGCAAAACAATACCGATATAGCTAATCAAAAACTTAAATATGTTTCGAGTTAAATTATTTCTTTGGCTAAATTAGACGTATACTACGTGTACTCATAAAACTCTAGTTAACTAATATACCGATTAAAAGGGTCACGTAAATAACGTCCCCTCACTGTCATTTTCAAACAATGTGACGTTATTTATGTGACCAGTATATTATTTAAATAGCGTATTATGAGTAAGGGGATTTATCTCTATCTCTGGTAAAAGCAAAACACATACGTAAGTTTTAATACTCAGGGAACTTATAACTTTTGTTATAGGAAAAAGAAGCACAAGACAAAATGGAAGAAGATGCCAAAGGTCTGGAGAAAATGGCATCGAAAGAAGTATTATTACAGGAGAAGATACAGGAATCTCTGGACAAAATAGCCGCTTTGGGAACTCTTCCCAACGCGCCGGAACTTCATTCCAAATACCAGAAATTGTCTTTGAAACAGGTAAAAATATGGTAGATTACAGTGAAATTATTTAAAGATTTTACTCATTTTACACATTCAGTTCTATAACTCACTGTTTTAATCTTTTGTTACATTCTGTATACACTGACTATAAGAAACCTTAATATTTTATTTATCACTCGGGCTCATTATAAATTTTACAATTACAGTTATTCAAAGAATTGGAAAAAGCCAACCAGCACTTGAAGAAGTACAATCACGTGAACAAGAAAGCTTTGGATCAATTCATCAGTTTCTCAGAACAGAAGGAGAAATTGTACAAACGGAAAGAGGAACTTGATGTTGGGTAAGAATACTTCATTTATTTTTCCTATAATTACAATCAAATGCTCTTATTGGAATTAAATTTCACATGATGGTAGACTCTTCGGCTTCGCTCGATCTTGTATATTTCTGCTGATTTCGAAGACATTCGTTGACTGAATATTTCAGTGCTATGTCCTTACTATAATCATCATTTTCAAGGTTCTTCAAGAAATGTGTGAAGATTTTTTTTGCGCGAATGTTACCCCTGGCGTTACTAGCGGGTAAAGTAACCGCTTACCATCAGGCGGGCCGTATGATTTTATGCCCTTTAGTATACAAATAATTGGACTGTTTTACAAAAAACTTAAACCGTCTTCAAATTACACTAAAAAGTACTCAAATCCTGATCTGATGACACTGGGACCAAACGGGCAAATTAATTTCCTAAATCGGTTAATAAATGACGGAGTTATGAGGTAACAAACATAAAAAAAAAATATACTACCGAATTGAGAACCTCCTCCTTTTTTGAAGTCGGTTAAAAGTAAGTGGCTTTGGGAAGTCTCCTAGTGCAATAAGCTTTTTAAATAACATTTGTAAAATAAAAAAAATTGAATGTAAAGAAAACAACAGATTTCCATTGAAATTAACATACAAAAGTTCTGTTCAAAAAGTATTGATCTTCGAATCATCGAATAGGTTACTCTTATCACGTAATCGATTGTTAGTTTGCTATTATTGACTAAAAAGTTACTATATTATCAAAAACATCTACGAAACTACTAAAATTAATCTGATCAAGAATCTTCATATAAACCTCCTGTCTAGCATCAGAAGCGTACATATAGTCTATGTGATTGTAAAACTCAACATAATTATTATCAAAAACATTTGGCAAATGATTTCTTAATATTTCCACATCAATGGGGTCGGATAAACAATCATTACTGCTATAAAAGATTGATATTGGAACTGTGATTTTACTTAAATCGTAGTCCGGTGCAGTAATATTCTTATATATCTGGTAATTTTTTTCACTGCCATGATCGTATCGACAGAATCGCTCCGATTGAACTAATTGTCCAAAATGCACAAATTGTAAAGTTGAAGAACCGGTCGGCATATGTCCAAATATAACGGGTAGCAATTCCTCGTCGATTTTATAACTTCGACCGCTGAACATCTTATTGGTAACACGCTGCACACTAAAACACTGAATTTATTAAAGAATTCAATACTCGGGGAATACGTATTGAAATTCGATAGTAAATACCCCAAAAAAAAGTTGGCAGGTGAAAACATTCTAACCATCGGACTTTTCACGTTTCCCATCCAAGCTTCGGGCGCTAAAGCAAACATCATTTTAACTTTATTACTGTACTCCGGTTTCAATGACGCCATCACGAAGAATGTGGTAGTGCCTTGCGAATGACCGACATAGTACAAACTATCTTTACCAGACATTTTTAAAGCGTAATCTATCATCGCAGGCAAATCGTAGAAACCGATTTCATCCCATGTGAATTCCCAGAATCTTGATTCGTTTGGTAGGAGGTTGGTATGTGTCGATGCGTGCTTGTTCCCTCTAGCATTACCCATCCAAACGTCGAAGCCTTCGTCGGCTAAAATATATGCTAGTGATTTGTTAACACCTTGTAGAACCCAGGTGTCTGAACTGTCCCAAATACCATGCATTAAAAAAACAACCAAGTTATTTGTGGTATTGTCTTTGGTACGTGGTATCCTGTGAATGTTTATATGGTAACCATCTTCGGTAATAACTTTGTGTTCTTCAAAAGGATATCCGTACTTTCTCACTAATTCACTTATATTCAAATTTGCGTCTTCAGGTACTATAGTATTTGTTAGATTTCCAAAAATGGTATCGAAAATACTAAACGCCGAAGCGGCGTCGATAATTACCATCAGTAATATAAACCAATAAATATACATTTTAGTTGACTACTATATGGCCGAGATGCGTGTGAATAAATATCGTAATTGTACTTCAATATATTGAGGTGTCCTATATTGTTAACACTGTAATTGTAGCTAGCGAATGAATTATAAAAAAAAAAAGAATTCAAAAATACTTATTATTACAAAGTTTACTATCATCCCCTGTATTCTGTAAAACAAATGTATCGACGAGGCTGCGAAACGATGCCGTTGAGCCTGTGATAATTATCTTACAATATCACCCCACAATTCTTACTTACAAATGTCCTTCTAATTATTACACTAAAACGGGTTAAAATTAACCTTAATCTTATTAGTAATGACAGTACCATTTAACTTGACACACATTGTAATGTGTAATGAGTGTATTTGTAATTATCTCTGCCTCATTGACAATATTCTAATGTATGGGTTTTCCCGCATGAATTTACTTATTACCATACTTTAACGGATTCATTTAAAACATCTGTACCTCTACCATGAGTTTTCTACACTAACGTAATCTACAGTCGCTAGCGACTACGGAGACACATTTTGTATGAAATGCTTCCAAAAGTGTCCACTAGAGGCAGTGCTCGCTATACAAAATATTCGCCGTAGTCGCTAGCGTGTGTAGATTACGATAGTGTAGAAAACTCATGGTAGAGGTACTGAGTATATGAAGACGGGCCAGTAGGCGCAGTTGATTAAGATTCCACCTATCGCGCCGCAGGTCGTGGGTTTGATTCCCATCCAGGACATGCATTTGTGTGCATGAACAATCGAATATGTCCATATTATGTATTTACAAACAAACAGTAGTATATGTAGTATAATATCAGTTGTCTGGTTTCCGTAGTAAAAGCTCTGCTTAGTTTGGGATCAGATAACCGTGTGTGAGGAATGTCCCAGGATATTTATTTATTTGAAATTTCAACGTTTTAATCTATCGAAAACACTTGGGAATATTTAAAGCTTTAGGTCGATTTTTTCGAAAAAAATAAGTAAATGTCAGCTGATTTTCCAATCGCTGAATACAACTCTACAACTGAATACAATTTTTTACTGCCAGTTTCTGAAAGTCAAATCAAAGTTAATCTATGATAAAACTGTTACTGTGTTTGTTATTTCTGACGTCATTGTTAATGACAGGTATACTTTCTACAAGAGATTAATTTTGACTTGCCTTTTAGAAATCGGCAGTTAATCTATTATATAGTTAAGCCTATAAAACATTAGTTTCATTATGAAATTAACACGAAACGGACACCGATTATCATACAATAAAAAATCTTCTCTTTAGCGAATAAATAACAAAATCAAAAAGTATTTATCCAGTTTAGGCTCTAATAAAGCACTTATGTACATGCTATTTACGATAATATTATGTTCACTCTAGCGGCGAGAAAATCCGTGAACTTATAGAAACACTCGAGCATAGAAAGCTGGAAGCGATACAGTTCACGTTCAAACAAGTGAGCAAGAACTTCACGGAGGTGTTCAAGAAACTAGTTCCCCACGGCCGCGGCAGTCTCATCATGAGAGTGGCTACAGATGACGGTGGGGTGGATGCTAATGCTGACGTGAGTTTATTTCTCTTATTCTCTTTTGATCCTCTTAGGTTAATTTAAACCATATGCGTGAAATGTAGATAATAAGTAAGAGTAATACTTCTAGTTATAGTTATAGTTTGAGTTATAGTTTGATACATTATGAACTTTTCAGTTCACTTGTATCGGCAGCCACGTGTTTTTTTTTGTATAAATGCTCTTGTTTTGTTTTATATCATTTATTTCCGTATTCTAGAACTTTCAGCTGAGATTAAAACATTTGAATTCGGAACCTTCACAAATGATATTTTCGATTAACACGATAATTGGGAACACAGTTTTACTCGTTGACAGATTTTCGAAAGCAGATGGCCAAAAAGGTTGTATTAGTATTGTGGTGAATAAATAGTGGCGTGCATTAAATATAGGCAATTAAGCAGTGCCTACCTCATAAGATTCAAATATACCTACTATTTAAAAACAAAAATAGAAAATATTTTAATATATCAATCATCATAGGTACTTATTTATTAAAAACCATCTTTCAATACGAAACTTCAAACTATAGAGTAAACAAGCACTCGCAAGTCTGCCTATCAAATTCACGCACACTCAAACGATCTCTGCATATTCATATACACGTCACACTTTTTTAGGATAATATGAAGAAAGCGTAAATCACGGGTTTGCTATGCGTAGCTCACTGAAATTTGACATTCGCAATTTATCCGATCTATATAGGTACGCTTACTCGATAACCTAACCAAATTAAAAAACAATAGTTCACCGTTACCGCAACTTAAATATAACTTCGCAATTCTGAAAAGTGTCAATCCGCACTGAACCTACGATGTAGACTATGGACTTAATCACCCAAAGAGGTTCCTGCTATAGCAATTTATAAAAGGCGGATGTCCTAGCTTTTCTATACAAGAAAATAATAATAAGAAGAAAGTAAAATATTTCGACGCAAACAATATGAAACATAATAAACAAAAACACACACTAATAAACTGTAACTAACTACAATTAATACTACTACAAATTAATTAATAAATAAGCACAGCACATGCCAATCTATAAAATTTATAGCCAGTTAATTATCTACAACTTTGATTTTTTTTTCGACTTTTTGGCAACTTTTTTAGCAATCGAAAATAATTTAATTTCAGCGCGCAAATGCAGATCAATTCACGGGTGTCGGTATCAAGGTGTCGTTCACCGGCGGCGAGGGCGACATGCGCGAGATGAACCAGCTGTCGGGCGGACAGAAGTCGCTCGTCGCACTCGCGCTCATCTTCGCCATTCAGAAGTGTGACCCCGCTCCCTTCTACCTGTTCGACGAAATTGATCAGGTTTGTGCCCATTTTAACCTTTATGTCTATAGTGGTAAGGTTTACGCGCCGTTTTATCACTTTGAGTGACATACATACGCGAAACCATTGTTATACGACACTTATGGACATTAGCTCACCATCAGGTACACTGCAATAAGCATCATGACGAGGCTAGTTGTATATCAATGCTTATGCAATACTTTTTCTCTACATTCATTCTTACTGAATGAGCTACTACATCATTGTCGCGGGGTAGGAGCCTGGTGATCTGTGGTACAGGTTTTCCTACTGCAGACACCAGTCTCTCACAAATTGTATCTTTTGCCATACCTAAAATGTTCATTATTGTTTTTATTTACATATAATTTGTGAAGAGAGAATAAGTGATTATATTATTATACAATATAGACCTAAGAAATAAGTGTGTCTTCAATTTAAATTATTTAATTTAGGTCACTCATCCAGCTAGATCTAGTTCAAATTATCGGTATGCTGGATCCAGTAATAACGGAAAATAAATCTAATAAAATAAGTCTAATAAAATAAAATAAGTCTAATGGTTTCCAAACCTTGAAAACCCGAAGAAGTATGACCAAGAACCACTCCACTAGTCGTGGGTTCGATTCTCAAATGATAAACGTTTGTGTGCATGAACATGTCTGTTTAGGCTATAAGTTTAAACAAGTATATATTTTAAAATAGCAGTTCAATTAGTAGTATATTTGTCATCTTTTTCTATAGCACAGGTCTGAGTTCGAGAACAGATGACTTTATGTGCATAATGTTTTTTTTCTTAAGTGCTGCTGTCGGAGATCTCTGACAGGTGCATGGACAGATTCTCAACTTGAGGGCGGTAGCCAGCCACATAGGTACTACAATGTACCCTCCACCCGTGCTATGGTTTCCTCACAATGTTTTCCTTCACCGAAAGCTCAAGCTCATTGTAGTATTCGAACCCGGGACCATGGCCTGGGCATCCGACGTCACTAACACTGAGCTATGAATGCCTTAAAAGAAAAATATTAATTATTTATATAAACTTTCAGGCCCTCGACGCTCAACATCGTAAAGCGATAGCGAACATGATCCACGAGCTATCGACATCGGCTCAGTTCATCACAACTACATTCAGACCCGAGTTACTAGAACACGCCCACAAGTTCTACGGAGTCAAGTTCAGGAACAAAGTGTCTCACGTGGAATGTGTCACTCAAGAGGAAGCTAGGGACTTTGTAGAGGATAGTGCTACCCATGCCTAATGTGAAAAACTCACTAATAGGTACGTTTTTTATAAATTTGATGGTTGTAATGAAATTCCATAATAAAAATGATAATTAAAGTACAAGATTACTTATTGAGCCGATTTAAACGTGTATGTTTTAAGCCTTATGTCATCCCGGGTTACAGGTCAAAATGTAAAATAATATGATCAAACATTATGAACTTTTCAGTTCACTTGTATCGGCAGCCACGTGTTTTTTTTTGTATAAATGCTCTTGTTTTGTTTTATATCATTTATTTCCGTATTCTAGAACTTTCAGCTGAGATTAAAACATTTGAATTCGGAACCTTCACAAATGATATTTTCGATTAACACGATAATTGGGAACACAGTTTTATTTAAAAGTGAATTATAATGGACTCTTCTATTTAACATTTTGTTAAGTTTAAATTTAATTTAATATAGCACTAAAACACAAATAAATTTTACATGTATTGTAATCCAACAGGATTGGATCATCTTTTGTACGTACGCATAATAAGTGACCTTTTGTATTGACTTGTAGTTGAGTTGGTATGTTTAATAAGTCGTTGACATCTTGGATATTTAAAGATATAATTGTAAGAAAACGAAGATCTAATCTAAATCATTAGAAATACCCTGTTAAAATCTGAATGCTCTTAAATTTGTCGACATTAATAAATAGGCTAAATATATTATGCAAAGAGCGAAATGTACGATAAGACAATTAATTTTTTGGGTTAAAAATACATTAGAATGGGTCTAACGACTAATATCTTTGAATAAGGGCGACATTATCGCTAAGCGACAACCTGCCTGACTATATAAAGATAAAAAAAAACTTTGAATAACATTAAGAAACAAGAATAAAATGTAAACGTTTAAAAAAAAACACTAGTTTCTTTGTTAGCTTTTAAGGCCATAAGTGGGGCTTAGTAATAAACGAAACTTCTTTAGAAATCTGAATTTTTTATTACTTTGTTTACCCAACATAATTTAGGGAAGTAAAATTAGTAGTTGAACGCAATGCACCAGTAGCAGGCCTGTCCCACTCCCATGTTTAGGTACGATCGCGCGCACGGGGTCTACCGGAATCAATGCCGGACGGTTGCCACAAGCCTATTGCGAATGACGCGTGCATATTTATAAATAAATTTGTGGGTAAAATAATCGTCAAGTACTCAAACATCGTGAACAATTATTTATTCTGTGCTAGTACGCTAACATGAAGGTAAAAACATACTGTATCGAGTTTGTCTGCTTAAATACTAACAAGGATCCGATCCTCTCGTTTTACAAAGCATATCTAGCTTCGATACTTGCATTTCTTCATACCCAGCTTTCGTTTAGAATAACTAACATTTAACATCCAGGCAAACAGGTAAAAATCAATAAGTATTTCAAAGTAAAAAACAATGTTTTGTGTATAAGCTGACCTCCCATTGTACGGAAATCCTATACAATGCGAGATCAACTTATTCTGGAAATGTATAGCTTGATCTTGATTTACCAAAAAAAATGAAATTAAATTAATTACATTTTGTATATGTCTACGTGTTCTACGTTACTTATGTTAGAATTAATCCAAATTGTATAGAATACTTATATAATTTCAACATTTAAACTCATTGAAGTCAGAATAATTTAAAAGTATAAAACATTATTAATATTAGTTGGATCATTTATTATGGAGGAAAGATTGAGTGAAGTGGCAACACTAACCATAATGCCAATAGCAAAGTTAATAAAAGGGTAGGTGTTGTATTTTAACAAGCAGTCTATCGCAAGCTCTCAAACTGTGCACACCTCTGTGTAGTGGCTATGCTACCCGTTTTTAAAGTGTATTGAAGTGATAATATAATTGTGAATTATAGTGTTCTGAAGTGATAATATAATTGAGAAGTTAGAACCAATAAACCTATTGGGCCCATGAGGAGTTTGTTGCGTCGCTTCTTCTCCTCATACGGGACTTTTACGAAGCGATGGTATAACGTTGTTTCATTGCCTGCATCCCTACGTCCCACGAATCCTGATACAACATACCGCTGAACCCTAATCAGGGTGTTCGTATCGCTTGACTGTCGCTGACGTTTATATCAGAAGCGGGATAAAGACGGACAGTGAAAACCCGACTCGGATAACGTGAAGAATTACATGAATTTTATGAAATTCAAATTTGTGCGCGTTTGTGAGATGCACGACGGCGCGAGCCTATACACGGATAGTCTCGTTGATGCTGGTAGCGGCCAGTGACAACAGTTGGCGCTCAGTATGCTATGCGAGTGTGCGAGTCTTATGTGATATTCATGTGGTGGTGCTTGGATTTGTGGTGTAGGCAAATTGCCTTAGCACTATCTGGTGAGTCGATTTCATGTTGATTGCTAATAGATTGTGAAAGTATCTGGGGAGTGTTTTAATAATTATTAAACTGAAGTAATTAATAACAACATTGGCTCTCAAATTTAGGCAGGAATGGCCGAGTGAAGTTATCTGTTACTGTGGTGGACTTCTTTGGTTTCAGGTACATCTGGTGCCATCTATCTTTCCGTGTGTGAACTATCTCAGTGTTACTGACATATGGCTGATAGATGTCGCTACAAGTCTTTCACACGTGAATATGGATTGGAGGTTGGAGGATTCGCAGGATGGCCGCGTATTTTACATATGATGTTGATATAACCATCACACGAATCGATCATATTTTACTTATGATGTTGATATAACCATCAAACTAATAAATCGTATTTTACTTGTGATGTTAATATAACCATCACACAAACCAATTGTATTTTACTTGTGATGTTGATATAACCATCAGACGAAACAATTGTATTTTACTTATGATGTTGATATAACCATCACACGATCACATCTTATTTTACTTATGATGTTGATATAACCGTCACAGGAATCAATCGTATTTAACTTATGATGTTGATAAAACCATCACACGAATCAATTGTATTTTACTTGTGATGTTGATATAACCATCACACCAATCAATTGTATTTTACTATGATGTTGATGTAACCATCACACGAATCAATTGTATTTTACTTATGATGTTGATATAACCATCAAACGACGCGATCATATTTTACTTATGATGTTGATATAACCATCACACAAATCAATCGTACTTTACTTATGATGTTGATATAACCATCACAGAAATTAATCGTATTTACTTATGATGTTGATATAACCATCACCGGAATTAATCGTATTTTACTTATGATGTTGATATAACCATCACACAAATCAATTGTACTTTACTTATGATGTTGATATAATCATCACACATATCAATTGTACTTTACTTATGATGTTGAGATGATGATGATGATACAATTATTAACTTGTTTTTTACGTTAATGCATTTAATTAATTTTTCAACATACTATTGTTCGTAGAGTGATTTTTATTGCACTGCTTTTAGTATCAGTCTAAATTGTTATATATTGTTTTATATCTATACTTTGTTAACTTTATATTATGATGAGGTCAAACTTGAAGTCAGGAGAGGCCGAAAGTTTGAGGACAAACTTGGAGTCAGGAAAGGCCGAATGTTAGAGTTAATTCCAAGGTGCTTGGATTTGTGGTGTAGGCAAATTGCCTTAGCACTATCTGGTGAGTCGATTTCATGTTGATTGCTAATAGATTGTGAAAGTATCTGGGGAGTGTTTTAATAATGATTAAACTGAAGTAATTAATAACAACATTGGCTCTCAAATTTAGGCAGGAATGGCCGAGTGAAGTTATCTGTTACTGTGGTGGACTTCTTTGGTTTCAGGTACATCTGGTGCCATCTATCTTTCCGTGTGTGAACTATCTCAGTGTTACTGACATATGGCTGATAGATGTCGCTACAAGTCTTTCACACGTGAATATGGATTGGAGGTTGGAGGATTCGCAGGATGGCCGCGTATTTTACATATGATGTTGATATAACCATCACACGAATCGATCATATTTTACTTATGATGTTGATATAACCATCCAACTAATAAATCGTATTTTACTTGTGATGTTGATATAACCATCACATAAACCAATTGTATTTTACTTGTGATGTTGATATAACCATCACAAGAAACAATTGTTTTTTACTTATGATGTTGATATAACCATCACACGAATCGATCGTATTTTATTTATGATGTTGATATAACCATCATACGAATCGATCTTATTTTACTTATGATGTTGATATAACCATCAGACGAAACAATTGTATTTTACTTATGATGTTGATATAACCATCACACGAATCGATCGTATTTTATTTATGATGTTGATATAACCATCACAGAAATTAATCGTATTTACTTATGATGTTGATATAACCATCACCGGAATTAATCGTATTTTACTTATGATGTTGATATAACCATCACACAAATCAATTGTACTTTACTTATTATGTTGATATAATCATCACACATATCAATTGTACTTTACTTATGATGTTGAGATGATGATGATGATACAATTATTAACTTGTTTTTTACGTTAATGCATTTAATTAATTTTTCAACATACTATTGTTCGTAGAGTGATTTTTATTGCACTGCTTTTAGTATCAGTCTAAATTGTTATATATTGTTTTATATCTATACTTTGTTAACTTTATATTATGATGAGGTCAAACTTGAAGTCAGGAGAGGCCGAAAGTTTGAGGACATACTTGGAGTCAGGAAAGGCCGAATGTTAGAGTTAATTCCAAGGTGCTTGGATTTGTGGTGTAGGCAAATTGCCTTAGCACTATCTGGTGAGTCGATTTCATGTTGATTGCTAATAGATTGTGAAAGTATCTGGGGAGTGTTTTAATAATGATTAAACTGAAGTAATTAATAACAACATTGGCTCTCAAATTTAGGCAGGAATGGCCGAGTGAAGTTATCTGTTACTGTGGTGGACTTCTTTGGTTTCAGGTACATCTGGTGCCATCTATCTTTCCGTGTGTGAACTATCTCAGTGTTACTGACATATGGCTGATAGATGTCGCTACAAGTCTTTCACACGTGAATATGGATTGGAGGTTGGAGGATTCGCAGGATGGCCGCGTATTTTACATATGATGTTGATATAACCATCACACGAATCGATCATATTTTACTTATGATGTTGATATAACCATCCAACTAATAAATCGTATTTTACTTGTGATGTTGATATAACCATCACATAAACCAATTGTATTTTACTTGTGATGTTGATATAACCATCACACGAAACAATTGTTTTTTACTTATGATGTTGATATAACCATCACACGAATCGATCGTATTTTATTTATGATGTTGATATAACCATCATACGAATCGATCTTATTTTACTTATGATGTTGATATAACCATCAGACGAAACAATTGTATTTTACTTATGATGTTGATATAACCATCACACGAATCGATCGTATTTTATTTATGATGTTGATATAACCATCATACGAATCGATCTTATTTTACTTATGATGTTGATATAACCATCAGACGAAACAATTGTATTTTACTTATGATGTTGATATAACCATCACACGAATCAATCTTATTTTACTTATGATGTTGATATAACCATCACAGGAATCAATCGTATTTAACTTATGATGTTGATATAACCATCACACGAATCGATCGTATTTTATTTATGATGTTGATATAACCATCATACGAATCGATCTTATTTTACTTATGATGTTGATATAACCATCAGACGAAACAATTGTATTTTACTTATGATGTTGATATAACCATCACACGAATCGATCGTATTTTATTTATGATGTTGATATAACCATCATACGAATCGATCTTATTTTACTTATGATGTTGATATAACCATCAGACGAAACAATTGTATTTTACTTATGATGTTGATATAACCATCACACGAATCGATCGTATTTTATTTATGATGTTGATATAACCATCATACGAATCGATCTTATTTTACTTATGATGTTGATATAACCATCAGACGAAACAATTGTATTTTACTTATGATGTTGATATAACCATCACACGAATCAATCTTATTTTCCTTATGATGTTGATATAACCATCACAGGAATCAATCGTATTTAACTTATGATGTTGATATAACCATCACACGAATCGATCGTATTTTATTTATGATGTTGATATAACCATCATACGAATCGATCTTATTTTACTTATGATGTTGATATAACCATCAGACGAAACAATTGTATTTTACTTATGATGTTGATATAACCATCACACGAATCGATCGTATTTTATTTATGATGTTGATATAACCATCATACGAATCGATCTTATTTTACTTATGATGTTGATATAACCATCAGACGAAACAATTGTATTTTACTTATGATGTTGATATAACCATCACACGAATCGATCGTATTTTATTTATGATGTTGATATAACCATCACAGAAATTAATCGTATTTACTTATGATGTTGATATAACCATCACCGGAATTAATCGTATTTTACTTATGATGTTGATATAACCATCACACAAATCAATTGTACTTTACTTATTATGTTGATATAATCATCACACATATCAATTGTACTTTACTTATGATGTTGAGATGATGATGATGATACAATTATTAACTTGTTTTTTACGTTAATGCATTTAATTAATTTTTCAACATACTATTGTTCGTAGAGTGATTTTTATTGCACTGCTTTTAGTATCAGTCTAAATTGTTATATATTGTTTTATATCTATACTTTGTTAACTTTATATTATGATGAGGTCAAACTTGAAGTCAGGAGAGGCCGAAAGTTTGAGGACAAACTTGGAGTCAGGAAAGGCCGAATGTTAGAGTTAATTCCAAGGTGCTTGGATTTGTGGTGTAGGCAAATTGCCTTAGCACTATCTGGTGAGTCGATTTCATGTTGATTGCTAATAGATTGTGAAAGTATCTGGGGAGTGTTTTAATAATGATTAAACTGAAGTAATTAATAACAACATTGGCTCTCAAATTTAGGCAGGAATGGCCGAGTGAAGTTATCTGTTACTGTGGTGGACTTCTTTGGTTTCAGGTACATCTGGTGCCATCTATCTTTCCGTGTGTGAACTATCTCAGTGTTACTGACATATGGCTGATAGATGTCGCTACAAGTCTTTCACACGTGAATATGGATTGGAGGTTGGAGGATTCGCAGGATGGCCGCGTATTTTACATATGATGTTGATATAACCATCACACGAATCGATCATATTTTACTTATGATGTTGATATAACCATCCAACTAATAAATCGTATTTTACTTGTGATGTTGATATAACCATCACATAAACCAATTGTATTTTACTTGTGATGTTGATATAACCATCACACGAAACAATTGTTTTTTACTTATGATGTTGATATAACCATCACACGAATCGATCGTATTTTATTTATGATGTTGATATAACCATCATACGAATCGATCTTATTTTACTTATGATGTTGATATAACCATCAGACGAAACAATTGTATTTTACTTATGATGTTGATATAACCATCACACGAATCGATCGTATTTTATTTATGATGTTGATATAACCATCATACGAATCGATCTTATTTTACTTATGATGTTGATATAACCATCAGACGAAACAATTGTATTTTACTTATGATGTTGATATAACCATCACACGAATCAATCTTATTTTACTTATGATGTTGATATAACCATCACAGGAATCAATCGTATTTAACTTATGATGTTGATATAACCATCACACGAATCGATCGTATTTTATTTATGATGTTGATATAACCATCATACGAATCGATCTTATTTTACTTATGATGTTGATATAACCATCAGACGAAACAATTGTATTTTACTTATGATGTTGATATAACCATCACACGAATCGATCGTATTTTATTTATGATGTTGATATAACCATCATACGAATCGATCTTATTTTACTTATGATGTTGATATAACCATCAGACGAAACAATTGTATTTTACTTATGATGTTGATATAACCATCACACGAATCGATCGTATTTTATTTATGATGTTGATATAACCATCACAGAAATTAATCGTATTTACTTATGATGTTGATATAACCATCACCGGAATTAATCGTATTTTACTTATGATGTTGATATAACCATCACACAAATCAATTGTACTTTACTTATTATGTTGATATAATCATCACACATATCAATTGTACTTTACTTATGATGTTGAGATGATGATGATGATACAATTATTAACTTGTTTTTTACGTTAATGCATTTAATTAATTTTTCAACATACTATTGTTCGTAGAGTGATTTTTATTGCACTGCTTTTAGTATCAGTCTAAATTGTTATATATTGTTTTATATCTATACTTTGTTAACTTTATATTATGATGAGGTCAAACTTGAAGTCAGGAGAGGCCGAAAGTTTGAGGACAAACTTGGAGTCAGGAATGGCCGAATGTTAGAGTTAATTCCAAGGTGCTTGGATTTGTGGTGTAGGCAAATTGCCTTAGCACTATCTGGTGAGTCGATTTCATGTTGATTGCTAATAGATTGTGAAAGTATCTGGGGAGTGTTTTAATAATGATTAAACTGAAGTAATTAATAACAACATTGGCTCTCAAATTTAGGCAGGAATGGCCGAGTGAAGTTATCTGTTACTGTGGTGGACTTCTTTGGTTTCAGGTACATCTGGTGCCATCTATCTTTCCGTGTGTGAACTATCTCAGTGTTACTGACATATGGCTGATAGATGTCGCTACAAGTCTTTCACACGTGAATATGGATTGGAGGTTGGAGGATTCGCAGGATGGCCGCGTATTTTACATATGATGTTGATATAACCATCACACGAATCGATCATATTTTACTTATGATGTTGATATAACCATCCAACTAATAAATCGTATTTTACTTGTGATGTTGATATAACCATCACATAAACCAATTGTATTTTACTTGTGATGTTGATATAACCATCACACGAAACAATTGTTTTTTACTTATGATGTTGATATAACCATCATACGAATCGATCTTATTTTACTTATGATGTTGATATAACCATCAGACGAAACAATTGTATTTTACTTATGATGTTGATATAACCATCACACGAATCGATCGTATTTTATTTATGATGTTGATATAACCATCATACGAATCGATCTTATTTTACTTATGATGTTGATATAACCATCAGACGAAACAATTGTATTTTACTTATGATGTTGATATAACCATCACACGAATCGATCGTATTTTATTTATGATGTTGATATAACCATCACAGAAATTAATCGTATTTACTTATGATGTTGATATAACCATCACCGGAATTAATCGTATTTTACTTATGATGTTGATATAACCATCACACAAATCAATTGTACTTTACTTATTATGTTGATATAATCATCACACATATCAATTGTACTTTACTTATGATGTTGAGATGATGATGATGATACAATTATTAACTTGTTTTTTACGTTAATGCATTTAATTAATTTTTCAACATACTATTGTTCGTAGAGTGATTTTTATTGCACTGCTTTTAGTATCAGTCTAAATTGTTATATATTGTTTTATATCTATACTTTGTTAACTTTATATTATGATGAGGTCAAACTTGAAGTCAGGAGAGGCCGAAAGTTTGAGGACAAACTTGGAGTCAGGAAAGGCCGAATGTTAGAGTTAATTCCAAGGTGCTTGGATTTGTGGTGTAGGCAAATTGCCTTAGCACTATCTGGTGAGTCGATTTCATGTTGATTGCTAATAGATTGTGAAAGTATCTGGGGAGTGTTTTAATAATGATTAAACTGAAGTAATTAATAACAACATTGGCTCTCAAATTTAGGCAGGAATGGCCGAGTGAAGTTATCTGTTACTGTGGTGGACTTCTTTGGTTTCAGGTACATCTGGTGCCATCTATCTTTCCGTGTGTGAACTATCTCAGTGTTACTGACATATGGCTGATAGATGTCGCTACAAGTCTTTCACACGTGAATATGGATTGGAGGTTGGAGGATTCGCAGGATGGCCGCGTATTTTACATATGATGTTGATATAACCATCACACGAATCGATCATATTTTACTTATGATGTTGATATAACCATCCAACTAATAAATCGTATTTTACTTGTGATGTTGATATAACCATCACATAAACCAATTGTATTTTACTTGTGATGTTGATATAACCATCACACGAAACAATTGTTTTTTACTTATGATGTTGATATAACCATCACACGAATCGATCGTATTCTATTTATGATGTTGATATAACCATCATACGAATCGATCTTATTTTACTTATGATGTTGATATAACCATCAGACGAAACAATTGAATTTTACTTATGATGTTGATATAACCATCACACGAATCGATCGTATTTTATTTATGATGTTGATATAACCATCATACGAATCGATCTTATTTTACTTATGATGTTGATATAACCATCAGACGAAACAATTGTATTTTACTTATGATGTTGATATAACCATCACACGAATCAATCTTATTTTACTTATGATGTTGATATAACCATCACAGGAATCAATCGTATTTAACTTATGATGTTGATAAAACCATCACACGAATCAATTGTATTTTACTTGTGATGTTGATATAACCATCACACCAATCAATTGTATTTTACTATGATGTTGATGTAACCATCACACGAATCAATTGTATTTTACTTATAATGTTGATATAACAATCAAACGACGCGATCATATTTTACTTATGATGTTGATATAACCATCACACAAATCAATCGTACTTTACTTATGATGTTGATAATACCATCACAGAAATTAATCGTATTTACTTATGATGTTGATATAACCATCACCGGAATTAATCGTATTTACCTTATGATGTTGATATAACCATCACACAAATCAATTGTACTTTACTTATTATGTTGATATAATCATCACACATATCAATTGTACTTTACTTATGATGTTGAGATGATGATGATGATACAATTATTAACTTGTTTTTTACGTTAATGCATTTAATTAATTTTTCAACATACTATTGTTCGTAGAGTGATTTTTATTGCACTGCTTTTAGTATCAGTCTAAATTGTTATATATTGTTTTATATCTATACTTTGTTAACTTTATATTATGATGAGGTCAAACTTGAAGTCAGGAGAGGCCGAAAGTTTGAGGACAAACTTGGAGTCAGGAAAGGCCGAATGTTAGAGTTAATTCCAAGGTGCTTGGATTTGTGGTGTAGGCAAATTGCCTTAGCACTATCTGGTGAGTCGATTTCATGTTGATTGCTAATAGATTGTGAAAGTATCTGGGGAGTGTTTTAATAATGATTAAACTGAAGTAATTAATTACAACATTGGCTCTCAAATTTAGGCAGGAATGGCCGAGTGAAGTTATCTGTTACTGTGGTGGACTTCTTTGGTTTCAGGTACATCTGGTGCCATCTATCTTTCCGTGTGTGAACTATCTCAGTGTTACTGACATATGGCTGATAGATGTCGCTACAAGTCTTTCACACGTGAATATGGATTGGAGGTTGGAGGATTCGCAGGATGGCCGCGTATTTTACATATGATGTTGATATAACCATCACACGAATCGATCATATTTTACTTATGATGTTGATATAACCATCCAACTAATAAATCGTATTTTACTTGTGATGTTGATATAACCATCACATAAACCAATTGTATTTTACTTGTGATGTTGATATAACCATCACACGAAACAATTGTTTTTTACTTATGATGTTGATATAACCATCACACGAATCGATCGTATTTTATTTATGATGTTGATATAACCATCATACGAATCGATCTTATTTTACTTATGATGTTGATATAACCATCAGACGAAACAATTGTATTTTACTTATGATGTTGATATAACCATCACACGAATCGATCGTATTTTATTTATGATGTTGATATAACCATCACAGAAATTAATCGTATTTACTTATGATGTTGATATAACCATCACCGGAATTAATCGTATTTTACTTATGATGTTGATATAACCATCACACAAATCAATTGTACTTTACTTATTATGTTGATATAATCATCACACATATCAATTGTACTTTACTTATGATGTTGAGATGATGATGATGATACAATTATTAACTTGTTTTTTACGTTAATGCATTTAATTAATTTTTCAACATACTATTGTTCGTAGAGTGATTTTTATTGCACTGCTTTTAGTATCAGTCTAAATTGTTATATATTGTTTTATATCTATACTTTGTTAACTTTATATTATGATGAGGTCAAACTTGAAGTCAGGAGAGGCCGAAAGTTTGAGGACAAACTTGGAGTCAGGAAAGGCCGAATGTTAGAGTTAATTCCAAGGTGCTTGGATTTGTGGTGTAGGCAAATTGCCTTAGCACTATCTGGTGAGTCGATTTCATGTTGATTGCTAATAGATTGTGAAAGTATCTGGGGAGTGTTTTAATAATGATTAAACTGAAGTAATTAATAACAACATTGGCTCTCAAATTTAGGCAGGAATGGCCGAGTGAAGTTATCTGTTACTGTGGTGGACTTCTTTGGTTTCAGGTACATCTGGTGCCATCTATCTTTCCGTGTGTGAACTATCTCAGTGTTACTGACATATGGCTGATAGATGTCGCTACAAGTCTTTCACACGTGAATATGGATTGGAGGTTGGAGGATTCGCAGGATGGCCGCGTATTTTACATATGATGTTGATATAACCATCACACGAATCGATCATATTTTACTTATGATGTTGATATAACCATCACACGAAACAATTGTTTTTTACTTATGATGTTGATATAACCATCACACGAATCAATTGTATTTTACTTATGATGTTGATATAACAATCAAACGACGCGATCATATTTTACTTATGATGTTGATATAACCATCACACAAATCAATCGTACTTTACTTATGATGTTGATATAACCATCACACAAATCAATCGTACTTTACTTATGATGTTGATATAACCATCACAGAAATTAATCGTATTTATTTTGTGATGTTGATATAACCATCACACGAAACAATTGTTTTTTACTTATGATGTTGATATAACCATCATACGAATCGATCTTATTTTACTTATGATGTTGATATAACCATCAGACGAAACAATTGTATTTTACTTATGATGTTGATATAACCATCACACGAATCGATCGTATTTTATTTATGATGTTGATATAACCATCATACGAATCGATCTTATTTTACTTATGATGTTGATATAACCATCAGACGAAACAATTGTATTTTACTTATGATGTTGATATAACCATCACACGAATCGATCGTATTTTATTTATGATGTTGATATAACCATCACAGAAATTAATCGTATTTACTTATGATGTTGATATAACCATCACCGGAATTAATCGTATTTTACTTATGATGTTGATATAACCATCACACAAATCAATTGTACTTTACTTATTATGTTGATATAATCATCACACATATCAATTGTACTTTACTTATGATGTTGAGATGATGATGATGATACAATTATTAACTTGTTTTTTACGTTAATGCATTTAATTAATTTTTCAACATACTATTGTTCGTAGAGTGATTTTTATTGCACTGCTTTTAGTATCAGTCTAAATTGTTATATATTGTTTTATATCTATACTTTGTTAACTTTATATTATGATGAGGTCAAACTTGAAGTCAGGAGAGGCCGAAAGTTTGAGGACAAACTTGGAGTCAGGAAAGGCCGAATGTTAGAGTTAATTCCAAGGTGCTTGGATTTGTGGTGTAGGCAAATTGCCTTAGCACTATCTGGTGAGTCGATTTCATGTTGATTGCTAATAGATTGTGAAAGTATCTGGGGAGTGTTTTAATAATGATTAAACTGAAGTAATTAATAACAACATTGGCTCTCAAATTTAGGCAGGAATGGCCGAGTGAAGTTATCTGTTACTGTGGTGGACTTCTTTGGTTTCAGGTACATCTGGTGCCATCTATCTTTCCGTGTGTGAACTATCTCAGTGTTACTGACATATGGCTGATAGATGTCGCTACAAGTCTTTCACACGTGAATATGGATTGGAGGTTGGAGGATTCGCAGGATGGCCGCGTATTTTACATATGATGTTGATATAACCATCACACGAATCGATCATATTTTACTTATGATGTTGATATAACCATCCAACTAATAAATCGTATTTTACTTGTGATGTTGATATAACCATCACATAAACCAATTGTATTTTACTTGTGATGTTGATATAACCATCACACGAAACAATTGTTTTTTACTTATGATGTTGATATAACCATCATACGAATCGATCTTATTTTACTTATGATGGTTATATCAACATCATAAGTAAAAAACAATTGTTTCGTGTGATGGTTATATCAACATCACAAGTAAAATACAATTGGTTTATGTGATGGTTATATCAACATCACAAGTAAAATACGATTTATTAGTTGGATGGTTATATCAACATCATAAGTAAAATATGATCGATTCGTGTGATGGTTATATCAACATCATATGTAAAATACGCGGCCATCCTGCGAATCCTCCAACCTCCAATCCATATTCACGTGTGAAAGACTTGTAGCGACATCTATCAGCCATATGTCAGTAACACTGAGATAGTTCACACACGGAAAGATAGATGGCACCAGATGTACCTGAAACCAAAGAAGTCCACCACAGTAACAGATAACTTCACTCGGCCATTCCTGCCTAAATTTGAGAGCCAATGTTGTTATTAATTACTTCAGTTTAATCATTATTAAAACACTCCCCAGATACTTTCACAATCTATTAGCAATCAACATGAAATCGACTCACCAGATAGTGCTAAGGCAATTTGCCTACACCACAAATCCAAGCACCTTGGAATTAACTCTAACATTCGGCCTTTCCTGACTCCAAGTTTGTCCTCAAACTTTCGGCCTCTCCTGACTTCAAGTTTGACCTCATCATAATATAAAGTTAACAAAGTATAGATATAAAACAATATATAACAATTTAGACTGATACTAAAAGCAGTGCAATAAAAATCACTCTACGAACAATAGTATGTTGAAAAATTAATTAAATGCATTAACGTAAAAAACAAGTTAATAATTGTATCATCATCATCATCTCAACATCATAAGTAAAGTACAATTGATATGTGTGATGATTATATCAACATAATAAGTAAAGTACAATTGATTTGTGTGATGGTTATATCAACATCATAAGTAAAATACGATTAATTCCGGTGATGGTTATATCAACATCATAAGTAAATACGATTAATTTCTGTGATGGTTATATCAACATCATAAATAAAATACGATCGATTCGTGTGATGGTTATATCAACATCATAAGTAAAATACAATTGTTTCGTCTGATGGTTATATCAACATCATAAGTAAAATAAGATCGATTCGTATGATGGTTATATCAACATCATAAATAAAATACGATCGATTCGTGTGATGGTTATATCAACATCATAAGTAAAATACAATTGTTTCGTCTGATGGTTATATCAACATCATAAGTAAAAAACAATTGTTTCGTGTGATGGTTATATCAACATCACAAAATAAATACGATTAATTTCTGTGAAAAAAAAATCTAATAATTAAATTAATTACATTTCTGTGATGGTTATATCAACATCATAAGTAAAGTACGATTGATTTGTGTGATGGTTATATCAACATCATAAGTAAAGTACGATTGATTTGTGTGATGGTTATATCAACATCATAAGTAAAATATGATCGCGTCGTTTGATTGTTATATCAACATCATAAGTAAAATACAATTGATTCGTGTGATGGTTATATCAACATCATAAGTAAAAAACAATTGTGTGATGTTGATATAACCATCACATAAACCAATTGTATTTTACTTGTGATGTTGATATAACCATCACACGAAACAATTGTTTTTTACTTATGATGTTGATATAACCATCATACGAATCGATCTTATTTTACTTATGATGTTGATATAACCATCAGACGAAACAATTGTATTTTACTTATGATGTTGATATAACCATCACACGAATCGATCGTATTTTATTTATGATGTTGATATAACCATCATACGAATCGATCTTATTTTACTTATGATGTTGATATAACCATCAGACGAAACAATTGTATTTTACTTATGATGTTGATATAACCATCACACGAATCGATCGTATTTTATTTATGATGTTGATATAACCATCACAGAAATTAATCGTATTTACTTATGATGTTGATATAACCATCACCGGAATTAATCGTATTTTACTTATGATGTTGATATAACCATCACACAAATCAATTGTACTTTACTTATTATGTTGATATAATCATCACACATATCAATTGTACTTTACTTATGATGTTGAGATGATGATGATGATACAATTATTAACTTGTTTTTTACGTTAATGCATTTAATTAATTTTTCAACATACTATTGTTCGTAGAGTGATTTTTATTGCACTGCTTTTAGTATCAGTCTAAATTGTTATATATTGTTTTATATCTATACTTTGTTAACTTTATATTATGATGAGGTCAAACTTGAAGTCAGGAGAGGCCGAAAGTTTGAGGACAAACTTGGAGTCAGGAAAGGCCGAATGTTAGAGTTAATTCCAAGGTGCTTGGATTTGTGGTGTAGGCAAATTGCCTTAGCACTATCTGGTGAGTCGATTTCATGTTGATTGCTAATAGATTGTGAAAGTATCTGGGGAGTGTTTTAATAATGATTAAACTGAAGTAATTAATAACAACATTGGCTCTCAAATTTAGGCAGGAATGGCCGAGTGAAGTTATCTGTTACTGTGGTGGACTTCTTTGGTTTCAGGTACATCTGGTGCCATCTATCTTTCCGTGTGTGAACTATCTCAGTGTTACTGACATATGGCTGATAGATGTCGCTACAAGTCTTTCACACGTGAATATGGATTGGAGGTTGGAGGATTCGCAGGATGGCCGCGTATTTTACATATGATGTTGATATAACCATCACACGAATCGATCATATTTTACTTATGATGTTGATATAACCATCCAACTAATAAATCGTATTTTACTTGTGATGTTGATATAACCATCACATAAACCAATTGTATTTTACTTGTGATGTTGATATAACCATCACACGAAATAATTGTTTTTTACTTATGATGTTGATATAACCATCACACGAATCGATCGTATTTTATTTATGATGTTGATATAACCATCATACGAATCGATCTTATTTTACTTATGATGTTGATATAACCATCAGACGAAACAATTGAATTTTACTTATGATGTTGATATAACCATCACACGAATCGATCGTATTTTATTTATGATGTTGATATAACCATCATACGAATCGATCTTATTTTACTTATGATGTTGATATAACCATCAGACGAAACAATTGTATTTTACTTATGATGTTGATATAACCATCACACGAATCAATCTTATTTTACTTATGATGTTGATATAACCATCACAGGAATCAATCGTATTTAACTTATGATGTTGATAAAACCATCACACGAATCAATTGTATTTTACTTGTGATGTTGATATAACCATCACACCAATCAATTGTATTTTACTATGATGTTGATGTAACCATCACACGAATCAATTGTATTTTACTTATAATGTTGATATAACAATCAAACGACGCGATCATATTTTACTTATGATGTTGATATAACCATCACACAAATCAATCGTACTTTACTTATGATGTTGATAATACCATCACAGAAATTAATCGTATTTACTTATGATGTTGATATAACCATCACCGGAATTAATCGTATTTACCTTATGATGTTGATATAACCATCACACAAATCAATTGTACTTTACTTATTATGTTGATATAATCATCACACATATCAATTGTACTTTACTTATGATGTTGAGATGATGATGATGATACAATTATTAACTTGTTTTTTACGTTAATGCATTTAATTAATTTTTCAACATACTATTGTTCGTAGAGTGATTTTTATTGCACTGCTTTTAGTATCAGTCTAAATTGTTATATATTGTTTTATATCTATACTTTGTTAACTTTATATTATGATGAGGTCAAACTTGAAGTCAGGAGAGGCCGAAAGTTTGAGGACAAACTTGGAGTCAGGAAAGGCCGAATGTTAGAGTTAATTCCAAGGTGCTTGGATTTGTGGTGTAGGCAAATTGCCTTAGCACTATCTGGTGAGTCGATTTCATGTTGATTGCTAATAGATTGTGAAAGTATCTGGGGAGTGTTTTAATAATGATTAAACTGAAGTAATTAATTACAACATTGGCTCTCAAATTTAGGCAGGAATGGCCGAGTGAACGGTCTTGGACGTCTTCCAAAGGTCTGTGTTCTTGTATCGTCGTCGTTACACCAGGGTCTGGTTTCCGTCTGTCAAGTCACCTCATGTATATTGTTTTTCTTCAATGTCAGTCTTATTCAAATTCAAATATCTGTATGTTTCGTCTAATCAACCAGTCAGTCATGTCACGGCCATAGAGGTTGGACAGCCCCAACATCCCCACCTCCAGTATCAGAAGGCTGATACTCATGATGAGGAGCGGATGTCCAACCTACACAGCTTCGTCACTGGTCGTGTCTGTCGGTCGTACAGTCTATGTCAAGTCTTTATGTCAGCTACCTACTCGGATGTCGTCATTACCTCGATGCAGCAGTCTTGGCATGTAATCCACTTGGAGTACATGCCAAGGCCGCTGTCAAGAGCACTTGTTCTTGACAGCAGTTCGCCCATCAAGCACCCAGAAGCCACTACTACAGCGGAACCCTAAAAGAAATGCATGTAAAAAAGTAAGCAAATCCGGCCCACTGAGTAAAAAGTCGTTCAATTTGGAGATGTATTGCACCGGAAAGTCTGGCGACCGTTGCATCCTCTGCTGGATACTATCTAAGCGTATATGGGCGACGGCGTAGCTGTCATGTAGGTCACGATTGTCATCTCGCCAAAGTAAGCCGGTCTCCCATATCAAGTCGTCGTTGCCTACAAGTCGTTTCTCTATTATATCCAGTCCTCTAATATCCTCCCGAGAGCGCGGAGTGTCAATGGTCGGTCTTGTCCAGTCTAGTCTAGTCCCGAAACCTTCGGTAGAGAAAGATCTGCGAATTGCAGCGTCGGGTTCCTCACAAGCACATAGATGAAGAACCGCTGCGTTGTCAGGAGCGGTAGATGGTAGCTTACCGTGAATAACGTACCCTAGTTTCGTGGCGGAGACTATGGGTGCATTCTTCGGTCCCTGGATTACCTGTCGACTCACTATCAAATCTATGTTGTCATGTCCAATGAGTAGTAGGGGTCGTTCATGTACAGTCATGCGGTCAATATTTACATAGTCGGAAAGGTAGGTCCAATTATTTACAAGCCGGTCATAATTACATTTGTACAAAGGTAAACCTAAATTATTTACAGATCTTACATTATCTAACTTAAAAATTTCATCACTATTTACACCACGAATAGAAAATGAAACACGTTGCGAGGAATTTTCAATAGATGTCATGCCCGAAGCTCCTTGTATGCGTTAAGCGTTCACCGGTCCATACACGCCTATTCGTCTCGCGAGGTGCCCGTCTATCAGACTAATCGTCGAACCTTCGTCTAGAAGTGCTAGAGCTTCCACTTCACCATCGGGTCCGCTGATTAAAACTCGTAGAACTTTCAGTAGCACGATACAGTCAGGATCCGAGACGTGGTTGACAGCCAAAGATTTATAGAGAGGCTCGGCGTGCAGCAGCGCATGATGTACGCGGTCGCATGACGTACACTTCTTCTTACGCTTACATTGTTTCAGCTGGTGTGTCATCGATAAACATGAGAAACAGAGCTTATTTTTAGATAAGTATTGCCAGCGTTCGTCAACTGTCATACGTTCAAAATTGGAACAGGAATCAAGGCTGTGGTCACCTTTACAGAGCCTACAGGACAGTATGTCTTTTTTAGTAGTTAAAACGGGGTGTCTCACATGCATTGTATTCAGATGCCGATGCCGGTACGTTTCGGGTGCAGGTCGATCGCTCGATTTCGCCATTGGCATGATGTATGTGGCAGCGTAGGCAATTGTCATGAGCCACTCTTCAGGTTCACCCGAGAACGTGGGCAGTTCCTTTATCGAGGTTTGTCTGGCTGGGAACTTGTTTAAGTCATTATTGTCAGGAGTGTGTGTCTGGATGGGAGCAAGGAAGGCGCTCGTCGTGGGGATTGCCCTCACTGCTGTCGGCCGTATAGTCGCGGCACGCACACTTCCAGCGTTTGATTGGATATCGTCATTATAACCCAATGCTTCAGTCTGCAGTCTTAATTTTTCTAATATGAGCCGCTTTTCAGCTTGTGCAACCTGCTCGGCGGCTTCAAGTTTTAATGCCAAAATTTGTTGTCGTCTTACCGTGGACGTCGTACTTCGAGCAGAAGCGATGGATGAAGTCGGTGAAGGTACGCGGCTGTGTCGGGAGGGCGGTCGGTCATGACCTCCGTCCGCAGCGGCGCCAGTCGATGTCGTATTTTCCATTTTTTCTGCTTACGATTTACTTGTAATCATAGGTGCTAGTACGTTCGGCAATGAAGGACCACTTGAACGGTCTTGGACGTCTTCCAAAGGTCTGTGTTCTTGTATCGTCGTCGTTACACCAGGGTCTGGTTTCCGTCTGTCAAGTCACCTCATGTATATTGTTTTTCTTCAATGTCAGTCTTATTCAAATTCAAATATCTGTATGTTTCGTCTAATCAACCAGTCAGTCATGTCACGGCCATAGAGGTTGGACAGCCCCAACAGCCGAGTGAAGTTATCTGTTACTGTGGTGGACTTCTTTGGTTTCAGGTACATCTGGTGCCATCTATCTTTCCGTGTGTGAACTATCTCAGTGTTACTGACATATGGCTGATAGATGTCGCTACAAGTCTTTCACACGTGAATATGGATTGGAGGTTGGAGGATTCGCAGGATGGCCGCGTATTTTACATATGATGTTGATATAACCATCACACGAATCGATCATATTTTACTTATGATGTTGATATAACCATCCAACTAATAAATCGTATTTTACTTGTGATGTTGATATAACCATCACATAAACCAATTGTATTTTACTTGTGATGTTGATATAACCATCACACGAAACAATTGTTTTTTACTTATGATGTTGATATAACCATCACACGAATCGATCGTATTTTATTTATGATGTTGATATAACCATCATACGAATCGATCTTATTTTACTTATGATGTTGATATAACCATCAGACGAAACAATTGTATTTTACTTATGATGTTGATATAACCATCACACGAATCGATCGTATTTTATTTATGATGTTGATATAACCATCACAGAAATTAATCGTATTTACTTATGATGTTGATATAACCATCACCGGAATTAATCGTATTTTACTTATGATGTTGATATAACCATCACACAAATCAATTGTACTTTACTTATTATGTTGATATAATCATCACACATATCAATTGTACTTTACTTATGATGTTGAGATGATGATGATGATACAATTATTAACTTGTTTTTTACGTTAATGCATTTAATTAATTTTTCAACATACTATTGTTCGTAGAGTGATTTTTATTGCACTGCTTTTAGTATCAGTCTAAATTGTTATATATTGTTTTATATCTATACTTTGTTAACTTTATATTATGATGAGGTCAAACTTGAAGTCAGGAGAGGCCGAAAGTTTGAGGACAAACTTGGAGTCAGGAAAGGCCGAATGTTAGAGTTAATTCCAAGGTGCTTGGATTTGTGGTGTAGGCAAATTGCCTTAGCACTATCTGGTGAGTCGATTTCATGTTGATTGCTAATAGATTGTGAAAGTATCTGGGGAGTGTTTTAATAATGATTAAACTGAAGTAATTAATAACAACATTGGCTCTCAAATTTAGGCAGGAATGGCCGAGTGAAGTTATCTGTTACTGTGGTGGACTTCTTTGGTTTCAGGTACATCTGGTGCCATCTATCTTTCCGTGTGTGAACTATCACAGTGTTACTGACATATGGCTGATAGATGTCGCTACAAGTCTTTCACACGTGAATATGGATTGGAGGTTGGAGGATTCGCAGGATGGCCGCGTATTTTACATATGATGTTGATATAACCATCACACGAATCGATCATATTTTACTTATGATGTTGATATAACCATCCAACTAATAAATCGTATTTTACTTGTGATGTTGATATAACCATCACATAAACCAATTGTATTTTACTTGTGATGTTGATATAACCATCACACGAAACAATTGTTTTTTACTTATGATGTTGATATAACCATCACACGAATCGATCGTATTTTATTTATGATGTTGATATAACCATCATACGAATCGATCTTATTTTACTTATGATGTTGATATAACCATCAGACGAAACAATTGTATTTTACTTATGATGTTGATATAACCATCACACGAATCGATCGTATTTTATTTATGATGTTGATATAACCATCATACGAATCGATCTTTTTTTACTTATGATGTTGATATAACCATCAGACGAAACAATTGTATTTTACTTATGATGTTGATATAACCATCACACGAATCAATCTTATTTTACTTATGATGTTGATATAACCATCACAGGAATCAATCGTATTTAACTTATGATGTTGATATAACCATCACACGAATCGATCGTATTTTATTTATGATGTTGATATAACCATCATACGAATCGATCTTATTTTACTTATGATGTTGATATAACCATCAGACGAAACAATTGTATTTTACTTATGATGTTGATATAACCATCACACGAATCGATCGTATTTTATTTATGATGTTGATATAACCATCATACGAATCGATCTTATTTTACTTATGATGTTGATATAACCATCAGACGAAACAATTGTATTTTACTTATGATGTTGATATAACCATCACACGAATCGATCGTATTTTATTTATGATGTTGATATAACCATCATACGAATCGATCTTATTTTACTTATGATGTTGATATAACCATCAGACGAAACAATTGTATTTTACTTATGATGTTGATATAACCATCACACGAATCAATCTTATTTTACTTATGATGTTGATATAACCATCACAGGAATCAATCGTATTTAACTTATGATGTTGATATAACCATCACACGAATCGATCGTATTTTATTTATGATGTTGATATAACCATCATACGAATCGATCTTATTTTACTTATGATGTTGATATAACCATCAGACGAAACAATTGTATTTTACTTATGATGTTGATATAACCATCACACGAATCGATCGTATTTTATTTATGATGTTGATATAACCATCATACGAATCGATCTTATTTTACTTATGATGTTGATATAACCATCAGACGAAACAATTGTATTTTACTTATGATGTTGATATAACCATCACACGAATCAATCTTATTTTACTTATGATGTTGATATAACCATCACAGGAATCAATCGTATTTAACTTATGATGTTGATATAACCATCACACGAATCGATCGTATTTTATTTATGATGTTGATATAACCATCATACGAATCGATCTTATTTTACTTATGATGTTGATATAACCATCAGACGAAACAATTGTATTTTACTTATGATGTTGATATAACCATCACACGAATCGATCGTATTTTATTTATGATGTTGATATAACCATCATACGAATCGATCTTTTTTTACTTATGATGTTGATATAACCATCAGACGAAACAATTGTATTTTACTTATGATGTTGATATAACCATCACACGAATCAATCTTATTTTACTTATGATGTTGATATAACCATCACAGGAATCAATCGTATTTAACTTATGATGTTGATATAACCATCACACGAATCGATCGTATTTTATTTATGATGTTGATATAACCATCATACGAATCGATCTTATTTTACTTATGATGTTGATATAACCATCAGACGAAACAATTGTATTTTACTTATGATGTTGATATAACCATCACACGAATCGATCGTATTTTATTTATGATGTTGATATAACCATCATACGAATCGATCTTATTTTACTTATGATGTTGATATAACCATCAGACGAAACAATTGTATTTTACTTATGATGTTGATATAACCATCACACGAATCGATCGTATTTTATTTATGATGTTGATATAACCATCATACGAATCGATCTTATTTTACTTATGATGTTGATATAACCATCAGACGAAACAATTGTATTTTACTTATGATGTTGATATAACCATCACACGAATCAATCTTATTTTACTTATGATGTTGATATAACCATCACAGGAATCAATCGTATTTAACTTATGATGTTGATATAACCATCACACGAATCGATCGTATTTTATTTATGATGTTGATATAACCATCACACGAATCAATTGTATTTTACTTATGATGTTGATATAACAATCAAACGACGCGATCATATTTTACTTATGATGTTGATATAACCATCACACAAATCAATCGTACTTTACTTATGATGTTGATATAACCATCACACAAATCAATCGTACTTTACTTATGATGTTGATATAACCATCACAGAAATTAATCGTATTTATTTTGTGATGTTGATATAACCATCACACGAATCGATCGTATTTTATTTATGATGTTGATATAACCATCATACGAATCGATCTTATTTTAATTATGATGTTGATATAACCATCAGACGAAACAATTGTATTTTACTTATGATGTTGATATAACCATCACACGAATCAATCTTATTTTACTTATGATGTTGATATAACCATCATACGAATCGATCTTATTTTACTTATGATGTTGATATAACCATCAGACGAAACAATTGTATTTTACTTATGATGTTGATATAACCATCACACGAATCGATCGTATTTTATTTATGATGTTGATATAACCATCATACGAATCGATCTTATTTTACTTATGATGTTGATATAACCATCAGACGAAACAATTGTATTTTACTTATGATGTTGATATAACCATCACACGAATTGATCGTATTTTATTTATGATGTTGATATAACCATCATACGAATCGATCTTATTTTACTTATGATGTTGATATAACAATCAGACGAAACAATTGTATTTTACTTATGATGTTGATATAACCATCACACGAATCAATCTTATTTTACTTATGATGTTGATATAACCATCACAGGAATCAATCGTATTTAACTTATGATGTTGATATAACCATCACACGAATCAATCTTATTTTACTTATGATGTTGATATAACCGTCACAGGAATCAATCGTATTTAACTTATGATGTTGATAAAACCATCACACGAATCAATTGTATTTTACTTGTGATGTTGATATAACCATCACACCAATCAATTGTATTTTACTATGATGTTGATGTAACCATCACACGAATCAATTGTATTTTACTTATGATGTTGATATAACAATCAAACTACGCGATCATATTTTACTTATGATGTTGATATAACCATCACATAAATCAATCGTACTTTACTTATGATGTTGATATAACCATCACAGAAATTAATCGTATTTACTTATGATGTTGATATAACCATCACCGGAATTAATCGTATTTTACTTATGATGTTGATATAACCATCACACAAATCAATTGTACTTTACTTATGATGTTGATATAATCATCACACATATCAATTGTACTTTACTTATGATGTTGAGATGATGATGATGATACAATTATTAACTTGTTTTTTACGTTAATGCATTTAATTAATTTTTCAACATACTATTGTTCGTAGAGTGATTTTTATTGCGCTGCTTTTAGTATCAGTCTAAATTGTTATATATTGTTTTATATCTATACTTTGTTAACTTTATATTATGATGAGGTCAAACTTGAAGTCAGGAGAGGCCGAAAGTTTGAGGACAAACTTGGAGTCAGGAAAGGCCGAATGTTAGAGTTAATTCCAAATTGTATAGAATACTTATATAATTTCAACATTTGAACTCATTGAAGTCAGGATAATTTAAAAGTATAAAACATAATTAACATTAGTTGGATCATTTATTATGGAGGAAAGATTGGGTGAAGTGGCAACACTAACCATAATGCCAATAGCAAAGTTAATAAAAGGGTAGGTGTTGTATTTTAACAAGCAGTCTATCGCAAGCTCTCAAACTGTGCACACCTCTGTGTAGTGGCTATGCTTCCCGTTTTTAAAGTGTATTGAAGTGATAATATAATTGTGAATTATAGTGTTCTGAAGTGATAATATAATTGTGAAGTTAGAACCAATAAACCTATTGGGCCCATGAGGAGTTTGTTGCGTCGCTTCTTCTCCTCATACGGGACTTTTACGAAGCGATGGTATAACGTTGTTTCATTGCCTGCATCCCTACGTCCCTGGAATCCTGATACAACATACCGCTAAACCCTAATCAGGGTGTTCGTATCGCTTGACTGTCGCTGACGTTTATATCAGAAGCGGGATAAAGACGGACAGTGAAAACCCGACTCGGATAACGTGAAGAATTACATGAATTTTATGAAATTCAAATTTGTGCGCGTTTGTGAGATGCACGACGGCGCGAGCCTATACACGGATAGTCTCGTTGATGCTGGTAGCGGCCAGTGACAACAGTTGGCGCTCAGTATGCTATGCGAGTGTGCGAGTCTTATGTGATATTCATGTGGTGGTGCTTGGATTTGTGGTGTAGGCAAATTGCCTTAGCACTATCTGGTGAGTCGATTTCATGTTGATTGCTAATAGATTGTGAAAGTATCTCGGGAGTGTTTTAATAATTATTAAACTGAAGTAATTAATAACAACATTGGCTCTCAAATTTAGGCAGGAATGTCCGAGTGAAGTTATCTGTTACTGTGGTGGACTTCTTTGGTTTCAGGTACATCTGTTGCCATCTATCTTTCCGTGTGTGAACTATTTCAGTGTTACTGATATATGGCTGATAGATGTCGCTACAAGTCTTTCACACGTGAATATGGATTGGAGGTTGGAGGATTCGCAGGATGGCCGCGTATTTTACATATGATGTTGATATAACCATCACACGAATCGATCATATTTTACTTATGATGTTGATATAACCATCAAACTAATAAATCGTATTTTACTTGTGATTTTGATATAACCATCACACAAACCAATTGTATTTTACTTGTGATGTTGATATAACCATCACACGAAACACTTGTTTTTTACTTATGATGTTGATATAACCATCACACGAATTGATCGTATTTTATTTATGATGTTGATATAACCATCATACGAATCGATCTTATTTTACTTATGATGTTGATATAACCATCAGACGAAACAATTGTATTTTACTTATGATGTTGATATAACCATCACACGAATCAATCTTATTTTACTTATGATGTTGATATAACCGTCACAGGAATCAATCGTATTTAACTTATGATGTTGATAAAACCATCACACGAATCAATTGTATTTTACTTGTGATGTTGATATAACCATCACACCAATCAATTGTATTTTACTATGATGTTGATGTAACCATCACACGAATCAATTGTATTTTACTTATGATGTTGATATAACCATCACACAAATCAATCGTACTTTACTTATGATGTTGATATAACCATCACAGAAATTAATCGTATTTACTTATGATGTTGATATAACCATCACACAAACCAATTGTATTTTACTTGTGATGTTGATATAACCATCACACGAAACACTTGTTTTTTACTTATGATGTTGATATAACCATCACACGAATCGATCGTATTTTATTTATGATGTTGATATAACCATCATACGAATCGATCTTATTTTACTTATGATGTTGATATAACCATCAGACGAAACAATTGTATTTTACTTATGATGTTGATATAACCATCACACGAATCAATCTTATTTTACTTATGATGTTGATATAACCGTCACAGGAATCAATCGTATTTAACTTATGATGTTGATAAAACCATCACAGGAATCAATTGTATTTTACTTGTGATGTTGATATAACCATCACACCAATCAATTGTATTTTACTATGATGTTGATGTAACCATCACACGAATCAATTGTATTTTACTTATGATGTTGATATAACCATCACACAAATCAATCGTACTTTACTTATGATGTTGATATAACCATCACAGAAATTAATCGTATTATTTTTAATGCATTTAATTAATTTTTCAACATACTATTGTTCGTAGAGTGATTTTTATTGCACTGCTTTTAGTATCAGTCTAAATTGTTATATATTGTTTTATATCTATACTTTGTTAACTTTATATTATGATGAGGTCAAACTTGAAGTCAGGACAGGCCGAAAGTTTGAGGACAAACTTGGAGTCAGGAAAGGCCGAATGTTAGAGTTAATTCCAAATTGTATAGAATACTTATATAATTTCAACATTTGAACTCATTAAAGTCAGGATAATTTAAAAGTATAAAACATTATTAACATTAGTTGGATCATTTATTATGGAGGAAAGATTGGGTGAAGTGGCAACACTTACCATAATGCCAATAGCAAAGTTAATAAAAGGGTAGATGTTGTATTTTAACAAGCAGTCTATCGCAAGCTCTCAAACTGTGCACACCTCTGTGTAGTGGCTATGCTACCCGTTTTTAAAGTGTATTGAAGTGATAATATAATTGTGAATTATAGTGTTCTGAAGTGATAATATAATTGTGAAGTTAGAACCAATAAACCTATTGGGCCCATGAGGAGTTTGTTGCGTCGCTTCTTCTCCTCATACGGGACTTTTACGTAGCGATGGTATAACGTTGTTTCATTGCCTGCATCCCTACGTCCCACGAATCCTGATACAACATACCGCTGAACCCTAATCAGGGTGTACGTATCGCTTGACTGTCGCTGACGTTTATATCAGAAGCGGGATAAAGACGGACAGTGAAAACCCGACTCGGATAACGTGAAGAATTACATGAATTTTATGAAATTCAAATTTGTGCGCGTTTGTGAGATGCACGACGGCGCGAGCCTATACACGGATAGTCTCGTTGATGCTGGTAGCGGCCAGTGACAACAGTTGGCGCTCAGTATGCTATGCGAGTGTGCGAGTCTTATGTGATATTCATGTGGTGGTGCTTGGATTTGTGGTGTAGGCCTTAGCACTATCTGGTGAGTCGATTTCATGTTGATTGCTAATAGATTGTGAAAGTATCTGGGGAGTGTTTTAATAATTATTAAACTGAAGTAATTAATAACAACATTGGCTCTCAAATTTAGGCAGGAATGGCCGAGTGAAGTTATCTGTTACTGTGGTGGACTTCTTTGGTTTCAGGTACATCTGGTGCCATCTATCTTTCCGTGTGTGAACTATCTCAGTGTTACTGACATATGGCTGATAGATGTCGCTACAAGTCTTTCACACGTGAATATGGATTGGAGGTTGGAGGATTCGCAGGATGGCCGCGTATTTTACATATGATGTTGATATAACCATCACACGAATCGATCATATTTTACTTATGATGTTGATATAACCATTGTTTCGTAACCATATTTTCATAGGTTTGCATCAATAAAGCACTTTTGTCCTGTGACATTACTTTTAAACTAACCAATCGCTGAGCTTCAATTTTGATGCTCACACGCGCGAACCAATGGGAAGCCTGAACGCGGTGGAAGCCATCTTTTCCTCCGCCATAGACGAAAATGCTGCTAGAACGTTAAGGAGCGAGCGTTACCGCGTGTGTTGTCGTAAATAAATTATAAAATAAGCTTATGAAATGCTGAAAACTATATAAAATTAATATTGAACTGTATCTATGTGTGTGAATACGTGTTATAAACTATTATACGTGCAAGGATTGCTGAATTTAAGCTAACCCTGCAGCCAGGATTTGGCTACGTGGGTTGTGGAGCTCGTCGAGTGAAGCTGGTAAACCTTGGTCTTCAGACGTGAGTAGCCTTTGGTTAATTTGGTGGTAGTAGATCAGAACAAGTGCAGATGCTGTAACCCGTTTTCTTTTCAATAGAATATTTTCGAATCGTTCCCAGTGTGCTATAGTGGCACATTTTTTGGTGCCGAAACCCGGGAATTAGAGTCTTAAAGTCACTAATCCAGGAACGGACCACTTCCTTTTACTTAAATTCAGTCTAATAAATCTCCTCTGGTGCCGAAAGTACTAAAAAATATCATAATTTTGCATTAAACATTCTATTCGAGTCAACTTCGTTCCTACCCACCACCACAATAAAGTATAAAAAGAAAAAAAAAACCAAGTTGGTTTTCCACTTCAAAGCATACGAACATAGTTTTTTAATGTGTCATATTATCATTTCTTGAAGTCTATCTTAATATCCAAAATCGTTTGGTCTTGTAAAATTAAGTAGTGTCATTCAACTGAATTCGATCACACATAGAAATCGGCTGTGTTCACAAGATTAACATACTACTTCAATTTAGTCGTATAATAGTTGCAGTACGAACCTTCCGTTTGATGCATACGAGTACATGTCAAACTGTATGTAATCAATTATTTCACGTTCATTACTTTATGCTGTTACCTATAAGGTCCACAATCGCGGTTCTTCACTTCGTTAATGCGTTAAATAAAACTCATTCTATACTCTGAAGAACTCAATACTGTTGTGTTGGTTTTTATGCCGGCATTTTACCTACCTACATTCTTATTTGTATTTATGATTTGGGTGTTTTTTTTTTTTTGTGTGACTTTCGTACGTTAGTATGTTGTTGTAACATTCGTAAGTAATGTAATTAATCCTCTCACTCGGAACTGCCCCTTTCGCTAATATAGGTACCATCGTGAACCTAGGACGTCTATCGTTGTTATTCTCACGTTCTAGGATAATACGTACCTATGTCGGTAATAAATCATAAACTTAGATAGATATTTGTGTGAGCAACATAATATTTCCACTCGCGCTATAATTTATTTATTCGTGGGTTTGTATAGTACCATTTCGCAACCGTAAACGTTGCAGGTGCTTAGAGTTTTTTCCCTTTAATTTATCAATTAAATTAAATATGTCATTCCCTGTGCGAAAAGGTTCTAAAACAGATGGGAAGCGGTTACCCAAATCAAAAGCGTATAATGATGGACCATCAATTCTGGACTTACCTGCGTTGCGTCGTAAGCGTACCCTAGCACTGAACCGTATGAAAAAAGTGTTAGAAGTCGCCGAGTCAGCGAAGTCTGATGCTTCTCAGTTAGATGCATTCCTTGCGCATTTTTCTACGGTGCCAAAGTTAAAAGACAGCTTTGAGGATTCTCATGAAGATATTCTCTGCGTTCTCGATGACTCCATGTCGGAGGAGCAGGAGGACCTCATTCGTAGTCAGTTCGACGATACTTATTTTAAGGTCGTTATATTATCTAAAGGGTTGGTCCCGTCCGTCGTTAATCAATCGAATTCATCATTAGAATCCGCCCTAGATCGGCCTTATGCTCCCAGTGTGAAATTACCTAAAATTGACATACCTAAGTTTTCAGGTAAAATAAAGTCATGGCCTGAGTTCTATGACATTTTTAACTCATTGATTCATAACAATAACTCATTGTCGGATACTGAGCGTATGCACTATCTCGTTTCAAGCCTAAGCGGAGACGCTTCCGGTGTAATTCGTTCGTACCCAGTACAAGGAAAATTCTACAGTGAAGCCTACGAAACATTGACAGCGCGATACCGCGACAAGCGCGAGCTAGCATTCACGTGCTGGAAAGAGTTATTGAATATTCATATCAAAACGAACTCGCCTCTCGAATTTCGCCGCGCTTTAGATCTTTTGAGTGAGAACTTGAATATTTTGAAAAGTCTCAACTTGCCCATTGATCAGTGGGACTTCGTGCTCTGTTATTTAATATTATCAAAACTCGATACAAAAACTCGTACTGCCTTTGAGCAAGACCACACGTCTACCGAGTTACCCAGTTACAAGGCGTTGAACTCATTTTTAACATCAAGGTGTGAAGCGTTGGTTAGAGACACACATTTTTCATCTACGAATAATCCGGAACAGGGGCGTACTCAGGAGAAGAGTCCTTCGTCAAACTACTCAAACAAAAAGTCTTCGGCGTTTCTTTCCGACACTAATCCAAAGCTAGCTCAACGTGATAAAATCGAACCACCCTGCTCTTCGAAAGCAGCCACCCCCCTACCATTAATTGTAAAATGTTCATTTTGTTCAGAAAATCATTCAATTAATTTCTGTAAAAGTTTTGCACAGTCCTCCATTGCTGAGCGAATTGAATTCGCTCAGTCCAATAAGTGGTGTTTCAATTGTCTGCGACCAAATCATAGCGTCAAGGACTGTAAGTCGATTTTTAGATGTCAAAAATGTCGTCAACGTCACCATACACTTCTTCATGATGACACTTCGGCTACTTCTACTCTATCCGTTTCTGATAACCAGATCCAATCGTTCACTGGTCTCGGTCATTGTTCAATTGTTTTGTTATCTACTGCTAATGTGCAAGTTCGTGATTCTTCAGGCAATTTTCAAACTTTACGAGCCGTCATTGATTCAGGCAGTCAAGGCAATTTTATCACCGATCATGCTGTCAGACGTCTCGGTCTTAACCGTGCGTTTGCGTCCCGTCGTATATGTGGCTTAGGTCAGTCTTCGGCTTCTGTGTCTGGCCGGGTTGAGTTAGAGATTGGTGCAAATCAACGGACCCTTTTTAATATCGATGCGTTTACGTTACAAAGTATTTGTGGAAAGATGCCATCTATTTGCTTTGACAAGTCTTCATGGCATCACATACAGAATTTGGAATTGGCTGATCCTGACTGTAACAAACCAGGTCCCATAGATCTCCTTCTAGGTGCTGAAGTCTTCGCCTCACTCCTTCTCCCAGGTAGTGTATGTGGAGAGCTAAAGCAACCTTCAGCACTCAACTCCGTTTTCGGCTGGCTGTTAATAGGAAGTATTGGTTGTGGTAAGGAGGAGATCCAATCGTTTTTCGTCAGTCAAAGCGATGTTTCCCATGACGAAATAAAAAAGTTATGGGAATTAGATCCGTTCGAGTCGTCTCAACCCCCGCGTTTCACTCTAGAGGAACAAAAATGTGAGGAGATTTTTGTTAACTCGCACTCGAGGGATCCCACCGGTCGGTATATTGTTTCTTTGCCCTTCAAGGATAAAGGGGAGAATCTATCATTTCTCGGATCCCGTGATATCGCTTTACGTTGCTTTCACTCAATCGAACGCAAACTTATAAAGGATCCGGAACTTTATAAACAATACAGTGACTTTATGAAGGATTATATGGACAGCGGTCATATGAGTCCCGTTCCAGTTGAGGAGCTCGGATCGGGCAGGAATTATATTCCTCACCACTGTATCCTACGTCCTGCGAGTGCCACGACAAAATTACGCGTGGTTTTCAACGCTTCTGCTAAAGACACAAGAGGGGTTTCACTTAATGATACTCTTCTTATCGGACCCAAGCTACAAACGAACATTGTCGAAATTCTATTGAATTTTAGAATTCATCCCGTAGTTTTCACAGCCGATATGCGACAGATGTATAGACAAATCTTAGTGGAGGAGGCAGACCGTGAATTCCAACGTATATTTTGGAGGTTCGATCCTAATCAGGAAATTCGTGAATACCGGCTAAATACCGTCACGTACGGCATGTCCTCCGCTCCATTCCTCGCGTGCCGTACCATTCAACAGCTGGTTTCCGACGAAGGGGGCGGCCGCCCTCTTGGACAAAAGATCTTGTCTTCGGATATCTATATTGACGATATAGCAACCGGTTTTCAAAGCATTGGCGAAGCTGAGCTAGCTAAATCAGAGGTCATTGAACTGCTTAAAGAAGGTCATTTTGAACTTAGAAAATGGGCAAGTAATGTTCCAGAACTCTTAGCTGACTTACCACTGGAACACTGTCTCACTGCTCCTGTTTCCCTTGACGTTGAGGAAAATCAAGTTCTCAAAGTCCTGGGGTTAAAATGGGATCCTCATTCTGATTCCTTTTGTTTCTCCGTGACTCCACAGGTAAAAAAATGCTCCAAGCGTAATATTCTTAGCGAGTTAGCCCGCATTTTCGACCCACTCGGGTTTCTTTCACCCTTGACCTTGATCGCTAAAGTTCTGGTTCAAAAGTTATGGATTCTCAAGATTGGCTGGGATGAGGACCCACCCTTAGACGTGGTTAACTTTTGGAATCGTTATCTCGAACAGCTGCCTCTTCTTGAATCGCTCAAGATCTCTCGTCGTTTAACTGTAAATAAGATTGAAATTTGTGAACTACACGGCTTTTCAGATAGTTCGGAAACCGGATATGGAGCTGTCATATACTTACGAATGGTTGATGTGGATGGTAAAGTTCAGGTATTTTTCGTCTGCTCCAAAGCTCGTGTCGCTCCAACTAAATCGACTTCTCTTCCTCGTCTCGAGCTTTGTGCAGCAGTACTCGTCGCCGATCTATTAAAATTTGTAAAAGACGTATATTTACCGCGCCTGACATGTACTGATGTCTTCGCTTGGTCTGATTCAACAGTCGTGCTCGCGTGGATTGGATCTCATCCTACTCGGTGGAAAACTTTCATTGCGAACCGTGTAGGGCATATTCATGATACAATACCAAGCGCTCGCTGGAGCCACGTAATTTCTGAACAAAATCCAGCGGATGTTGCCTCCCGCGGCCAGCTTCCATTCGATCTTGTCAACAACAGCCTATGGTGGGCGGGGCCCACTTGGCTGTCTTCTACGCCTGAACACTGGCCTCGTCATGACAATGGTCCTGATGAGGAAATATTACATACTGAAGAGAAGCTTCCGCGTATTTTGTTCACCCATGATGACCACCCATTGTTCATAGATATACTTCTTGAACGTTACTCATCAATACGTAAAATTCAACGTATTATTTGTTGGTGGTTAAAATTCATCACTTTTATTCGTTCAAATCGTACTCCAAGTAAATTTTCTTGTCTTACTCGTGTGGAATTACATAATTCGTTAATGATAATCGTTAAACATGTTCAATCGCATTATTTCGTCCACGAAATTCGACAATTGACAGAAGGCACTTTACTTTCTAAACAGATGCGTAAGTTGAACCCTTTCGTTGACTCTCAGGGGGTTCTCAGGGTGGGCGGCCGTTTGGCCCGGTCTGGACTTGAGTTCGAACATAAACACCCCGCCCTCCTTCCTCGTGAATCTCGCTTAACTGACCTTCTCATCGTAGCTTTCCATCGTGAAAATTGTCATCCTGGAGTCAATACGATGCAGTATCTTTTGTCACAGCAGTTTTGGATTCTTTCTCCGAAACGTGCTATCCGCCACTGTTTGTCAAAATGTACGTCATGTTACAAATTGAATCCTACTCCTTTAGAACCATACATGAGTGATTTACCCGCCGTCCGCGTTAATCAGGTCAAACCTTTCTCCGTCGTTGGCACAGACTACGGCGGTCCGTTTAAACTTAAGTTCGGGCGATACAGGGGTGCAAAAACAGGTAAAGCTTACCTTTGTCTTTTTGTATGTCTCACCACTAAGGCATTACACCTTGAGGCCGTGACTGACCTTTCTTCCGATGCTTTTATCGCTGCTCTTCGCCGATTCGTTGGTCGCCGCGGTAGGGTCAGCATCATTCATTCTGATTGCGGGACGAATTACGTAGGTGCTAATAACAACCTTAATCAACTGATGCACACCGCAGCTCATGGGGAACAAATAGAATTTCGGTTCAACCCTCCTTCTAGTCCCCACTTCGGTGGAGTGTGGGAAATTCAGATAAAAGCAGTCAAAACTCACCTCTATCGTATCATTGGAAGTCAAGCACTTACCTTTGAAGAACTCACCACTCTATTCGTGCAAATAGAGTCGATGTTAAACTCGCGGCCACTTTGTCCTCTAAGTTCAGACCCTAACGATTTCAATGTTCTTACCCCGGGTCACTTTCTTACACTTGAACCACTAACATCCGTACCAGATGAAGACGTCACCGCTCTAAACATAAATCGCTTGGGTAGGTGGCAGCTTATTCAACGTTTCCAACAGGACTTCTGGAACCGTTGGAAGTATGAATATCTTCATTCTCTAACTCAGCGGGCAAAATGGACTAAGCATTCGAGACCATTGAGTGTGGGATCGATCGTAATTCTAAAAACTGATAACAATCTTCCCTTATATTGGCCCTTAGCGAGGGTTGAGGAACTGCATACGAGTCCCGATGGTATTGTGCGCATTGCAACTATTCGTACAGTTGAAGGTTCTCGCCTTACGAGACCTTTAGTCAAACTGCCCTTTACCTAACCAAACCGATTAGTATGTTTTACTTTAATAAAATAAACTAGTTCAAATTTAATTCTATTTTAATTAATGTTTATTTTTAGTTCGTATGCTTTCTTCATCAGTTAGGGATATAAGTTTTATAAAATACCTTGGTTGTATTTTGGTGGGCGGGATGTTTCGTAACCATATTTTCATAGGTTTGCATCAATAAAGCACTTTTGTCCTGTGACATTACTTTTAAACTAACCAATCGCTGAGCTTCAATTTTGATGCTCACACGCGCGAACCAATGGGAAGCCTGAACGCGGTGGAAGCCATCTTTTCCTCCGCCATAGACGAAAATGCTGCTAGAACGTTAAGGAGCGAGCGTTACCGCGTGTGTTGTCGTAAATAAATTATAAAATAAGCTTATGAAATGCTGAAAACTATATAAAATTAATATTGAACTGTATCTATGTGTGTGAATACGTGTTATAAACTATTATACGTGCAAGGATTGCTGAATTTAAGCTAACCCTGCAGCCAGGATTTGGCTACGTGGGTTGTGGAGCTCGTCGAGTGAAGCTGGTAAACCTTGGTCTTCAGACGTGAGTAGCCTTTGGTTAATTTGGTGGTAGTAGATCAGAACAAGTGCAGATGCTGTAACCCGTTTTCTTTTCAATAGAATATTTTCGAATCGTTCCCAGTGTGCTATAGTGGCACAACCATCAAACTAATAAATCGTATTTTACTTGTGATGTTGATATAACCATCACACAAACCAATTGTATTTTACTTGTGATGTTGATATAACCATCACACGAAACAATTGTTTTTTACTTATGATGTTGATATAACCATCACACGAATCGATCGCATTTTATTTATGATGTTGATATAACCATCATACGAATCGATCTTATTTTACTTATGATGTTGATATAACCATCACAGGAATCAATCGTATTTAACTTATGATGTTGATATAACCATCACACGAATCGATCTTATTTTACTTATGATGTTGATATAACCGTCACAGGAATCAATCGTATTTAACTTATGATGTTGATAAAACCATAACACGAATCAATTGTATTTTACTTGTGATGTTGATATAACCATCACACCAATCAATTGTATTTTACTATGATGTTGATGTAACCATCACACGAATCAATTGTATTTTACTTATGATGTTGATATAACCATCAAACGACGCGATCATATTTTACTTATGATGTTGATATAACCATCACACAAATCAATCGTACTTTACTTATGATGTTGATATAACCATCACAGAAATTAATCGTATTTACTTATGATGTTGATATAACCATCACCGGAATTAATCGTATTTTACTTATGATGTTTATATAACCATCACACAAATCAATTGTACTTTACTTATTATGTTGATAAAATCATCACACATATCAATTGTACTTTACTTATGTTGAGATGATGATGATGATACAATTATTAACTTGTTTTTTACGTTAATGCATTTAATTAATTTTTCAACATACTATTGTTCGTAGAGTGATTTTTATTGCACTGCTTTTAGTATCAGTCTAAATTGTTATATATTGTTTTATATCTATACTTTGTTAACTTTACATTATGATGAGGTCAAACTTGAAGACAGGAGAGGCCGAAAGTTTGAGGACAAACTTGGAGTCAGGAAAGGCCGAATGTTAGAGTTAATTCCAAGGTGCTTGGATTTGTGGTGTAGGCAAATTGCCTTAGCACTATCTGGTGAGTCGATTTCATGTTGATTGCTAATAGATTGTGAAAGTATCTGGGGAGTGTTTTAATAATGATTAAACTGAAGTAATTAATAACAACATTGGCTCTCAAATTTAGGCAGGAATGGCCGAGTGAAGTTATCTGTTACTGTGGTGGACTTCTTTGGTTTCAGGTACATCTGGTGCCATCTATCTTTCCGTGTGTGAACTATCTCAGTGTTACTGACATATGGCTGATAGATGTCGCTACAAGTCTTTCACACGTGAATATGGATTGGAGGTTGGAGGATTCGCAGGATGGCCGCGTATTTTACATATGATGTTGATATAACCATCACACGAATCGATCATATTTTACTTATGATGTTGATATAACCATCCAACTAATAAATCGTATTTTACTTGTGATGTTGATATAACCATCACATAAACCAATTGTATTTTACTTGTGATGTTGATATAACCATCACACGAAACAATTGTTTTTTACTTATGATGTTGATATAACCATCACACGAATCGATCGTATTTTATTTATGATGTTGATATAACCATCATACGAATCGATCTTGTTTTACTTATGATGTTGATATAACCATCAGACGAAACAATTGTATTTTACTTATGATGTTGATATAACCATCACACGAATCGATCGTATTTTATTTATGATGTTGATATAACCATCATACGAATCGATCTTATTTTACTTATGATGTTGATATAACCATCAGACGAAACAATTGTATTTTACTTATGATGTTGATATAACCATCACACGAATCAATCTTATTTTACTTATGATGTTGATATAACCATCACAGGAATCAATCGTATTTAACTTATGATGTTGATATAACCATCACACGAATCGATCGTATTTTATTTATGATGTTGATATAACCATCATACGAATCGATCTTATTTTACTTATGATGTTGATATAACCATCAGACGAAACAATTGTATTTTACTTATGATGTTGATATAACCATCACACGAATCGATCGTATTTTATTTATGATGTTGATATAACCATCATACGAATCGATCTTATTTTACTTATGATGTTGATATAACCATCAGACGAAACAATTGTATTTTACTTATGATGTTGATATAACCATCACACGAATCGATCGTATTTTATTTATGATGTTGATATAACCATCATACGAATCGATCTTATTTTACTTATGATGTTGATATAACCATCAGACGAAACAATTGTATTTTACTTATGATGTTGATATAACCATCACACGAATCAATCTTATTTTACTTATGATGTTGATATAACCATCACAGGAATCAATCGTATTTAACTTATGATGTTGATATAACCATCACACGAATCAATCTTATTTTACTTATGATGTTGATATAACCGTCACAGGAATCAATCGTATTTAACTTATGATGTTGATAAAACCATCACACGAATCAATTGTATTTTACTTGTGATGTTGATATAACCATCACACCAATCAATTGTATTTTACTATGATGTTGATGTAACCATCACACGAATCAATTGTATTTTACTTATGATGTTGATATAACAATCAAACGACGCGATCATATTTTACTTATGATGTTGATATAACCATCACACAAATCAATCGTACTTTACTTATGATGTTGATATAACCATCACAGAAATTAATCGTATTTACTTATGATGTTGATATAACCATCACCGGAGTTAATCGTATTTTACTTATGATGTTGATATAACCATCACACAAATCAATTGTACTTTACTTATGATGTTGATATAATCATCACACATATCAATTGTACTTTACTTATGATGTTGAGATGATGATGATGATACAATTATTAACTTGTTTTTTACGTTAATGCATTTAATTAATTTTTCAACATACTATTGTTCGTAGAGTGATTTTTATTGCGCTGCTTTTAGTATCAGTCTAAATTGTTATATAATGTTTTATATCTATACTTTGTTAACTTTATATTATGATGAGGTCAAACTTGAAGTCAGGAGAGGCCGAAAGTTTGAGGACAAACTTGGAGTCAGGAAAGGCCGAATGTTAGAGTTAATTCCAAATTGTATAGAATACTTATATAATTTCAACATTTGAACTCATTGAAGTCAGGATAATTTAAAAGTATAAAACATAATTAACATTAGTTGGATCATTTATTATGGAGGAAAGATTGGGTGAAGTGGCAACACTAACCATAATGCCAATAGCAAAGTTAATAAAAGGGTAGGTGTTGTATTTTAACAAGCAGTCTATCGCAAGCTCTCAAACTGTGCACACCTCTGTGTAGTGGCTATGCTTCCCGTTTTTAAAGTGTATTGAAGTGATAATATAATTGTGAATTATAGTGTTCTGAAGTGATAATATAATTGTGAAGTTAGAACCAATAAACCTATTGGGCCCATGAGGAGTTTGTTGCGTCGCTTCTTCTCCTCATACGGGACTTTTACGAAGCGATGGTATAACGTTGTTTCATTGCCTGCATCCCTACGTCCCTGGAATCCTGATACAACATACCGCTGAACCCTAATCAGGGTGTTCGTATCGCTTGACTGTCGCTGACGTTTATATCAGAAGCGGGATAAAGACGGACAGTGAAAACCCGACTCGGATAACGTGAAGAATTACATGAATTTTATGAAATTCAAATTTGTGCGCGTTTGTGAGATGCACGACGGCGCGAGCCTATACACGGATAGTCTCGTTGATGCTGGTAGCGGCCAGTGACAACAGTTGGCGCTCAGTATGCTATGCGAGTGTGCGAGTCTTATGTGATATTCATGTGGTGGTGCTTGGATTTGTGGTGTAGGCAAATTGCCTTAGCACTATCTGGTGAGTCGATTTCATGTTGATTGCTAATAGATTGTGAAAGTATCTCGGGAGTGTTTTAATAATTATTAAACTGAAGTAATTAATAACAACATTGGCTCTCAAATTTAGGCAGGAATGTCCGAGTGAAGTTATCTGTTACTGTGGTGGACTTCTTTGGTTTCAGGTACATCTGTTGCCATCTATCTTTCCGTGTGTGAACTATTTCAGTGTTACTGATATATGGCTGATAGATGTCGCTACAAGTCTTTCACACGTGAATATGGATTGGAGGTTGGAGGATTCGCAGGATGGCCGCGTATTTTACATATGATGTTGATATAACCATCACACGAATCGATCATATTTTACTTATGATGTTGATATAACCATCAAACTAATAAATCGTATTTTACTTGTGATTTTGATATAACCATCACACAAACCAATTGTATTTTACTTGTGATGTTGATATAACCATCACACGAAACACTTGTTTTTTACTTATGATGTTGATATAACCATCACACGAATCGATCGTATTTTATTTATGATGTTGATATAACCATCATACGAATCGATCTTATTTTACTTATGATGTTGATATAACCATCAGACGAAACAATTGTATTTTACTTATGATGTTGATATAACCATCACACGAATCAATCTTATTTTACTTATGATGTTGATATAACCGTCACAGGAATCAATCGTATTTAACTTATGATGTTGATAAAACCATCACACGAATAAATTGTATTTTACTTGTGATGTTGATATAACCATCACACCAATCAATTGTATTTTACTATGATGTTGATGTAACCATCACACGAATCAATTGTATTTTACTTATGATGTTGATATAACCATCAAACGACGCGATCATATTTTACTTATGATGTTGATATAACCATCACACAAATCAATCGTACTTTACTTATGATGTTGATATAACCATCACAGAAATTAATCGTATTTACTTATGATGTTGATATAACCATCACCGGAATTAATCGTATTTTACTTATGATGTTGATATAACCATCACACAAATCAATTGTACTTTACTTATTATGTTGATATAATCATCACACATATCAATTGTACTTTACTTATGATGTTGAGATGATGATGATGATGATACAATTATTAACTTGTTTTTTACGTTAATGCATTTAATTAATTTTTCAACATACTATTGTTCGTAGAGTGATTTTTATTGCACTGCTTTTAGTATCAGTCTAAATTGTTATATATTGTTTTATATCTATACTTTGTTAACTTTATATTATGATGAGGTCAAACTTGAAGTCAGGAGAGGCCGAAAGTTTGAGGACAAACTTGGAGTCAGGAAAGGCCGAATGTTAGAGTTAATTCCAAGGTGCTTGGATTTATGGTGTAGGCAAATTGCCTTAGCACTATCTGGTGAGTCGATTTCATGTTGATTGCTAATAGATTGTGAAAGTATCTGGGGAGTGTTTTAATAATTATTAAACTGAAGTAATTAATAACAACATTGGCTCTCAAATTTAGGCAGGAAAGGCCGAATGTTAGAGTTAATTCCAAGGTGCTTGGATTTGTGGTGTAGGCAAATTGCCTTAGCACTATCTGGTGAAAAATGAAAAACGTGGTGGGGTATGCATATTATTACGAAAATATCTAGAGTTTAAAATTTTGGGCATGTGTAGGGATATTTCAGTAGAAAAAATATTCGAATGCTGTGGCGTATACATTCCATCTATTCAATGTTTTTTATTATGTTTATATAGGACTCCAAATAGTGATGTTAACATTTTTTTAAATAAATTGGAAATCTTATTGCATAAACTAGCTGTAAAAAAAGCTCAGAAAATTGTTATAGCCGGTGACCTTAATATTAATATTTTAAAAGACAGTTATGCAACATTACGTCTGAAGGATATTGTATCGAATTAAATAAATAAATAAATAATAAATAAATAAATTTATTTCCAATAACTTATCTTAGGTTACAATATATTTTTGGAAACTCCTTTTAAGCAAAAATTTTGCTTGTGTTAGGAGATCCCGCTCTTCCAAGACATTTCGTGATAAGTTGAAAGGTTTTATTTAGTAACAATAAAGAAGCTAAGATACAAAAATACGAAACGCGCGCAAAGTGTGTGTTTGGTGTATGTGTAAGTGTGGGGGGGGGGGTGTGTGTGTGTGTGTGTGTTTGTATGTATATGTAAGCCCTACGAAATTTTCTTGGGATAGAAAGCCGCTGAACACAACAACAACTTCCGTAAACTATACTATAGTAGCAGCCATGAAGCAAATGAGTAAGTATGTTTGAGTTAGCCCTACGATACAATCTTGGGATCAGAAGTAGCTGTGTCACAACTATTCCACTAACTACAACAGTAACAGTAAACGCTACTACTACTTATAACTTAACATTTCATATAGAAGAAGCGACAAGACAAAACAATTGCATTGACCATATTCTCAGCAATATCAAAGATGCTCAAGGTCATGTATATGGTACCTGCCTCTCAGAACACAATACATGCCAAATAATAACATTCCCAATTACTGAGAAAAAAGAACAATTGCAACAGTGGTTTGTGAAAGCGAGGAATTACAGCAATGAAAATGTAGTCAAATTTAAGGAATCTCTTTCTGCACTAACATGGTCAGAGGTACTTAACTGTGATAATTTAAATACTGCATTTGACTCTTTTCATGATACAATTGTTATTTTGTACAATATGTGCTTTCCGATAGAAAATATAAAAATAAAGTCAAATAGTACTAGAGCAAAATGGATAACTACTGGAATAAGAAAATCCTCAAGACAAAAGAGAGAATTGCGTTTTAAATTTTATAAGTCAAAATCATCAGAAGCAAAATTAGCATATAAAAATTATAGTAGAATCTTAAAAAAATGTATTGTTATGTCAAGACGAAATTTAAATTTTAAATGTATAAACAATTCTAAGAACAAGTGTAAGGCTACGTGGGATGTGATAAAGGAGAAAAAGGATAGGGTACAAGTAATTGAAGGTATAAAGGAAATAACTGTAGATGGTCACAACGTTACAGACCCTTTAGGGATTGCAACTGCGTTTAACAGTTACTTTATTGGTCTTACTAATAAAAATAACATAGCTGATAACGAGGAAAATAGCATTGATGGAGTACAGGACTCATGTTTTAGTAGTATCTTCTTAAGACCCGTCACTGAATCTGAAGTTTCAAAATTAATTATGTCTCTGAATAATACAAAATCAGTTGGGTTTGATGGTATCTCCACTCACATTCTCAAAGAATGTATACCCAATCTTAGTCTAGTTCTGAGTCACTTAATAAATCTTTCATTTAGTACGGGGACGTTCCCAAATAAATTAAAATACTCGGTCGTTTGCCCTTTACATAAAAAAGACAGTACAACTGATCGCAATAACTATCGTCCTATTACACTTATCCCAGTACTAGCCAAAGTATTTGAAAAGGCAATGCATAGGAGGATTACTGGCTTTTTAGACAAATTCAAAATCATTAAAGACGAACAAAATGGCTTCCAAAAGAAAAAATCAACTACTTTAGCTGCGTTTAATCTAATAAGAATTATTACCGAATATATTGACAAGAGCATCCCTGTATCAGTAATTTTCTTTGACATGAGTAAAGCATTTGATTTCGTTAATCATAAAATACTATTAAATAAGTGTGAGTCATATGGAATTAGAGGTATAGCTTTAAAATGGTTAGATAGCTACCTTTCAAATCGAAAACAATGCGTAGAAATAAAAAGAATAGATAAAGATAATATGATTGAAACTTACCAATCAGAATTTATGGAAAACAGATATGGAGTTCCTCAAGGTAGTATCTTAGGACCCTTATTGTTCCTGCTTTATGTCATTGATTTACCGAATGTAACAAAAGAATGCGTCCTGTTTGCAGATGACATTTCGGTAGTCGTAGCTCAAAAAGGTGACCAGGAAACTTATAAACAAGTCCTTAACCAACAAGTAGAATCAATCCTCAAATGGTTAGAAAGCAATAATTTATGTGCCAATCTATCTAAGACAAAATTTATTCACTTTCATAATTATAATAATAAAAATAAATTTGAATTCCACTTGACATATCATAATGAAATAATTAGTAAAGTAAAAGATATAAAATTTTTAGGACTTATGCTGGACGAAAATTGTAATTGGAAAACACATATCGATTACCTTTGCAAAAAATTGAACCGCTTTGTCTTTGCTCTCAAGAGATTGCGTCGGCTATCCGACATTAAAACAGCCATAACTGCATATCACGGTTACGTAATGTCACTTCTCCGGTATGGGCTTTTACTATGGGGTAATTCTACAAATGTTTGCAAAACTTTATTTGTACAAAAAAAATTTATTCGTGCAATATGTGGAGTCGGTCCACTTGAATCGTGCAGACCTCTATTCAAAAAATTAAACCTTCTCACCCTTGCTTGCTCTTACATCTTTCAAGCTGGCGTTTTTGTTAAAGAGAACATACATTTATATAGTCAGTGTAACAATAACGAAAATAGTAAGTTACGAAAACGAGATCCTACTAAAATTATATTACCTATTTGTAGGACTACATTTTACCAGAAAAACTGTTATTTTATGACTATCAAGATATTTAATAATATTCCAAAAGACATAAGAGGATTAAATATAGTGACTTTTAAATCAAAATTATACAAGTGGTTGAGCGATAAGTGTTACTATAGCCTGAATGAATTTTTTGTTAATGAATAATTATAATTTGACATTTTTTTTATTTATTTTTATTTATTCATAATTTCTAATAGGTATGTAATTTGTCACTATGAATTAATTATTTTATGATCAGTTGACATCCAAAGGTTTAATTAGTTATATTTTTTATTTTTAGTAAAATTATTAGTTGTTATATTATAATTCAATTCCATTTATATAATTGCATGCCTACATTGTGTTAAGGCGAAACATGTAGATCAGATATTTTATGAATTCTTGTCATCCAAATGTACCATGTTCCCTGCAATAAATTATCTTTATCTTTATCTGAGTCGATTTCATGTTGATTGCTAATAGATTGTGAAAGTATCTGGGGAGTGTTTTAATAATTATTAAACTGAAGTAATTAATAACAACATTAGCTCTCAAATTTAGGCAGGAATGGCCGAGTGAAGTTATCTGTTACTGTGGTGGACTTCTTTGGTTTCAGGTACATCTGGTGCCATCTATCTTTCCGTGTGTGAACTATCTCAGTGTTACTGACATATGGCTGATAGATGTCGCTACAAGTCTTTCACACGTGAATATGGATTGGAGGTTGGAGGATTCGCAGGATGGCCGCGTATTTTCCATATGATGTTGATATAACCATCACACGAATCGATCATATTTTACTTATGATGTTGATATAACCATCCAACTAATAAATCGTATTTTACTTGTGATGTTGATATAACCATCACATAAACCAATTGTATTTTACTTGTGATGTTGATATAACCATCACACGAAACAATTGTTTTTTACTTATGATGTTGATATAACCATCACACGAATCGATCGTATTTTATTTATGATGTTGATATAACCATCATACGAATCGATCTTATTTTACTTATGATGTTGATATAACCATCAGACGAAACAATTGTATTTTACTTATGATGTTGATATAACCATCACACGAATCAATCTTATTTTACTTATGATGTTGATATAACCATTACAGGAATCAATCGTATTTAACTTATGATGTTGATATAACCATCACACGAATCGATCTTATTTTACTTATGATGTTGATATAACCGTCACAGGAATCAATCGTATTTAACTTATGATGTTGATAAAACCATCACACGAATCAATTGTATTTTACTTGTGATGTTGATATAACCATCACACCAATCAATTGTATTTTACTATGATGTTGATGTAACCATCACACGAATCAATTGTATTTTACTTATGATGTTGATATAACCATCAAACGACGCGATCATATTTTACTTATGATGTTGATATAACCATCACACAAATCAATCGTACTTTACTTATGATGTTGATATAACCATCACAGAAATTAATCGTATTTACTTATGATGTTGATATAACCATCACCGGAATTAATCGTATTTTACTTATGATGTTGATATAACCATCACACAAATCAATTGTACTTTACTTATGATGTTGATATAATCATCACACATATCAATTGTACTTTACTTATGATGTTGAGATGATGATGATGATACAATTATTAACTTGTTTTTTACGTTAATGCATTTAATTAATTTTTCAACATACTATTGTTCGTAGAGTGATTTTTATTGCACTGCTTTTAGTATCAGTCTAAATTGTTATATATTGTTTTATATCTATACTTTGTTAACTTTATATGCTACCTATCTACTTCTATTTAAGTCGTTGATAAGATGGCAATTAGAGTATGCTACAGTTATTTGGAATCCACATTTTGAGAAATACTGTGAGCAGCTTGAATCGGTACAGCGTAAATATCTCCGCACAGTAAATTACAAATGTTATCATGCTAGGTCCTCGTATCAGTCACTTTTAGCTAAATTTGCCATGTCATCACTAAAAACGAGAAGATTGCTTTTAGATCAGATGGTTTTATACAAAATATGTCATGATGGGTTTGATTGTAATCAACTCCTTAACCAAATATATTTACGTACCCCCAGCCGTTCACAGCGTATACGTGAAACACACTCGCAGTGTTTGTTTGCTCCCAAACGTTGTCGTACCATAGCGGGTGAGCGTGCACCTCTTCGTAGAATAATGCATTCTTATAACGAATATTTCACAGGTATTGATTTGTTTATATTATCACATTCACAATATAAAAAAAGAGTCGGTGAGAGGCTCGCAGATATGTAGACATAATTTTGAATATGTATAACGATTATACATTTATTTATTTTTTACGGTACTTTAATCTATTGTAAACTTTACATGTGTCTTCTAAAATTTTTTTTTTTCTTCTTTTGTTGGAGTTGTTCGACGTTTATTACGTAGGTACTTTATAATTCATTAGTTTTAAAATGTAGTGCCATTATTAAGTAGCATATTTTCGTGGATAACGGTGGTGGTTTTACAATACTCTTTTTGTTTACTATCTGTTTTTTTGTTTATGCGTTATTGTAAAATTGTTTGTTATCCTGAATAAATAAAAATAAAAATAAAAAAATCTATTATGATGAGGTCAAACTTGAAGTCAGGAGAGGCCGAAAGTTTGAGGACAAACTTGGAGTCAGGAAAGGCGGAATGTTAGAGTTAATTCCAAATTGTATAGAATACTTATATAATTTCAACATTTGAACTCATTGAAGTCAGGATAATTTAAAAGTATAAAACATTATTAATATTAGTTGGATCATTTATTATGGAGGAAAGATTGAGTGAAGTGGCAACACTAACCATAATGCCAATAGCAAAGGTAATAAAAGGGTAGGTGTTGTATTTTAACAAGCAGTCTATCGCAAGCTCTCAAACTGTGCACACCTCTGTGTAGTGGCTATGCTACCCGTTTTTAAAGTGTATTGAAGTGATAATATAATTGTGAATTATAGTGTTCTGAAGTGATAATATAATTGTGAAGTTAGAACCAATAAACCTATTGGGCCCATGAGGAGTTTGTTGCGTCGCTTCTTCTCCTCATACGGGACTTTTACGAAGCGATGGTATAACGTTGTTTCATTGCCTGCATCCCTACGTCCCACGAATCCTGATACAATATACCGCTGAACCCTAATCATGGTGTTCGTATCGCTTGACTGTCGCTGACGTTTATACTTAGTTAGGAAAATTTTGGAGGTTGGAGGTTGAAGGTTAAAAAATAACAAACTCATTATAGAAACATTTGTTTATTTACAAACACATTATTTGTTGAGAGAATCACGCGTATTGTCTTTATCGTAAATATTACTATTGCTTTCAAAGCCTTACACTAGGTACATAACCATAGGGAACAATTTAATGCTGAAAAAAAAAACAAGTTTTGAGATATATTTTTTTTCATGAACACGTATATTCTCGAATATAAGTACACAAAAAATACTGGTTTGGAATGGAATCAATGACGTCATCATGTGATGAAAATATAGACATGAAAAAAATCAATTTATAGTTACCAAGTCAAAGCCATTTATTCAATTTAGGGCCTAGTAGGGCTCTATGAATGTCAAAACTGTGGTGTCCTACCCTACCCTTTTTCCGTTATTCTGCTTCGGGGCGGAAACAAATCAAAGGTCATAAAAATCGGTTCAGCCGTTCTTGAATTATAAATGGTGTAACTAATACGACTTTATTTTATAATATGGATTTGCAAACTAATGCAGAAGTGTTACTTTTCTGCATATCTTTATTTGTATTATAAAACTAATATAATTTTGGTGTCAATTAGTCTGATAACCAATTACACTTAAGTTTTTGCTTTCGCAACAAACTGATTCGAAATCTCTACACAATAAATATTATTAGTTATCATATTTTTTAACAATAGAGAAAATAATATGAAATACTTATTCTTGACAGGATATTAAAACAATGGCGTCCTCAATAATAATTATTGCTAATACTGGTAATTCTGTTAAATTATAGTACATTGATATGTATAAAGAATAAGTAATTACTTTATAGAAGTACCGAGATTTTATTGTTAAAACTCTTGTTGAACGGTAACGTAACTGCATTAACATTTATACTATTAAACTTTGTTAAACTTATGAATTGCCTGTTTCACAAGCAACGGGTAAAGTTGAGTCTTCTACAAATTGTAAGTACATGAAAAATTCATAACTTTAAAAAAACAACATTTACATAGAGTACAATATAAACAGAGATACTCTATTTCACGAGGTCAATTTGTCCCAACACGCGAATAGTTCTTTCGTGCTTGGGACAAATCACAACATCTGGTGAACTGGACCTCGTGAAATAGAACAACTGTTAGCATTTTATAGGATACCGCTAAAAAGTTATAAAAATCTACGTAAGAGACAGACAAACATGTAACGCTTTTTACACATAATTCAAAGGCACACTGTCATACAGTTTATTATAATACTTGGATACAATGAAATTTTATCATAATAATTTACATTGAATGATTTTAAACTAGATGCGCCTGCAATTTAACTCTAGATTTAAGTTAATGTATGGTAGAGTATCTTTTGTCGATATCTAGATTTAATTTGCTGGCCCAGCCCTAATATAGATAGGTAAAGGAAAGTCATAGCCAATGATAAAAAAGCAATCTGTGCTTGGTGAGTCTGTTCTCATTTACTATCAATCGCACTTCTGTTGCAGTCAAAGTGCAGTCAGTAATATCGAATTATAAAATTTCATTGCCGTTTTCATTAACCAACAGAAAGTTATACAAAAGTCTTGCCTTAAATCTTGATTATTATTTATTCAGGCGTTACTGATTCAATTGTTGCTGAAATTTAATATTAAATATTTTACTTAATTATTTTTCTATTACAGACTAAAATAATACATTTCCTAACAAACAATATCGAATATTTCAATTTTAAGTTACTGAAAACGGCGGTCAATAAATCACATAAATTCGCGATAACACATTCACGCAAATATTTAAAAACTTTAATAAACCATAGGTATACCAAAATGCAGACTTATATAAATCTAAAAAGGGAAGATTGTTTATTTAAAATACACGCGAAAAATACTATACAATTCGCTATAACCTTCTCAGAGGTACAGCGTATGGGGAGTTCCAGTCCCTCTCGAATACATCTTGTAGTTCTTTTCTGATGTCACTTATGTTCTGGAAGTTTCTAGAATGTTCGTCGTGGTTGAAAATGAAGGCAACGCCCGCTGTGTCGGTGAAATAGTCGCCTGACCAATTGGAAGTGCCGATATATGCTGTTCTGTCTGTCACCATGTATTTATTGTGGTTGACGCGAGCGAATGGAATCTTCTTTTGTTCTGGAGTTGACGGGACTATAAAGCGTTTCTGTAAAATTATTGCATAAGTTTATTTCAGATTCTCTGGCATCAAAAAAACAGTTGCTAAAAGGGATTTCTATTGGTGCATAGCCCGAGCAAAGATTTCGTTTTGTAAGTTTATTCCTAAAACAGATGGAGAACCAAAATCCGCTAACTGGCAAAAAAAGACGGTTATTTTCCCTTTTGATATATCAATAATTGGACTGTTTTACAAAAAACTTAAACCGACTTCAAAGTACACGAAGAAGTAATCAAATCCTGATCTGATGACAATGGGACCAAACGGGAAGTGTACCCTTCCAGACAAAAAAAGAATTTTCCAAATCGGTTGATAAATGACGGAGTTATGAGGTAACAAACATAAAACATACAACCGAATTGAGAACCTCCTCCTTTTTTTGAAGTCGGTTAAAAATGGTTTTATATGAGACAATGATATGATAATAAATAAATAAGTTAAAATTTTTTCTACATTCTTCGGCCTACATATGTCACATTTCTTACACTATTTGATCCCGAGGCTGCCAAGCCTTGACATTTAGGTCAAAAATATAAAATAAATATAATATTTTATTTATAACTGCTGTCTCGCGTGGTTTCACCCGCGTTCCCGTGATAAAAAGTAGCCTATAATACTCGGGGATAATGTAGCTTCCTAATAGTGAAAGAATGTTTAGAATCCGAATGGTAGTTCCAGTGATTAGCCCGTCTAAACAAACAAACAAAAAAACTCTTCCGCTTTATTATATCAATATAGATACATACGACTTGTATATCAACCCTCGGAAAGCTGTGCGACATGGCGGCGAGTGACCTCAGGAAGTAGTCGTCGGCGGGGTCGGAGTGGTCCCACCAGCTGATCAACATCTTCACCCGCACCTTGTTCTCTAGCGCCGCGCGCCGGATCGCCTCGTCGATCTTCGGCCAGTACCTGCAATCGATACCGTGCTGAGAGTCTTCCCAGTTTAGAAGGCACGCGGATACCTGATGGTAAGTGGTTTACGTCGCCTATAGACATTAGCAGAGAGGTAGAGCATAGCGTTTATTCGCTCAAAGAGCAGCTCGACTGCGGAAGTACCTTACAGAATACCGCAGCCAAATAACTTTGTGTTATGTAAAGTTGTGTTCCTGCACGTGAGTAAGGTCGCCAGAGCTCATAGGGGTGGGGGGGTAGGTCGGTAACGCGTGTGCGTGCTTCGTGTGTTGCAAGCGTCCATATAGCTACGGTAACCGCTTACCATCAGGCGGGCCGTATGCTTGTTTACCGACTTAGTCGTATAAAAAAAAAAGCAATACCAAGAAGATCGATAATTGTGTTGACATCGAAATATTAACCCAAAGAAGCGTAATGACGTTAATTTTACATGAAATTACATTGCGCTCCGATTGGCTAAGCCAAGGACACATGCGCTCTGATTGGCCAAGTCAAGAACAAGCAATGCAGTATTGGTCCTTACTCTTCAAAATCAGCGACAAATGACTGACTAGTTGCATATTCAATTTTATGATACAGTATGTATTACATATTACATAATTGCTCCTAATTAGTCAGTCAATTGTAATAAATGGAAGAATGCAAAAAAGACCACTCCATATTTATGCGCAGTAACAAAAGCAATAACTGTCAATAACATACAATAACTGTCTCCTTCATACTCATAAGCTTGACCGCGCGAGAGACATTGTTGTCATGATGCGCATGCAGTGCGAGCATTTATTTTCCACACTTTTATTATAAGCCGTTCACTTTTATTTGTTTAAAACTTTTCAAACGTTATCTACTATTCCCCTTACTCATAAAACGTTATTTAACTAATATACTGTTTAAAGTCACTCTATTGTAACTCTATTTTAACAGTATATTAGTTAAATAACTCTTTATGAGTAAGGGGGTTAATATCTTTATATAAAAATAAATCCCTATTTCCCTTGGCCACGCCATAACACGAGAACGACTTTACCGATTTCATCCATCTTCTTTTTTAAGTTTTCTAATACTTTGTAGAAGGCTCTCACGGAAAAAGTATAGGGTATGGCACCACGCCAAGCCGAGCAGCTAGTATTTATTATTTTTAAATCAAGGGAAGACATAATCATATCATGGAAAAAATATTTAATAACGTTCTTATAGTTCTTGAATAAATTCTATCAACGCAAATAATTTTAACTTAACTGTTGATTCTCATTTTAGAGTATGAAAATGACTCATATGAGCACATTTTATAGTAGAAGCAAGTGTATACTCACACTAATTTAGGTAGATATATACAGGCGGCTTCGTAATTCATCACTGAGATGTATACGAATTCTTCTGCTGCCTGTATTATTGATACAATGGCGTCGTCGTCGTTAGTTCTACCGACGGGGTTGAACGGCGGCGGTGAACTCTGTAAAAAAACTCATATATTATTTACACAATAAGAAAGAAACCTGCAAGTATATGCTGAAATTATAACAATAGATGCTTAAGTTAAAAACAAAACAAAATCTGCCTAGTTTAATTGTTACATAAAGTATTGTTGTAGAAAGTTAAATAAGTACCTAACATTCCTTATCTGTTTGAAACGTTATCAAATGTTGTTTATTGTTTCTGCAAAGTTTTATAATGTTAGCTAACGTTAAATTACATTTTATTTTTGTTACAAAATTTTCAGTTTCAGAGCTAAATTATATATTTGAACAGACGAGATCAGTAGATGTGGTAAAACTTTTGTAACGTTTGTTTTTAAGCCCGAGGGCAGGTTGCCAAAATTTTTCGCTCATCTGTTTGTCACTGACAGCACGTGAGACAATCCAAGTAATTCGCTTAACAATCCATGATGTATATTATAATTACAATATTTACGAAAAAAAATGTTTTCTTCATTGAATATAGCTAATTGCCTAGTCTTAAAAAAATGTTTAAATCTATGCAAGGTGACACGGTTGGACTCTCCCATACCATGCGGTTCCATATAAGGCGGGTGTCATGATTGACTGAATGCTTCATGATATTAAGACCTTTATGTAGGTACCCGGGTACTCTACGTACTACGATTACCCGGACCAAAATCTAGAAGTTATTATTATAAAACTACGATCCAATCCTAAAAATAAAGAATAATTGTATAACCTTCGACATGCAACCCTATTATTTTAATGCTATAAAGTATATAATTTGATTGATGCTGCTGTATACATCCATGAAACTTAAGGTATACCTTATATCAAAGGTCGAAATAAACATTACAGTAACGACAGGCTTTAGCGTATGCAAACGACGACGTTTATATTCTTATGAATATCAGATTCTTAATGGTGAAGCCATAAAACACTCCGTAACCTTGGCCTAGCCCATCCCACAAACCTACCAGCTAGGTAAAAACCTTCATGCGTACACGGGAAATGAATATATCGATCTTATTATGAAATTTCTATTGAAACGATATCAATAATTTTCATACTTAGTTTATAGTAAAACCTCTGCCTACTATTTCGAAAATGAAGGGCGCAATGAAATCAGAAAGGGCGCAATTATTTTTTCATTATCTGGGCGAAAATGTTAAGCATGCAATGTCTAAATGCAAGATTAGGATGGGAAGGCAAACATTGCCAAGCACCTAATCTTGCCTATTCAAGCTCTTTGAAGAATTGGAACCCACGACCTAAATCACAAGTATGCGACGTCACTACCACTTAGCTATCATCGCCACTTCGGGGGGCTACCGCGTAAGAAAATGGTGAAGAACTTTATTGAGCTGGGCTTATTTGAAATCCTATCTGGAGTTTATAACATTTAGACCTCAATGGGTTCACCGGAGGAGTCAACAGATAGGTTTCTTGACTCGTTTAATATTTACGTGTTCCATAAATATAACTGAAAGTGGAAGCCCAGTTCAATTAAGTTTATTACCATTGATTGACATACGCGGTAGCCACGCAGGAAAGTGCGACAAGAAGAAGTCATTCTTACAGGTACCTTGATTAAGACAAATCTACCTGTAGTAGTTTTGAAAAAATGGTTTGATAATGGTCTTTAGATTACATCGTACATACAAACATACTTTATTATTCAAGTAAATCAACAGAATTAAAATATTTGACAATCAATTTACTAAATGATTCAGAGTCAAATTTGGAGAAAAGCGAAGGAAACCAAAACGTAAAAAGAAACTTAAAACGGTCGAGTATCATTTACAGAGTGCATTATTCAAGTACTCAGCCGACTTTACTGGTCCCGATTTTTTGCAGAAAATATAATGGCATTATGGCTAACAGCAATGGCTAACAATAAACACAGCTGCCTACATGTTTATGGTAAGTTTCCACTTTCCGTGAAGAAAGCGCGATAGTATCGCTAGAAAATATCGAGGACGGTACGCTTTGTGACATACTTTGTCTTTCCACATGCACGTGGTAGGCGAGTGCATTGTACTCTTTCAATTTAAATTTTGTTATGTTAATGTGTTCGTCAAATAAATGAGTTTCTTTCTTTCTTTCTTTCAATATTGAAATATTGCAAAATTGGCAATAGGCAGACAATACTCAGATGACTTCATTAAAATCTCTGACGACTTTACGAATGAAAGCGTTTTCTTTATCTAAAGGTGGGTTCGCACGGTGCATGCCAGGTACAGTTCAAATGGAAGGACATAGGTATGTAACAAAACAAAATCCCACCGATGAATTTGATTTTTATCCGACTAGCAAGACGGGAGTTAATGTGGTTGTTAAAAAGTGAGTGACGGGCACTTTAAAATCTTCTAGAACCATATTTAAAAAATCCTTACAAGTTCAAACCTTTGGCTCACTATGGGATGCGCGTCCCATAACTATATATAAAAAAAAAAACGAGGAACTGTTATCTATTCAGGCTATTAATGATCAAAAGCAGTGATGTCAATCCCAAAACCAAAAATGCTATTTTAAGGTTAATTTATTAGTCATAATAAACATGTACAAGTAATATTAATGAACTGTCGTAGAGCGGTAGTTAAAAAGACATTTACACGCAAAAGAAGCAGCTTAAAAGACCAAGTGAAATAACACATTGTAACCTTCTGTAAGCTAAGGCCTTGACCGTAAAAGCCATTAGTTTCTTATATTTTCTTCTATAAACAGTTTTTGATAAAATATTTTCGATCAAGATTTTGAATAATGTAAAATACTCAGTTAGATATGACTCTCCCATACGAGGGTTAAAATCATTTGGTGTAAGGATTACGTGATGGTAATAAGGTGTATGTTTCTAAAACTGATTATATTTTGAAGTTTGATATTTTTCTATATTTAAAAAATGGATTCCACCCCGCGGTTTCACCTGCGTTCCCGACGGAGCAAATATTTTCCCGTGATCAAATTATCCTATGTATTAACCTAGAACATATTTCTATCTGTGCCAAATTTCATTTAAGTGATTCAGCCATAAACATACAAACTTTAGCATTTACCTATAATGTTATTATATTTTTTTTTTTTATACAACTTAGTCGGTAAACAAGCATACGGCCCACCTGATGGTAAGCGGTTACCGTAGCCATATGGACGCTTGCAACACACGAAGCATCGCTCACGCGTTACCGACCTTTCCCCCCCCTATGAGCTCTGGCGACCTTACTCACGCGCAGGGACACAACTTTACACAACATAAAGTTATTTGGCTGCGGTGTTCTGTAAGGTGGAGGTACTTCCCCAGTCGAGCTGCTCTTTGAGCGAATAAACGCTATGCTCTACCTCTCTTAAAAATATCCTCTCTTATATTAGTGAGATGAGATAATATCAATGTTGGGACTATATTATAATCTATATACAACGTGTCTCATGATTCAACGATAAGCGACACTCTGATCGGCCAACTCAAGAACACCTTTGTTCAAAATCAGTGCAAAAGGGAATTTTCCTCGATGTAATCTACGTACCGCTTTTTCGAAACGGAGAAGTGTGATACATACTACAAGATTATATGGAGAAGAGCAGATAGCCATATAGTAAAAAGTACGTATGCAACTGCATTTGATTACTACGTAACCAAGACTTTGAAAAGGTGGTGGTTGAACATGAGTAGGCGGAGATGTTAACTTTTCCAACAAAATTTACCTCCAACATATGACCTTTGCTAGTTACTAAATACTTTAAGGGTAGTTGTCGCCCGTCATTTGTTATCATTAAGGGCTCGAAGGCTGTCACAAATGTTCAGGTATGTTCATTAGTTTGATTAGGATCTATTTAATTTGATGCTGATACACAACTTTTTTGAGAATCATTAGATCATAATTACTGATAATATAGGCTTTATTATCAGTAATTATAATATCAGTTGGAGGGAAATTCAATGTATATTTTATTTCAATAATTTGTTTACTCAGTGTCACTACTAGAATCAATGCCTATAATTTTCAACTTATCAAAAACAATATTATATTCATTTTTAGTATGGAAAAACTAATTATTAAATGCATCATCATCATCAGCCTTTAATGTCCCACTGCTGAGCACAGACCTCCTTTCACAAATGAGGGTGAAAGGGACTGGACGATACTCCACCACGCGTGCCCACTGCGGATTGGTGGAGGTAGGCTAGTGGTCAACCTAATGTTGGAATTTTTCAAGCCGCCTATAGGATGTATCCAACTAGCTTAACGACTATCACAATTAAGTGCTTTACGTGCCTTCCGAAGCACGGAAACGCTCGATTTGAAATACCACTAGGCGGTCACCCATCCAGGTACCGACCACGACAGACGTAGCTTAACTTTGCCGATCGATTAAGAACGGCTAATTATGCTACACCACGAGCGCTTCATTGCATATATGTTCCCAATTAGTAATACCTTACGCCCAGTTTCTTGCACGAGTTTCCGGATTAAAAGTACCCTGTTTTATTACAGAACCTAAAGTAACTGTATACCAAATTTCATGAAAATCCGTTCAGCCGTTACGCAGCATACTAGTACGCATCCAAACTAGTGTTAACAGTGATTCAGGAGTCGGCGTCTTTTTCCTTAGGAATTCCCGTAGGAATTTAGGATTTTGTAACTCGAATCTTGACGTAATTTGGAACGTAATTTCATCTATAAAATCTTTTTGTAAAAAAAAAACACTTTTTCAAAGCCATGAGCGTGTAAAGCAAGCCAACCATTAGTCATGTTATTGTTTACAAAAATGTTAGTCACACACTACTCAGCGTAACTAGGTACATAATAGGGCTTGATAGTACAAATAAAGGCAAACAGGAAGCGTCTGTCGATACGCTTTCGATCACAAAGAGAACTACTCTTTCCATCGACGCCTGTGAGTCAGCATTCTAGTACCACGAAGGTTACCGAATGAAAATGGGTGTAAAATCATTAAATGAAATGGCCGGGCGACACCGCCACAGCGCTTTCACGATATTGCCAATTTAAAACCCACCAACGACATTCTGTCTAGTTTTAACGACGCGGCATATAAAATGTTATGGGGTTTTTAACAAATGACATTTAGGTTCAGACGCACTAATTGTAGTAACATTCACCCTAATTATACCTTTGTTACCTTATAATAGAGCTTAAATATTAATGAAACTATTATGCAGATATATGAAAAGCCAACTTACTGATTTATAATTCACAACGGTTACCTTTAATTTTAAAGCAGAGTTGGGAAATCTTAAAGATAACTTTCAGTTCAGTTTGTTTCACAGACTGGGGATACTGTTTGTTTGGGTGATTGAAATTGATTGGAAACTCATGATAAACTTTGTGATGTGTCTATAAATAGTTGAGTCAGTTTAAAGGGTAATTTAAATTATACATTGACGTATAAATATAGGTGGATGGATATTTCTTGCGGTTTTCTCTTTATAACATCAATTCTATGGACGTAGGTAATTTTGTTGACATTTACGTTGTATATGAATCGGAAATAAATATTCTCTAAAATGGTTGATACCAGCCAAAAATGTGTGAGTGCATCACCCATCTACAGTTTTTTTTTCCAAAACTATATAATGATAAAAATTAACCCCTATTTCTCCTGGTCACGCTATAACTTAAGAACGGCTTTACCTATTTCTTTCATATTTTATTTAAATGTTTTCTTATACTTCGTAATAGTTGTACGTAGTATTTATCTACTCTGAGGTAATAGCAGTATTTATCTACTCTGAGGTAATAGGTACATTATACATTAAAAAAATTGCTCAGAAATGTAGAAAACTTAACGGTAGGTTAGAATAGGGGTGGGGTAGGGTAGGTTAGGATATCCCTCGGGTTCGCGGGTGAAACCGCGGGGCGCAACTAGTAAAATATAAAAGCAGCTGCATAAAAGAGCTCTAAAAGCATGACATGGAGCCGTAAGTAAAAGCCAGTATAAAATAAACATCTTGACACCCCTGAAGGCAAATATGTTCATATTACACAGGCTAATGTACTGTGGATAATAAAACACGAGCACTATGAGGTGCTGCCATCGTATAGGTACATTACTGCCATCGTAGCTGAGTACGTTTACTTGCTTAGTCAAAGTTGTTTTGACTCTTATTATCAGGGACAGATGGGTTAAAATGAAATGTAACTTAGTTAACACTGCTCTAGGTCCATCCTAGAAAACTTAAAAGTTGACGCAGTCAAGTTACATTTCTAAAGTAAAATTGTTTCCAAGAATATACACCGTGTAATACCTACTAAGTATAAATCATTATTACTATGCATTCTCCAAATATTGGGCTCAAAATTCGACATCTACTTTCACAGATTGGACGTGCTAATCTGACAGCGCAGTTGGTTAAGATGACAGGCTGTACCTTAACTTTCGTATTATATTTACAGATACAAAGGGAAGTTGGAAGCGTTCAATTAAGCTGACAGATAAACTAGGGCAATACTGGCATTTCTAAAATTATATTTTGGCTACGAGGAGTAGTGATACGATGATAAATTAGATCAAACGAACTAATATAATTATTTACGCTGTGAATCACACACGCGGCGACTATATAGTGAGGCCATTGGTCGATGGCCGGGGACATAATATCAGGAATACTGTTACGTCATTAATCACATCCCATCTATGTCCCCTGTCCCATCTTAATATAGGTAGAGTTGTTGAGATCTAAGAGGCCCGCTCTGACATGAGGGTGTCTCTGCTTGTAGCACTATGTTTGTCTCTTTTCGACACATTGGTGTATGTGCTGTCTAAACGGATCTTGCAGACTTTAGTAGTTAGTATTCTACACGCTCACTAGGTGATTTAAGCACGGTGGAAAAACACTTTGTCACCAGTCTGTCTGCTCTACCAGAAAAAGCAAGTTCCCATCCTAGACTTTAAAGAAAAGTTTATGAACAACAAATAAAGTGGTACTTACAGTTATGTAAGCGCCGTAGCTGCTCTGTGAATCGGATATGTTGATTGGATGGTCGATGTTGATATCAGTGTTCAACTCTTTCGGCCATTCGGGCGGCACCACCGCGTCAGGCGTGCCCAAGCTCCAGTATACCTGCGTTACACATTATCTTCATAAATATGCAATATATAATGTAATGACGGTTTGACAACGTTAGATTATAAACTATCGAAAATTGACGTTATATTGTAAGCAGTATGGTACATTTCACAATATATCGGGGAGTTTATAATCTCGCTAGGTAGATTATATGGTGACATATATATACCCTTTTCGTTACACCCAGTATAGGCCTGTGTTTGACTACAATCTCACCATGGTAAGTGATGATGTGGCCGAAGGTGGTAAGCACACAGAGCCTAGAACGAACTGGTTCTCCAGTTCAGCTGTCGGAACTACTCGGAACACAACGATAGGTGCTTGGCGACAGATTCGCAGATCGAGTGTGGTAGCCAATCAGGTGGGTACTACAAAGACCATCATGCCATCGTGCCCTCAAGATGTAAAGTTAGCTCATAGTAGGATTCGAACCCAGGACCTTCGTCTCGGCGTTCGACGTCACTACCACTGAGCTAGCATCGCCTTAAAACAATCAATCGCCTTATTAGGTACGTCAATTTCAAGTACTCATGAGACGAAATTTTGTGAAGAGTTGTGATGCAATACATTTCTGTATGTATCACAGATGTAAAAGGAGGTTCAGACGGATCGCTGCCATTAGCAAACTGAAGCCACTTGTCTATGGATAAATGCGCATGTGTGCAAGGAAAAGTTTAGGGCTTTGCAGTTTTTATGCATATGTGTGAGTGAGTGGTATATATATGTAGATATACGGTAGAGCAGAGATTTTTGTCTTCACTTTTATCCTGAGCCGTGGTCCGTCTGAATTTTTAATATTTATTGATAAGGAACCAGAGTTTTAATAACATAATACAAAACATACAATAATCCTTTGCCATTCCTCATTCGCGTATCACAAAATTACGCCGTCACGCTTAAAATCGATGTAATAAATTAAACGCAAAAAATTACCATTAAAATTCTAAATCCACCATCGCATTCATTCGTGACTCTTTTACCACAAAATAGCAGTATTTAAAGCGATAATGACGTTCAACCGAATCAATGTCACGAAGTTTGAACAGAGTTGCGGACAACTTGGTTGCGTCCCACCGAGCTCGTGCAACCCCGTGCCAGTTTCTACTTGAGGGAAACTTCCCCAATTACTTGGGAGTCAACTTGAGACGCTAACAAATTTATCTATATAAAGCTTAATACCCAGTGGGCGGTTAAGTTAAGCTAAAATATGCGCGAATATTTAAATTTAATTTAACAAAGCTGAATTACTAAGTATCTAGCTTCAGGGATTTATGATGTTTACACAAAATATTTAGTATGAAGCGAGGGGAGTTTTCATAATCTCCAAACCATGGAGCTATACAATTTTCATATTATCGTACTAAAATGTACGATTATATTACGATACGATATATACGATGATACTACGTTTAGTTACAGTTTCGCAACTGAAATACGCCGCGGATTTATGGAAGATAGTAACTACAGGTCCTGGAAACGCGAGTGAAACTGCACAGGACTGCTAGTTACCTAAATACATTTTAGAATAACTACTTATAAGTTTTAATAAAATAAAATAAAACATTTGATGAAATTACGGGCATTGATTAAGAAGTTAAAGTGGTTATGGGCAGGCCACGGCAATTGAAAAGCGTGAAGAGAAAGGAATTAAAGAAAGTGAGAGAACTATTTTATTTCCACCACAACACAAAAGAAAACAGCAGCTAATAATACATGTGTGCAAAGTTGTTCATTACAGACGAGGCGGTATTAAGCGATAAGAGAGCCTTATAATATTCACACGCGTCTCATACGAAATTTTTCAACATAGTTGCGAGGAAAAAACAGACTTTTATTTATTGGACTAGATTTTTTGATAATATAATCAACCACACAATGAGCACGTTAACAAAAATGACGCGCAGGTTTTTTCTGACAGCGATGCGCTGTCAGAAAAACTGTTTTAGAATGCTTCGTCTACACACTACACACATATTAATTACATTGAGATACAAACTTAACGTAATCGGGATAATACTTATCATAAAAATCTGCGGTAATGTAAAGTAAAAAGCACTAGTGCGTAATAACCTGCATTAAGATACTAAAAACGGTGCAATAAATGTCACTTTACGAGCAAGGGATCGTAATAAGATATAGGTACCTAAATCATATTATGTGCTCATAAGGATCATTCCTCAATCATGAAGATGCGATTAAGTTTAGAAAGTATAAGTAACCGTCAAATCCAGTCCAATAACAACATATTAAAAAACTAGGACAGTTCTTATTATACAAGTTAAAATAGTCTTTCCAAGTGATTAAAGTAGTCAGTCTATCCAAGTGATTAAAAATAATCTATTTAAGTTACAGTGAAAGCTTCTATACGTCACTGCACTGTTAATTTAATGTTATATCATTGTAAGTCCTAGAAATGCATATTTAATTAAGTTGCATTGCATGCATTTACCGTCGCTAAAAATAGCTATCGGCATGACGTCATGTTACAAGGCACGCCCTTGCGATTGGCAATGGCTCTTGCAATTAATTGTTAACATAATTTTAAATATTCCAACACATTAATTATTCTGCATGCATGATAATAACCACGGATATTTAAAGCACTATGCAGCTATGCTATGACAATAACCGTATTTCGAGACGTCATTTATGGTAGTTATTTGAAAAGCTCCTAAATCTTAATTCCATTAATGGAAACCCAAGATAATAGGTAGTTTTGATATTTAAAGCAGTACCTATGGTCAGATACAAAAGTTTTTTTTTTATAATGTTGCTCGATGGAAACAATGTTTGATCAATTATTTTTATCCAACAATTCTGATTTAAATGAATAATTATTACAACAACCGTTCTGCAAATTAGTCAATCACGCATAAGGCTTATTAGTAGATTATACACCAATGGGATCAAGCAGTATCTTACGTTATGGGCGGTATATTGAACCCTGAGCGTAATGAGGGACTCATACCCCCTTATAAATAAATAAGGTGTAAGTCATTCTTGTAACCCCCAGCCCTTTTTGTTTATATGACATTAGAAAGTGACGGATATATTTAAAACCTAGGTATGACTATACTTGACTTACATCTTATTTATTAATAAGGGGGATAGAGTTAACTCCCAAGCGTAGCGAGGGATTTATGTAGAGTCCTGATTGAAGTGAGGGGTTCAAGCCGCCCAAGACGAAGACAGGGTTTTTCTCGAGGTGAATACTTCTACCACAGAATATTCAATTAGACTCTACTTTTCAAACCCTCTGCGAGACAACCAAGAGACAACCAAACCCAGTCATTTGTTTCACATTGTTTACAATCGCGCCTTTTTTCTTTTTTATTTGTGTTCTATTTCGTGGTGGCTATTTAGGTTTTTGAACAATTTATATTTTTACTCGTCAACGGCAACTAAAAATAATGAAGTAGGTACTATTTGCTCGAGCTGTACAAGCCGAAAAAAAATATGGTTAAAGTTTTCATACGAATTATTTAGTTGAAGTTCCATGTTCAAATCACTTTTTGCATTGCACCAGCGGGTCATAATGAAATTCAGTACAATATTATTGTCCGGCTAGACCCCAGGGCTCTAATGACATACTTAAGGATAGGTTTTAAATGACGTATGACATATAATTTGACATTATATTATGTAACTTTAATGGGATACAATTAAAACATGACGCAATTAAAATGATAATTAATTTGTTCAGAAATCTCGCAGCCTTGATAGTGGGTCATTTACCTCCATGATTACTTTACCACCCTCATCAATAATAAAGCGTGTACCAAAAACTTTGGCGCTTTGACAATAATGGCTTCCTGATTTCCTTCGATTAAACATTTCACAAGGATATTGTTAATAGATATTTAAACTGTTTATAATAAAATGAATTTGTAAAAACGTGCATTACTGAAACATGTAATTTGAAAATAGACTTTCAGTAAGAAAGAAAAATACTTAGATGTATACAAGAAGTATACGTCTAGATATCATCATTTCGAACATAATGGATTTGGTCACGCTAAACCACACTACTAAAAATTATAATCACGATAAAATTTATTTTTTCATTGTAAATTATTTTAGCAAGCAAGGTTGATCTGTTACATGAAAAATAGTCTCGATAACTGCGTTGGTTTCACGAAAAGTTTTTCAGCATGTCAGACCTAACTTGAGTTTCAAAAAGAAGACTAGAAGTATCCACCTGTATTATTAGTTGAGTTTCAAAAAGAAGACTAGAAGTATCCACCTGTATTATTAGTATAAAAAAAAAGCGAAGAACCGAATCATGATAAAATATGTAATTCATAGGAATGTCAATACTTTGATCAGGAAAATATTAAATCCCTCAAGCCGCCACGGAAGCTAGTAACGACTATTAAAATCTAGCAATTAAATAATACTTAGGCCAATCAAAAATTCCACATAAAACTATAATTATTAAGGTAGAAAATCCCTTACAAGGTACAAATTGTAAATTGTATTACAATATGAACACGCAACTTTGAACATAAACAAAGACGCCTAATTAAGCCAGCTCGGCTTTGCTTGACTCAGATGAATGTTAGGAAGTTTATTAAAAGCTAGAAATGTACTGTAATAAATTGTAACTTTGTAGTTATTTTGTATACGTAATTTAAATTCGTAGACCATAATAAATTGGTACGCGAAATGTTATGTAATTAATTACATAAACATGAAACGTTTTACGTAACAGAGAATCTACTGATTGTATATTAGAAATTACAAAGTTAATAAAATTTTCTTACTTAGCACATTAGCTTTACCGAGGCGGTACCGATTTCCATAGAGTATTCTTTTTGACGGAATAAAATCACATAGAAATTAGCTATGCCTGTAGGTAGGCTGTATGGCTCAGACCTTCGTTTGCCTTTTTGGCGAATATCATAAACAACAATAGTAATGTCTGAATGTCGCAAAATTTTAAAAATTACTGTTTTAATTGAATTACCTCCACAGTGCGTAGTTTCACAAGGAAATTTTCACCGTATCGCTAATTACATAAAGAAGGAAATGCCATGTTTTAGGTATCACGACAAAAGACGGCCATCTGTCAGGTCTTCAATTTTGATTTTAATGCGGCAGGCAAGATGGTATACTTTCGCTTGTTAAATAAGTCACATACCTAACGTAGGTAGAACCCACCAAGGAGTGGAACTCAAACCCAATCTAATGAAAAAATTAAAATAGTAAATACTAAGGTAATATTATCCGATTTTATTGATGCTATTTGCAATCCTTACTATCCTTGTCCTTACTTCCTTACTAATATTATAAACGCGAAAGTTTGTGTGTATGGATGTTTGTTACTCTTTCACGCAAAAACTACTGAACGGATTTGGATGAAATTTGGCGAACAGATAGAATATTTTCTGGTTTAACAAATAGGATACTTTTATCCCGGGAAAACATACGATCCCTAGGGAATGCGGGTGAAACCACGCGAGACAGCTAGTAAGATATATAGTGTTAAATACTTACATCGAATATTTTCCCCAGGTCGGTTGCTAGACAGGAACAGTTGTACGCGACTATACCCAGCTCTTTGATCTACAAAATATGCCATGAGAATATTATTTATATAAGAGTTTCATAAGAAATTTAATTATTAAGAAATAAAGGGCTCCTTTGTCTAATAAACAATGAAGGATAACTTTCTAAGAATTTAGTTCCGAAATTATAAAAAACTCTTATCTATAGGTAAGTGTAATTTGAACTCCCGACATATATTATATCATAAGGCGTGAATACGTAATTACACCAGAAAAATAAGGACATCTATTTTTTTCATATACCTGAGTGAGTGATCGCCAGTCCATATTGGCACTGCCGATGTAAAAGTGCGTTCTGTCCACGATCCAAAACTTTGTATGTAGCACACCCGACCCCAGTAACTTGGAGAAGTTCAGACTTCTCACCTGTTATAAAATAACAACTTTATCAATACATTTTTTTTAAATAATACCTTACTTTTTTGTACTTTTCGGCCAAAGATAAACTCTAAGATGCCAGTTGCATTCAAGAGAAATAAATATTATATTGTAATATTACCTGTGCAGCTTTCTTCTTCAGTAAATATTCAGTATCTATGTTAGGAAATTGTTTTGAGGGCCAATTTTGAGCAATTTTTATACTTATTTTTCTTTTTGACCCGGCAGCGTATAACGCTTGGAAAACTTGCTCACCCTGCAAAAAAAATAAATTATTATGGACACTTAATAAAATATTGTATTTTTTGATGTTACATTCAAATATCGAAAATGTCCACTGAGCGAGTAAATCGTACAGCGGCTTTGTTAACTTCGTCCAAAAAGAAATTTGAAAATAGGATTTTAACATAATATCTATTTCTGTCGCGCTGTGCCCGAGCTATCCCGCCCGAGGGCGATAGAGACAACTACAGCTTGGACCGATTATACCTATTTAAATTAGACGAAATCGCTATTTCGCAATCCCCGGTATTCTACTCCAAAACTGAATCGATTTAAAACAAAACAAGAATCATAATAAGAAGGGCCTTGGCTATGTCTGTCGGTTTTCCTTTGTTGTTTTATATTCGTCAAATTTGTTCGCTGGACGTCTGATAAGTGCGTTAAATTTTTTAAGTACCTTTTTGTGATTTTAGAAGGCTCCTAATTCTTATAATAATTAATTTATGGAGAAAAACACAACCGAGGGACATTCAGTGGTACCTACAGATTGCATGGTAAAATAATCATTGCTCTAGTGTCATTATCCAGTGAGGAAACTGAGGATTGCGTTTGTATGGAACAAACGCCACCAGCATTTCCTCTTAATGGTTTTTATAGGCATTCATGGCACAATGCTAACGGGGATTGCAGATTGTATCAGTTGTATGAACCAAACATGAACTATCAAAATAATTATTTAATGAGAATGAATAAAAACTACAATCAGGTACTTACCTCAATAGAGGAGTTATATGGATACAGTTCATTAAATCTAAGAGACCAATATAAAGACGCTATTTCTATTGACGATTGAGCTTCATCTATCAAATCTAACCACGCATTTTTCGTAGGTAAATGTGTCATATTTGGAGGGTACATATGACCCTCTGGTATACTTTCCACTAATGATAACCTGAAAAAGAAAATGGTCGTTAATCACAACAATTTTAGGGTGATTTTTGCGTGACACCTAGAGGGTGTAATTAAATTTGATTGATTAACTTGCGAGGCGAGATAATGTCAATGTCAACGGGGTTGTAAATATTTAAATAACACTTAATAGATTTTTTGTAGGTGACTTCTAATGTGTGTCAGCGTAAAAAGTAATGATTGGAAAAAAATCCGATACATTGAGGCCATTTTAATGACATCGTGAAATTAGAGCTCTATAGTAAGAGTTTTATTTACCTTTAAGACCTTTATTTGTATGTAGGTATGTGCTAAAATTGCACGAGGCACATTGATGAGATACGAAAATTCGTATCGCAGTGGGACATTATAGGCTGACGATGATAATGATGATGAAATTAAAATAGGTAAGACAAAATATCATTATATAAAATAATCTAATATTGTAGTTAAAAAAAACTAAAAACACACTTTAAAAAGTGCTGTACCTTAAAAGTAAAACGTTACGTTAAAGTATAACAAATTATTGACAGTAGCAAATTATTGTATTGTCATCAGTCCTTGATTAAGTAGGTAAGTATGTAAAGTATCTGTTTACACTTTGTAGTCGATGAAAATTACGTCTGAAGATTCCATAAGGGTGTGTCCAGCCAGACATGCGAATGTCGCGCGTGGCAGCTGCGCGCACGGCATGCCGCGAACATATGTCGCAAACACTTTTCAAACATTTTTAGGTATCCAAACTAGTCGCGCGGCAGATTTGTGTCCCTCGAAAGCCGCGCACAGCATTCGCTGTGTCTGGACACACCACATAGGTGCTTGAAAACAGCTGTGAAACTAATGAAAGCGGTACAAAAATAGGTACATAGGTATCAGTTTTTTCTTTTAATTCTGTTACTCACCTACAGTGATCTGAGCAATGTACGGTGAGGGGTGCGGTGGCGGCGCTCGTGTGCAGCGCGTGCGGCTGGTCCAGGAGCGGTACCAGCACTACGAGCACTATCAGCACTATCACTATCGACACGGGGATGCACGACGGCCGACACCATATGCTTTTCTTTTTTCTTCTGGCGAAAATAACTCATTAGCATATTGGTATTAGTACTTTGATTACGTAACTTTGTTGCAATCATATTCATTCACAACGTCTTATGGCCGGTTCCTATCATTTACGGACCGTTATCGGTTAATATTAAGACTCTTATATCTTTACTAATAATGAAGCAAAAACCTCAAAGTTTTGCATAGCAGACCCTCCCATATGGAAGTAGCTATCACAGGTAAAATTAGCTTACGAAATGATCTATATGCCCAGTTTGGCAATAAAAAAAACCTACCATTGGTAAGCAAAAAGAGTTCGTACAAATATTACAACATCGTAAGTTGTTCCATTGCCAACCATCCGAACCGGCATTAGAGGCAGACTACTTATTCATAAGTGCCAGCGAAGGTCTATTTGAACAAACGGTTTTTGAATTTTGAAAGTAGAACTTTTTGCATTTAGATCAGAACGTAGTAAAGTTAACGAATAACCGCCATATTGAACCGGTTTCAATTCGAAAATGATTGAAACTCATTACAGCAACGTTACATAATAGCCCCGCTGATCGACTACACAAGGATCATCAGGATTATTCTTCCAAGTGTCCAAATTATATTATTTTTGTAGTATAGTGTGTATTTTTCAAAATAAATAATTTTCTTTCTTTCTTTTCTTTCATCTTACCCTTACCAAGAGTTTGGTACGGTAATATCGATACTCGCTAGCATTGGCGTATCGATGCTGATGGAAACTTAACATCCTGAGGTAGGCACTAGACCATTCCGTTGATGGGCCGTGCCCACCAGTCTCCCTGTGATACCAAAACTGTCCGCTAAAGGCGCTGCTGGAATCTGTATACAAAGTAGTCACTTGCGAATGAGTATCCATTCAAGAGCAAACTGATGATAGAGGTACCTACATATAGAAAGGTATAGATGCTCTGTCTCTCTTCTAAACCAGTGGTATGTATAGCTTCGACCTTCATAAGTCCCGTAGTCCAAGACTAAGTATGACTTTGACAATGAGTGTTGGAGACATCGGATACCTGCGCGCATGTCGAGTTTCAAATCTTTCAGTGAACTTGAACTTACTGCTCAAGGAAGCTATTACGAGGAAGCATAACAAATGATATATTTCCACTTGACGTCATCCAAATTGAATTGGTGTTTTTTAACCATTAATTACAATTTTATGGTAGGTACATTAGAAGAACTTCAATAGTCATTGAAATGAACTCCGGCTTCCCAAGGCACACCAAGAAATTAGACACTGAGGTGAATGTGCCTTTACTATACCAGTCTTATAGTAATTGTTAATACTGTGACTAAAGAGGGGTGAGTGACCTCAAAATTTCGCGATACCGGTTATGCGATGTCTGTTTACAATTTGTAATCTAGATAGCTTAGGATACTGCTATACAAGTTGAATCATAAAATATGTAAAGTTTGTGATGAAATTTACATTATTAAATTTGAATCTTGAACCTACGAAGTAAGATTTATTTTCTAGTAGCGCGGTATTCTCGTTTAACAATAAGTTCCAAAAAGTGTTGTTGATTATTAGGGGCTGGCACACCGCCATTTTAGTAGTCAAGCCTCAGTCGTTTCTCTGTGCAAAATTTCTTTGGAATTCAAGAAACATGTACATATTATACCTACTAATTAGTTCCATATTAACAATCTGACTTATGCATAAAATTATGTCAAATACTTAGAATTTAATGAATACTTTTTTTTTTATACAACTTAGTCGGTAAACAAGCATACGGCCCACCAGATGGTAAGCGGTTACTGTAGCCATATGGACGCTTGCAGTACACGAAGCATCGCTCACGCGTTACCGACCTTTCCCCCCTCCCCTATGAGCTCTGGCGACCTTACACACGCGCAGGAACCCAACATAAAGTTATTTGGCTGCAGTATTCTGTAAGGTGGAGGTACTTCCCCAGTCGAGCTGCTCTTTGAGCGAATAAACGCTATGCTCTGCCACTCTCAGGTAAAATAAAGGTAAGATAGGTACTCACTTGTCATTATAACTATTGCCGTTTTCATCTCGCATCATGAATATTTGCTCCCACTGCTCCAGTTCCTCATCGGACGAGGACGCGTTCCCCACACTCCCTGACTCTAGAACAGTCTGTGGACAAATAGACTTTTATATAAAAGTTTTTTTTTTATACCACTAAGGTGGCAAACAAGCATTACAAAAAGACCATGATTGATGAGGAAGGCACTCCTCTGCAAAAATACCATTACAAATTGCAATGCCACCCTAATTGAGGTTTTAACACATTGGCTTGTGTGTGTATAGAATGTACCTACATATTATTATGAAAAATTTATACCAGAAATTGATATTCAAGTGATTAATATATATCAATCTAATCTACATTCCTCATAAGACTACTCCTTAAGAATCAAGACAAATAATGCTCAACATTCAGTTATTAAGATTTTAGACGTGATATACATTGTATAAATATTATTTCACGGGATATTGATATTTTTTATGGTGGCCAGTCTAAATGCATCGAAGCAGCATACAAATGCATTGAAAATGTTGTGTCATCATCTTTTGTGTTGTTAAAGTGGTATTTTTTATTCTATGTATGTATTCTATTACAATTAATTTTTTTTATAATATTAACCAGTCATTTCTCGTGAGGAATGTGCATCCTATTATAACAATTGATATCATTGTTATATTTTTTACCACGAGCCAATGAATTAATGTATCAGCTTTGATAATTTCTGCTATATTATTGAATTCGGTATCAATAAATAAATAAATTTGCAGTAGAAATAAAATATTTAAAACATCTGTATAAAACTTTCATTGTTTAACATATGACATATACATATAAAAAATTGTAACACCTTTTACTACTATATTGTTATGTACTAGATATGGAAGAGCGGGGCCTCCTAGCACAGGTATTTATTATACTTAAAAGGAGACCCCAATGAATTTTTAGTGTAGATGATAAGTTACCGAAAATAAATATTTTCTATTTCTATTTCTATATGAAGTGGCCAAAAAGTACACAGAGTACCGAATTCCAGGTTAAAGGTACACAAGTAATTTAAATGTATGTTATATTTTATTATAATAATATAAACAGATAAATATACTTATTATATTGGTTTATAAAATTACCTACATAATGTTTTCAAGAAAAACCACAACATAGATGTATGTAAAACGCAATCTAATTTTATTAACATAAACAAATCATAAATTGCAAAATATTCAATTAGTAGAAATTCATGTTTAATAATTTATCTAACTTATCAAAATAAAAAGTGAATAAAACTAACCTTTATGTTTTCAACTAAATATTTTCTTACAGAAATAAGGAATCCCATTGTGTAATGTTTATTGTAATTGTTTTTAAACTTAGATATGAATAAAAAAGTATATGCAAGTTCTTTGTTCAGATTAAACAAAACAAAAGCATGAATAATTCCATTCCATTTCATTCATTATTTGAAATCATAGACATTTGTTGTTGTATATAATATTATTCGCCAAACAAAAGGCAGGCAAAGGCAAAAGCAGGCAAAGGTCGAAATGAGTCGTATAGAATCAAAAGCGGATATCTGATTTTTTACAAAATATTGGCAATGAAAGAAAAACGTTTGTACTTCATTATATGGCATTTTTTTAATAATAATTGTTTGTTTATGTATCTTTAATTATTTTTAATAATAGAAAAAACACAAAACACGATGTGGAGTCAACATCAAAGAGAGAAATGACGAATCTTTTTTACAGATTGCCGGTTTTGATTCTAAACATTGAAGATGGCCATATTTGATTTTAAGTCTATCGCAGATATCCATATTTGATCCCAACTAAACGTCAGATCGCAGTATTTGATTCTAAACAAACTAGAGGTAAAACAAGGGTTGTCAAAAACAAAAAAAATGATAATTATTATGTTTTATTAAAATTAGTAACGAAAATCGGGGTTTAAGGCCATCCCAATCATAAAAATATTTACCCGACTGACCCGGAAGGAGGGTTTTGTTTTTCGAGTGTATGTATGTATGTCTATTTCTTTGGCACACTCTGTAGCCTAAATGGCTTCATGGATTTGAACATATGAGGTGTCGTTAGATTCGTCTAAACTGTGGGAGTGGTAATAATCATAATCTCACTACAATGAAGAGTCGTTATTGTTTAAATAAATATGTTAATCTTCAAAATTATATCTTAGCAGTTCACTACTGAAACGAAACAAAAATAATATTAACTAAACAAATGCATAAATACAAATAAATAAAAGCGAGATAAACAAAAATAAAATAAATAGAATAAAGTGCGAACCCTAGACAAGGTACACACCTCATTCGTTTAGCTATATTTATTTTCCATTTATCCGGATTCTTTTGGCTTTTTCGGCTAAAACAATTATTCACAGGTGTTGGGTAACTATTCAGGATTATAATTTTACATAATCTGTTTAACTTCAGCAGCAGAAACTTTAATAAATCAATAAAATCAAACAGTAAAAAATACTTAAAACACGTTCACACGCAAACATAATGGACGCCTGTGATTGGTCGAGCGAGCAGTTTGCCATATTTGATTTTGAATCTTTACAGAAGGCCGGATTTGTTACTAATCTGTTACTTTTGAGTTGATTTTCTATGGAAGATAGCCATCTCTGATATGGAAATTATAATTCGTTAGAAAGTATTTAAAATTTTGAGTGTTGCCTTATTCACAGTTAATTTTTACCAAAAACGTCAGTTAGCCGGTTTTGATTCTATAGGACTCAAATCATAGACATAAAATTTTTGAAATAGGTACTTCAATCAAACAAAGAGTTTTTTTTTTATAATTTGTTCATGACCGTGGATACAAAGTCCTTCAGTCGCATACATTCTATTTATATCACTTTCATATAGTCCGCACATTAACTTTCACATAGTCTGCATTATCAGTCCCTTCAATAACGCGGATTTTCAACAAATACTCTCTCAATTATTTAAATGATGCTTTTATTTTATTGCTTAGTAATGTTTTTTTTATTCGGTCTGATCGTCGATTTTTTTCTTCTTTTACAACAATAATATGTACAAATTACAATATATATCCCTTTCTGTTTAAGCTTTCGTGAACTAAATTCATTGTAATATTAATGTAACGGGTTTATTCGCGCACAATCAAAAGTAATGGCGAGACCAGATGGTTCCCTGGCACATACAGTTTACAGAAAACCTACACATACTGACAGATATCTGGGGCTCTACCGCGTAACTTTGGTGGTAATCGTAACGAACACCAATAATGCATTTCATCCAATCAGGGCCCACGAATGGTCATCGTTGCGTTATACCGCGTGCGCGTCATTGGATGAAATAATTAATGGTGTCCGTTACGATTACCACCAAAGATACGCAATAGCCCGGCTGGATGCATCATCTCATCTCCATACCCGCCACTTACGATCCGTCGTTTCATCTCTGATGAACCGAGCTTATGACCTTTGTGACCCTGAACATTTACAATCTGAGTTATCGCATATTCAGTTGCTTTGAGTATTTATGTTCAGGAGGTACCTACTAAAACGGAACGGCTATAACATGTATAGGTGGCAACCCAGGCGCAAGAATCGAAAGACTGATTTTGATGTCACACGTCAGCCGGTATTTATGCCGTATTTGAAAGGAATAACGGACAAAATTGGAACAGCACTTAAGAAGTACTCCATTAATCATACATTCATACATATACATCCAAAATAGCACAAAATATACGGACGGCGAAGGATGTGATACCACTCCAAACACCAGGAGTATATAAAATTGACTGCAGCTGTGGTAGTTCATACATCGGACAGACGAAAAGAACTTTTGCTGAAAGAGTAAAGGAACATTATTGCAGCTGGGCTGGCGGGCCCGTTGGCGCAGTTGGTTAAGACTCTGGTCAAGATTCCACCTATTGCGCCGCAGGTCGTGGGTTCGATTCCCACAGCATTTGTGTGCATGAACATGTCTGTATGTCCTGAGTCTGGGTGTAATTTTGTATATTAAGTATGTATTTACAAACAAAAAGTAGTATATGTATTATATCAGTTATCTGGTTTCCATAGTACAAGCTCTGCTTAGTTTGGGATCAGATGACCGTGTGTGAGAAATGTCCCAGGATATTTATTATATATTTATATTTATAGCTGCAAAGAACAGTCAAGTCAATAAATCAGCCATTGCCGAGCATATATTAGAATCTGAATCAAACCACTGGATTGAGCTTCATGACCCCAAAAATCCTCTTCACCGATCGTCATTTCTATCCCAGAATAGTTCGTGAAGCTATTGAAATAAAGAAATATCCAGATTTCAATAGGGAAGATGGTTTAAGGTTATCTGCTGCGTGGAATCCAGTAATAAGAAAATGTTCTCGCCGTGAATTTCGATCGAGTATGTGTGTTGGTTGATACAGTTAGTACAGTGTGCCGTGATCGTGACAGTTTTACAAGCCCAAATGTGGGTAGTTGGTTCATAAAGAAGCGGATACCCGCTGAGTCCCGCTGTTTCCAGTCCACTCGTAACCACGATCAATGCAACTTGGTCGAAACGTTGAGGTTAGTCAAAATTAAATTTTGACAATAATCTGTTCGCGAATAGACCCGTTACATTAATATTACAATCTATATATAGAAAATTTCATCAAGTCTGCTGCTGCTTCCGATTAACGATAAGGTTCCCAGAAGGATGGCAAGCCATACCCAAGCTAATACGTTGGTGGAATAAGCTCCCCGCCCGCATGTCTCCGGAGGCCTCGATCAATTGTTTTGATTGTTTATTGGTACATGGACTAGGAACACATCATAGAGTAAAAAATAAATTATGTTTTTGCCTTCGAAGATCGTCTCCATTCTCCAACCTCCGCTTGTGAGAAGTTGTCAAATTGTAACTTAATCTGAAAACTGCGGGAACACAAGCACAAACGCAAAAAAAGAAAGGACCGGTCCGCTAAGGCATAGTTTTTTTTTTACTTATTTAAACTACATTTAAACACCTTTCGGGAATGGCAATGAGATCAAAGCCCATACAGCCTTGTTGTTTCCAGTTGCAGAAGGGTGTAAGACAGGGTGACGTAATTTCCCCGAAACTCTTCACCACTGCAATGGAGGACATATTCAAGCTCTTGGACTGGAAGGGATATGGCATCAGCATCAATGGAACACATCACTCACCTTCGATTTGCCGACGATATAGTCATAATGGCGGAATCGCTGGAGCTTTGAACATCATGCTCAATGACCTCAACAGTTTCTCAACAGCATTGACAAGACAAAATTATGCCTAATATTTCGCCAATGCCGATGATTGTTGGGAGCACTGTTATGTTGTTACGGAGAGTAGTATGTTTACCTAGGAAAAATTGTTCAACTAGATAAGTCCAACTTCGACAAAGAGGTCAATCGAAGAATCCAACTCGGCTGGGCAGCATTTGGGAAGCCACGGCATATCTTCACGTCCAGAATACCTCAGTCTGAATACAAAGATCTTCAATCAGTGCGTGTTACCAGTGATGACATACGGGACAGAGACATGGTCTTTTACTTCTGGCCACATAAATAAGCTCAGAGTCGCTCAGCGAGCTATGGAACGAGCTATGCTCGGAATTTCTCCACGTGACATGGTCCGAAATGAGAACATTCGTAGGAGAACGAAAACGACAGACATAGGTTCGTAAAGTTAGTAAGCTGAAGTGGCAATGGGCGGGCCACATCGCTCGAAGAGCCGATAACCACTGGGGAAGAAAGTTTCTCGAGTGGCGACCACGTACTGGAAAGCGCCCAGCGGGACGACCTCCCGTCAGGTGAACCGACGACAGAGTCACTGGGCGCCGCTGGACTGGATGCAAGCGGCCCAAAAGTGCTATGAAAATATAAAGGGTTGATCTATCAGATTCGAAACAGCGGCACAGCGTAGGTTAAAAGCGGAAGGCGGCTCCATTGTCAGAGAGACTGTGTAAAAAGCGGAAAAGCCGTACATCTGACAACACTGCGGAACTACGCTGGGTATCTTTCACTCTACGCTGCGGAATCAAAGAGAATATAACGCTACGCTAAGAGCGGAATGACGAGATGATAGACCGTATAGACATTTGATGTTTATAATATTCGCCAAAGGGCAGGCAAAGGTCTGAGCCATACAGCCTCGTCTTTTTTGAGTTTTCTCAAGTTGTATTTATTAGTCACAAAGTATAATATTCATGTCTCAGTACAATGGTGGTTATTTTACAACAACTTTTTCACGGACTTCTTGAGATAATTTGAAAAGTCACATAAGACATGGATTGCATTTTAAAATATTGATCTTTATTGGATAAAATACTTTCGATAAAACTTATACTACACGAATTTATGAAAATGCAACGTCACTCTGCAAGTTCCCGCCAAAAAGTCTAAGAGATGACAGGCATTTGTGACAGTTGACATTATTGGCACTTCACAGCTGCATCGTTTGACAGGTAACCAAAAACAAAATAGGTATTGACGAAAACTTTGTTTTATCAGAATCGAGTAATAAAATATATGTAACACTGCTGCACTGGAAAGTCAATTTACAGCCACCATCCGAAAAAAAAAATGGGGAAAATGCTATTTTATTCCCATTGAATTATCTAAGTATCTATTCCAAAATTTAATTAGGTAAAACAAAACACTAACCATTTATATTTATGCTTCTATTTGAATATAACAAACCAATAATTGCACTAAGCAAAACACTGAGAGAACGTTTTAAAATGCAATCACGTATGCAGCACGTAATAAACTGCATTTTAGCAAATCCTGACGTTCCTTTAGTAGCCGTGTAGGCGCATTTGTAGCAAAAATATTACTGCAAAGTAGATGACGTCGGCAACAACCGCATTGTGCATGTGCATTTTAAATACTGGGTTACAAACCGTAAAACTATTCAGGGCACAAGATTCTAACAACTATTATTCTGATAAGTACTAGGTACCTACATTGATAGAAAGTGTAATATTTTTTATCCTAATATTTATTTTAGCGTGGTTAAAACTACTACTTATAGTTTTAGTGATATCCTAACTTATAAATGCGAAAGTGTGTTTGTTTGTTTGTACGCGTTCACGCCTCAACTACTTATTCAACGGATCATCATGTTTGGCATGCAGATAGCCTATGGTATGAAGAAGGACATAGGCTACTTTTTATCTCGCAAACGCGAGTAAAACCGCGGGGTACAGCTAGTTTGTAATAAATCTATTCATGGAAGGCCAAATTGTTTTTAGGACAGTGACTTGCAGGTATAAATTTACATAGGTACCTAGGTACCTACCTACTTACGACCCTCGCTTGATGCGACCTCTTGCCGCGAGGTATTTCGTAGATACCTACCTATAATACTTACATTATGTGCACTTTATTTACTATAATTACCTAAAATGTAGTGTAAAACACTTTTGGTAGGTCAGAGATATGTAATAATCACTGTGGTAGCTAAGTAGGTAATGTAAAATCTCCACACCTTCAGTAAGTAGGTACACTTAGGCCCTGCGTGTAACTCCACACTCTACACTGATATCATCCACATTTTTCTTTTATAAATATAGGCATTTAGACAATAAAAATAATTATAAGCCTGCTGACAAATGAGTGTTTAAAACTGGCACAACACTGTCTGTCGTGCGAACACGTCAAACCCCTAAATCACACTGTTACAAAATAAAATTACTAGACCGTGATACACAAAAAAAGCTAACGCGCATTGATTTATTTTTAACGAAATTGCAGACAATTAAATAAAGCCTATACATAAATAGGTATAATAGGTACGTACAAGTACATTTACCTCGCTAATACATGTTAAATCAATTCCGGTAATATCGGTAGGGTAGATATCCTGGAACCTTAATTTAAAGGAAAAGAAGGTCTGTAATCAGATTGAAAGCTTTTTGGTTAGATTGATAGAATGGTGAGTTTAGGTACCTATACTAAAGAATTAGGTTCACCTACGCTCTCACAAATAGCCTTTCAATCGGAAAAGAAATAAAGAGAAGAGAAAGAAACCAATATATCTCCATAAATGTTTACATTTCAAGTCCTTTGCATACCTGCATTGATTGCAACAATGCACTCATAAATTTCATTCAAGATAGAGCAATTATGATTACAAAGGATTTCACACAAAGGCTCAGCGATCAGTCTCATCGAGATTTTATTTCATCCATGCTAAGCATCCATGTTTAAAAAAAAGGCCGTTTTAATTCACTGATTTTTATCATTTCAGATCAGTCAGATAAACTAGACTCTAGGTACCTCGAACCAAAGAATTTAATAGGCACGATGCAATATGAAAATCTTTGCCTCGATCTTCCCTAAAAGAAAAATATCGATTGAATATAAAAAAAAAACATAAATTATTTGCCGGTGCGTTTTTATAGTTGGACGGACAAGGAAAAATAAATTTCTATTCATAAAATACCTACTGTCAAGCTATAAAGCGTTAAGTGTCCATAAAAATCTTCAATTACTTTTCCGCTCGATTGAAATTTCAAATGTCACCCACCACACCACACTCGTTATACGATCTTATAGCACAGAATAAAAATAAGTACCTCTAGTCCATAAATACTTACGTCTTATAACTACACTCACCAGACTACACTAATAGGAATTCATCCAAACCACTGGTTCTCCGATACCAAACATTCCTAGAAGAAGAAGAAGGTAATATCTATTATTTATTCTGTGGTATATGAACCCGATAAAAATTAACATTGATCAGATAGGATCAAGTGATAAAAATTCGAATTGTTTTGGCAGAGGCCAATGTACTTACGTATACGTAGGTATACGTAACATAGGTACAAGCGGTTGGTATCTGTCCTTCATTCAAATTCAAAATCATTTATTCAGATAGACCTTCGCAGGCACTTATGAAAAGTCTGACTGTAATACCGGTGCGGAAAGTTGCATTTGCTGAGAAGAGCCGGCAATAATCTCAGCAATAACTCATTTTCAAAACAAGCTTAGATTCATTACATATTAGATAATTGCGTGCCCCGGCGCGGCGGCAAAACTACAAAGTAGACTTAATCTATATTTAAAAAGTAAATAAATAGCAAACTTAAGCAGACCAACCCCCACAAGCAGCACCTGTTCACAAGTATGACGCTTGTGAACGCGCATTAAATATGGGAAACCCAGTTCTATGATCGCAGACCTTGCCATAAATAATAAATTCGTCTCGGTGCTCACAGATGAAGTCGTAAATTCGTTTCTTTACCTTTCTTGAAAGGAATTCTCATTTTATCAGTATTATGCTCATAAAAATAAAGACACGTTTACATATTAATATTAAATGCTATATATGTAGACGTCTGTGTCTCCATCTATGTTTCGATTAGAAAGTCGGTAAGAAATCAAGCATTGGTCACAGAATTACCTAAAATACTCTAAAACATAATTATCTTTAATAATTCCCCTAATCCATTAGATACCCAAGTGAGCCGCGACCGTTGTCAGTGTTGCCAATTGGCAGAGTCTAATTCTCATCCAATGTAACAGAAAATGGGTTTAGGGAGTCTAATTCTCATCCAATGTAACAGAAAATGGGTTTAGGCCACTCCAATTTCGCTCTAATCCAACTCCCAACTGACTGACATGAATTCCGTTATGTACACGATCTTATAAAATGTGTTACTAAATTGCTCCTAGATTCCTAGGTACTACAAGATGTATACCTACCTAACTTTGTCACTTTTGCTGTTTTTACCCACCACGGACGGATGAGGCGGTATATGCGTTTGGAGTTCGAGGTTGTTTTTTGTTTGTTTGTGTGTGTATGTATATCTGTTACCATTTTCCTCGAAAACTATTGGGCCGATTTCAATGCCATGCGAATAGCTATCATCAGCTATCGTCAGCGCTTCTAGGGCTATCAGAAACTATTCATCCGATACCGATACGTTTTTTTCCATTATATACAGTCGAGGACATAAATATGTATACACTTTTTGAAATTCAAAATAAATTTTCTCGCATGTTTAACATTTAAGTGTTAAACTATTACACAAATCATAATAGGTATATGTTAGAAGATTCTGCCTTTATAATATCTCATAATTTCAATCAGTAGTTTAAGAGGAAACCGTTGTTGAATTTTACTAAGTGTATACATATTTATGTCCTCGACTGTACCTAGGTGTCATTTCAGAGCACGTTTCTAGACATGTTGTCCTCTCTAGATTATCAGGGAAATCGCGCTGCAGCAAGCAGGGTGCTTGAGAGCTTCCAGGAAACGATTCAACCGATGATTAATGAATGTGTCGCATTTGCTCGTTTAAAGTAATAAAACTAATCTCTAAAAAAACTTTCAAATAAAAAGCAAAATTATCAATTCATTTGGTAGTCCCCGACTAGAGGTTAATATGAAACCCGTCGGGGGCTGCCATTGCCCTGTCTGTTCCTTGTATTAACCTTACTACACTGAGCGAAGTATCATTCGCTCCAAAGGACCTACCCTACCTTTTTCTTACCTTAACGTGCGAGTACTTAAGTTTGTAAGTACCTACTACGATTTCAGTCAGGTAAGAAACTTTATTTGAACTGCGTAAGGTTGTTATTGGTAGACTTAACTAAGTTTAGGATGAGTGATTCGTTTTCGGCAACAACTGATAAAGGACTTGCAAAGGGTAAAGGCGTATTAATGTGTTTTCTAAGTAAATTGAAAATCGTATTGTAAAGTTCATTATAGGGAATACATAGGTATTTAAGTAACTGTCCCTCACGGTTTCACCCGCATTCCCGGGATAAAAAGTAGCCTACGTCCTTCTCCATACCATAGGCTATCTGCATGCCAAATTTCATCACGCTTGGCTCAGCGACTTGGTCTTGAAAGCGTAACAAACGAACAAACATACAAACAGAGTTACTTTCGCATTTATAATATTACTAGCAGACCCCCGCGGCTTCACCCGCGTACGGTTTGAATTCTCTCCTTCGAAAACCAATGCACGCCACTGATTATTAGACACAACAAATCAAACACAGATATTTTTACAATTAAAACTAAAATCCTATATTATACCTACACAAAAAAATCGAACTCAAAGAATCTTATTTAATTATTATAACAACAAATGAGAAAGAAATTAAATTAACTACAATCAAAATATTCTAATGAAATAGAGAAAATGAACTTTTTTTTTTTCATTGGCGTCACACGGTTTGTGTATTTTGCCAATTTCCAGTTATATTATATAAGTTCTAGTCACAATAAATCACTTTCACATAGTCCTCATGCAGTCAGTCACCGTCCAAAACTCAAAATACACGAATTTATGAAAATAAAATAGAAACGCAACGTCACTCTGCAAGTTCCCGCCAAAAAGTCCGAGAAAATGAACTTCCAAACTTTCGAATCCTAATCTGATTTAAATATTCTTTAATATTTGACATTCCAATTTTAAACAGCATTTCAGTTTCCAGAACAAGAGGCAGATAGAGCGCGCGAAACACGGGAGTGAGGCCAAAAAAACAATTAGGTACAAATTGAAAAACATAAACCTGGTATTAACTTTTGAATTTGTATTTGCTATGTTTAAAAGCTGCTGTGTGCTAATTTATTGAAAGGAAAGTGTTTTCGTTAAATTAAGATTTTTAAACAAAGCAAATACAAATTCAAAAGCGAATACCAGTACGTGGATTACTACAACTTACAACTTTATTGCAATGAAATTCCGATTGAAATAACCTCTGAATCGGTAGAAATATTACAAAATCGCAAATGGTTCCATTGCTAATGAACCACTGTTTGTATTTGCGGTTATCAGAACGTAAAAAAGATATCAGAAAACCGCTATATTGAACCGATTTCTATTCGAAAATGATTGAAAATTTGTTACGTAATTGCCCCCCTGGTATGTGTTTTTCAATTTGTATAAGCTTTTTTGGCCTCACTTCCGTGTTCCGTTCGCTCCATCTGCCTTATTCTGTAATCTGCGAAAATCGGATTGAGATTTCAAACATGTGTCAAAATAAAAAATGTTATTTAAATCAAAAGTACTAAGGAGTATTGATATCAACTTCGATGCAAATCACCCCTAAAATAACTTTCTACCCCTTTTAGACCCCGTTAGGCGATGAGTTTCAATAAAATACGAAACACGTCTTCCATCAATTCTGTTAAGGAATGTTTATGCAAAATTTGAAGTTGATCGGACCAAGGAATCACGTTGTCCCATACAAACTTTGCCCCCGTTTTTCACCCCCTTAGGGGTAGAATTTCGGGAAATCCTTTCTTATCTGTTGCCTACGTCATACAAAGAACACACCCCCAAGTTTCAGCTCTCTACGATCAGCGGTTTAGGCTGTGCGTTGATTGTCAGCCAGTCATTCAGGACAAAGCATTTTATATGTTTAGATAATAAATTAATAAATAGTATCTATAATATTAAACAGTAGGATAATTAGTATAGTATGGATATGGATAAGTATCTCTACTTAACTAATGAAAATGTTAACTAGAACGAATGCAGTTTTTTAGGACTCCGTACATCAAATTGTAAGTATAGGATAACTATCGTGTGTCTGTATGTCTGTCTGTCCGTCTGTCACAACTCACAACCAATTAGCTCCGAATCTAATGGAAGATTATGTTGAAGTTTGGTACACATCGTTGTGTGACCTTAACGGACGTGTAACGTACGTAAATTAATATTGAGTATGGGGAAAATAAGAAAATTAAAAAAGAAACAAATTTTAACGTGTGATAAATCAAATGAAACGGCTTGTTGTTAGAGTTCAAATTTTTATATTCCTAAATTCATTCTTATGGGGGTAAAATAGGCAAGGGTGGATGGAGTGAAACCGCGGGGCGGTGGGCTAGTTTTATATTAAAACTAGCTGCCCGGCGCCACTTCGTTCGCGTGGTGCTACTCTATCTACCATTTGGTGCTCTACCCTATCTAAACCATCCAGGGAGTTAATTCTACTGTACGTGTGTATGTCACTGAACTCCTCCTAAACGGCTGGACCGATTTGAATGATTTTTTTTGTATGCGTTTGGGTGGCACCCTGGATGGTTTAGATTCACAAATAAGCCCGGCAGATGGCGCTGCAGTTGATAATATAACCTAGATACCAACTGCAGACAAACGCATACAAAAAAAAATATTCAAATCGGTCCAGCCGTTTAGGAGGAGTTCAGTGACATATATAGATTAATTCAGTAGTTAACCCAGTAGGTAAATAAAGAAGGTATTGATTGTTATCTATCTAAAGTTAAGAGCCGTACCCGCGGGCGTTATTCGAGCCAATATTGTCTCACGTAAACCTAAATAGGTTTATTTTGAAGCAACAAACTTCGATGTTTTCCTTCGTAACAAACGATGCCTAAGAGGACAAATGGATCGCTTAATAGTGAGGGGTCATCAACTTTGCGTGCGAGCAACTTGGTAAATAAACATTCCAATACTAATGTCTTGCTATCGATTGGCCAATCTTTTCAATTCACTCTATGACCTTTGGGGAAACAATAATGTTATTACGTGTATCCGGCGAACATTTCAGGTTAGTATCGTTTTCTGCAACGTTATAACAAAGTAATGGTGGCATCCATGCTACGCGAATCGAGCACGTGCCGAGCCACGAACGAACCTACAAGGAGCCTATGACGAGCACGATGCGAATCCCTTTGTACGTGAAAAAACTGTCAATCGCGCTCGTTCGAGGCTCGCAAGCCCGTCCACGCTACGTGAATCGTGATCGCAGTTTGCTCGTTCGTGGCTCGGGTCATGCTCGGTTCGCTAAGCATGGACGCACAATACGATTTCTATAGAAAATGGTCCTAAAAGTTAAATGTTGAAAAGCAAACAATTAAATATGAACTGAAAAAGAAGATAACATTGATAAAAAGGAAAGGCTGAGTTACGACCTACGACGGTGCTATCAGCATTTTCAGATTCAAAAGAATCCATTATGAAATTTCAACAAGTTCAGACATTGTTTAGTTGTTAGAGGATTCTCGAGAATTGTCGGAAGTCTTTGCTTAAATTAATAGTTTCTCGTCTTACTTACTTAGACCAGACGGTATCTGAGTTCGCTAAAGAATTCTGGCAAACTTTGTAGAGCTATGCAAATCTACGGGGCGTGGCTATCGAGGTCACATGCAAAATTTGAATATACAGAAACCTAGGTTCCGATCACCATGGCAACGAGTGTACTAACAAAATTAGGCAAATACTCGAGTGCCCAACATTGCCCAACTATGTATACACGCTAAACTGACCTTGGTAAGGGTAAACCCCATGGCTGTAACTTTTGAACGTAGGTGTTAAATAAATTGTAGTACTAATACATGTTTACATTACCTACATCAAAAAAACAACTTGAAGGTTGGAGGTTGGTAACGATTATTAATTGCTTTACGGCTTCATATTTACCCGACTGATTATATTATTAATAGTTTCTTGAGTTGTTTTTGAAGTCTAGCAGTCTTGCATAATGGTTAGAAAAACCTTTTTCTTATGGTTTACACATGGACATCACATGAATTAGTCAGTGCAAGTACTGTTTAGGTATCAGTGATAAAATAATTAAACATCTATGGCGACAATTTGGGTGATATAGAGTGCCGGATGAAAGCGGGAACCCTAAAATTTGTATTATCAAGGGCCCTTTGATCAGGCTCTTATCTTATAGTTCAGGTGCAGATCCAGCTGACACAGGAGTTGGGCTTTTGCAAACCTTTACATTCAATGTCACAAATCTATGATTACAGCAGGATATTCTATTCGCTGCGTCCACGAATTCTGTGTATAAAGTTCTATTTACCGATGTTCTTGGTTGGGCAGCGAAATTTACTGCGATTTTAGTGTACAAAATACCATTCCATATAGTAATATTGTTTTAAACCGAACACGGGGCCGCATTATGCGCGGGCCCGTAGCATTTGCTAATTTATGTAATTTGCAAATCCGGCACTGGTGCCTTAACGTGATAGACAGACACATTCTTCAATTTTCTTGTAAGCCTATAAACATTCTTCTTTGCTTACATACTGTATGTAATCATGAATCCCAGGATATAAAATAGTTTGTTCAACGTTCGTGTTGTCGCCATCATGTCTACACATTGATATTTGTCGATACAAAAGTTCATTGTATGTTCAGGCTTCTATGACGAGGTGCTGTCAATACATGGGAACTTGAGGGAGTATAAATCTTTACATATCCTAAGATCATAATATTAGATTTAGTAACCCTCTTCAAGTCATGACTATGTCAGGAAGAGATCGCTTCGTAGTGATATGATTGATTTATTAAACGAAGTACCTAGTTCTTGTTTTATTAACTTCTTTTTGGTGTACAATAAAGAGTTTATCTATGTCATAGGTGAAATTAGGAGGTCAACAACATTTGGAATTCGTTAGTGTCTCACATTAATCAACAAAGAGCTCAAGAGCAAAAAGAGCTTCGCTCAAAGAGCAACTCGTCTGGGGAAGTACCTCACCTTACAGAATACCGCAGCCAAATAGTGAGGAAGGTCGCCAGAGATCATAGGGGACGGGGGGAAAGGTCGGTAACACGTGAGCGATGCTTCTTGTGTTGCAAGCGTCCATATGGCTATGGTCGCCGCTTACCATCAGGCGGGCCGTATGCTGGTTTAGCGAATTAGTCGTATAAAAAAACAACTACAACATTAGTAACGTTAGAACAACAAGAACTTAAAAAAAATAACACGATAATAAGTCTTACTTGTCTTCATTGAAAATTGTTATCCTTTTATTCAAAAGGATAAAATAAATAACTTGGCACATAGAAACTTTATATCCTATAATTAAAACATGAAAAAAAAAACAAGCCCCCTAGGGGGCGGAAGCTAATTCTCATATAGAAAAGCTTAACAACAGTCAAATCATACTTTTCTAGTATCAAAAATATTAAAAAGCTTAGACTAGACTGAAATTAAAATTTTATCTGTCATGTACCTACCTCATCCTGAGCAATATCCATAATCCTATAGCAATGACTGTCAAACCGGCCATAAACCGGCAAAATAACACGGTTATCAGCTGGGTAGTTTATTATCAACTGAAACGTGTAGGCAAACCTAATGTCGCATATAAAATTCTTCTAACCACAAATTGGTTTAATATGGTACTAAAACTAGACATTACTGTATCATTGAATTTATCTGTTATCTTCCATGGACCAATATTAAAGTGATTTTAATTATACCTAAATAAGTAGTATAAAGTTATAGACCGGTATTTCACAACAATCTCACCATGGTCACAGATGATGTGACTGAAGGTGGTAAGCACACAAAGCCTAGAAGGGAACTGAATCTCAAGTGCAGCTATTGGAAAGCACCAGTGTGTGCTTGGCGACCAATTTTCAATTTTAGAACCACAGAGCAAGGAGTCCCACGCGCCTTTAGTGGGTGGAGATTTCGAGATGGGATATTTTCGAAACCTATGTTGGATTAGTCATGCTGAACAACTTAACTGTGGGACCAAGACAGAAATATCAAAAAAAATGTTTTTTCTTTTCATACGTTATGATCGAGCAAGGTTGACATTTTGTAAGAAAAGTTAAAAAACATTTTTGAGAATTCACTATTGGGCCCATAGTAAAAGTGGTTCAGCATGACTATCCCAACATAGGTTTCGAAAATATGCCATCTCGAAATCTCCACCCGTATTTATAGAGACGGAAACGTCAAAATCGCATAACGGAGAGCGAGCAGCCGTTAGTAATGTGTCAACAGTACCTACTAAATAATAAAATATATATATATGTCATCTGTTGGTTAATCAGTGACGCCCACTGACACGCGTGAATAGTATGAAATCTGTAGAGCAAGGAGTCTCTATGAGGGGCGAGTTATTTTTTTCAGTGCTCTGTGGGTACTATAAATTACCCTACCACCGTGCAAGGTACGTAGGACCATGAGACACCAGCACGTTGCACTGTGTACCCTGACTGGCTACCTCTAAACTTGAAAATCTACCGCAAAATAATTACCATTGAGTTCTGACAGTTACACTAGAACCTTCCAGAGCCTTCCAGACACAATGGCAATCCGTACGGTATTTCTAATATCCATACGAGACTGACCGTCCAGATTACCACCAGATTGACCGTCGGCAATTAAAAATGTAAAGGGGAAGTGAATCATTTTCATCATCCTCATAATCATAATCCTCCGTTTAATGTATCCCAGTATAACAGTTGCTTATACTTAAAACCAACAATATAAACGTAGTTTACTTGGTCTGAGTTTAAAACTGATAAAGAATTCTCTTGAAAGCACGTCCCGCTCTTTGAAACCTGAGCAAAATTAAATGAAAAGATTAACGATGAAGAGTACCTACTTTAACGCTTCTAAAATTTTAAAGCATGTTTGACTCATCGCACAAAACGTAGGTTAAACAGAAAATATTTAAATTTTAACGAGTTTACACGCTGTTAAGCCGGCTTTTCACTATGGGATATAATATAACAAAAATTACATCTTGAGATGTAATTTTTATCTCTCGTCATACATTTTTGTATGACATCCCAAACTATAAATATTTTTTCGACAAAATGTATGACGGGCGATAAAATATGATAATCTCAAGATGTATAATATATACTTATTATATTATATCCCATAGTGAAAAGCCGGCTTGAGTGTGCGTAATCGAGTTCTCAAATCCAATTTTCAATACTTACTTACCAATCTTTTGTGATTTCAAAAAGTCATTATCGCGGCTCTACGCACAATACGTTACTCAATAAATTAATAATGAAAAGATAAGCTTCATTTACCTCTCCAAATTGTTATCAGTTCATTGACGGAGGGAAAGAGATAAAAAGCTTCATTGTTCTCGCTCACTTTGTTCTTAGAGGGTCTACGTGATCCAAAGCACAACTGTAGCAGCACGGTTTATATTTACTAAGTTGAGGACTGTCAGAAGTTTCTAGCTAATCGTTCTTTAGCGTGTTCTATTGCCCTAAATGTTAAAACAAGCATCGAGCAGTCAATTTAAGTTTCGATAAATATTGTTATTTTCAGGTTCGAATTTATTATGAACTATAAAATATTATGCCACGCGATCTGGCATCCATTTATCGATAAACATAAATATAACAATATTCACCTTTTTGTTGGCGTTAATAGCAACCTTGCGAACCTATATTTTTTTTTTTTATACAACTTAGTGGATAAACAAGCATACGGCCCGCCTGATGGTAAGCGGTTACCGTAGCCATATAGACGCTTGCAACCACTCTCTTTTCCGTGCTTGCAACACACGAAGCATGGCTCACGCGTTATCGACCTATCCCCCCTCCCCTATGAACTCTGGCAACGTTACTAACGCGCAGGAACACAACTTTACACAACATAAAGTTATTTGGCTACGGTATTCTCTAAGGTGGACTAACTCTAACTTCCCCAGTCGAGCTGCTATTGATAAGTGCATGCATATGTAGGCCTGTTAGAATGAATTTGACATTTCATTTAGGTTTCAATCGCCAGTTAAACTTCAGATGGTCTATTCCTCTTAGGCCTAATTTTACCAATTTCGATAACACTTAAACACGATATAAATAAATATGGCTTGTATAGAGTTGCAGCTTGTATTAATAATACAAGTTACATAAACCGATCGTACGTCATTTTATAGTATTTGACGCAATTGAATGTCCGGAAAGTTCATAGATATTTATATTTTTTTAATTAGATTAACTGAATTGGATTAACATGAATGGATTAACCCAGGTTGACGCAGGTAGGCTATACTGTATGGACGATAAGCTTATATAGATAAATTAGCGGACATAATATAGGTACCGCTTAACCGACCTTTGAAAAATCTGTTCTTTCTAGAATTTAATGAACAACGGGATATACCCCCTTACTCATAAAAAGTTATTTAACTAATATACTGTTTAAAGGGTCATGTAAATAACGTCACTCTATTGTCATTGTCAAATATTGTGACATTATTTACGTGACCCTTTAAACAGTTTATTAGTTAAATTGCGCTTTATGAGTAAGGGGGATAATCCATTACTTCATACGACGAAACAATTGACAACCGAAATATATTCAAATTACGAACAAACAAAAAACAAACTCAAATTCATACTTTCGCACTCTAGCAATGATAATAATTTAGGAGTCGTAGGCAGAAGTAAGATCAACACAAAACTTATAGTTACACTAACTTATGTTAGGTCATTGACCGCGTGTTTTTCACACAGCTAGCGCTTTCATTTGTCATGTGTAACAAATGATAGGTTATCTATCTTCATATTCGTGGAATATTTTGTTCGGCCAACGAAACGTATTTTCGGAATTTGGAAAAACCTCGAACACTCATGCTCGAGGTTTTTGATTCGAACTATTTATCTGTATTACAAACATGTTTTAATGTATTTTTTAATTTTTTCTGTAACGCATACTTATTAGATTAGGCGGTAGGTGGTAAAATACCACATTCAGCTCCAGTTTTGATCATTTCATCATGGTAAGATAGTACAAAAACACAGCTTATTTATACAAAAAAAAAAAACAAAGTGAAAAAAGAGAAATATCTGCAAATAATTTCAAAACATCATTTTCCAATGTGTGTATACTTAGTTTTATAAACAATCACAAAACTTTACCCATTTTTAACCAACTTAAAAAAAAGGTTGTCAACTATTGGTTTCTATAAACAAAAACGAATTGTTTTGCTTATCAATGGTAGGTTTTTTTATTGCCAAACTGGGCATATAGATCATTTAGTAAGCTAATTTTACATGTGATAGCTACTTCCATATGCAAAGCTTTGAGGTTTTTGCTTCATTATTAGTAAAGATATAAGATTCTTCATTTTAACCGATAACGGTCCGTAAGTTATAGGAATCGGCCAATAATTGTTACACTGCTCTACATACACGCTACGAGCTACGCTACGGAGTACGAATAGCTACGGGCTACGTCGATCTACGACTTAGATACCATACCGTACCGCCCTACAACACGGAAATTCCAAGTACCGGTATCGTATGCAAATTAGCATTCGCACGAAATCATGAAATTAAAGAGAAGCCTTGAACAATGTGCTTCTTCTTTTTACCCGACTGACCCGGAAGGAGGGTTATGTTTTTCGAGTGTATGTATGTATGTCTATTTCTTTGGCACGCTCTGCAGCCTAAACGGCTTGATGGATTTAAGCATATGAGGTGTCCTTAGATTCGTCTGAACTGTGAGAGTGTCATAGGGTATATTATTTTTATATGGCGTCTACAGATAAGAAAAGAGGGGAGGTATTAAAAACAAAAAAATTGTTATTATAACAATATGGGTATCAAATGAAAGCTTGTGAACAGCCCATTCCATATATGTATATATTATAATACTTTTGTGCTACCATTTTGACGTAAATTGCAAAAAAACATGTTTAATGCAAGGACAGTAGGTATAGGTACTATGAGCGGTTACCGTACGTAACTCACAGAGTTGCGATGGTTGTTAGCGTTACTTCACCGTACCGATCATTTACTTACTAAAACTTACAACTCATTCTGTATAAAACTAAAAAGTCTGAAATAAATTAAATTATTAAAAGAAACAAAAAACCCGACTGCGTAAAACAAAAATAAACTTGCTTGCCGAGTTCTTCTAACATATAAATACCTCAACACACATACAATTCAATCGACGATTCAATCGGCCCGTTGACTGATATAAAAAGGCATCGCGTGATAACCTACTATATACTATAAACTGCTATACTGTGCACACGAGCTTCTCACATGAAAGCCACAGGTACAACAACATATTGGAAACTGTTGACAACATTATTCACGTGATTGTTGCGAATGGAAAGTAACTGTGTTCTTTGTTAGGGGCCCTTCTAACTCACTGTTTGATGTAATGTGTTTTTATACAAGCGTATATGTTTGTTTGGAATCTTGCAAGTCGTTTTTCAGCCACTTCCAGTGGTCGGATCGACTTGATATTTGGTATACGTCACCAAAAAAAGCTTGTATTGTAGTTTGCCCAGCAGTTTAATCACAAAAGTGTTTTATAATCTTTAAAATGTTAAACATTATAAATTGCTTTAGCATACATGGCCAAAACTGATGTATGATCATGTATGTCATTTGATAAGATGTGATTTTTTTCCCTGGAAGAGAAGATACGGCCTAAGAGTTAAAGTGAGATAATGGATAACTTTTTACGAGATTTTGCTTACACACGTTCGGGTTTCCTGTAGCCCCGGGGCACCGTTTCTTTGATATAGCAGCTACGCCCCTGGTTTGGTTCTTTTTCGTGGAATGGAATGATTGATAAAAATAAAAATAAGTTTGGTTTGATAATCTGTTTGCAATGTGATATAACTCAGTGGCGTGCATTGGTTTTCGGACTAGGTAGGCAGAAGAAATCATGGCCATACACGCCTAAATATGCCTCTTAATAGATTATGTTTTTTGACCCGATTCGTAAAATTGTTTAGGTCAGCGTATCATTCTACACACATTTGGTATGATTCAATAGCAAACGAAATACATAATAACAGAATAATAGATTCTAATAACAGCACCCAGATAGCCAGGTGATTAATAAACATAATATTCTGTGTTAAAATGTCTAAGATTTTTACCTTTGTTTTAAATCCATGAATGTTTTGGAGTTGGTCTACAGCAAGTTACCTACTATTTTCAACAAACGAAAACTGACTAAAGGAATAATTTATCGACACATCTTGCATCTTCACCACAAAATTTCTTAATTTCACACACAATACACTTCATAGATACACTTCGCAAAATCACAATAAGTAAATAACAACAACATTGCATACAATGCCAGCCAAACCATAAACAAACCAACACAAATAAATTGCGAAGTTATATTTGAGTTGCTCTAATGTTGGTAAAGTAGTTGTAACTGTAGTCTTTTTAATTTGGATGGGTTACTTTACTTACAACAGAGTAGGTAAGGTTACTTTTGGTCCATAAATCGCGAATGTCAAATGTCAGTATGCTACGCATAGCAAAAGCGTGATTTATGCTTTCATCGTATTATCTTAAAGAAGTGTGTGTGTGTAGGGATTGCAATCCGGATACTTCGAAATCCGAAAATGACTGAAAAATCCGGATTTTAGGGGCCTATTATAAATCCGAATATTGAGAATAAAATCCGGTTTTTTCGGATTTTAATCATAATTGATTATAGTTGATGTTTAACTAAAAAAATTCATTAAATATCCAGTAGATTTAGGTCAGTATTACTCTGAAATCTATACACCGCTCGGCACACACGCGGCTAGCTGCTACCGCTCATCCATCTAGCTAATAGTTAAGTCGGCCAGTGAGTCTTAGATGGAGGCGAGCGCGTGCGGCGCGAGTAACAACTCTTTGCACAACGTAATATCAAGAATGATAGTTCTATATAGTCGGGTTACCGCTGAAAGCATTTTGTACATCGACTGATCTCAGAAAATTTTTACTTTTGAAAGGGTTTGACACACCAGCCTTCTAAGCAAGCTTCCTTAATATGAAATGTCTGGTGGTCTGTGCCCTTGGATTTCCAATTTCCTGAGCGAACGGTCTATTCATGTAGTCATAGACGGGTGTTCGTCGGACCTTTTCGCAATAAATTCCACAGAGATCAGATTCAGTTCTCTCTGCAACCTTATTTCTGATGCATATTAACGATCTGGTGAAGCCCGGTATCTTTGGGTACGTAGACGATAGCACCGTTGTCATAGATCCAATTGTTGCGACAGGCCATGGTAGAGCGTTTGAACGTAACTTTACAGGCAGTCTCCGATTGGCAATGCCAATCTGGTCACTTTTAATGCTACCAAGACGCAGGTGTGTCTTTTCACCACCAAACGGAGCCCTTTCCACCAGGCTCTCGCCCTCGACTCAATAAACCGCCGAGCCAGAAGACTCATCCAATATGAGACTAATTATGACGAAACTCACGAGGCTCGACCATCGAAGAAAGGTTGCTTGCCTTATCGGTTTTGTACAGGATATGTTTTGAGAGTGTGTGCAGGAATTGCTCAACCTTATTCCAACCACCACCCCTATTTTTACTCCGAACCACAAGACACGGGGAAATTTTTCTTTTGTATCCTCAATTATAATGCGGACAGCAAGTGAGTGGAACTTGCTTCCGGCGACTGTATTTCCTGACTCTTAGAATCTAGGGACTTTCACGGTCAGAATGAATAGGTTCCATTTGGGTTAGCGTGCTCCACCTTAGGCTTCGTCATTATCCTTTTTGGACGGCTCAGTAGCCAAATACAAGCCCATTTTAAAAAAAATATTACTTGCAGTTTAATTCAAATTCAAATTCAAAAATTGTATATTCAATATAGCCTTTAATAAGGCACTTACGAACGTTACAATTGATTTTACCACCGGTTCGTAATACACATAAACTGAGAAGACTCCCGGCAAGAAACTCAGCAAGGATATTTTTTTTTTAATTATCTTATAATAAATTTGACAATATTAGATAATTAAATTAAAATAGCCTGTAAAGCGAACACTTCATTCAAATGCGTTCTTGTCTTCTACAAAGTCGGAAACTTTATAGTACCCTTTATTACACAATTTTTGTTTAACTAACTTTTTAAATCTATACACAGATAGTTCTTGAATTGATTTGGGTACTTTGTTATAGAAGCGTATACATTGCCCCTTAAAAGAATCCCTAACTTTGCTGAGCCGTGTTACAGGTACAGCAAGTTTGTCCTTATTTCTAGTGTTTAAACTATGAGTGTCGCTATTTGTAGGAAAGTTAAGTATATTTTTTTGAACATAAATTAAGTTTTCATATATGTATTGAGACGACACTGTCATTACATTTATGGTTTTAAACTTATCCCTATGGGAATCTCTTGGCTTTAAGTTATATATTGCGCGAATAGCCTTCTTCTGCAGGATAAAAATTCTATTGATGTCTGCACCGCTGCCCCAAAGTAGGATGCCGTAAGACATTAAACTATGAAAATAACTAAAATAAACTAATCTTGCCGTAAATTCGTCAGTGCGAGAACGGATTTTCTTCACTGCATACGCTGCAGAACTAAGTCTATTCACTAGATTATGTATGTGTGGACCCCATTGTAACTTATCGTCTAATGTAATACCTAAAAATACAGTTGTTTTTCAACAAGATCCAATTTTTTTTCAAAAGCAAGCAATGGAAATACAATAAAATAGAACACCTCTCTTCAAACTACTAATAATTAAGCATAAACTACGCGTACAATTTAAAATTACAAAAGATTGCAAAAAAAATACAAAAATTCGAAAAATCCGGATAATCCGGATTTATAGGTGATGAAAAAAATTGAATCCGGATTTGAAAAAAATCCGGATTTTGCAATCCCTATGTGTGTGTGTATGAATATGCCGAAATCGTTTTAGTGTGCGTGAATTGCCGTGAATTTGAGAGGCGAACTCGCGAGTGCCTGCGCGGCAAAGTTTGAAATTTCGTATTGAATGTTAGGTTAGAATTTTTATTTAAAGTGATTATGTAGTTTAATTGAATCAAAATATTATTGAATTGAATCTTATGAGGTAGGCATTGCTTATTTGCCTATATGGAATGCACGCCACTGATATAACTATATAAAAATAGACATCAGCAACTAAAGTCGCAACCATTAATCCATCCGCTAAAACTGCAGAATCGAAGCCATAAATATAGGCAATAAATGATTTTACTATCAGTCATAAAGAGGACCAACTCGACACAAAACAAGTACTAACAGGGGGTGCGTTAACTATATTAACGATCATGTTGACAAAAAATATGAGGTCTCCATCTTAGAACAGCAATCAGCTCAAGTCAAGTTTGAACAATTGAACATGGAACCTGAGACTTCGCAATAATGTTTATTTTTGATTAACAAAATCTATTCTAAATTTATATCTAATCGTCTATAATAAAGTTTCATGTGATATCGGGAAGTGTGTGTTAGAAAGCTGCATCCGATAGGAAGACCTAGAAAGGAGCAACGAGCGCAAGGTCGCGCGCGTCTTCAATAATTCAATAGATGCAATTGGATTGCATTGCACAGAAATGAAAGTCGTGATATAATAAAGCTGAAGAAAGTTTTTTATTTGTTTGTTTAAACGCGTTATTCCCTGGAACTTTCTCTACTTTTTATACCGGGTACATGGGAGAAACTGCGGAGAACAGATAGCTTTTTAAAAAGCACCAAAATAAAATCTTTTATCTCTAGCCATAACTCCGCACATAGAGTTAGTATATTATAGATCGACTGTACGAGAGTACGGTCTGTGAGCACGGGTACCTACGGTCTTAATGCCTTGAAACGAAGTGCGCGTACAGTACATAGTCGATATGGAAACTGTTCACACATCGCGCAAGGCAACATATCTCTATTCCAACTCTATACTCCGCAGCTTTCCTCATTACACTTCAAGCTATGCTACGAGTTTGCTACGAACTCACTACGTGCTACGAGCATGCTACGAGCTAAAAAGGAGCAATCATATCAAATAATCAGAGCAATTAAAATTATCTTATAGTCAAAGCCATTTATTTAGTTTAGGACCAAGGAAGGCTTATGAGGGTCAAAATTGCTGGAAAATAGTCAGATTGTCAAATGTTAAACAATTTCAAAACAACACAGCTCTGTATATAAAAATACTGTCGCTAATCTATATTTAATTATCAAAATCCGACCTTCAACCATATCAATCGCCTCTATCAACCGGTATTTATGCACCCGACATTGAAGCTTAAAAATAAAACAGTATAATACTGTCATCGCAATACGTTTTGGCCTTCAGTAAATAATAATTTCATTATTTTATTGCACGATTACTTAAATAGGTTTTAAATTATTGATGTTGTTTTCTTTCCCTATGTAATATAACAATTAAGATTTAATTTTATGGGTTTAAGTTATTTTTATGTTCCTTTGTGTAGTGTAGTTTTGAGTGTATAACTATTTTAGCTACGGCTACTTATGGATACGGTGCTATGGATCTTCGTAGCACCTGCTGTGGATCTACGTAGCACCTGCTACGGCTCGGTTATTAAGCAAAGTTATATGAATTAAATACAGTCTAATTCATATGTACACAATTTTCCTCGAGTCTAGTGTTGCTGTCGATCATCGGCAAGATTTCAAATTTATGATTATTAAATGTATATGCGTTTTATTACCCCGGATAATGCAATATTTTACATACCAATTTTCCATCGCATTCTTTATTATTGAATTAACTATGGATGATTTTGATGATTTGAACTTTACAATTATAAAGGAGAGGGCTTAATACGCTAAAAAAATACTAAAAAGAAAAGTCCAGACGGAGCTCAGTTTCAGTGAATCAATTATGCAGCTTGTCTGACTGAGAGATACAGTCACAAGACAGACTGAAGGCACGTTCGCTAAGGCAAATATGCGGGTAGCCCACAGACATATCTGTGGGGTAGCCAGACGTTTTTTAATATAATAAGCGCGAGGCCTCATTTATGGAGCGCGGATCCAGTTAGTCCTGTGAGGCTATTACGTAACTTTGTTGCAACCAGTTTCAATGTAAGCCCAGTCTACGGTTGTTTGTCATTTTAGTTCCGTCCGTCCGTCCCTCTGTCTGTCTGTCAGTGGCCTGTATCTCATGAACCGGAATTGGTAGACAGTAGATTGGTTTTCACAGAATGTGTATGGCCGCTATAGTAAAAAAATATAAAATGAAAAGGCCCCTTCGTGTGCGAGTCCGACTCGCAATTGGCCGGTCATAACGTTATTTTAACTGCTTTATTGCAACCATTCTCGACAGTAATATTTCTCCAGAAGTTGTTTCAAATTGAAACTGATTGCAACAAAGTTACGTAATCCACGTACTGAATAACTTCAAGGCTAGTACTTATAAAAGGCCTTTTGTATGTAGAAGGCTGGCGGCAGTTCCACTGTGATAAATAGAGGGGGCTCAGTTGCATGTCACATTAGCCCTTAGGGACTTTCTGTTAATTATAACATAGGTTTGTACTTTTTTAATTACGTAGCAACTTTATTGCATATTTTTGTGTTGTTTGAGAAGGTTTATTAAAGTGTTATTTTCAAAATTTGTTAAAAGTTAATTACATTTGGGAAAGCCTTCATGCTATCAAGAAAATTGCTCGATCGTTTTAAAAAAACCTAGAATCTGTGGCTTTCGAATATCGACGTCAAAATAATGACTTCACCATCAAATCGAGATCACGTTGCTCGTTTAAATCGCGACAAATTACGTCACCACAGTTTGTCGATTGTAAACGCAAAATAAATTGAGTTTCCATTGAAAACATGTACCTACTACCTATCATAATGGTTGACAGCTCGGTGTAAACCGAAAAGCAATTTTCATAGAAACGAGGTTAATCATTATGATCGCTTGGGATCGGACACGCAAACGGATAATGCAATTAATTTAATATAGTCTCTATTGAAAATCCATTATGTAAAGCAAGGTACGGACACTCGAAAGTGACAATATGGTCGTATAAATAACTTTTTCAACACACTTGCTCGTAGCATTTATTGCACCGTTTTTAGTATCTTAATGTAGTAAGCTACATTAAGATTATAACACATTACACATAACCAACACCAACTACATTAACGCACATTAAAGTACTAGTGCGTAATAAGTTACGCACTAATGCTTTTTACCTTACATTACCACACAGTTTTATTATAGGTATAATCCCGATTATGATAAGTTTGTACCTCAATGCAATTGATATTTGTGTAGACGAAGCATTCAAAAATCTGACAATCGCGCTCGTTCGAGGCTCGCGAGCCCGTCCACGTTACGCAAATCGTGCTCGCAGTGTGCTCGTTCGTGGCTCGGCTCGTGCTAGGTTCGCCAAGCATGGACGCACCATTACAAAAAAATAAATTTCCAGGCAATGGGGATTCGACGATGACTCATGTTGAGTTGTACGACATACCAGACTGTAGTTATACGGACGGATTGGAAAACAGAAAATTATTATAACAATGCGGGAAAAACGAAAAAAAAAACTAATTAATTTAAAGATACGAGACCTCAAAGTAACGCTGTTAGATAATTTTTTTATCATAAAAAGTAAATTAAAAGCTACTTTCAGGACAGGCTTCAATACAAAAAATAGGGCAACTATGTACTTAAATGCAGTTTTTCACGGCCAAAATGACAAATTACGTTTTCCTCCATACATTCCCGTCCCCCGAGTTTAAATAATTGACGTTAGTAAACGCTTACTAACGCGTTTGCGTTTATTATATTTCTCTAGGAATTGGCACAGCGCACAGGTACTAATTTTTCCCATACTACTAACTCAAACGCGATAGTATGCGTTTTACACTCGGGGTTACAGTACCCCGAGTGTAAAGAGTTGACGTTTATAAACGCTAACTAATTAGTTTGCGTTTACGACACTTCTCTATAGGAATTGGCACAGCGCCTCTAGCGGAATACTCATGGTACTAATTTCTCCCATACAAATTTATAGTTAACGCAAACGAATTAGTAAGCGTTTATTAACGTCAATTCTTTACACTCGGGGTACAGTACAGTACACTACAGCAATAGGTACGCGAAAGTTACGTCAAGTTCGAGTATCAATTTATTTGAGGCGTTTTAGACGCTCTCTGACTTTGACAAGGATTGACTTTGACCACCTTTGACTCTCATTTCTGACTTATCTAGTGGTATATAGTGGTGACAATCGGTCCTATATAGATATTTGATGCCAACAAAAAACATGATCGATTGACATCATAAAAGTAGTCATGTATATTATTTCATAAAGTAATGTATAATTTGTGTTAATAAAATGTATTATTATTACTCTGTGGTATAATTATACATTATCTGCAACCTTTTGAAGGGTTCTCCACAAGATCAAAATGGCTTTGTATCGGGTGAAACAATTTTGACAATGTCAACAGTACATTGAACCCTATTCTCAAGCACAGCAGGTGTTCACTGGGTTCTATAACCGCTTAAATTCGTAATTATTATAGCATAATAAATCAGATTCGTAGAACCATACTAAATCAATGACCTTTTACATTAGATTGCAAAAAAAGCGTGAAACATATGCCCAGACAAAGAATTTAAAACGTCCAGAAGGATAGTCGCCTCTATGGGAACATGAAATAAACAAGCCAGAATTGACAGTATTTGACAGCCGTGCGCAGTACGAACAGAGAGCGATTTGCTCAGGGAGCCCCTCAAGCGGAGTGAAATTAAATGTCATGCTTTAGTAAGGCGGATTATCCATCTGGGTAGAGGCACGATGCCCTATGAAAATCTTTGTGCCCAGACATACAGTAACATTTTACATAATATGCTGTTTTATAACAAAGCAATAGAGTATTGTATATTTTGCATAATGCAGCAAATTATATATCCAGGTCCCCTTTGGTAACGGAATCACTGTTGTTCCAATATAGGCTATATTGTAATAACAAAGGTCGCGATGGTAAAAGCGACTGTGTTGCCCAATATGGCCGAAAACTAGGCCAGGGGTGTGCTATTAGAATTGTATGATAAATTTTCCTTTAGTTCTACAGTTGCACCAATGTAATATAGTGAAAATATGCGTATTGTACTGTGTGCAGCAAATTCTCTAAATATATTTACATGCTTTAAAAGTTCATACTTTTAAGGCGCGGACTGACTACGATTTTGATAGCACTCTTTCTTCACTGGAAAACTCTATGAAATCGACATTTATTTACGGGTTTTCTTTAGATTATACAGAATATACACATTAAATTGAATAAGTGTCCGATTAACATTCTAATATCTTTATCTAATATATTCTTAAAAAATAAATTGTTGTCATCGCTGAAAATACGGAGAATTTCGACGCGAAAGATTTTTTGTGACGTAACTTACGAAATTTTTATTGGGAATCAAAGCACTTTTTAACCGACTTCAAAAAAAAGAGGAGGTTCTCAATTCGGTTGTATGTTTTTTTTTTTATGTTTGTTACCTCATAACTCCGTCATTTATTTACCGATTTGGAAAATTATTTTTTTAACTGGAAGGGTCCCCGTTTGGTCCCATTGTCATCAGATCAGGATTTGATTACTTCTTAGTGTACTTTGAAGTCGGTTATTAATATTCTATTCGGTTAACATTTATCTCAAAACCCTCTTCTGTCCACAGTATTTTTTTGTTTCAGGTATTTTCATTGCGTTAGGTCATACTTCAAAGAAACTCATACTCTCAAAGAAACTCATTTTTGTGAATTTGAGGTAAGACCTCGTCTTAAGTCACTTCTGTATGATGTCTATTTATTTTCCTTTTTTATGTTTAACGCCATGTAGCATAATACAAGTTATGGTACCTTTCATATTATACACGCTATATTAAAATTTGGAATAATAACATAAAATACTTAGTAATTTTCAGTTATTTGTAAAATGAAAATAATATTATCGAGCGACTCTAGAATAGCGCACGTCTGGCAAAATTACTTTGGAACTCCGTTTTGTATCCGGTTGGAAAACATCACCATGGGTTTTTATAGCATTCAGCTAAATACGTTGTCAGATTGAACGAAAGGTTAAAGGGCTTTTGTAGAAACATTGTACACTTAGCATAAGAGACAATTGACATTTTAGTATCTGATTTGCAAAATATAAAAAATTAAAACTTTAATTATATGTAGGTACCTATAGTTACAAATATTAAAAATTAAAAATATATGAGCATGATGTTATGTACATGTAAATATATAATATGTTTAGTATTTTTCACACCCGCACACACTTACACACACCCCCACACACCCCACCACACACCCCATCACACAAGAACTCACATTATACGCACGCACACAATATACATTAGTATTTAGATTGCTTTTGATAATGTTTCTGTTTGCTTTTAATTATTTTCTCATCCACTCTGTGAACGCATGTATAAATCCATAAAAAGTAAATCCGTAATTGGCAGTATGTAACAACTGTATGACTTATTTAATATTGTAAAGTGCTGTGGATTTTGTATCATTTATAAAATAAAAAATAAAAAAAATAATGAAAATAACAGAGTACATTACAAGGCCACCAGAATAACCTTGTCTTTAAAACAAGACTGCATAACAAACTACTAAAAATTACTTGACTTTGACGACAATTTTGTGGCAAGCGATGACGTGACCTAAAGTGGTAAGCCAAATGGGAACAGACTCTGAAGTGCAGTTGCCAGAATAGACAGTTTTTTCAACCAACCCACCGCTACATCACGATATTTTTCTAACATAATCTGAATCTAATTCTAAAATTCGAACCCGCAACCGATTCGATTGTTGACTTCACTTCACTAAAATTCATAAATAAAAGTAATGATTATCTTCAAAGTGCAGTTGCCAAAATAGACAGCTAGGTCCATTTTTGGCGACTGATACCATCTACTACCACTCGACCAACCCTCACTCACTCACGATACTTTACTACACCGAAAGCCGAAACGAATTCTAAGATATGAACCTGCGACCCACAGATTACAGAATACTCAGATGTAATGTACGGGACAAGCACAGTGAGGCTCGTATTTAGCTATGTGTGCGTGAGAGCACTGTAGGAACACGTGTGACAGTGTGCGTTTAGGGATGCCAGGCTGCATTTAGGGCTGCCAGGCTGCGTGTAGGGCTGCCAGGATAATGAAGAAAAAACTCCCACGTTTTTTATTGGATAGTTATTATCAACTTAAAACTATACTTTCAAATAAATAAATTCTGAAAAGGCTTGTGATTTGAGAATGGATTAAGTCAATAAAAATATGACCAAATTACCAGCATTATACTAATAATCAATGTAAAAAAATAAAGAATTTGCCAAGTTCAATTAAGAAAAAAAAGAAATGAATACAGAGATGTCATCATTTATTAAAATAGAAATAGGTAACATACATTATAGTGGATTTCAAATATCATGACTTCGGTGACACATGGTATTTTATTAGATTTCTCAATGGTTAATGTTCATTTTGATATAAACTATGATAGAGCGAGGTTTCATGAAATATTGAGAGTACTATTTCAGAGTAATCAAATGGAATTTCACAAGATATTGGTAAAAAGCCCTTGACCTTGACGACTCATCCTATGTGAAATTGAGTTTAACAGCCTTTATTCTGCACTAACTTCTTAAAATATTGCCTTTTGTCACCTATAACTCTAGCATTCGTTTCTAATTTTGCTATATAATGAAATCCTCTATTAATATATATTTTTCTATTACTAGTTAACTAGTTAAGCTCAATAAAATGTATGTATGTTTAATAAAATGATATTTTACTAGCTGACCTGACAAACGTTTTTCTGCCATATCGGCTCGACTTCGTTTGCGTGGTGCCCTACTCTATACCCTAACCTACTCTACTCCACTATTACGGGTTTTTTTTTTTTAAATTTTTCATCATAATTCGAATACATAATTTCGGCACCTTATACAAAAAAACATGTTTCATATTCAATATGTTTGAGTAAGCAATATTTAAAACTTATCTTCAATACCAAAATCATTAGTGGTTGCTGAAATGTAACGCTGTGATAGACGGAGTCACAACATAAAGATTCCTTTTTATTTTTTCGGTTCTATTCGGAAGCATTCAAAAAATGGCGTTTGGAATCAGGGTCATCATCAATTACCTATAAATTCTAATATTCAGGCCGTTCACATAAACTATAAGCGCCATTTATTTTTTCATATGGTACCAATAAATTTCTCTTGCCTATTTATTTTTGTTAAATCGATCGATCTTATAAGGCCCCATAATACCACGACTTCAAGGAAAATACTTTCGATGTAACCTAGCAACACCAACTGATTTTTGTTGAGGTTTTGTGTTCCTAGTGATCAGTGACAAATACACGAAAAAATAATACAAATAAGTGAAAATATCTATAATTACCTATGAAACGACATTCCGTCTTAATTTTTTTGTTTTTGGGAACAATTTTTACAATATTTCAAAATGCAGGACGGCATAATTTTTAAGAACAATTTTGCCACTAGTGACGTACTTACAATACGAAGCCTTGTTTCGTACTGACTCAAGTTTGTATTTACTTTTGAATCTGTATTTGGTGTGTTGGCCTCACTCACGCCCGTGTTCCGCGCGCTCGATCTGAAGTATTCTGTAATCTGTGCTGCGACCATAAATAAAACATCAGTGTACGAAAACACAAAAGTTATGATCGTTCTGCCGAACGCCTCGTGACTAAAATTACAAAATTACCAAAATAATTATTAAAATAAAACCGTCCAAGTATTAGTCTGAGTCTTACTCTCGCACCGAGGGTTCCGACTTCCGACCTTCCTTAGACGTAAGTATATTTCTTGTTTCGCCCGCATTTCAGATGGAAGATGGACAAAACATGTCACAACATGGTCAGGTCCAGGAGGGAAAAGAGCAAGAGGCAGACCCAAAGATCGATGGATTGATCATCCAAAAAACGGCAGGCAAGGACTGGATGAAGTTAGCCAAAGATAGAGAAAGATGGAGACAGTTGGAGGAGGCCTATATCCAAAGTGGGGCCATGAGCTAAATTAGTTTATAATAAGTGTACTTTTTTATATATTTAACCTTTATCAAATTCATGGTTTAAATGGCTTATAATAATAATAATAATATTTCTTGTAAAAAATCGGACCCCATAACTATGTATTTTTTTTTTAGGAATTTTTATGATTTCGTAAAAACGGTGGTAGTTAAAAACCATAAAAACAGCTTATATTGCATGTGAATATTAAAATCAATGTCTATAAACTGAAACTACAGATCATTCGCTTTTCGAACTTTGGAGATAAAGAGGGAATTTGGAGGGAATAGTTTTTTTTGTCATTTTTCATCATAATATGTCAAAAACTATGCATAAAAACCTGTTTTGGAATGAACGAATGAAGCTAGCCCTACTCCTATAGCATCAGTGGTTACTGAAATCATGGACGTACTTCTTTCCTCTATACTGAAATATACGTGAAAGACGGATAAACGGACGGAGTGGCACAGGTAAAAAGGTAATACTATATTACCTTTTTGGTTCGAAACCATAAAAAGTGCTTTGACAAGTCATGGATATAAATCCCGCCCACGATAGTGTAGTGTAAGCCTTATTTAACTAGTGACCGAAAAAGTATTTAAAAGGCAAACTACGTAACAAGCAATAACACACACTGTGAAATAAGAAATAACACACTTAGTGCCGACTTTAAATGACGTAATTAAATTAATTGATCAATTCCCTTTTTGGTTCGGAACCCTAAAAAGTGCTTTGAAATGTCATGGATATAAATCCCGCCCACTTTAGCGTAGTGCAAGCCTTAATTAACTGAAAAAGTATAAAGGCGCCGATCCCACAGAGAAAGTCTACAGTTCTAGAGTTCCGCAATATTCGCTACCCATCACACGTCATATACTTTTTTTCCTCTTAGAGGCGCCGCATAGATTACTGTGTACGCGAAACGCAGAAATCTGAACGCAGAACTCTATCTGTGGGATCGGCGCCTTAAAAGGCAACCTACGTCACAAACTAGGCTACATAATAAAATCAAACTGGGAAATAAGACAGTTCTGACATTAAATGACGTAAGGGAATTGATCAATCCACTTTCATATTTCTAGTCATGTAACGAAATAATCGTGTAACATGAGCAAAGCTAGTTTACCGCATTTATATTTTCAGGATTTCCCATAATTTTACTCATAAAGCGCTATTTATCTAATATACTATTTAAATGGTCACGTAAATAAAGTCACATTATTTGACAATGACAATAGAGTGACGTTATTTACGTGACCCTTTAAACAGTATATTAGTTAAATAGCGGTTTATGAGTAAGGAAGGGGGTGGATGTTTACGTGATTGATATTCGCGAGAAACAATAAGCTATTTTCAACTTAGTCTCATGAAAATGATTATACTAGATTTAGGAATGAAACGTTTGTGTGTAAGTTTGATATTCACTTTTGTAATGGGTGAACGGATTTTCATGAAAGGTATATAATTACATTGGGATCTTCAAATAGAACACAGAGATTGGTATCCGGGAACGCGGATGAAACCGAGCGCTAGTGGAATATATGTCCTTACTATAGATAGCTTGTGTTGATCACAATTTCATCGTGGTATCAAGTGGTATGTGATGATGACCTTGAAAGTGGTAAGCACAAAATGCCTAATACGTAACCGGCTCTCAAGCACACACGTGGTGACTTGGTTAAAGATTTTCCAAGCCAAGCAGAACTAAAAAGTAATTTTAGCCTCTTTTCACAAATCAGGGTGAAAGGGAATGGGCAGATACTCCACCACGCGTGCCCACTGCGGGTTGGTGGAGGTAGGCTAGTGGTCAACCTACTGTTGGAATTTTTCAAGCCGCCTAGGAGGCATCCAACTAGCTTAACGACTTTCACAATGAAGTGATAACCGGGACCAACGGCTTTACGTGCCTTCCGAAGCACGGAAACGCTCGATATGAAATACCACTAGACGGTCACCCATCCAGGTACCGACCACGACAGACGTAGCTTAACTTTGCCGATCGATTAAGAACGGCTATTCGTGATACACCACGAGCGCTTCTATTTCTTCTTCTTATGCTATTATAAGCTATAAAACAAGCAAAAGTATTCCATATTGTAATAAAATTGTTCCTTTTTACGTTACTAAAATAAATGTCCATACCATTTCAGAGAAAACATGAGCACTGAATTAAAAATAAATTGTCTCAGACTTCCACTAATGGCTGTTCAATAGCTTCTTGTTAGTTGTTTACTGCTGCTGTAAGCTGCAGACAAGCAATTTGCAGTAAAATGCGGTATTAACTAAACACTTAGTATTGGATTGAATGTATTCGAAGAATCAGTTGGTTTGCATTGCATGTTCAAACGTAATTGGTTAGCTTTCGGTCACTTACTTATTGTGGAACTAAGTAATTTACAGTGCAGACTTGCAGCTGTTTCGACACTCGTCTAGACAAATGCAGTTACGACAAAATATCGCTATACTTCTTCGGACTTGCATTCGCAATTATTTCATAATAGGAAAATTATACAACACTAAAATGTTACCACAAAATATTAATATTGATAGTATTGCTGTAAAATACGACAACGATTCGTAATTACTAACACAAAAAGATAATCAGGCGATATATACCGCGGGGCGTGCGAAAAAAGGTTGTAAAGGGCCCAAAAAATCACATAAGTAAGTTTTTTCACAACTAAATTTATTTTCTTGGCTGTAATGTTTGACTTTGATCCCGAAGTTGACGCTACGAGTTGAGTGCTACGAAAAGCCGTAGCACTCGTAGCATACCAGCCCGAATGGCATTTCCTTTTATACGTACCTTGTGCTGACAATTACGCAAACAACAGATTTTAATTTATAGATCAACTAGCTGTTCCCTGCGAACCCGCGGTCCCGGGATAAAAAGTCTATGTAGGTATTTGTTCTTCTCCATACCGTAGGTTATCTGCATGCCTTTCATCCATCGAGTAGTTGAGGCGTGAAGGCGTAACAAACAAACAAACTCACTTTCACATATGTTAGGTTTATCTCTATACAGTTACAATAATAAAATTATAAAATAAGTAAAAGTAGGGTAGGAAGAAAAAAAACTAGATATTGCCGTTAAAACAAACTGATAACTACTGACATCATGAATCATGACTGATACAAATTTTTGTCCTTTTCAGTTCACATAATCCATCAACCGTTAATGGGTGCTCACTTTTCTGACAATTAGACGAAACCTCGGCCATTGTTTCAGCTTTTAGGTCGACACTATACAAACACAGAGCTTTCAACAATACCTAATGTTTCATTGAGTGGTTTCGAAGAGTGATGTCTATAACCTGCCTCGTCTGTAATCCGGATTTATTTATCATTCATTTCTCGATTCACAATTTAATATGAGGCCGATGCGATATGTACACACGGCTACAGATCAAGCTATACATTTCCAGTATAAGCTGATCTCGCATTGTATAGGATTTCGGTACAATGGGAGGTCAGCTTATACTAGAAATGTATAGCTTGATCTGTTGCTGTGTGTACTTTCCCTCTATCTCCATAACGTACTATTTCCCTTGTGTAATAAATAAATATCCTGGGAAATTCCTCACATATGACTATCTGATCCCAAACTAAGCAGAGCATGTGCTTTTAATTTTTAAATTGTAAAAATACGTACTTAATATACATAATTACACCCGAATTCAGGACAAGCAGACATTTTCATGCATACAAATGCATGTCCTGGATGGGACCTATGGCGTGATAGGTGGAATCTCAACCAAACATGTCAACTGGCTCGCCTAAATAAATAAAGTTTTTTTTGTAGGTACTCCCTTTAACATTTATTATAACTTGTAATAGAAAAGTTGTGAGTTTTTGAGAATCGAGTCAAATCTGGTAGCTATATCTATAAAATAATCTATGTTACTGATGCATTAAGGGTGTATCCGCACGCTATATTGTAATTTTGCCAGTTTACCGACCTCAAGACCGCACCGTAATAGTCGTGCGATTATTACCTAATTTATTTCGCGAGTAAGCACTTTCCTATACATCTAACCGAGGAATAGTACCCTAAAACCAGTTAATAAAAATTCTGTTAATACGTGAATAATTGGAACAAGGTCGGCCAGGCCTGACGGTGTCTGCTGTGGCCGCGATGTCTTCCTTTACGTGTAAAATCGATATAGAGCCAACGATCGCATTGCCGCACGCCACGATAAACAATATCATAAACAGAGTAGTATAAAGTAAATTTAAACAACCCTACCTCAAATCGAATCAGCTTGCAAAACTTTCCCTCGGTTCACGAATGATGCACTCCACTCCGCGTATTATTTTTGCACTTATCGGATATCGTTTATTTCCAATGAACAATGAAAGTGGACTGCACAGCAAATGCCCTGCGCGCCTATGCATCTTTTACAATAAAGGCAAGGACGTAAGTTATTTATAAGTTGTAAAAGTTTTGTTAGCACCTGCTGCGCTGCCTTTGATAACTTTTATTTTTTTGTTAGAATTTAACTTTTTGATGATTTTTAAAATAATTTTATGGCATCTAAAAATGATTTTTAAGCATGAATAAATAAAGATTAAGTTAGACACTTGATTTTAATTAAATGTTAAACAACAAATTATGATACAAATACTGCATTTTTTTACAGGATAACCACTTTACTCAACAAAAATAAATGCAGACGAAACTTTGCATTAACAACTTTTTTTTTATACAAAGCAAAATCAACTTACCGATAATCCGGGGTTGCACCCCGACGTGATGGAATTCTTCCTGAACTTGGGGACGCAGATCTGCATAGAACTCTTCCCTTTAGGTGGCCCGGCGCAACCGTACTCGTCACTGCGATTGTTCCTTGTCAAGTTTATATTGTTCGTGTTGTTTACTTTTACCAATATATTACAAGTCTGCGACGCGATTTGAAAAAGACCCTCCTCTAAGTTTCGCTTATTATTGTACTGTCTGTTAAAATGTAAATAGTCCCACCAGGAAGGCATTTTATTTTATGAAACGCGAGTAGTAAGTTGGCGCGCCGTGTTACAAGTGCGGTGGCGAATATAGCGTGCGTCCGTTGTGCGACGCTGTCTAGCAGTGCAAGCTTTTATGTAAGACTCGATGTGGACTTGCGCGTTCAAAGTTTAGTTTTTGACAATGTAATGTTGGGGTCAAAAGTCTTTGTGAAGAAATTTATAGGAATTTATATTGAAAGTATTGTGATAACATTACCTTAGGTCAGTGTTTGCCTTTTTGTAGAAACGGACCGCTAGCAACATTTAAAAAATCTGGCGGACCCCTTTGATACTCAATTTTAGATACCATTAAAAAACACAAATGGTTTTTTTTTATAAATGAAACTTTATTACAGGCATAGCGCATCTGATTAAGTTCCTGCGGTAGTGGAGCGGTGCGGGAGGGGTTGATGTGTGATGAATAAGAATTTTATTGTCTCGCTATACAATTCAGTTAATTTTAGTCCTCTTTTGTCATTTGACGTAATCAAAACACCCTCCCGCGCCGCTTCAGTACCACAGGAACCTACTTAGTTCTGTGCTATGCCTGTAATTAACAATGAAACGTAGCATGAGTGGTACGTGAAAAAGATTAAGTAAGGGCGTATGTTTAAAAAAGATTTTGAGGTGTTAAGGGCAAAGTATGACGAAAAATCTGATCAGGGCTCTCGATTTCCGGAAAAAGGTAATTTATAACTAGAGAAAGGTTACAGATAAAAAAAATTTGGTACTATTAAATTTAGGAAATTTTGTCAGCTTTCAAATAGGTTAACAAAAAATCTCCCAGAATGAACCTAGGTAGATACTTATAATCGATCCAGCGCATGAATGTCGTACTTAGTAGTTAACTAGTTTTCTTTAACTGATATGGACCCCCAGTACCTACTCATGCAACGGAAAGGACCCCAGTCTTGGAAACCCTGCCTCAGATTAATAAGTAAATAAAAATAAAAAGCTTATATATAGATTCCTTACACATAGATTAATTAAAAAGTAAAAGTTATAAATACAAAAAAATAGTTAAGATATGTATTTAATTTTATTTTATTGTTAATGTATTAGTAAGTTAGTTTTTATATATTTTTGTTAGTGTATTGTTATTAGTGTAAGGACCGCCAGTTAATGTTAGGTACGTGGTTTAATTTATAGGAAAAGAAAAGTTGTTTTTTTTAGGGCCGACTTATATCGTTATTAGTCCAAGCAAAAGTTGGTATGTACATCCTTTACTGCCAAACAATGACGGAAGAATGTTGTAGGTACCTACGTATCATTGAATACAAGTATAGGTATCCGTCATGGATTGTATGGACTTTTTTCCTCGACCGTACGTTCCGCAGGTGGAATTAATAATTAATATGAGTTTTATTGACTTCAGCGATACACTTTAGTACAATAAATGTACTCTACCGAACACGCAATGTACAAAAAACGTTGACAGTTAACGATATTAATCAAACAATGCATATACCTAGTACTTTGGTCCGTATGTAATTTTTAGGGCAGGTACCTAGTTACTTCAAGCATTTTAAGTTTAAATTGATTAAAATTAGCAGTGTCCCGCGTTATAGTATGGCCTATTAACTTCAATAAACGGGCTGTCTAAAGCGAAAATCATTATTCAAACTATAGTAACAGTTATTATTACATTTGTTTGTTAGTTCCTGACAATAGCGGGTTCAAACGTAAAATAAATAAATAAATATCCTGGGACATTCCTCACACACGGCCATCAAGCAGAGCTTGCACTATGGATACCAGATAACTAATATACTACATACCTATACTACTTTTTGTTTGAAAATACATACAATTATACAGACCAGACTCAGGACATAGTACAGACATGTACATGCACGAAAAATGCATGTCCTGTGTGGGAATCGAACCCACGACCTACGGCGCGATAGTTAGAATCGGTCCGTATAAACTTTTCAACATTATGATTTCAAATCGATGTTTATAATTTTGCAAGCTTTCCGCCCCACGCCACGGTTTCACGTGAGCGCGATACAATGTGGTGGGTCTACGCTACGCGAACCGCTCACGAGCCGAGCACACGCGGAGGACGAATTGTAGACGGTCTATGGATTTAACAAAAAAAAAACTCTCAACTTTATTGTATTATTAGATAGAATCTGTCTATAATAATAATACCATTGATTGATAACTTCTATACTATTGATAAATCCGTTGATTGACTTTCATTGAAGTTCATCCAATTCATGTTTGTACAGTCGATTACAATGAGATCTATCCATTTACCCCCTTACTCATAAAACGTTATTTAACTAATATACTGTTTAAAGGGTCACATAAATAACGTCACTCTATTATCATTGTATTAGTTAAATAACGCTTTATGAGTAAGGGGGTTAATGTTGCAAAATTATGTAAGTATCGTCTTGGATACTAAAGTTATAAATTAATATAAGCTTACAGTATAAATTTCATTAGAAATATGGTGGTAGGTAGGTATATATAATTATTTATACTTTATTCATTGTAATCGACTGTACCAAGCAAGCATCCGTTAACTAAAAACTAATATACCATACTGTAAGTAATTATATTTACTTACACTATAGCAACAAAGTTAGTTAACAACACTTTTTATTCATGAAACTACCACATGCCTGTCCAAATACACCTTTTAAGTATTCCCGTCTGTTTGCTCGCCAAGTGGGAGCGCTAAAATATTAAATGTACCTACGTGCGTGTAGGGCTGCCTCGTATACGAGGAATAAATAATAACTAATGTATCCAAAGACTTATTTTATTGTTACGATCTTAAGCTCAACATAGTTATACAAAATTGAAACAACAGAGAATATTTTGACAAGTTTATTTCAAATAGGTACAGCAGCAAAACTGTGATGTAAGATACCGATTTGTAATGCGTAAATTATTAATAACTAGCTGTCCCCCGCAGTTTCACTTGCGTTATTGGGATGAAAAGTATCATATAGCACTCTGGGATAATGTAGATCCCTATTAGTGAAAGAATTTTCAGAGTTCCAGATAATACCTCCTACATTCATACTATATATTTATACTTCTTTATTATATTACTAGTATAGATTAGGTCCTACTTTGTAGTCATAGAAAGAGTTGCAATGTTCCTTATATAATTGAACTGTTTTCCAAAAAAATTCAAAGTACACTAAGAAGTAATCAAATCCTGTGATGACAATGTGACCAAGCGGGAAGTGTACCATTCCAAACAAAAAAAAACAAATTGGTTAATAAATGACGGAATTATGAGGTAACAAACAAAAAAAATACAACTGAATTGAGACCTCCTCCTTTTTTTGAAGTTGGTTAAAAAATACATCATGGTATCAAATATTTTCACTGACTTTAAAGTCAGACTAGAGTTCAAAACATATGCACTTATTTAATTAAAATGTATGAATATTTTTAATTTTATTCGTAATTTCGAAATTGGATTCATAGTAAAAGTTGATCATAATTGATGATTAATTACCTATGAGCATTGCTGGTGAAATACAGTTAATCCTGTATATGCAAATGTGTGTTTGTGGATTTGTCAATTTTGCAGATCAAAATTTTTTTTGTGTTGAGTTTATGGCCAGAGTGTGACATAGGCTAGTTCACCATTGAAACCGCGAGAGGCAGAAGCTCTAATAATATAAAAAAACATTTAGGTAGTAGCTTTTATTACTGTGTTTATTTAAATTGTTCTTAAAATACTATTATCAAATACACTTAAGCCAATCAATGTATATTATTACATAATTAAGAGTAAAAACTGATTTCAATGGCCGGTTAAGCTGATTCTTGCTGTTAATTTGAAATTAGAACAGTGAAACATCTTATCTAAGGTATATCTAGTGATTTAAAAATCTGACCTTAAACAAATTGTGCTTTAGGATTCAAGGCTCACTTCTTTCATATCAATATCATCAGATATAGACTCAGTATCATCTGGCTCATCTAGCAAAGCTTGCAATTGATGTATTGAAGTGACCAACACATGGAAATGCTTTTTCCTCAAAGCTAAACGACTTTCCAACTGCTGCTTCGTAGATTCCAAACCGGATAACTCATTTTTCAAAGTGCCGAGACGTTCCAATGTATCTTTTCTATCTGGCTGCTCGCTTATCACTTTAGCTAGTACATCATACTCAATACGGTTCTTACGTACAGTCTTTGCTTGTGCTAAATCAGCTTTGCTTTTCTCAATATTGCCTTTGGCTACCTCTATGCCAGTTTCTAGAATCTGTGATAATGCTTCATAGCTCTTTAATTCTGCTGCCATCATTTCAGAACCAAGTTGAGATTTAGTAACAGCAAATTCACATTGTGCCAACTGGGCTAGCATGCGGTCGTGTGTTGCTTTACTGAAAAGATAAAAGTGTGATAATGATCATAGACATATAAAAAAATTAAGACTGAGTGGCACATAATAAACAAGTGAAGTGTGCAAAGGAAGCCGGCCTTCTTGTAAATTTAAACCATTTATTCTACACAAATAATAAGGCACACAATAGACAATAAATACATACACAATAACATATTTATAAAATTTAATTGTAACATTAAACTGTGTGTAGCTAGGTAGTTAGCTCAGTGTACGCTGTGATTGAGGCACAGCACTGATTTTCAGTGTACAACAGATGATGATAAATACATTGCCTCACACACACTACTTCACTATAGGAAGCCAATTGGTCAGTATCACTTGTACCTGCTTGGGCCAGTACTGATTTTACTCACGCATATTTAGGAAATATTCAGCTTCACTTTCTTATAGGGCAACAAACACTCAAGACAAGTGTTTTTTTTTATATGTCTATGATAATGAAGAAACTTCCCCGTTGAAATTTATATTATTACAGCTGTCCCCCGCCATTTTACTCGCCTATTCGGGATTAGGAAAGGGCTTTTTTTTGTATACCACTATGTCTGTAAACAAGCATAAGGCCCGCCTGGGGGTAAGCGGTCACCATAGCCATATGGACGCTTACAACACAAGAAGCATCGCTCACGCGTTACCGACCTTTCCCCCTCCCCTATGAGCTCTGGCGACCTTACTCACACACAGGAACACAACTTTACACAACATAAAGTTATTTGGCTGCGGTATTCTGTAAGGTACTTCCGCAGTTGAGCTGCTCTTTGAGCGAATAAACGCATTGCTCTACCTCTCTCAAACTCTCTACTATTCTCTCAAGAATGTAAAAAACGTTTAAAAACTAACCTCTCTTCTGATTTTTCATCGGTACTATTACACCATTTTATCAGCGTTTTTAGCAGCACATTAAGACGTCTGTCATCGCCAGTGCCGTCTCCGTCTATCAGGAGTCGTCTGCGGATTACATCTTCTGTGAAAATAAAGTATAAAACATTGAAAACTGAAACCTTTTTCTCAGATCGAAGAGTAATGCAATCGAATCTCAACTACAAACTTTACTATGCAATATTGAGGCTTACCATCTGCCATTATTATAAATAGTTGGTTATATTTGAGCCGTACAATTAAATAAAACGTTTTATTAAATAAATCTTGTTTTACTCATTTGTTTACAAAAACAAACAAAACCACACACACATGCACTAGTGATGTGACTCGAGCCGACTTGAGCCGAGCGAGCAGAGCAGGTAGGGCTGCCACGCTGCTAGTCGATATTTTTATCCAATTCGAACGCATAAACAAAAATGCCCATTTTGAAACTGCTAAAAACGACATCACTCCAATTCAAACGCACTAATAGGGAAATGTCAGTAGTCAATAGATAGTTGACAATAGTATAGTTGTTTTGCTATCCAACTCGTTTTAAGATTTTGGAGTATTATGGCTGTTTTTCGTTATTATTTCAATTTTCTATCGAATAATATGCTTCTCGAGTTCTCATTCATTTAGATATATCGTGAATAACGACATAAGACATGGAGGAAGCAAGTTTCAGTGATAAAGTTGAAGCATACTTCTCAGAGCTTGGGCGATGGCTAGTATCATTATTTTAATATCACGAAGATTTATTGCAGAATAATGGATTGTAAAATTTATATGTTTGTGCTTGCAGGAAGGTATGGCGAGGTATTATTTTGGGTCAAGTCCTCTCCCTTCTATTGAGCGGTAAATGCATATTGACAACATTGCTGCAGAGCGCGACATGGCAGTTTCCCATCACTGCTCAACTTATAGTCCCGTATTTAGCCCTTTTTGTATTGTTCACTCCGACCCTGCTCTGTAATGGAGTCAAGAATCTTTCCAGGTAAGTTCAATTCCATGAAGTAATCAGTGAAATCTTAACAATTATAGCAACAAGGTAACAAATACAATTTCCAGAAGGTGGTGGGTGATCATAATTGCATGTTCAATGGACGTTGAAGCGAGCTGGCTGCTCGTCATGTCACAACGGTACACGTCAGTGCTAAGCTGACAACTGCTAGCCTGCAGCGGTGTAGGTGCTGCCCTCGTTGGTGGGGCTTGGAGGGGACAGAGGCTTGGGGTTGCTCATGTGGCTGGAGCAACGCTTGGCTTGATGGCCGTTGTATGTGTTGTTTGGGCTGATGTTGAGGGAGCACCCACTGATGGTATGGTTTCTTGTTATTATGATTTCGTAGGTAATATTGCCAGATCAGATTTTTGTGTACTCTTTGGCTGAAAAAGAAAAGTTGTAAACTAAAATTCCAAAGTATAAATAGTTTCCAAAGACAATAAGTAAGAGTGTGAAGTTGAACACAATGGATATATCCAAATAAAAAAGAATCTATGGAAATAGTTCCAAATTGTGTTTAAAAATATCAAATTCACCTTTTTGGTCATCAATTAGGTCCATATATTATATTAATGGTTTATTGTCCCATGTGCAAATGAATCTTATCTACAAACCTGTAATATCACTTTTCATTTGTCATAATATGATTTATTCCAGGTAAAAACCAACTAGTTGGTGACATGCTATGCCTTGGAGGATCTCTACTCTTCGCAATGGTGACTGTACTCCAAGAGATGATGCTCAAAACCCAATCATGTTCAAACTACTTGGCTATACTTGGCCTGATTGGCAGCATAGTCTCCTGTACTCAAACATTCTTCCTAGAATTCAGTGAACTGATGACCTTCAATTGGTATGACTTGGACACAATAGTTCAGTTCAGCAGTTACTGCTCAGTGCAGACAATATTCCAAATACTGCAGTGTTTCATGCTGAGGGATGCAGGTTCAATAATACTGCATCTGTCGTTCTTGTCTGCTGACTACTATACTCTTATTGCTGGGATGTATATATTTCAGTTTAAGGTGAGATTTAATTTAAAATTATCAAAGTAGATATTAGTTTAAGCCAACTACCACACAATTTGGCTGAGATACATTAAATCTAATTTTGCTATGTTTACATGTTTGTGACTTAATTGCCTATAAAGCTAGCTAAGCTGAACCGATTGGATAAAATTTATCACACAGAAAGTATATGTTCTGCATTAACACAGAATACTTCTTATCCCCGGAAAACTTGTAACGCTTGGGTATGCAGGTGGAAACCAGTGGACCTAGTACTACATATTTGTTTGCTGATATACTCAGGGAATGTGGCACCAAAATTAGGTCTTGTGCTTGCTTTCACTCCAACCTATTATTGGTATAATTGAGAGGATAAATAATCTTTACTATTCTTTTCAACTAGTCTTTTACATTATCAAAAAATAATAGACACATATTTTGTCTATTGTCAATTAAACAAAATAATATGAAGATAAGGTGTGTTGAAGTTCCGAGTGACGTCACGTTATGGTCACGGGCCCCCACTCCCGAACATTGACGCGCTTTATCTTTGTAATTTTTTTATGATTTGGTAAAGCAAAAAATACGTGTCCAATATTTTGTGATAATCTAACTGATTAGCATAATATTTTTGGAGGCAGGAATCATGTGTATTGTATATTGCAGTTCCACGCGCTGTACTTCGTGTCGTACTTCCTGGCGATGGTGGGCGTGTTCCTGTTCAGCGCGCGGCGCACCTCGCCGCCGCCCGCACAGCCGCCGCCCGACACCTTGCCGCAACTAGTCCACGATTCGGTACACTCACAGGATAATGTTTCCATGTGAGTCGCTTTACTTCACTTTAATAATAAATAAATAAATATCCTGGGTGGGTGGGATAAATAAATAAATAAATATCCTCACACATCAGATCCCAAACTAAGCAGAGCTTGTACTATGGAAACCAGATAACTGATATAATACATACACTACTTTTTGGGGTCATTCCTCACACATGGTCCCATCTCATCCCAAACTTAGCAGAGCTTGTACTATGGAAACCGGATAACTGATATAATACATACACTATTTTTTGTTTGTAAATACATACTTGATATACATAATTACACCCAGACTCAGGACATACAGACATGTTCATGTACACAAATGCATGTCCTGTGTGGGAATAGAACCCACGACCTGCGGCGCGATAGGTGGAATCTTAACCAGAGTCTTAACCAACCGCGCGCAAGGGTGTGGTGTATTCAAATAAAAGGTATCATGTATAGTAAGTGCTTGTTAAGAGTCATTTGCTCATTTGCTAAAGCCGTATTACGCCCTACTCAGCGGTAATACCTATTTATTTATAGATATATTACAATTTGATAGTTTGTTATGATAAAAAAACATTTGATTACCCTTGCTGTCTCCTTTTAAGTAAATAATTTTAATTCTAGCTGATTTATGTCTATTTTTAAACTAGGTCACCATTTTTTTATTTTTTATTTTGAAAAGATGTTGGAAAATATTGGATATATATTTTTTGTCAATTTTTATGGCAACATTATTCATGTTGAAAGCAAATTGGTTGGACTAATTATTTAGACACAACCACGCTCGGTATTGCAAACATCTATAGGGTATGTTAACCATATATAACCTGGGACTTTTGCATGTTTTTCTAGTATAATAAGAAAAAAATACCTGTTCAATAATTGAAACAGTAATTATTACTCTTTTTCTAAAGTTTTTCTGAATGTCCGCTTTGCTGGGTAAGAATATTAAATAATTTTCATTTTTTTTTACAGGGAATACACAGTACCAACCCTAGACTGCATACCAATAGAAGGTTTAGAACCACCAATGAGTAGAGATACAACATTCACATCATTCCTCGGTGGACCACAGGTGGTCGTCCCAAACGGTGTCACATTCGGACTATCTAACGGTACGAAAGAACCATGTTAATGTTAGACATAATCTAAAAATGTTACAGTATTACCCAACTAATATGGCTTACCGATGTTCCTGCGCAGAAGATATATTTTCAAAGCGCGGGAAATGTTATTGGTCGGCAGCTGCCGCCATGTGTGCGGAGGGGCGTCACTAGCGAGTGAGACGGAACTAACAGCTGCACTGTATTATGAACCTTATAGTAGTGATATAAGGTTGATTGTAAGTTTTAAGCATTCTTTCGTAAATCTTCGGGCCATACTTTCTTTTCTGTGCAAACGAAGATTCACGACGCGCCTTATCAGTTGGGTACTACTGTACTATTAACTCCATTATTGATTAAGGACTTGACTCATGTATGAAAATAACAGACTTTTGGATAATTATATAGCTATGTCGAGTAACTTTCATTAAAAACATTCAATAATAATGACAAAAACATTTTTATAGGCAATTCTCATTGAAATAGTATTACTTGTACGTAGTATTTATCTACTCTGAGGTATTACCCTAGAATAAAGGTGACAGCTGTAAAAACAGCCGAAGAAATAAGACCACGGTGTCGCTATTTCAGTTTCAATAGGTCCACGTTTGAACGTAGAACATTCACATAATTTTGTTTTATTGAGTTTCCAAGCGGCCACTTTCACGATGTTGTCTTGTACGTAACCCTTCATCTAGACAGAAGATAATATATCGATGGCAATTCTGATAAACGCTCCAGTCACGGGTCAATTCAACATACCTGTCAGTAACAGCCAATGAGGTGCGTTGATAAGCCGCGTTCGTTACGCATACAAAAAAAATAACTTAAAAAAGTGCACCCGCACTATGTCAGTAATGTTGTGTCATCATATTCTGATGTGTGTATTATTTAGAACATGCAAATAATTATCTTATCTTTGGGGAACATTTCATAATTTTGGAAGTTTCTTAATATTTTGTACCTCATTGATTTTAGTGCTATTGTCTGTCATGACATAAAACAATACGGAATTTTATCCCAGAAATAAATACAAATATATAATAGAAACGTTTATTGACCATTTTATATTGAAATATATTATTTGTTAAGCATTACAGTTAAGTAAAAACTATTTGATATTATGATAATGGTATTAATTCGATCTATTGGTAAAGTTCCCACCCTATATCAGAAGTCAGAATGTTAAAAACAGTCCGCCTATTAAACGACTTTAGTATAAATATTTAAGACTATTTTCTACATTTGCAATATCCTATTATGAAAATAAAAATAATTTACCATTTTCTATAGTTATATTTTAATAAATCACCGAATACCTTTTCTTTCGATTAATTACGAACGCACAAGTCGGGCATGATAAACACGCAAGTTCATCGAAACATTTGATAGAATCTCAAACATTCTGATATCTGAAGAACTATCGTATTTAAGAACAAAATCTAAATGTTATGTTGTACACAATATACCTAGTCATATTTATTTATTAAAGTGTGAACAATATAACACTCAGTTATCTAGCAACTAACCGTAAATACTAGTCGTTAGCTGTATTGAAATAAAGTCTATTTTAGCGCACATTAAAGTTCACTAAACCTAGTCGTTAGTATATTCTAGTCACAAAATAAATGATAGAAAATAATTTGCTACAATATTTAACATATAAATTAAATTTCATGAAACGAATACTGCCACATACTCGAATTTTGAATCCCAAATAATATTACATGAATAGATTTTTTTATGTACTTTCTATAATGAGAGAAATTGTAATAAAGTGTGAGAGGGTGGTACTTATTGGCAGGGCCACCATCACGGATTTTAATTCAACTGTGATGTTGGCCCTGCCAATCTGCTATACGTGTGAGAGCCATTGAAAATTAACATTGTAGAATAATCTCTCGAATTAAGACCTGCATTAGTATTATAAATCGCATTAAATCTTGTACAGGCGATTAGTGCGTATGCAATATGAATATTTGTATTTTGTATATATAAGAACAAAAACAGTAAAACGAGGCTTCTTACAAATTTGCGACAAAAAACCTTATAGTTAGTCGTTCTTGCATTTCAATCTGTCTTTGGCGCATTGACTGTAGAAAATATATACCAAAACATGTTGTGAATCTTTGCGCTAAAGATTTGGATTAGATCCGGGGTGGATTCTAGCGGTGTATGACGCTCAATTATTATCGATTAAGATTTTAAATACATTATATAAGATTCTAATAGTCAAACTTAGTCCATTAGATAAATCTGATATGTAATCATAATAATGTGAGTTTGGAATTGAATATTATACTATATTATTTTATAGAAAAATTCTAAATACAAAGAGAAACTTTATTTCACCAATAAAATGGTTGTGTTAATGTTATGTTAATATATTTAAGCTATTTATTAAATGTTGCAATATTTCAAATGAAAGCTTATCTCAGTATTAATAAATATTGTGTTATTATCTTGCAGTGTCTTGCGAAATTGTTTAAATATGTACTTAATTTTGAATTGGTACATGAATATACAAAGTTTTCATGATTGTTGCATTTCATTCAGAACCCCGGGGCCCATGCGAGCTAGCGACGTCTCGTACGTATCTCAACATTTTATCATCATTTTGTAGTTCAATATTTTCAGTTATTTGTATTTTTATGGCCCTATACCTTGTAAAAGATAGCTTGATCTCTGCGACAGTTACTTGAGTCATATGAAAATTAACCTTATAATAGCTTAACAATAAGGTTCATCTGTTCTGTGGTTGATTTTATGATGATAACAGATAAACCTAAGCCTTATGCTAAGGCCAGGATGGTTCAAACTAATTTTAATATATTAAAAAACATGTTTTGCTTATTTATTTTTATTCCAGTGCAGTTAAATGAAACATAAAAAGACAAAATAACATAACCAACTTAGGATTGTAGGTATATTTATTTACAGATTCACTCTTTTGTAAATGTCTTCAACGATATACAAAATACATTTCGTTTAACGTCACAATTACATGTAGGTAAATAATATGATGCGGTGTCTGAGACCTGTATTATAACAGAGATCTAAATAATCGAAAATAAACCTAATGTCATTGGTGGAGGTTCCAAATTCCAAATTAAATTGTTTTAATCTCTAAACTTGACTTGAGCATCGACTTTCTAGAACACGGACTTTGGAGACGCAGCGTAATAAGTAAGAAAGAGAAGGACTACGTGTTAAATAAATAACTGACAATATTTTTCAGCTACAGCAAAAATAGCCACTTGCCTTACGATAAAATTATCAGCAAAAGCTAGCTTCCAGACAGATGTTAGACACAATTTATAGGTAATGGGACTTTTTCTTTCTATTTGAATAAAACATTTGATAGGTATAAAGTGGTTAACAAAAACTGATGTAACAAGACAGAATACATATACTATTTATTTTTAGTTAGTCTAAAATCAGATGTAAAAAAAGAAAGCTAAATTAGACTGTGAATTTCTACCAACGACATAATTAATAATATACCGAAACTTAAATTATGTACCATAGATGTTGAAAATAAATACTGAATTTGAAACAGAAAATACATAAATAATGAGAGAAAAGGTATATAAAAACATATAATGTACTCCGATATATTCAGTCATTGCAGACGATAAAATATTATACCATTCAGGTAACACATTTTAAAATGGACTTAAATTTATAATATTTACAATTAAAACTAAGCTTCGTCTTCACTGGCGGACACAGACTTTCTAGAAACAGGTGTTTCTGGTCTAGAATTCCTGGATCCCGATCTTGATCTAGATCCGGAGCGAGATCTAGATCTAGAAGCGCGAGATCCAGAACGGCTTCGTGATCCACTCTTGGACCTGGATCGAGAGCGAGATACGCTTTTGGACCGCGATCTCGATTTTGACCGGGACTTACTTTTAGATCTGTGAAATAAAGAATTTATAATTATTTAATCTATCGGAGGTGCATTCAGACAATTGAATTATTAATTGAGAATATTATTTACTGAACATACCTAGATCGAGACCTCGACGCACTCTTAGATCGGGAACGACTCTTCGAACGGGATCCGCTTTTGGATCTTGAACGGCTCTTTGACCTGTAAAAATATAAGTCTTTAGGATCTCAGATTTCGTTTAAAGACACCATGGTTATGTTACAATTTATGATAGAAATATTGCATCTTATATTCTGTATTAGAAAAGCAATAATTTGTTATTTAATCTGAATAATACATACTTTGAACGGCTCTTAGACCTGGAGCGGCTCTTGGATCGGGATCTTGAGCGACTCTTGGCGGAGCCGGATCTAGATCGGCTGCGCGACTTTGACTTCGATTTCGATCTGCTCTTGGATCTAGATCGGCTTTTAGATCTGAAAAAGATATATTGTTATTAAATTCCACGAGATCAGCGTGACCTTTACCTCCTTTTTTGGGAAAATCATACAAATTTAGACTACAAAGGGTGACTGGTAATTAGTAAAAGATACTTAGACACATGATTGTACTCATGATAACAAACAACTTTCCCAAAGAAACATATTTTTTAATTTACTTAGCACCCATAATATTTAGTACCTAACAAGAATAAGAATACACCATCAGCTTTTATTTAATTTAGTTATTTATGCTTTGTTTCTTTGGTAAAGTTGTTTGTTATCATGAGTACAATCATGTGTCTAAGTATCGTTTACTAATTACCAGTCACCCTATATAGATATGTATAATTTGAGACAAACGAGATAGATATAATTTTTTATGATAATGCTACTAGTGAGAAAGAGATGGGAGAATCAAAATCAAATGTGAAGAAATTGATAGGAATTAATTTTGAATATGTTTATATATATATATATATCCTGGGACATTCCTCACACACGGTCACCTGATCCCAAACTAAGCATAACTTGTACTATGGAAACCAGATAACTGATATAATACATATACTACTTTTTGTTTGTAAATACATACTTAATATACATAATTACACCCAGACTCAGGACATACAGACATGTTCATGCACACAAATGCATGTCCTGTGCGGGAATCGAACCCACGACCTGCAGCGCAATAGGTGGAATCTTTACCAGACTCTTAACCAACTGGCCCGTCAAAGTATACTTTTGATAATATCAAAAAGTTCTTCGAGAAAACTATGAGATTCAAGAACATTTTTAACCGACTCCAAAAAATGGAGGAAGTCCTCAATTCGGTTGTATTTTTTTTATGTTTGTTACCTCATATCTCCGTCATTTATTAACCGATTTGGAAAATTCTTTTTTTGTCTGGAAGGGTACACTTCCCGTTTGGTCCCATTTTATAATGTTTATGGATTAGATTTCCCCGTGAAGCCACTATAATACCTGTCACTGTCAGAAGCAGACATGATCCTCTTCCGTCCCTTATTAGCAGGCGGACTGCGACTGCCACTTCCACTGCGACTTCGGCTGCGACTGCGCGACTTTCGATCAGGTTCCGAGTCCGATTCGGAGGTAGAAATGGTCTCTTTAGACACGATCTTGGCCCGTTGTTTGGCGCTGAGTTTCTCCTCCGCCGCTCTAGCTTTGGCCTTCTCTCTACGACCGATGCCTTTTTCGCCCTGTTTTGATAATAAATAAATTAAGATCACCATTTATCAAACTTTAACATAACAACCCTAAAAATGAGTGCTACCGAGTATTTTCACCAAAAACTTAAATACACTAGCGAGAGCTTTGTCTAAAGTTACTTGAAATAAAGGTATTTTATTTACGAAGCGCTCGTGGTGTAGCATGATAAGCCGTTGTTAATCGATCGGCAAGTTAAGCTATCACCGTCGTGGTCGATACTTGGATGGGTGACCGCCTAGTGGTATTTCAAATCGAGCGTTTCCGTGCTTCGGAAGGCACGTAAAGCCGTTGGTCCCGGTTATCAATTAATTGTGATAGTCGTTAAGCTAGTTGGAGGCCTTCTAGGCGGGTTGACAACTCCAACAGTAGGTTGACCACAAGTTGACCTCACCGCAGTGGGCACGCGTGTGTAGTATCTGCCCATTCCCGCACACACACATTTGTGTGCAGGAGACCTGTGTGTGGCTCAGCAGTGGGACATTATAGGTGTTGATCATGTTTTTATTTACGCTGTCTGACCCGGACATCGAATAATTAACCCAAAGAAGCGCAAAGTTTTTTGAGAAACGTTTACAACTTTTATACAGAACGTGATTTTGTTGGTTGGAAATGCATTTTACTTATCTATTCCGCCAATTTCCCACCACCGAAAATGCGCTCCGATTGGCTAAGTTAAGGGCACATGCGCGCTGATTAGGCGAGTCAAGAACACACGATGCAGCGATTGGTCATTACTGTTCAAAATCAGTGATAAATCACGGACTTTTAGTTTCGGAATTGGATTGCTCGGTATATACTACTCTAAAAGGATTATTTCTCGATGGTAAAAAATAGAACCCTACTATGGATTCCTCAGGATATTTTCATAACCGATAGATCAAACTTTGGACAAATAATTCAGGTAAAATATGTTACCTTCTTCCGTCCCCGCTTGTTGGGCGGGTCGCTGTCGCTGCCGGAGCGGCGCTCCCTTCGTTTCTTCGAGCGCGCCTTGCGGCTCCCTTCGCCGGCTTCCTTCTTGCGTTTCTGCCGTTTCTCACCACGACTACAAACAAACAATACATACCAATATAATATTAACCAAATTTTCACTTAACTGGCACTCTTCTGCCATAAATGGTTACTCAGTAATAATGCTTCTTATACTGTGATATTTTGAATACCAAAACTACAGACGCCTGCATAGAATTTGGCCTTCAGAAAAGATTATTTAATTTTATATCGTTTTAAATCTAAAATGTCTATTTTAGATTTAAAACGATATAAAATTAAATGGCAAAATTTAAAGGTTTAAAATGACAACACTTGCAAGCTGTCTAGCTTGCAAGTGTGTATGGCGTATACGAGAAATGGTACAGTAAATTCGATTGTATTTTCATAATGCTATCTTTTATATTTCCTAAAAGATACCGATTACAAAAATACAGTGTAATCATTAAATCAACATTAAAAAAAGCTATATCTTTCTTGAAAACGCCTATTTTGTTTGAAATTTCGAGATTAAGCCAAATTCTAACCGGTCAGTGTATAAGCCATAAAAAATTTAAGCAATTTTAAAAAACATACATAAATACATAGAAAAATATTATAGGAAGGATCCAATAATATTATTTTTCATTGACTAGTATAAATCTGTAATTGGGAAAGCTTATCTCTTCATTATTATTTGTATATACTGACTTTTCATCCCGGGGCCTATCGCTGCCACTTCCTGGTGAATCCGAGATGTAATCATCGCGCCGCCTGCCCCGCCCCTTCGCCTTCCCCTCCATGGGCATGTCCGCGAATAGCATCGCGTTCTTCGTCTTCTCCTTGAACTCTTGCCGTTTCTGCAGATTCTCCACTGTGCTCTTCTGCTGTTGTTCTTCGCGACGACGGCGTTCATCTTCCTGTTAGTGGAAGTGGAAAGATTAAAGAAAAATAGGGACGATTCCTGGTTAAAAAAATTATAATCCTAACTAGTCTGTCCGTAAAAAAATAATGGACTCGTTTTTTTTTTATACAACTTATTCGGTAAATAAGCATACGGTCCGCCTGATGGTTAGTGGTTACCGTATCGCTCACGCGTTACCGACCTTTCCCCCCTCCCCTATGAGCTCTGGCGACCTTACTCACGCGCAGGAACACAACTTTACACAACATAAAGTTATTTGGCTGCGGTATTCTGTAAGGTGGAGGTACTTCCCCAGTCGAGCTGCTCTTTGAGGGAATAAACACTATGGCCTCTCTCAAAAACTCGTATTTTTAAATAATAAAAAAAATACAAAGATAAAGCGCGCAAAAGTTTGGGAGTGGGAGCTCGTGACGTCACCTATTTCACAGCAAGAAGTTACCGATGGTCTTCAATTACTGAATGTATTTACAGTAGCATTATTATAATACCAGTTTTTTACGAAGTCGGTTTTGACATGGAGAAAATAGGGGCGGATTTACAATGCCCACGATTAAGAATGAAAGCACGTTACTGTGGGCTGGACTTAAACGTAAAATATAGACAACGAGTCACTGTAATCTTATTAGTTTGTTGAAATAAGGTTAATTAAAACGACTAAGATATTAAGATAAACATGAAAGAACTATGAATTTAAAAAATCCCAAAACAGAGGAAATAACAAATACCCATAGAAATAAATATACCTAGAAAGAACGTTGCCATACTACACGAATATATAAAACAGGCCAACTTTTATAGGCTGCTGCGCGTAACAGCAACGTTTTACGCTCCCTCTGCGTCATTCTGCTTGTCATAGTGACGTTCATAATGATAATAGTTGTTGAAATATTCCAATTAAAATCGGGAGAAAGTTAAATATTGAACATTATTTTGCATTTTTATTTGATTTAGCCTCTAATAGTAGAGGCTATTTTTATCGACGCGTGCACAGCTGCAACACTATCTGGATGTATCCTTAATCAAAGCCAATACCATTGATTTCTAAACACAAACAGAAGAAAAGTTCGTGAGATACCTGTTGTTTCCTAAAGGCCTCCCTCTGCTCGCGCTGCTTGTCCCTGAGCGTGACCTCCTCGTCGTGTTGCCGTCTCGCTCTGGTGACGTGCCACTGCGCCTGCGAGAGCAGGTCGGCGCACGTGCGCGCCTCCGCCGCCGCCGCGCCGCCCTCCGCGCGCGCCCCCGCGCCCGCCTCGCTGCTCGCCAGCCGCAGGAAGTATCTGTCGACATTGTTAACGGCTTACTCCACTGTCTATAACGAAGTGGAATCGATTGAGTTAGCGGACTCAATGCTTGAAATTAAATCGTTTTAAAAATACCTATATTCCACGTTTTTTTATGATGATTAATCAACATTAGTACAGTGACCAACTGATATGCCGCGTCGTGAATCTTCGTTCGCACAGAAAATAAAGTATGACCCGAAGATCGAAGAAAGAATGCTTAAAACTAACAATCAACCTTAGATCACTAATATAAGGTTCAAAATAAACTGCAGCTGTTAGTTCCGTCTCACTCGCAAGTCACGCCCCTTCGCACACATGGCGGCAGCTGCCGACCAATAGCATTTCCCGCGCTTTGAAAATGTATCTTCTGCGCAGGTACATCGGTAAGCCATATTAGTTGGGTACTACTGTATATATATAGCTATATAAATGTCGATATTTGTCCTAACCATGTTGTAATGTAGATCAGCGCAGGGTCAGTCGTACAGCATCCGCAGCAGTGCCGCGCGGGTCGTGCTCGTGTAGTGTAGTGTAGTGTAGTGTAGTGTACTCACTTGTGCGAGACCTGCAGCTCGTGCACGGCGCGCAGCACCTGCGGCAGGTCGGCGCGCTCGTCCTTGAGCACGTGCGAGGCGCGGCGGCGCAGCGCCAGCGCGGTGTTGTAGAGCAGCGCGGGTCGTGCTCGTGTAGTGTAGTGTAGTGTAGTGTACTCACTTGTGCGAGACCTGCAGCTCGTGCACGGCGCGCAGCACCTGCGGCAGGTCGGCGCGCTCGTCCTTGAGCACGTGCGAGGCGCGGCGGCGCAGCGCCAGCGCGGTGTTGTAGAGCAGCGCGGGTCGTGCTCGTGTAGTGTAGTGTAGTGTAGTGTACTCACTTGTGCGAGACCTGCAGCTCGTGCACGGCGCGCAGCACCTGCGGCAGGTCGGCGCGCTCGTCCTTGAGCACGTGCGAGGCGCGGCGGCGCAGCGCCAGCGCGGTGTTGTAGAGCAGCGCGGGTCGTGCTCGTGTAGTGTAGTGTAGTGTAGTGTACTCACTTGTGCGAGACCTGCAGCTCGTGCACGGCGCGCAGCACCTGCGGCAGGTCGGCGCGCTCGTCCTTGAGCACGTGCGAGGCGCGGCGGCGCAGCGCCAGCGCGGTGTTGTAGAGCAGCGCGGGTCGTGCTCGTGTAGTGTAGTGTAGTGTACTCACTTGTGCGAGACCTGCAGCTCGTGCACGGCGCGCAGCACCTGCGGCAGGTCGGCGCGCTCGTCCTTGAGCACGTGCGAGGCGCGGCGGCGCAGCGCCAGCGCGGTGTTGTAGAGCAGCGCGGGTCGTGCTCGTGTAGTGTAGTGTAGTGTAGTGTAGTGTACTCACTTGTGCGAGACCTGCAGCTCGTGCACGGCGCGCAGCACCTGCGGCAGGTCGGCGCGCTCGTCCTTGAGCACGTGCGAGGCGCGGCGGCGCAGCGCCAGCGCGGTGTTGTAGAGCAGCGCGGGTCGTGCTCGTGTAGTGTAGTGTAGTGTACTCACTTGTGCGAGACCTGCAGCTCGTGCACGGCGCGCAGCACCTGCGGCAGGTCGGCGCGCTCGTCCTTGAGCACGTGCGAGGCGCGGCGGCGCAGCGCCAGCGCGGTGTTGTAGAGCAGCGCGGGTCGTGCTCGTGTAGTGTAGTGTAGTGTACTCACTTGTGCGAGACCTGCAGCTCGTGCACGGCGCGCAGCACCTGCGGCAGGTCGGCGCGCTCGTCCTTGAGCACGTGCGAGGCGCGGCGGCGCAGCGCCAGCGCGGTGTTGTAGAGCAGCGCGGGTCGTGCTCGTGTAGTGTAGTGTAGTGTACTCACTTGTGCGAGACCTGCAGCTCGTGCACGGCGCGCAGCACCTGCGGCAGGTCGGCGCGCTCGTCCTTGAGCACGTGCGAGGCGCGGCGGCGCAGCGCCAGCGCGGTGTTGTAGAGCAGCGCGGGTCGTGCTCGTGTAGTGTAGTGTAGTGTAGTGTAGTGTACTCACTTGTGCGAGACCTGCAGCTCGTGCACGGCGCGCAGCACCTGCGGCAGGTCGGCGCGCTCGTCCTTGAGCACGTGCGAGGCGCGGCGGCGCAGCGCCAGCGCGGTGTTGTAGAGCAGCGCGGGTCGTGCTCGTGTAGTGTAGTGTAGTGTAGTGTAGTGTAGTGTACTCACTTGTGCGAGACCTGCAGCTCGTGCACGGCGCGCAGCACCTGCGGCAGGTCGGCGCGCTCGTCCTTGAGCACGTGCGAGGCGCGGCGGCGCAGCGCCAGCGCGGTGTTGTAGAGCAGCGCGGGTCGTGCTCGTGTAGTGTAGTGTAGTGTAGTGTAGTGTACTCACTTGTGCGAGACCTGCAGCTCGTGCACGGCGCGCAGCACCTGCGGCAGGTCGGCGCGCTCGTCCTTGAGCACGTGCGAGGCGCGGCGGCGCAGCGCCAGCGCGGTGTTGTAGAGCAGCGCGGGTCGTGCTCGTGTAGTGTAGTGTAGTGTAGTGTAGTGTACTCACTTGTGCGAGACCTGCAGCTCGTGCACGGCGCGCAGCACCTGCGGCAGGTCGGCGCGCTCGTCCTTGAGCACGTGCGAGGCGCGGCGGCGCAGCGCCAGCGCGGTGTTGTAGAGCAGCGCGGGTCGTGCTCGTGTAGTGTAGTGTAGTGTAGTGTAGTGTACTCACTTGTGCGAGACCTGCAGCTCGTGCACGGCGCGCAGCACCTGCGGCAGGTCGGCGCGCTCGTCCTTGAGCACGTGCGAGGCGCGGCGGCGCAGCGCCAGCGCGGTGTTGTAGAGCAGCGCGGGTCGTGCTCGTGTAGTGTAGTGTAGTGTAGTGTAGTGTACTCACTTGTGCGAGACCTGCAGCTCGTGCACGGCGCGCAGCACCTGCGGCAGGTCGGCGCGCTCGTCCTTGAGCACGTGCGAGGCGCGGCGGCGCAGCGCCAGCGCGGTGTTGTAGAGCAGCGCGGGTCGTGCTCGTGTAGTGTAGTGTAGTGTACTCACTTGTGCGAGACCTGCAGCTCGTGCACGGCGCGCAGCACCTGCGGCAGGTCGGCGCGCTCGTCCTTGAGCACGTGCGAGGCGCGGCGGCGCAGCGCCAGCGCGGTGTTGTAGAGCAGCGCGGGTCGTGCTCGTGTAGTGTAGTGTAGTGTACTCACTTGTGCGAGACCTGCAGCTCGTGCACGGCGCGCAGCACCTGCGGCAGGTCGGCGCGCTCGTCCTTGAGCACGTGCGAGGCGCGGCGGCGCAGCGCCAGCGCGGTGTTGTAGAGCAGCGCGGGTCGTGCTCGTGTAGTGTAGTGTAGTGTACTCACTTGTGCGAGACCTGCAGCTCGTGCACGGCGCGCAGCACCTGCGGCAGGTCGGCGCGCTCGTCCTTGAGCACGTGCGAGGCGCGGCGGCGCAGCGCCAGCGCGGTGTTGTAGAGCAGCGCGGGTCGTGCTCGTGTAGTGTAGTGTAGTGTACTCACTTGTGCGAGACCTGCAGCTCGTGCACGGCGCGCAGCACCTGCGGCAGGTCGGCGCGCTCGTCCTTGAGCACGTGCGAGGCGCGGCGGCGCAGCGCCAGCGCGGTGTTGTAGAGCAGCGCGGGTCGTGCTCGTGTAGTGTAGTGTAGTGTAGTGTAGTGTACTCACTTGTGCGAGACCTGCAGCTCGTGCACGGCGCGCAGCACCTGCGGCAGGTCGGCGCGCTCGTCCTTGAGCACGTGCGAGGCGCGGCGGCGCAGCGCCAGCGCGGTGTTGTAGAGCAGCGCGGGTCGTGCTCGTGTAGTGTAGTGTACTCACTTGTGCGAGACCTGCAGCTCGTGCACGGCGCGCAGCACCTGCGGCAGGTCGGCGCGCTCGTCCTTGAGCACGTGCGAGGCGCGGCGGCGCAGCGCCAGCGCGGTGTTGTAGAGCAGCGCGGGTCGTGCTCGTGTAGTGTAGTGTACTCACTTGTGCGAGACCTGCAGCTCGTGCACGGCGCGCAGCACCTGCGGCAGGTCGGCGCGCTCGTCCTTGAGCACGTGCGAGGCGCGGCGGCGCAGCGCCAGCGCGGTGTTGTAGAGCAGCGCGGGTCGTGCTCGTGTAGTGTAGTGTACTCACTTGTGCGAGACCTGCAGCTCGTGCACGGCGCGCAGCACCTGCGGCAGGTCGGCGCGCTCGTCCTTGAGCACGTGCGAGGCGCGGCGGCGCAGCGCCAGCGCGGTGTTGTAGAGCAGCGCGGGTCGTGCTCGTGTAGTGTAGTGTACTCACTTGTGCGAGACCTGCAGCTCGTGCACGGCGCGCAGCACCTGCGGCAGGTCGGCGCGCTCGTCCTTGAGCACGTGCGAGGCGCGGCGGCGCAGCGCCAGCGCGGTGTTGTAGAGCAGCGCGGGTCGTGCTCGTGTAGTGTAGTGTACTCACTTGTGCGAGACCTGCAGCTCGTGCACGGCGCGCAGCACCTGCGGCAGGTCGGCGCGCTCGTCCTTGAGCACGTGCGAGGCGCGGCGGCGCAGCGCCAGCGCGGTGTTGTAGAGCAGCGCGGGGTCGTGCGGCGCCACGCGGCGCGCCCGCAGCAGCGCCGCCCGCGCCGCGCCCGCGCGCCCCGCCAGCCACGCCGCGCGCCCCACCCACGTCAGCCACTCCACGTCGTGGTGCATGCGGAACTTGCGCACGCAGTTCTCGTACTACGACATCGAACAATTAACACAAACGTCAAAAAATATGTGTAAAATAATATTTAACACATATTTTTTGTCAATCAAACAAAAAATTACGAAGATATGGTGTGATGAATATCCGCATGACTCACGCCTTGGTTCACTTTTCACAAACAAGTGACATATATCTTTGTACATTTTTATTGATTTGATATAGCAAAACATACATTTTCTATATTTTTTGAAAATCTAGCTGACGGACGGACGAATTGGATGGATTTCGTGACAAAATGTCAAATCTAGCTTGCTACGTTTCTGATATAACTAAAGAAACAAAAAAGAAATTTAAATAAAAAAAAACATCCCGTGGATGCAATTTACACAGCTTATATAGCAATTTACATTAAAGCTTTCGATAAAATAGATCATGTGTTATTGTTACGTTAACTCAGCAACATGTGCATTTACGAGAGCATTCTCGAATGAGATCAGACTTTTTTTATTTTAGATCGCTAAGTATTGTTGTTTGAGCGAATGAATCCAGATAATTTCAGGTTACTTCAGGTGTTCCCCAGGGATCACATTTGGGACCCATTTTATTTTTAGTTTTATTAATGATTTAACTTCTCCTCGTCCTTATTTACGGCCGACTTGATTATTAATAAAACAGTCCTTATCTCTTTTGATTCTTTATCTCTTCAAGGTGATTTAAATAAACATTTGGTCTGTAGTACAGAGGCCGGCAAACAACTTGAGCCAAAGTCGACGTAGTGGGGGTAAGTTCGCGCATGTACACTCATGCTCGGCCAATAGCGTGGACGCGTGCCGACAGAATGCCCCCGCGCACCTCTCTTTCCACCAACGACACCTTAAAATCGTCTACTGCGCACTCAAGGTCATGGCTCAAGTTGTTTGCCGGCCACTGTAGCAAATATAAGCATCTAAAGTTTACAAGAGAAAAGATTGCCCCTGAATACATCTCACTCAATAAACTCAACAATTTTGGAGGAAGTAGATTTTATAAGTGACCTTGGAGTTATCATAGACAGTTAACTTGCATTTCTTCAGCAATTTGATATTCATCATCATCATCATCAGCCTATAATGTCCCACTGCTGAGCACAGGCCTCCTTTCACAAATGAGGGGTAAAGGAATTAAAATACAGTTACTAAAAATTCTAGTTATTGGAGGATCTTTAAGAATATTTTGGCTCTTAAATCTCCTTTCTTAGCCTGAGTTCGAAGCACTTTAGAATACTGTATAATACCACAGTCTATTAACCCATACAGTCGTCCGACGCCTTTGATCTCGTGAAAAATGCCGACAACGTCTAGACAGTATCGCGACGGCCAGGGTTGTCACAATTAAACAATATTTATAAAATTATTTATTTATTGCAGATAAGAATAAAACATTGTTAGCATTATTATAATTTAAATAATATTATAATAACTAATCCATCATCAGACCCTGAAAACCATAAATGGTCAAAGTTCATCTCACGACAATTTCAACAACCCCAAACGTGGCTAGGATACGATGTTCGACTATGGAGTTCTAGTGCTTACCCTCCTACTCCATCATCAGACCCTGAAAACCATACATGGTCAAAGTTCATCTCACGACAATTCCAAAAAAACCCAAACATGGCTAGAATACGACGTTCCACTATGGAGTTCTAGTGCTTACCCTCCTACTCCATCATCAGACCTTGAAAACCATACATGGTCAAAGTTCATCTCACGACAATTCCAACAACCCCAAACACGGCTAGGATACGAAGTTTCACTATGGAGTTCCAGTGCTTACCCTCCTACTCCATCATCAGACTTTGAAAACCATACATGGTCAAAGTTCATCTCACGACAATTCCAACAAACCCAAACATGGCTAGGATACGATGTTCGACTATGGAGTTCTAGTGCTTACCCTCCTTCTCCATCATCAGACCCTGAAACCCATACATGGTCAAAGTTCATCTCACGACAATTCCAACAACTCCAAACATGGCTAGAATACGACGTTCCACTATGGAGTTCTAGTGCTTACCCTCCTACTCCATCATCAGACCTTGAAAACCATACATGGTCAAAGTTCATCTCACGAAAATTCCAACAACCCCAAACACGGCTAGGATACGAAGTTTCACTATGGAGTTCCAGTGCTTACCCTCCTACTCCATCATCAGACCTTGAAAACCATACATGGTTAAAGTTCATCTCACGACAATTCCAACAAACCCAAACACGGCTAGGATACGATGTTCCACTATGGAGTTCCAGTGCTTGCCCTCCTACTCCATCATCAGACCCTGAAAACCATACATGGTCAAAGTTCATCTCACGAAAATTCCAACAAACCCAAACACGGCTAGGATACGATGTTCCACTATGGAGTTCCAGTGCTTACCCTCCTACACCATCATCAGACCTATTGAAAAAAAAAAAAAAAAACAAACGCTCATGCCTGTGCCTGTTACCTATACCTGTGTACCTATTAGATATTTTTACCGTCCGCCATTCGGCCATTTTGATGGCGTTATTAACGCGACACGACATGACAAATATAAAATTATTATTGTATGCACTCTACGATAACAAACCATGATTATTTACCTTTCGTCTGTGTGTGGAAGCTGATGAAACCGCAGATCTTTATTTAAATAGGATGAAGACTTGCATTCTCTCACAGCACACGTCGTTTTCACCATTTTAAATAAACAAATTAATATAAAATAATTACAGACACAAACACGCGTTAGCCCTGAATGCTGTTTACCGAGCTACTAACATCGTTTTGTTCGCAGGTCGGTAACGGCTTTCCCGCGTCTCGTCCCTCACACCCCGCACGATTGCCCTGTCTAGACGGCTTCGTCGACCGACTGTATGGTTTAATAGACTGTGATAATACTGTGTACAGTGTCTTGGATCTGGAACTCTTACAACAATAACCACAATATAGACAAGATTCAGAGAATTTAAGGAAATTCGTGCTTTTAAAATATACCTTGTTTAAATCTATAAATTAATGATTGTGACATTGTGATATGTCAATTTATTCCTAGCATGCTTCGTACATAATCGAGACAAAAATATTGAATGCTTACCATCTGTATAGCGTTGATAAACTGCTTCTGTTCAACATAAATGTGTGCAATGTTCATCCATACGTCAGGAAAGTCGGCCGTCGCCTCGCGAACTTGCGCAAATATATCGCGAGCTTCGTTTATACAACCCTATAAAAACAAGTATTGTTTATAACAAAAATACTTTAAATACATCAAGACCACAAGTGCTACTCTTAATGACTGACCTCTCTGTCTTTCGCTAACAACCTGCTGAGACAGCAATATTCTTACCTTATGTGCAAGTACGCAGCCGATTCCGTTAGCTGCCCAAATGTTCTTAGGATCGTTTTTTAGCACTTGTTTGTACATAGCGAGTGCTCTTTCCTGATGTCTTTTCTCTCTGTCTTTCTCACGACACGGCTGGTGTAATGTTTGTAGCCACACGTTACCTGTGAAATTATGATTATGAAAGATTACTTACTTTATCTGTGTGTCTGTCTGTATGTAAACGTGAATATTAATTGGTGACATAGACATATGTAAATCTATACTTGTAAATAGTATATTAATGATTCCATACTTTTTTTAACTAGACAAAACATTAAGAAAGAAGCAGTGATTGTAAACATTTTTCTTGAATGAACAAATTATAAATATTTATATGAAACAGATCTTTTTTTATTTCTAGCTGTAGCTTTCTATATAAGGTATATTTTTAAGCCATAGATATGAAACCTTGCATGTAATGATTTAGTTAGTTGACTCGCTGTACCCGGAATTCAATTTTATCAAAACCCAGTAAGAATTAATGAGTCAAACTTACCAAGAGCAATCAAAGAGTAAGCATCATTAGAATTAGTTGCGTTTTGTAATATCCTCTCAAACTTCTTCTGTCCGGGCCCCCACTCCTGTTGTGCTAAATGCAAGTTGCCCAACAGCGACCATGTGTCGGGGTGCTCTGTGTTCACTTTCAGCGCTTCTTTGAACCAATCTGACGCTTCGTAGATCTGTCCTTTGTCTCGGGCCATGCACCCTAGCCTATGATACAAGTTGAAGTCATTTAGTTAAATAAGCTGCGGGTTTTAATCCTGCGTTATGGGTAGTGGTGGGTTACATAATTGTTTTAAGTAGTTTTGAAGGGGGTATCAAGGATAAAAAGTTTATTTTATTAATTTGTGTTCTGTTCCTCTGAGGCCAGAATTGAAGCCACATCTCCAGTGTCGTAGCTTGCCGTAAACGAGCCCTGTATAAGCTTGGGGGGGCCTTCTACTTGTCTGTGGCAAGCCCAACCCAAGTAACATAACAAGCTGTTTAAAGGCTGTATTAAAGTTCGTTCTTATACTAAAAGCTGAATATTCAGGCTGTAAAAAGGCTGTATAAGCGCTTATACAGGCCTTATAAGTGTAAAAAGGGCCCACATTACACAGCTTATTTCGTTATTGGAGCTGTATAGAGGCTGTATAAACAAAAGACAAGTATAAAAGCTGTATTAGGGCTGTTATTAGGTGTATAGAGCAGCCTATACTCTACGGATATCCTCTTATAAGTATCTTGTAAGAATAATAGTTCTAAATAGGTTGTCGAAGAGAATTATGTGAGAATAAAATAAATAAAACTATTTACGATGCCATATTGAATGGCGACATAATATTGTTATTAAAATGGAAAGGATAAAATCTTGGACATGGATATCTAATGCTGTTTATTGATGAATTCAATGTGCAAATTTTAATTTATTGTGAACCTGTGTATGTTTTCCGTCAAAATATTCACGCGCCAACAAAATAATCAAGCCAAAATAAAGAAATTATACTAAATACAGTAAATAAGTGTTTGTTTTTAAGGTTAGGAAGTTAAAAATATATTTATAAATAATAGATATGAGTATACAAGATAATTATTCAAGCTGATAACCATGATACGACTATAGTTATTATAAAATATTCCTTTAATTGTAATTTAAATGTTGTTATTGTAAATGTAAAAATGTCGACAATTTGCTATACAGCCTAAACGATACTTGGAGTGTGTTATAAGTCTTAGTAGCTGTACTAAGTAAGTTATGAACGTTTATTGCTGTATTAAGTAAGTGAACACATGCTTAATACAGCCTGTATATAGCTTGAACGATAAAACCAGCTTGAAGTGTCAGAAAACACTTAACGCTGTATTATAGAGTTATAATATCTGTTTCAGAACCCTAAGCTGACGCGGATCCCTTTATACAGCCTGTATACAGCTTTAACGATAAAACCAGTTTGAAGTGTCAGAAAAAGCTTAACGCTGTATTATAGAGTTATAATATCTGTTTCAGAACCCTAAGCTGACGCGGATCCCTTTATACAGCCTATATACAGCTTTAAAGATAAAACCAGCTTGGAGTGTTATTAAATTCTTAACGCTGTATAGTAGAGTTTTGATATTCTGTTTAAGAACCCTAAGCTGACGCGGATCCCTTACTAAGAATGTTATACAGCTAGAGCTGTATAATATCTCATAAATCACTCTTATAAGTATTAAAACTGTTCTTTACACTCTTGTAAGTCTCTAAAAGAACTCTAAGTTCTAAATGGGCTGGTTTATTGATGTAGAATATGCTTGCGTGCTGCTTGGGAAATGACGGGTAAAATTTTTACGAATTTTTGTTTACACACGTTCGGGGGCCCTGTAGTCCGGGGGCCCCGTATCTTTGATACGAAAGAGCTCCCTCCACATTTCGAATTAGGTAACAGATAATATATTATTTCTAAAAATGAGGCGTTAGTAAAGGCTAATGCGTACTAGTAGACTATATTTGACCTATCTTTACCTAACCTAACCCAGGGTTATCAGAACTCAAAAGAATGGCCCGGAACTCAGACCACAGAATTAAAATTCTAACTTATAACATTACTAACCTTAAATAACAATCAATATAATTAGGATGCTCCTTGAGGATGTCTTTATATAATTTCTCAGCCTTGTTGTATATACACAGCGCTTCATTGAGCCTCGCCAAGTTATACATAGTTGTGACAGATATAGAATTGTAATATTGGGCGTCCAATGTCTCAGCGTCTGCTTTTTCTCTGTAAAATTGTACAAATGTTTGATGAAACGTTGGAACAAAAATTTGAGGTTGGTTATAATTTTACCGATATTATAAAGGTTAAAAAAGAGGTTTTACCTTTCGAGAGCTTCTTCCAAATAATTTTTGGCTTCCGACAAGTTACCTAATCTATAATGTAGGGCGGCCACATTGTTTAGTATTTCTGCAGGAATGTCTGCATTTACTTTCTCTTTGAGAATCTTCATGGCTGTACTGTAAGCATTCAAAGAACCCTGCAAATAAAAAACCTAAATTATAATGGAGTCCTGTGTATGAAGATCTAATTTCTTTTTGCATTCAGTCCCATTTGAAAAGACGTTAAGCATGAAAGTAAAAATGTATATACAAAACCAATTCATCACACACCTGCAAATCATTTTGCTCCAATATTTGCGCCAACTCTATCCAAGCTTCAACATCATCTGGAAACTGTTCTGTGACCTTCTTCAAATGTTGGCGAGCGATGTCACGTTTGGACTGAGAAGGCGAGTTCGCATATAGAGAGCCCAATATCTTCATTGTCTCATAGTTGCCCGGTTGAGCTTTCAAAACTTTCTCGAAGCATTGTGCGGCCTGTATTGTATTAGGTAAGGTTATGTACTCATTTACTGAAGTTATCACAAATAAACTCACAGGCCATTTAGTCTAATTACGAAATTTCAATACAAGAGGTGTTTTCACTCATGATTTTCCATTCATTACAGTGCGGCCGCTGAGAGAATGCGTTTCTTGACACCTGTTAATTTTGGCCAAATCTCGGAAACGGCTCATCCGATTGCAATGGGACTTTTACGGGATGGTTCAGTATTTTCTTAGGAATAGTTAAATGAGTCTCATCATAATCAAATTAGCCGTTTCCGTGGTTTTGCCAAAATCAACAGGAGTTAGAGATGCATTCACTCGCCGGCCGCACTGTAATTTACTATATTTGGTATCATATTAAAGATTTAAAAGTCAGCATTTGGAAAATACAATTGAATTTAGTTCTTGTTTATGCGATCAATGTTAATTAGAATGGACAATATAAAATTGGTTCAGTTTTGTATAAAGTTTTATCACCAAAAGTGGCAAATTGAAAATTGTCACATTTAAACTGTCTGCATACTGTCAACTTTAGGTCAATAAGCTAATTAAACAAGAGAAAATCGTTGCAGAGAACACCCGTTTTATATAAAATTTTATGCTTATGCAAATTTATATGCCAATGAGTGTAGTAACAGCAACTTACATTTTCCGCATCACCTCTATAAATATACATCTGTCCTAATCCATAATGAGGCAACACAAAGTTGGCCGGTGCAAACTGAGTAGCCTGGTAGTAATATTGGAAGGCCTGATCGCAGTCCCCCTGAGCATGGAACGCTCTAGCCAAGTGATGGCAGCTCTCGGCTCTCATTGCTTCATTCTCCGTGTTGTGGAACGCGTGTAAAGCTAGATGTTGGACTTTGCTGTAATCCTGGTGAAGTTAATAATTATAACTTTAGGCTTTCGTGATTAAATAGTGGTGGTAATACATATAAATAAAAAAGGGTGTTTCATACAGTCCACTCATGACCATGGTCAACATTTTGAGGTACATTTTTTTATAGTACTCCATGCACAAATAGATCCAATTTATTACTATAATTTTATTATAAGGTGTTAGAATTATAATCATAAAACCATAGAAGTAATATCATAAACTTTATCTTAAGTAGCTAACCTTTTTGAAGAAGAAATGGTTAGCCAAATGATTCAACACCATGGGGTTCTTAGGATCAATGGCATAAGCTTTTGACAACATGATGACAGCCATCTTGTTTGACTCATTCTCCTGAAGGTTGAGCTTCAAGATAGACAAGCCTACGAGGGCACCAACACATTGTGGGTCTAGTTGCAGTGCTCTTTCAAAGGCCATCCTAAATTAAAAGAACAATAATAGACATGAATGTATTTTATAATTCCAATGGCTTAATTAAATTCAAGTGTATGTATCTATTACTTAACGTTCATAAGTGCTTAACTGAATAAGTTACTTTTTGATATGATTTTGACTCATCTTTATTTACTCTGATTATGTTTCCTCACAATATTTTATTTATTTATTTAACCAAAATCTCAAGCTACATGTTAAATTTGATCCAGTGAGATAGGAAGATAGTTACCCTCTACCTTCACCATGGTATTCAATGATGTCACTACTAGTATCTATCATTGCCCTAAATCTTTTTGACAGTAATCAAAATATATTAAAATTCGAAACAAGTTTAGTTACCTGGCTTTCTCTTGATTGTTTAACTTCATAAAACAATGCCCCATTCCCAATCTCAATGCGGCAGGACTATCGGGATTGGTTCTTAAAGCTTTCTTATAGAAGGCCAGGGCTCCTCTGTAGTCTTTACGGTTGAAGGCAATACAAGCCTTGCCAAGCAATGAAGGTACGTTGTTAGGTGACTGATTAAGTACAAAATTGAATTGGGCATCAGCTTGCTCCATTTTATCCCCTTCAAGGAGACAGAAGTATGCTCGGCCAAGGAGATGGTTCTAGAAAATAAAGTATTTAGTAGTATGGAGTTTCATGCTATTTTGTATTTTTTTTATTGAATTGTTTCTTGTTTGTAAGACAGATTTTTTATGAGTATAAAATTAAAAAAAAATTATTTGTGACATTATGATTGACGTTAGTACAGTCAAAACCAGATATATCGACATTGAAGGGACCATATAACATTGGATGATATGTCTGATAGTTATTATAAGCAATATACACAAGTAGGATTTAACTGTGACCTTGCCATTCGGTCATAATAACTGATCCGTTATAAACAATGTCATTATATTCAGTATCAACTGTATTTCTAAAGGTCAAAATTGAATAGGCTATTTTTGATAATGCACACGCTTCTCTAAGAAGCTCCCATCGCATAGGCTCCTTACTTACCTGATCATACATGATGATTTTGTCAGCCATTGTGTACAGTAGGGTTGCTTTAGTAAACAACTCTTTCTTTTTGTCTTTTGACTTCTCTTTGTTGGCTTCCTGGACATAATATGCAGCCAACATGTCGAGGGCTCGCATTTGATCTCTTTCAAAGTCCCTGTACTCAATGTTGGCATCTGCCCTTGATGACTCCAAGATCTTGAGGAAGTCTTCAATTTTCCTTTGCTTGTAGTAAGCCAGCTGAAAAATATATAACATTTAGGACATGAAACGAAAAGATCACAATTTGATGATTTGAGTAAAAAAATTAAAATCATCCATTCTCATGTACCAATACCGTAAAATAACAAGTTCTTTGTTAAAAATGTCGTTTTTAATACAAGCTTTTTTTTAGTGACTGTATTTTTAGTTGACTGTACTTGTGTCAAAGTACTCATCAAGATAAATCAAACGAGCCCAAACTTGATAGGGTTTTATTATGGAGTTCCTATGGCCACCTTCCAGCTCCATCATCAGACCAGCTCCACGTCATCATAATATTGCATTGTCACGCGATTTGCATATTCGTGCAAAATTTTTGCTCAATCGGTAACCGGAAAGTGGGTCAAATTTGCAAAATTCCATTACAGATGACGGTCTGTATAATGTGTATAATTTTGCAAATTAGTCCAGTCGGACAGGTGAAATAAAAGCTTGTAAAATCGGTGTTTCGTAAACCTAATGGTGAGTAATAAGCAAATGACAATTTTTAGTATGATGATAATATAATGAGTAGTTTTTTATTTCATAAATCTACAGTAATAGATAGAGGTTATGTTTACTAACCGCAACATTGATCCAAACATTGAGTTGCGAGCGTTCTTGCTGCAATATACAGAGTACTTCATCTCCAGATGGCAATTGTTCTGGATCCAACTCAATCACCTAGTAAAATGAAAATAAAATAATGATTACGCCACTGACATAGGCTATATTCCGAATTAAATAATATCGCTCACAGTGCTCACAGCAATAATTTGCGTACCGAGTTAGATATCACGATATTGACAGCTAAGAACTGTTAACAATTCGGAACGGCCGTTATCGCGCTCACAGTATTCAAAACAGAACATTTGAGAATTTAATTAAAATCTGATTTAACAATACGCTAGGACTCCTTAGATCTTTTTTAATTTGACTCGCAAAAAGGAATATCCGCATTTTTTATTATTTTTCTCCCATAAAATCATAAAAAGTATCTTTGCCATATGGAAAACCAAAAATCTTATTAGATTTTTGCCGAAAACACAATAACTAACCGTCACTTTTTGACAGCGCTCACGGTGATATCAGTTTAGGGCATGGTCGGTGTGAGCGCAAGATGGCGCATGTCATGACGTCATCTATGACGTTTCACGGGACATCATGATGGCGCTCAAAGTAATATGGAACGGGTTTAAGCACGCTCAAATCGATTACAGCGATTATATCATTAATTCGGAATGTAGCCATAGAGCCCTACACAAACGTAGTATCGAAATGAGTACTCACCTCATCTGTGCTCATCAAAGGTATTTCGAGCGACATTTTGATTTAGGTTTTTCACTATAAATCACTTCATTACAGGTTGTTAAACCCTTCACATAAATTTAAAAATGAAAACAACGCTGATCGAAAGTATTCACATAACACAGCACACCAAAGCGAATGACATTCAGCGTTGCCAGAGTGACTTCACCAATAGGATACGCACAGCACCTAAAAATAGTACGAAACTTAACTTTTAAGTACGCAGTGACTAAAAAATTATTCGTTATTGCTCAGATAAAGTAAGTTTATTAATTGCATTTTGTAAATAACATTTGTTATTGTTAAATATTGTTAAATAATGTTATATACTCTGTCTATCCCCTAAGGCCCTAAATGTAAGCAATTTTTATAATTAAGTCTAATATTTGAATGAAAATGCGTGGGGCACTTTTCATTTTGTAATTTACGATATTTCTTAATAATAATGATAAGAAATTCTATTAGGTTTCAAGGAAAAGCGCTCTACAATTGTCATTCTAATATTAAACTTAATTACAAAATTTCAAAAATTGCTTACGTTTAGACAGCAACAAACCCAAATACGGCTAAGAAACGTTGCTCCGCTATGGGATTCCTACCCTCTGTCTCCATCATCATACCCTGAAAACCAAGTGCATCTTAGGAAAATTCCAAGAAGCCCAAACACGGCTAAGAAACATTGCTCTATTATGGAGTTCAAGTACCTACCCTCCATCTCCATCATCGGACCTTGAAAACCGTATGCAGTCAAACTGCATTTCAAGACGATTCCAACAAGTCCAAATACGGCTAACATACGTAATTCCGTTATGGAGTTCCAGTGCCTACCTTCCGAATACATCATCAGCGGGTCTATTTCCTAAGTTTGGTGCGTACGTTTTGAAGAAGATTATCGATAATCATCAGCTGATGACCATCAGCAGTTGATGAAAATTACGTTTGAAGATTCCATTACATACAAACATACAAGTAAAGCTAATAAAAGCGTGTTTTGAAAAGAAACACACTGGGGTCGCTAGTGGTTATTTTATGCTGAAACTTGCTTGACAGAAATTAAAACTATTGAACTTTATTATTTTGATTTTAATTATTATTTATTTTGGCTTGACAGTAAAATAGTACGCAAATTGGCGGGTGAGTACCCGAGAACGCTACCTAACGAAATCGCGAAATCGGTAGATTTGCTAATTAAAATCGGTATATTGGGACCAAGAATCGGTATATGAAATAGAAATTATATTCCTTTCTCTTATATAGAATTGTAATTCACTGGGTTCAGCACTGGGTGCTTCGGAAATTTTTATTGAGAGAACTTTTTTCTAATTCAATAAAATATAATAAAGAAATCCAAATTCTCTTCTATCTTTCAGGCTTTCATCAGGTGGTAATGTAAAAACATGTATAATGCACAGTACTCATACGTCTGTGTGTATAATGTAATTTGTTTTGGTCAATAAAAAAAATGAATAAATAAATATTCTTCTTCTTAGTTATATGCAAGGATATTGTATACTACGTAACGTTACGTAATATAAAATTCCTTGGATGGTTGGAAACCAAATCCAAATTAGGACTTATTTCTGCCAGTGTCGAGTTATATTATAATTTCCAGTCACTTTCACGTGTTTTACAACAATGGTGGTCATTGTACTAAAACTCTTCACGGACTTTTTGAGACATCTTGAAAAATCACGATACACATGAGTAACTAATTTCATTTTACTTCACTGGTGCACATGGATTGATCTTTATTGGATAAAATACCACCTATAATATGCAATAAAACTCAATATACACGAATTTATGAAAATAAAAACGCAACGTCACTGCAACTTCTCGCCAAAAAGTCAAATAAATATTCGAAAAATTAAACATTATCACTCAAAAATATTGATATTCGACATCCCAACTTATACTTAGGCAAGATCGCCGGCGCCGGGTTGTAAGCGGGCGGTGTGTTATGATATACGAACCTAGTACGTATTCGGTGCCTCTTTCTGTAAGGCACGGCGAGGTGGTTCTGCAATCGGCAATGTTGGCCGCTTGCTTTGATCGGGCATTCTTGCCGATTCGGTTCGGTAGGTGTGTGACGAGTGCTACATTTTGTATTGCATTCTTGCCTCCCGATTTCATTATTTTCTGTTCTATTCTAGGTAGAACAGAGCAGCAACGGGAGATATGTGGCCACGCTAAAGCACTTATTACACTATCCTATCTTTAGGTTCCTATTTAGGATCATTCTAACTAGGAAGCAGGAAGCTAGTGATTAGTGACTACACTATCTTCAATTCTAAATAATGACAAAGGGTGGACTACTCGTTCTTAAAAACATCGATGTCCAAACGACAAAGAACGATGTTAAAAACCATTGGTAAAATATAACGATACTTACGTTCCCAAACCGATCACACGACTTAAAATATACATGAACGATATACATTTACGTTAATTAAAATGTATATGATCCGTTTGAGACTAAATCTGAACAGTTTTCAACTCAATACCATATCATATAATATAATATCTAGTATAGCTAATTTCCATTTATTAAATTCCGATCATTTCAAATACAAAGGTATTATATTCATTAAATAAATAATATTTTATTATTCATGAATGTTTGGATTTCTTCTTTCTTTTCTCACTTAGGGAATTAATAAAATTGTTCCTACGATTCTTTCGAAGCAAACCTTGGCTCGAGGTTAAAAAAAATGACAATAAGACGCGCGTCCCTCGCGCGTCCCTCGCGAGAACCAATGGAAAACACAGATTAGTGACTAGTTACTCCGTAAATGGAAAACAGAACTCAAGTTTTTTTTGCGATTTAAATTGCTCTATGTATAAGATAATGTTACTTTTCTCTTGAAAATGTTACTTTTTGACCTGTCTAATGTTGCTTTTGATTATGGGCCACTGGCAACACTGCTCACCTCTACGCTGCTTGCCTCTACGCGGTAGGTCCTACCCAGTGCTGCCAACTTAGCGCTTTCGGCACCAGATCTAGCGCTTTTTTTTGTGCACAGCTCCTTTTAGCGCCTCTAGCGTCCATATCTAGCACTTTTTCCACAATCCAAAATTGGAGACATTTGGAGCAAATGAAATCGTATCACAGGCTAATGATTTTTGGGACTAAGAACTACTAAGAAGTCCCAATAATCAGATGATGATGAAATTACAAATACATTAATTAACTCTTCTGAATTTTTAAAAAAAAAGTTTGTTTGCTTTTTTATTTTTTTATCTCGGTCGTGCTAACTCATGCGAAATATTACTAAAAAATGCATGGTAGTTGAACAAACAAAAAAGCACTTCAATTTATTGAGAGCTAAGTTACAGTTTGAATTTGGTGCTGAATTTAGGGTTTTTCCCAACCCAGTATTTAGGTCGATCTAGCGCTTTTTCAAGCGACTGGCAGCTCCTTTTTGGTTAGAGGAGTTGGCAGCACTGGTCCTACCTTTGTTTTAAATGTTTTGTTGTTGCTTGATTTTTTTGTGCGATGCCGGTTAATTTCACAGAAAGAACACTATATAGTTTACCTTTAAATTGTTGGTTTGCGTGTGATTCCAAGATAGACACTTTAATTTCTCGGGCACAGAATGAGCGGTGGCAATCGAATAACTTACAGAAGTACCCGGCCAAATCCTCTTTTCGAAGAATGGCTGACGACATTACTTGAAGAGGCTCGAGAGAAGAATAGCAAATTGATACCGATGCTAGAAGTAGCAGTGTCTTCCATCAAAAAGTATCCTCAACTACTTCAATCTGGCGCAGAATGTGCTATTTTGAAAGGATTTGATAAAAGACTGTGTCTTTTCTTAGATAGACGCTTAGAAGTTTTTAACAGCGAGTTAGAGTCTGTAGAATCGGTAGTCAGCTCACCGGATGGTAGTCCCCAGAGCCATACTGATGGATATAGTATATACCAAAATAATCCAAAATCTGAATCTAATACAGCCAAACACTTGCCAAATTCAACTCAAATACTGGGATCATCTAATGGAACCGTACCTCATGAACATACGGCTACAATAAAAAGGCCAAGAAGTACCCAAGTGGAAAAACCAGCTATTGATTCTGGTGAAAATGATAGTACTGTATCACTCAGACCTAAACCTACAATGAAGCCTAAAGGTCCTAAAGTTTACAAGCCAACATACAGGTCTGGTGGTTTTGCTATTTTGGTAGCATTACTTGAATATTCAAAAATGAATGTTGAAAAACCTTCACTTACAAAAGAACAAATAATAGATAGAGCACAGAAATACAGTGAAGAGTCTTTTGTGAGGCCTAAGCCTGAATCTTTCTACACAGCATGGTCTAGCATGAGTACCTTAATTGCTAAAGGTCTTGTAGTAAAAAGCCGACAGAAGAAAGTGGAATTCATGTTAACTGATCAAGGTTCAACATTAGCAGCTGAACTTTTAATAGAGAATGAAAACAGACCAACAGTCAATGATATTATATTCGACAATGTATCAATTTCTAATGTTAAAAATGAAGAAAATAATGAGGATGTAACAGAAATTGATACACCTGTTGGTGCCATGGAATCAGCTGATAGAATTGAGTCAGTAATAGTAATGGCTGCTGATTCATTTGATATTATTTTATTGATTGATAAAAATGAAACTGGTGGGTAGGTATTTTGAGTTATGCATGCTGCATGACCTGTATTTTGATCATTCATATTGTTTCATTAATTTTTCTTATGGGCGGTGAAAGCTCACTCTTAGTGACATTCGATACCGAGAAGGTCCCAGGTTCGAATCCTACAATGAGCTTGAGCTTTCCATGAAAGAAAACATTGTGAGGAAACCATAGCACTGGTAGGAGGTAGGGTACTTTGTTGTACCCATCTGTCTGGCTACCACCCTCTAGTTGAAAATCTGTGGCCAAGCACCTATTGGTGTGTTCCGACAGCTGCACTTGAGAGCCAGTTCCTTCTAGGCACAGAAAAATTAACCCAAAGAAGCGCAATGAAATTAATTTTGGTTGACAAATATTCTCCCATTTTCCCACCACAGAAAATGCGCTCTGATGGTTAAGTCAAGGGCAAATGCACTCTGATTGTCCAAGTCTGAAACACACAATGCAGTGATTGGTCCTAACTGTTCAAATTCAGTGACAAATCACTGAATTCGATTCAGAAATTGATTGTTCATTATTACTACTCTAAAGGGATCTTTCCTTGATGCTTCTAGGCTTTGTGTGCTTACCACCTTTGGCCAGATCATCATCACCTATCATGGTGAGATATAGTAAACAAAGAAAAATTATAAAAATGAATTATGATCCTAAGTAATTATCTCAAATCATAATATTCATGCTAGAGAATTCCACTGCTGGATCTTTTTTCAAAATCATCAATTGACTAATAAACCAGCAACTAATAATGTCGTAACAAAAAATAACTTTTTTCAACTATGAGCTCTGGCAACCTTACTCACTTGCAGGAACGCATCTTTACACAACATAAAGTTATTTGGCAGCAGTTTTCTTTAAGGTGTAGGTAGGTACTTCCCCAGTCGAGCTGTTATCTGAGTGAATAAATGCTACGCTCTACCTCTTTATTTTACAGGGTATCCAAAAAGAATGATCCAACAGTTGCACAATTCAAAAAGTATCCAGACTTGAAACATGAATACAGGAGTTTGAAAGTTGGTGACTTCACATGGATAGCAAGGCATAAAGTCAATAAAGATCAGGAGCTTGTTCTGCCTTATGTTATTGAAAGGAAAAGGATGGATGACTTAGGTGCAAGTATTAAAGATGGAAGATTTCATGAGCAAAAATTTAGACTACGAAAATGTGGTCTTGATAATATTATTTATTTGGTTGAACATTATGGTAGCAATAACCATGTTGGGCTACCTGTGCAGTCGTTAATGCAGGCGTTGGCGAACACTAGGGTCCAAGATGGATTCAAGGTGCACATTACTGATTCTTTGACTAATTCTGTTAGATTTTTAGCTATGATGACTAAAAGGCTGACCATTGAGTTCAAGGTAAATTACAAATATATTTATTCAGCATGCCCATCTCTATTTTATTAATTTATGATGTAGGTAAGATATCTCAAATCAAACTGAAATATAACTTTTTTTGTTTCAGGATAAAAATTTAAAAGGTTGTAATGGAGAGTCCAATGGTGAACAACTAATGACATTTGAGTATTTCACTAAATCTTCAGCTAAAACCAAACCATTGACAGTTGCAGAAACATTTCTAAAAATGTTACTGCAATTGAAAGGAGTGTCTGTAGAGAAGGCATTAGCAATCACTAAAGAGTACACCACTCCTAGATCTCTCATAAAGGCATATGAAAGTTGCAACATGAAAGAGGGACAGCTATTACTAGCCAACTTGAAACATGGGGATTTATCACGAAATGTTGGCCCTAACATCAGTAAAGCAGTTTATCATTTGTTTTCCAATATCAATGGGGACTAAATATATTTTTGTTTGTTTGAAGTTTTTAGTAATTAATAATATATATATTTTTTCCCTTATTCTTTTTTTACTTAACAAAAACCAAAAGACTACTATGTTAACAGAAAGTAAGAAAATCCTACTAATATTATGCTTAATAATAATAGGCTTTAGGCTCCTTGGATCCGCTAGTGGATTTCTTAGAAGATAGTCTTTAAGTCAGATAAAATTAAAACATTACTTATATACCTTTATTTAACATAACCAGTGACATGAATAAGTAGCAGTAAGGTTGACGGGAAATTCTTATAGTGGTACAAACATTTTTGAATAACATCATAAATAGTTCAGATTTTAAGAGCACTTTAGGATGGAATCATCTTTCCTCAGTTTACTTTATTAGCGTGCTATAAATTACAAATAAAAGAAATATACAGAATTGATTTGGCACAAGAAAGTTGCACTCACCAGAGATTCACTTCAGTCAGACAAGATCTTGTTTGCGAATAGCAATTGTTGCTTCTAAGAGATTTGTGGAACTAGAGATTCAATCAAACTTTATTATGCCAAACCAGTGTTAGGTTATACTTTAGACCCTTATTTTCACCATCACATTGCGTTTCCCTACAATAACACTTAACATTAATAAAATATTCTTATATGACTATATCTTATACAGTGTATAGTTATACAGTGGATGAAGCAGTCAATAGAGCAGGAATAATTTCAACCAAACGCAGTACCTACAGTCAGAAATGTTGAAACCAAAAAACATGGCACAGATTACGCGAGAAAATAAAAATAATATTATTAATACTAAATCTAAATTGCACTAAAATATAAATTGGAATAATAACCTCAGAGTATGTTGTACGTAAAGATAGCTAAGATTCGAGTTATAGTAATATCTTTAAAATCTCAATATAAATTTACCAATATAATTGTTAAGTATTTCCAAATTTACAGATCACATTTTCCTAATATTATATTGTGTAAAAGTTATTTTTTGTGGAAAACAAAAGCAGAAATATTCTTAAAGTAATAACTAACAATGTGATACGACATAAAAACGCAATACATGACGTACATAAATGCGAAAATATACACATGGGGACAAAGAAATCGGAGCTCTCTTAAATTTTTTGATTCGTTAACGTGACTTATTTCCTGGAACTATTTTTTTTCAGATCTTAGCCAGTCGTCCTATTTGCATGCAAAAACGGGTTAAGTTATGAGGTTTGTTATTTTATAGTAAATACTAATATTATCGTTGTTTGCTATCTTAGGATTATAAAACTATTGCAATTCTCTCTTTAGTAGATTGTTAGCTCAATTTCTTTGTCTTCCAGTTTAAATCTATGAAAAAATTACAAAATCTACATAATAGTAAAGAAACAAGTTTATAAATTCGAAATTGAATTGTGACAACTACCAATCACCTGACGTTAACTTCAAGCCGTGTAAGAAATTCGACAAAAGAAATAATGTATGTGCAGAAACCCTGTTTTTAATTCAGTAATGTTTAAGTGCACTCTAAGTGGAAAATAAACATAAACAAAGACCTTTTAAAAATAACTAATAATTTGGTGCACTTAATTTTAGAAGAAAGGGTGTAACTGCAATAATTAATATTTAGAGAGTGTGGTAGTTTCTCTCAGTTTGGTTTCTGTAGTACTTGAAACCCATGAAGCCGATGGCGAGAATACCTAAAGTCAGAATTATGCCGCCAAAGAAGCTCGGCCCGTCGAATCTGAAATGAAACAATATATTCATTAATAACTTAAAAAGTAAGGTTAAGGTCATATTGTTACAATGATGAAAATCTTGATATACTGCTTTTACGCCTTCCAATCTATGGAAATATGATTTTACTTTGTTATTTTTAAAATGTACATACAAGGAACTCTACCTTTAAAACCATGCGTTTGTTTTTTGTTTGTTGAAGGAAAACATCATGAGGTAACTATAGCGCGGTGGTGGGTACTTTGTATTATATCCCCCGACTGGATTTAACCTCCAAAATGAAAACGAGTCGTCAAGCACCTACCGGAATGTACCGGCAGCTATGCTTGAAAGTAAATTCCCTTATAGGTTTTGTCCCTACCAGTATACGAAACCATTATACTATTTACTTATTGATCAAGTTTATATTTTGACATGATTACAGTAAGGCCACGAGTAGTACAGTAAGGCCCAAACCTAATGTCATAGGTACAGGTTCCAAATTTGCATTGGTTTACGATCTAGAATACGGACATTAACTCGATCTCTGGCCAAAAACTGAAAGAATCTAATTTAATTGATTTCAGTTTATTAGAAAGGGAAATAAATTGATAGTCAAAAACGACTTACGCTCTAGATTGAACGGTAATTTTATCCTCAGCATGGCTTGGTGGTGCATCGGTTGGTTTTGTTGACGTTTCATTTTTTGGTGTCGTTACATTGTCTGCATTAGTCGCAGTATCATTTGTAGCTTTGGACGGGCTTGCAGTGGTCGTGCTTTTATCTTTGGGTGAAGGCGAAGGTGTAGCAGCCTCTGTTGACGTTGATGTTTCGTTACTGGTTTCGTTTTTTTTCTTTTCAGTAGATGTGTTTGCGGCACTGTTCTGGGTGCTTGTTGGGTTTGCTGTGGTTGCGGCAGCTGTATCATTTGTAACTGGGACCGGGGTTACAGGAACAGTTGTTTGGCCAGATGGTTTGGTGTCTGGAACTGGAGCCGGTGTACTTTTCGGTGTTGTTACAGCATCTGAAATAGCAATTGAGAATTTAATATCTGTTAATTGTGTGTTCATGGTACAAACATTACATGTCCGTGTCATTTAATGTAATTTTTGTATTTAGAATTTTATGAACTTGAGTTACTTGTTTTGTGTAGGTTTGTACAGACTGATTCAAACTTATTGGCGGCTGTGAAATTAGGCGCAGAACGCTGCGCACTAGCGAAAACGAAGGTATGCGGCAGCCCCGGATCTACGATTTTTTCGAACCAGGGCAGTAACTTGATAGTGGCGCCCCCTCTCCGTAAGATGATTATGTATTTCCAAAAAGAAACAATGTTGCAAAAATAAAAATGTTTTTTTTATTTTTTTTGTAATTACGTAGACTGGTCTCGTAACTTGTTTTTATCCACTCCGCGAGCAGTAAAAAAATGAGTGAATCGGTTTTTATTGTAAAATTAATTGTAATGTAATTTTCTTTTTGTTGTATGGAGCATCTGCAGCGCAGTAGATTGTTAGATCTGCAGCAACCAGGACCAAAAGCGTGAAGGCCCCGGATTCTGGAACTTGGTACCGGGACATGTTAACAGTGCTTTTTTTTAAATAACTCAGTAAAATTAAAAGTAGTTTTGATTATTGTGACTTGAATTTTTTTAAACCCGGACAAGAAATGAAACCCCGTCCGGACGCCCTCTGAAACTGCCACCTGGGGCATGTGCCCCGGGATGCCCCCCCCCCCCGGGGCACATGATCCGGGGCTGGTATGCGGTACATACAAGACCTGCGCAAAGCCGGCTCGCAACGCAACGCAATTCACAGCCGCCATTAAGTTTGGTTCGGATTATAATTAAGGTTGATACATAACAAGAATAAAATATATTCTTCTAACATCGGTTCCCACTAAAATCCCACTGCTGAGCACAGGCCTCCTTTCACAAATCAGGGTGAAAGGGAATGGGCAGATACTCCACCACGCGTGCCTACTGCGGGTCGGTGGAGGTAGGCTAGTGGTCAACCTACTGTTGGAATTTTTCAAGCCGCCTATGAGGCATCCAACTAGCTTAACGACTATCACAATTAAGTGATAACCGGGACCAACGGCTTTACGTGCCTTCCGAAGCACGGAAACGCTCGATTTGAAATACCACTAGGCGGTCACCCATCAAGGTACCGACCAAGACAGACGTAGCTCAACTTTGCCGATCGATTAAGAGCTTATACTACCCCAGCTCAAATCCACATTTTGCCCCCGCTTCATGGCTCGGCCGTGCAGCCCCCGCATCGCGCAGTCGCAACTATCTCACTCGCACGAGTTCATGACACGGCAGCCCGGCAGGAGTCACGCACGACTCACGAGTCGACCGTACGATAGGGTAAATACACAGTTATTTGACCTAAGTATGGAAATAAAATAAAACGATTGTAGAAAAGTACTAAAGCGCCGCACGATAGGGTAAATACACCAGTATTTGACATCTTACTAGATTTCCATACCTAGTTACTACTAGGTATGGAAATAAAATCAAAGAATAGGATAGAATATCATTTATTTGCTTTAAATGTGGTTTTACAAGGTCTTAAAATTTATAAAGTTCATTGTTATAGTATTCAGCACATTCAGCTTTCATAATAAGCATGCAAATAGGTACACTAGGTACATTAGGTATAATTATTAAATAAAATACAAATTACTATTAAATCAAAAACACGTTATCAATTTAAATAGGGAACTAATTTTTTGAGCTGTTATTTAAATATTCGAGATGTTATTATGATCAGTTGAAAAACATATTGAGCAGTTATTTAATTTAATGGCGGTTGATTAATTATTGCGACAGTAAAACATGGACAGTAATAAAAAATCAATTAGTCGGTTATTTTATCATACAATGTCAATTCTAAAAATAATTGAGCAGTCCAGTAACTGAATGAGCGGTAAAAATTATGGAATGAGCGGTTCGATAAATAGTTCGCCAGATCATAGCGAGCGGTGACACCCGAACTCAAATTCATTGAAAAGAGAGGTAAATGTTCGTTAGTTGGGCGGAGCCAAAAAGGTAATAAAAACTTTTTAACAAAATAATTGGACTGTTTTACAAAAAACTTAAACCGACTTCAAAGTACACTAAGAAGTAATCAAATCCTGATCTGATGACAATGCGACCAAACGGGAAGTGTACCCTTCTAGTCAAAAAAAGAATTTTCCAAATTGGTTAATAAATAAGGGAGTTATGAGGTAACAAACATAAAAAAAAAAAACATACAACCGAATTGAGAACCTCCTCCTTTTTTTGAAGTCGGTTAAAAATTTAACCACCGAAAAAACTGTAAAGCAAAAAATAATTTTGAATATAACTTGAATTTTATAAGGATTTGCAGTCGGGGACAAACCAGTAACCTACGTAGGTATGTATTTTTTTGTAATATTTATTTATCCCGATACACAACTCAGCCTTAAAATCTGTGAGTGAACAATAAATCATCCCTATTTTCCCAACCTTAGGGTAAGTTTTTTGTATCAGAATTATCAAAATCAGACTACTCTGTAAAAAGTTATGCGTGATCATACATAAAAAAAAAAAAACGTGTCGACTTGTAAACCTCCTCCGTTTTTTCGTCGGCTAAAAAGGAACCCTTATGGTGCGACTTCGTCCGTCTGTCCGTCCGTCCGTCACACCGCTATATCTCGAAAACTACTTTACCACCTCATTGTTTATAGAATTGCTTAGAATGAGATTTCTTACCGACAAATTCCGATTTATTACTGCCCACACGTAACCGCTCGTTCAATATTTTTTACCGCTCATTTAATTATTTCCTGCTCAATTATATATTCACTGATCCATTTCATTATTTTTTATTACTCATTTTTGTTTACTTTACTGCTTAGTTTTAACCGCTGAACTAGTTATTAAACGTGCCATTTATAATTTTTAACTTACCAAAACCGCAATTTACAACTGCCTCTTTAAATCAGTGCCATTTAAATATTCATTTACTAAAATTAAGTATTATACACAGACATATAAGAACAAGGTATTATATTAATTTAATTGACTATGTTAACTTTTTGTCTATTTTACTCACATGTCAAATACAATTTAGCCTACGAACAACGAAAAAAAAAAAAAACGAAAAACCTATGTCAAACAATTGTACCCATATAATTCATTAATATTATAGAAATGTTGGGATTTTAGCCACTGTATCAATTTACATTTAAAACATATCAGTGGAAGTGTTTTAATGTTATTTGGTATCGCATTATATACCTTTATGCACATTGCAAAACATTGCTTTTGATAAAGAGCCATTCGAAGCGGATTGTCAAAGACCAATCGATCTGGATGCCTTGTGCTTCTTGGATAAATGTCTTGCCCTGTTTTAAAATAACTATGATGAGATTTTACAAATAATGCAACTTCAAGTATGTACATACAAGGAAGAGATATACCCAGACTATCGAACAGGGGCCTGCATGAGGCATGTGGTGGTACACCACATATTGCTCGAACGCATTTCTTTTGTGCAATGAATGCTTTATGTATATCTGGAGAATTTCCCCAAATAAGTAACCCATATTTTAATGTAGATGCTATGTGACCATGGTTCGCTGCTAATATAGTAGAACGCGCGGATGTTTGTTTCAATCTGTTCTATACGTATATGAATTTATTTATTTAATTTTTATTACAACTTATAATTATTGATATATCATCAGCAAAAAGGGTACATTTATTTGTAGTCACATCCGGAAGGTCGTTTATATAGATCAAGAAAAGCAACGGACCCAGGACGCTACCTTGAGGCACACCACAGCCATTAACTCTATTTATCGATTTATGAGAAACTAGTGCCAGTTCTTTATTTAAACAATTTATCTCGACATATTGTTCCCGATTTTGTAAATAAGTCTGCAACCACTTAAGCGCTGTACCTCGTAGGCCAATATTATTTAATTTAGTGACTAGAAGCTCATGTGATACGAAATCGAAAGCTCGCGACATATCAAAGAATATAACAGACGTTGCCAGTCTTGAGTTGAGAGAATCTGTTATTTCACGTACCAGTGCAGCTAATGTAGTGGATTTTTTACTCTGAAATCCAAATTGCTCCTCTTTAATAATATTCAGCTTATTTACAAACGACATAATCCTTTTATGCATAGCTTTTTCGAATAACTTTGACAGAATCGGTACTAACGTTATTGGTCTATAATTATTTATATTCGATTTATCGCCTTTTTTGTGTAGTGGTTTGACCAGAGAGAATAAGTCTGGAAATTCACCATTTTCAAAGGATAGATTTATTAAATGAGCTAAAATCGGGCTAAGCTCTTGTTTACAGTATTTAATTACTTTTGTAGCGATTTCATCATATCCTTCTGCAGATGTATTATTTAGCGATTTAATTAAACAATTTATTTCATTTTGATCACATGGTGTTAGGAATATGGTAAAAAATTAAAATCAAAAAGTATTTATTCAATATAAGCCCTAATGAGGCACTTATGAACGTAAACTTACTCCGGTTCCAAATACAACTTGAACTGAGAAGACTCCGGCAAAAAACTCAGCAAGCTTTTTATTTGTACTTAGAAGTATTATAATTTACAAACGATATATTATTATATAACAATAGCCTGCGAAGCGAACAATTCATTCAAATGCATTCTTGTCATCTACAAATTCTGAAACTTTATAGTACCCTTTCTTGCATAACTTATGTTTGACTATCTTTTTAAATGTATTTAAATAATTGCAATTGTACAAATTATAGGCTTAATTTACATTTACTTCAACTAAGGGAACAGTGAAAGTTTCTTCAGAATCGGTTCAGTAGTTTTCAAAATATGGATTAATAAGTGTGTCGGCCTGGCTTATTGATACCAGCTACGGATGCGGTCTCAAAGGGAAAACATCAAATTCAAGTCAAATTCTAGTGCATGTAAGAAAAACTAAACATGCCTATTAGAGATCTCTATGTATATATAAAAATTAATCCCTATTTCCCTTGGTCATGCAATAACTTGAGAACGACTTTACCAACTTCATCTTTCTATTGAGAAGACTCTTACGGGAAAATAAATAAGTAAGTAAAAGACGGGCAATCCATTGATGAAAATAATTCGTTAAATTGGGAAAAGCAAATACCAGTAGATATAATGCCAGATGTTGCAGCTTTATTTAAATCCTGGTTTTATTTGGGTTCCGAGTCGAGACTAAATTTTAAATTGCACATGTTGCATTTCAACGTGTATTTGGAAAGTAGTCCTTTTCTTTTTTCTCCAATAATGTGGACATTACTCAATGTACATCCAAACGCTTTGTTGTGATTACATATTGTTTGAAGTGATTTAAAAAATGATCCAAATCGATGATTCTTCGTCCATCCACGGGAATAATATGCTCAGTGGCGTGCATTGGTTTTCGGACTAGGCAGAAGAAATCTTGGCCATACGCCTAAATATGGCTCTTAGATAGATCAGGTTTTTTGACCAAATTCGTAAAATTGTTTAGGTCAGCGTATCATTCCACACACATTTGGTATGATTCATTAGCAAACAAAATACATAATAACAGAATAATAGATTCTAATAACAGCACCCAGGTAGCCAGGTGTTTTTAATAAACATAATATCCTGTGTTAAAATGTCTAAGATTTTTACCTTTGTTTTGAATCCATGAATGTTTTGGAGTTGGTCTACAGCAAGTTACCTACTATTTTCAACAAACGAAAACTGACTAAAGGAAAGGACTAATTCATCAATACATTTTGCATCTTCACCACAAAATTTCTTCATTTCACACAGATACACTTCGCAAAATCACAATTAATAAAATTGTCTAAGATTTTTACCTTTGTTTGAATCCATGAATGTTTTGGAGTTGGTCTACAGCAAGTTACCTACTATTTTCAACAAACGAAAACTGAATAAAGGACTAATTAATCAATACATTTTGCATCATCACCACAAAATTCCTTAATTTCACACAGATACACTTCGCAAAATCACAATAAGTAAATAACAACAACACTGCATACAATGACGATACAACGCCAGCCAAACCATAAACAAACCAACACAAATAAATTGCGAAGTTATATTTGAGTTGCTCTAATGTTGGTAAACTAGTTTAGGTAGTTTAGGTTAAGGTAGTTTTTTTAATTTGAATGGGTTACCTTACTTACAACAGAGTAGGTAAGGTTACTTTTGGTCCATAAATCGCGAATGTCAAATGTCAGTATGCTACGCATAGCAAAAGCGTCATTTATGCTTTCGTCGTATTATCTTAAAGAAGTGTGTGTGTGTGTATGAATATGCCGAAATCGTTTTAGTGTGCGTGAATTTGAGAGGCGAACTTGCGAGTGCCTGCGCGGCAAAGTTTAAAATTTCGTATTGAATGTTAGGTTAGATTTTTATTCAAAGTGATTATGTAGTTTAATTGGATCAAAATATTATTGTATTGAATCTTATGAGGTAGGCATTGCTTATTTGCCTATATGGAATGCACGCCACTGAATATGCTCTGCTTCGCTTCCACAATAGTTTATTACGTACCTGAAATAACCAGTTTAAATAATAAATTAATTATGTAATTTATGTAACTAGCACTTCGTTCTAAGTGAGTAATAATAAGTTAAGAAACGCAGAAATAAGGTACCCAATTACATTCAAACTTATATATGAGAAAAAAATGTATTTAAATATATTATATGTATGTAAACTAAGAATTATATGTATTGAAAAAAGTTAAGATGTAAAAAGATAATAGACAGAAAGAGTTACTTACACTAAAGTACACACTAATAGGTAACGATAGAGTAACTCACAATTCTACAGGTTGTAAAGCCATCAAATCAGGTTCGTTTGCATGTTTAGAACTACTGGCATCCATGTGTTCCGTTGGTATTTGCAATCTGTAATAAAATAGGCTATACGTTTCTTCTTACATACTACTAAAATGATATAATAATATGACCGTGGCCAATTACTTGAACGATTACCCTAATATTTAACCCTTATATTTAGAACTAGCTGTCCCCCGCCGTTTCACCCGCGTTCCCAGGATAAAAAGTAGCCAATGTCCTTCTCCATACCATAGGCTATCTTCATGCCGAATTTCATGATGATCCGTTGAGTATTTGAGGCGTGAAGGCGTAACAAACAAACTCACTTTCGCATTTATAATAGTAGTAAGGATAACCAATAAGATATTTATTGAAGTAATTCAATTCACTACATAACATATACCTACCTAGTAGGTGGGTACCTACCAAGAAGTTGGATACCTACCTAATAACCTGTGCAAACTTTATTTACTCTGTTGTGAAAACATTTAGTATCTAACCTAATAAGCTAGGCGGTTGATACTCACGGCCACGGGTCCACGTGCGGTACATTTTCTGTATTGCAGTCAGAATCGGGTATTTGTTTATTTCTGAAAATGAAAAATTTATGTAGTAGGTACAATTATGATTAGGTATGTACGTTGGTATTTGCATTCTGTAACAAAATAGGCTTTACTTCTCTTTATCTCATACTAATAAAATAATATGTGACCGTGGCCATTTACTTGGACGACTACCCTAATATTTACCAATAAAATGTTTATTGTAGAAATTCAATTTACTGCATAATATATACCTACATAGTAGGTAGGAACCTAAATGTACATGCTTTACTTACGCTGTTGTGAAAACATTTTAGTATCTAACCTAATTAGCTAGGTGGTTGATACTTACGGGCACGGGTCCACGTCCGGTACCTATATTTTCTTTATTTCGGCTACACATCAAGATATAAATTTCCAGTACAAGCTGATCTCGCATTGTATAGGATTTCCGTACAATGGAAGGTCAGATCAGAGGAGCTTATACTGGAAATTACCTACTTTTCTTACCCATTACAATAATCAGACTCTGAATTTATTGGTAGATACAAACCAAAATGCCTTCCTAGGTAAAAACACATATTATGATTCATTTTAGGTAGGTACTTACTTCAATATTTTATTCTTAATATGTGTAGCATTTTCTTTTCTCCAATTCCATCTTTTCTTTTCTTGTCTCGATCATTTCCCATTTAAAACAAAATACACTTCACTTATAATTTATTAGGTACGTATCTACGTGGGTCGTGAGAGCAAGAGACACGGGTTCCCCGTTCGAACGCCGGAGCGCGACTGAATCTGTGCGGCAGTGCATCGTACCACTCGAAATATTTGAGATTTAATTTCTAACAAATTAAAATAAAACATTATTTTAAATTCGAATCATATGGTACACGTATTGTACTAACTACAGTTTATATAAAAAGTTTCATTAGTATAGGTAAAGTATTAATTGACTAATGCGATTTATTTGTAAAATTCAGAGGGAAGTTTGAGATTTTTTTCTATCGAGAAAATGTTTAGGAATCGTGTTTTCACATCATACAGGAGTCAGTATATATCCTCAACTGTACTATATATTTTTTTCAAAATTATTGATTGGTTACTTTTATTGACATGCAGGATCAAAGGAGCACTTTTGAGGTGGGGTAAGGCCTTAAGAACGGCTAATTATGCTACACCACGAGCGCTTCATTAGGTAAATAACAATAATAAACTATGCAGTGCAAGTGATCTCGAACCTACCAATTTTTCAGTAATAGGATGCCTGTCCTGGAGTGATCCTCGATTTTTGAGAGAACGGTGAAGGTTCAGTTCATTTACTCATTTAGTAAAGACGTTGATTAAATAAATACACCTAGGTAACATAGGCAGATCTAACGATTACGCATTTTAGCTTTCGAGTCCACTGCAACTATGTACCTCTGTTCCTCAAAAATTAACTATCACAATAATCAACATGTTTATAGAAAAGTATGATGGTTACAATTAACATACATTAAAAACTGACCATTATTAGACAACAATTTGAGCGACATAAGTGATGTATACACCAATAGTTTAGGAGTTTAAAATACTGTCACAAATACATTTTATAAAAAAAATGTGACCCTGTTTTAACAATGTACCTACTATTAAGATACGTAATATGTACACATCACAGTAATTAATTAATAATTGATTACAACGTTATTAAATACTGTGTAACATATACCTACATTGTTACAAAAGACTGCTAAACCATATTTAAATTGTATTTTAAGAATATTCTAAATAAATTAAATTATTAAAAGAAACAAAAAACCCGACTGCGTAAAACAAAAATTTACTGAAAAGCGAAAAACAAGCTCTTTAATCTATAGAATTTTGAATATAACTTGAATGTTATAAGGTATTGCAGTCGGGGACAAACCAATAACCTAAATATGTGTTTTTTTGTAATATTTGTTTATCCCCGACTGCAATTACCTTATAAAATTCAACTTATTCAAAATTCTATAGATTAAAGAGCTTGTTTTTCGCTTTTCAGTAAATTTTTGTTTTACGCAGTCGGGTTTTTTGTTTCTTTTAATAATTTAATTTATTTCAGACTTTTTAGTTTTATACAGAATGAGTTGTAAGTATTATTAATTAAATGAGCGGTACGGTAGAGTAACGCTAACAACCATCGCAACTCTGTGAGTTACGTACGATAACCGCTCATAGTACCTATCTACTGTCCTTGCATTAAACATGGTTTTTTGCAGTTTACGTCAAAATGATAGCATAAAAGTACTACAATATATACATATATGGAAAGGGCTGTTCACAAGCTTTCGTTTGATACCCATATTGTTACAATAAAGTAATTTTTGTTTTTAATACCCCCCCTCTTTCTTTATCCATAGACGCCATATAAAAATAATATACCCTATGACACTCCCACAGTTCAGACGAATCTAACGATACCTCATATGCTTAAATCCATCAAACCGTTTAGGCTGCAGAGCGTGCCAAAGAAATAGACATACATACATACATACATACATATATACTTACATACATACATACATACACTCGAAAAACATAACCCTCCTTCCGGGTCAGTCGGGTAAAAAATGCAAAATCTTGTTTGTGGCTCGAAAACTTGATAGTGATTTCAAATTTAATTATTCCGGTTACAGAATCAGTAATAAGATACGTATGTATGTTAATATTTTAAAATTACGTTAAACATAATGGAAGTCATTAAAGAAATTCATTAAAACAAATTTAAATTGAACAATTGTCTGTCACGCATTTCAAGTTACACCTTGGGTGATCAGTAAAGCGCATTATTGGAAAGATAATACCGCATTTATTAGTGATTAATATAATGATTAATCACTAATAAATGCGGAATAAAAACATTTGATAACGTGCTTTCTGGTTAATTATTTTACCATTTTATATGTATATATATACCAATTAAATTTCATTTTATAAAATATTTCCAATAAGGAATAAGAACGGCATACTCCAATTATACTTATCACTAACAAAATTACATTATATTACTACATTATTATGAGTCATATTTATTCTATACCAAAACCAAGAAATAAAAATAAATAAATACGAAACAGATACGAAATACATTAAAGTGTTATTTAAAATTGAAAACAATAATGTACAATAAATTAATAATTGATAATAATAATAAACATGGTCTTATTAAAAACGGTACTGTACGTTAATTTGAATGATAACTACTTTGTCGAGATAATAAATAACAAAGCTGTGGTTTGATTTTTATTAATTCAGTACATAATACTTTATTACTTACTAGCTGCCCGACGCGACTTCGTTCACGTGGTGCCTTACTCTACCCTACCCTACCCCACCTCATCCCACCCCGTTACCGTTGGGATCCATTATTGGAGTTAAATTGAATAATAGCTTATATCACCCGGGGATAGTGTAGCTTCCCAACAGTGAAAGAATTTTTCAAATCGGTTCAGTACTTTCGGAGCCTATTCAATGCAAACAAACAAACAATCAAATCTTTCCTCTTTATAATATTAGACAAAAAGTATCCAGGTAAAGTATAATGGTATCCAGGAATGTCAATATTGGAGAGTAATAAAACTGTATAGAGATGTGCTAAGCTACGTTGCTATGGATGCGTTTGATATCCACCAATCATATTCATTGGTGCACATAGCTTAGCACTGGTGGAAATGGATTCAACTAAGATATGTTTTTTATATGGAAGGATGCGTGTTATGGATGCGTGCTATGGATGTGTGCTATGGATGCGTGCTATGGATGCGTGCTATGGATGTGTGCTATGAATGCGTGCTATGGATGGTCACGAGTGGTGTAGCTATGTGCAGAGCAGCCGAGTCGCCGGCACGGCAGGACACGTGAGCGCCTCTTTGCACACCGCGCCGCCCTTGCGCCGCTTCCCTACTATCGATACATCGCATAGCTCGAGCTGCGCATCTTCCTCGCGCAGCTACTTTGCGGGGGCGCATCTTCATAGCACATCTTACTCACACCGCTACATAGCTTAGTATCAGTGGTCACATAGTTTCATAGCTGAGCTATTACATCCTCGCAGCATAGCTGCATAGCACATCTCTGGTGGACATGCAGCCATAAGCTCTTATTTGTGGTAGAAAAAAAAATACAGAACAGAAATAGGATGAATATTTTGAAGTAATCGTTTTTTTTTGCTCTAAGATACACATTAATTAATAATAGTTTTGTCAACATATAAAACCCATTTGACTTTTTCTTTTCATTTCTCATCAATGTGACCCACACATATGAATGTGACCTTATCCTGCATAATAGCAAGTTTTGTCGTTTATAAAGGAGAGCGTTACTACGTTAGTATGAAAAAATCTGGGATATGTTATATGACTTTTTGGAACATATGCAAAACTTGATCAATATTAGCAATACGGTCGATCAGTGCAATATTAGATGTCTATTATTACTCTGCAAAATCAACATGATAGAAAATAATTTATTAAAACGCTGATGCAATTACATAATTCATCATCCATACCGTTCATGGTTACATTGCCTGGCTCTCTCCTCTTTATCTCCTCATAACTCCTGCCTAAAAACAATCAAAAATCGTTCAAACTTTTAGTTGAGTGCCCTGTGTGTCGCAAGGCAAGTGTCCATTGGCTACGGTAACAGCTTACCGTCAGGCGGACCGTATGCTTGTTCTACCTTAGTAGTATATACAAAAAACCATTCACTTCTAGGCTTTGGGTGCTTACCACCTTCGGCCAAATTATCACATACCACTTTAGCTTGTTCAACAAGATTATTTTTGCCAATTTCATTTAACTCCATTCACACACATTCATACAAAACCATCATACTTATTTAATAATTAAAGCGAAGTGAGTGATAGATGAGACTCAGACCCGGTGTTGCAAGTCCATAGGTAACTGCTTACCATCAGGCGGGCCGTATGCTTGTTTGCCACCTCAGTGGTATAAAAAAAAAAAATGTTGATGCCACCGGGATTTTGAAATGTCACGAATATAGTCATGAGTATAAAAGTGAAGTGAAATATCAACAAAATTACAAATGAAACTAGACCAGTCACCCAAACACACCTTTTGTACCAATAAGGTCTACAGGGGTGTCAAACAAAATATAAATATTAATAACTTTCTTTTAATTCTGAGATCTGATTTTTAACGTTCCATTCCCAAAGGGTTCCAACAGGACCCTATTACTAAACCTCCGCTGTCCGTCCGTATGTATCTCATGAGTCGTAGGAGGTAGACAGTTGAAATTTTCACAGAATGTGTATTTCTATTGCCGCTATGCTAGAACATGAAAAATTAAAGAGCTCCCCCCGCACTAGAAACGTCTTTACGGAAGCCATCGTGTGCGAGTCCGAATCGCACTTGGCCATATTACCCGTTAACCGTACCTTAGGATTTTAACAAGGGGGTTGACCACCACACACAGACTTAAAAAATAAATATCCTGGGACATTCCTCACACACGGTCATCTGATCCCAAACTAAGCAGAGCTTGTTCTATGGAAACCAGATAACTGATATAATACATATACTACTTTTTGTTTGTAAATACATACTTAATATACATAATTACACCCCATCGAACAATTAACCCATAGAAGCGCCATGACGTTCATTTTGGTTGAAATATATTCCGCCAATTTCCCACCGCCGACAACGCGCTCTGATTGGCTTAGTCAAGCACGCATGCACTCTGATTGGCCCAGTCAAAAACACACGATGCAGTGATTGGTGCTTACTGTTCAAATTCAGTGACAAATCACTGACGAGTTTCGGAATTTGATTGTTCATTATTACTACTCTAAAGGGATCTTTCCTCGATGTTACACCCAGACTCAGGACATACAGACATGTTCATTCACAAATGCATGTCCTGTGTGGGTATCGAACCCACGACCTGCGGCGCGTAAGGTGAATCTTAACCAACTGCGCCAACTGGCCCGTCTTGTGGGTTATTATTGATGAAAATTACTGTCTTCATAGTATTACGAGTCAATAACTATATAAATTGACAATCATGTTTTGAAAAACACATTTACCGAATTCCACTTCACTTTTCACAAACAACTATACGGACTTTATGAATATGAATCAAAGAAACTCGCTGATTACCATACCATGACTAGGCCACCATGTATGTAACCATTGATTAAAATATTCAGCTTGTCTCTTGGATCTGTAGTCTTGACCTCCACTATCGAGGCCTCTGGACCAAGCGTTGGCTGCTTGGGTTGTTTGTAGTCTTTGATTATCTGAGTACATTAGGACAAGCAAGCTTATAAATATACTAGCAGACCCCCTCGGTTTCACCCGCGAACGGTTAGTTTTTTTTGCGCGGAACACTAATTATTATTCAAAAATAAAAGTAGCTAAGTTACTCCTTATAACATCAGCTATGAACCGGAACAGACAGACAAAAATGTTTAAAAACTCAATCCGATTTTATAAAATAGTTGAACTCTCTCTATGTGAGTTGAAAGCTTGGTGCAATGCGTAGATAGAGAATTGTAGGTAGATAGGCTGTCAGCGTATAGCGAAGAAGATAGCGATAGTTCGACATTATATGTTTGGATTTTTATCGAATTTAGACGAAATTATCTATACAATTTGCATGATATTGACAGAAAATACACTTTTGAATGAATTTCTGCAATATCATGCTAATTGTATAGATAATTTAATTAGATAATTAAATTCGATAAATTACTTATTATTAGAGGATTACTATCCTTAGATTTACTTACTGTATCAGTTAAATAAAACGACGTCTGGCAACGCTGATACAAAGTCACAAATAACATACAATTAGGGTTTCACAGTTTCACTGCTCTCATCAACAAATATCGACACTGAGGTCAAACAATAAAAACCTATACCTACGCGAGATAGGGACACAAAAATACGCTTAGTCCTGCTCAAACACGTTTTGACATATGCGTATCTTGGCTTGTCTAACTATAATTCTCCGTCTACGGTGCAATGCAATACTTGTGGTAATAATCTTTAAAATTGGAATGTCAAATACCTATCAAAGAATATTTAAATCAAAAGCACTAAGGAGTATTGATATCAATTTCTATATAGACGCCGATTTAGACGCCATATAAAAATAATATACCTTATGACATTCCCACAGTTAAGACGAATCTAACGACACCTCATATGCTTAAATCCATCAAGCCGTTTAGGCTGCAGAGCGTGCCAAAAAAATAGACATACATACATACACTCGAAAAACATAACCCTCCTTCCGGGTCAGTCACACAACACTAGGGTTTCGTTTTTCCCGACCTTTTTCCATTCCCGGGACCCGGGAATGAAAAAAATTACTTCCCGGGAATTCCCGATTCCCGGGAAATTTTAGAAGTTGTTACTTTTGTTATTTTAACGTATATAAAGTCAAGTAAATCACGTAATTTAATTAAATTAGCAATTTATTTGTCTCAGAAGTAAATAATAGTACATTATGAGACGTGTGCAAAGTTGGTAATCACACGAGACGGTACCTATTAAGCAAAGGAACCCGAGAGTGTAATGATCAATGCACACGCATGTCATGCGACGTTTTTCAACACACTTGTGAGGAAAAAAACAAACGTATTTTTTTCACTAGATTTTTTGATAATAGTCAATGAGAACGTCAACAAATATGGCGCGCAAGTTCTTTTTTTGACAGCAAAACTGTTTTAACCGTTTAAATTAAGAATGCTTCGTCTACGCACATATCAATAGCGTTGAGTTACAAACTTACATAATCGGGATTATACCTATCATAAAACTATGCGGTAATGTAAATTAAAAAGCACTAGTGCGTCATAAGCTACATTTTGATACTAAAAACGGTGCAATAAATGTCAAATTACGAGCATGAGTTGAAAAAAAAGTTTACTAATTCACAAGGAACGAACTATGCTCGGAATTTCTCTACGAGACAGGGAAACGACGACATTCGTAGGAGAACAAAAATTACCGATATAGATCTTAGTGATAGGAAGCTGATGTGATAGCAATGGGCAGGCCACATCGCTCGAAGACGAAGCGAGTGGCGACCACGTACTCCTGTACTGTACTGTACTGGGACGACCTCCCACCAGACGGATCGGCGACCTGGTCAGAGTCGCTGGGCGCCGCTGGATGCAAGCGGCAAAAAACCGTTCGAAGTGGAAGTTAATGGGTCTTTGTTCAGCAGCGGAAATCCTTAGGCTGATATGATGATGATATGCTTTACTTGACTTTGACAAAAATGCTGATAAGCATTATCTCCAAAAAATATATATTAAAAAAAAATATTAATGTAACTTTCATTTTCTTCAAAATTACGCGCATTCAGAGATTTTCTCTAAATTCGGCAGTTTAGAAACTACCCATAGTAACTATGCATGACCTATAGTTTGATATGATTATTTATAATTTTCTACTTATGTTTGTGTGTGAGACACAAATAGGTAATTAAATTAAATTACGTATTTTACTTGACTTTTGATAGGTTACAAACATGTTTTTATGGGTATTTTCGGAGAACTTGAAATTTTTCTAAGAAAAAAACGTTATCTTCACAAATACACACTTCCTACAGTTCCTTTCAGCGATTTCTCATAAGCTTGTAGTTCAGTTCGTTCGATTTCGGTGGATATCGACATTTGTTTTAATATCGTATGCAACATCTTTGTGTTTCAAAGGTTTTTCGTTAATGTTGACCAATATTTGCAGTGTTTTAGAGCATTCAATCTCATAAAGAAATTCCCGGGAATTCCCGGGAAATCGCAAAAAAAATCCCGACTTCGGGAACGACGTTTTTCCCGGGAATTCCCGATTCCCGGGACCCGGGAACGAAACCCTACACAACACTTTACCAGAAAGCTAAATACCTACTTACCTATTATACCTTTGCAAGATACTAAAAGAAGTTATTTCAGACTTTTTGGTTTAATTATAGAATGAGTTGTTCAGTTAAGTATTAGTAAGTAAATGAGCGGTAAGGTAAGGCTAACAACCATCGCAACTCTGTGAGTTACGTATGGTAACCGCTCAGTAGTCTCCGTAGTTCCGTACCTACTGTCCTCGCATTAAGCGTGTTTTTTGCAGTTTACGACAAAATGGTAGCATAAAAGTATGACAACATATACATATATGGAATGGGCTGTTCACAAGCTTTCATTTGATACCCATATTGTTATAATAACGTAATTTTTGTTTTTAATACCCCCCTATTTTTTTTATTAGTAAACTCCATATAAAAAAAAAACTTTTAATAATTTAATTTATTATACTGTCTCATTTCTCGTAAATTATTGGCATGATTGGTGTTTATTATTTCAAATACGTAGGTGTATCTACCTAGGTACCTATCCTATTTAACGAAAATGTATGTTTTGAGATCTCGAAAACGGCTTTAACGATTTCCATAAAATTTGCTATATGGGGGTTTTTGGGGGGCGATAAGTGATCTAGCTAGATTTCATCTCTGGGACAAAGCGATCTGCTGAGTTTGCGAGCAAATCTTAGCCACCCAGGTATGGTCAGCGACAAAACTAGATTTGCATTTTAGTACCATTTCGTAATAATCTGTAATAATTTAATATAGAAGCGCTAGTGGTGTAGCATGATTAGCCGTTCTTAATCGATCGGCAAAGTTAAGCTACGTCTGTCGTGGTCGGTACCTGGATGGGTGACCGCCTAGTGGTATTTCAAATCGAGCGTTTCCGTGCTTCGGAAGGCACGTAAAGTCGTTGGTCCCGGTTATCACTTAATAGTGATAGTCGTTAAGCTAGTTGGATGCCTCCTAGGCGGCTTGAAAAAATCCAACAGTAGGTTCACCACTAGCCTACCTCCACCAATCCGCAGTGGGCACGCGTGGTGGAGTCCCTTTCACCCTCATTTGTGAAAGGAGGCCTGTTCTCAGAAGTGGGACATTATAGGCTGATGATGATGATGATGACTTTATAACTAAAGAATACTAAAGGCTAAACGGGACATTGAACTCTGGTTAATGAAGCTTAATTATCTTCAAACTGATTTTTTTTTGTCGACGGGGATTTAAAATATGCACACCTCAATTAAACACACACACCACACCAACTCACACAAACTTACACATCCACACAAAAAATGCCGTATATGAATAAGAGTAGCCGTATATGAGTAGAATAAGTAATTTATCCTTTTACATTATTTGTTTCGCTGAATTTTTTTGTCAAACTTTAGCGGTCTTATTACAAAAAACGATCTTCATCCTGGTTTAAACCATAACTTACAAGTCTTGGATTGTTACGGTACTAACGTTGGTCCTATGACTAAAATTCGATCTTATTACAAATCGCAGACTAACGGAGGATGTGTTAGTACCACAAGCTAGTCCATGATTAAATACCACATTATATCCACAGATTATCTATAGAAAACATTCATTGAATCTGACATCATTCGTTCGCACCGTTCCATTTATCTACATAGCTGATTTATTATATAAATTATTAAAATTTAAAATAGTATATACTATTAAGATATAAATTCAAATATTGATTTTTGAAAAGATTTTGCTGGTGCAACTAAATTATCAACTATAATTTTGTTTTTGGCGTTGTTTTCACGTATAATAATGTAATATTACCCGTGAATATTACATATTAGCAACAACTCTTGCGCGTAACGGAATAAATGAAGTTCTCGCGCGTATTATAAATACGAAACTGCTACTACTAACATTAAGCAATAAAAAGTGCTTATATTATAATAAAAACTCTACAATAGATGATCAGAAGAAAGGAAGGGGTGAAAATTGGAGCGCCGAAGTTTGTTTTGATGTTAAAACTGTGCGATACACATAACATTCTTTATGATAACTCTAATTTCAACCATTCTAGGATATATTATCAAAATATATTATATTCTTAGTGACAAGCAGGCCAGAACAAATTGATATAGAATTCGATCAAAGAAAACTAAAAAAGGTTCTCAACACATGTAAGTACATATAATTACTAGTCCCCATGGTTTCTCCTGGTCCTAGGGTAAAAAGTAGCCCATGTCCCTCTCTATACCTGTCCAGCAGTTTAGGTGTGAAAAGTTAACAGACACAAGTTACTTTCATGTGTATAATTATGTATGGAATCTCAGGGTGAAACCGCAGGAGACAGCTTGCTTTTAAAAATGATGTTTGTTTGTTCAAGCATCTCTCAAAAAGTAATGAACCAATCTCGATGAAATTTGGCATGCAGACAGCTTATGGTATGGATAAAACATAGGAGACTTTACAAAAGTTGGAGATTGAACATTCTTATAATATAATGGCAGAATCAAGAATGAAAAAACTGGATTTAGAAATAGATTTATTAGAAATAGAAAGCAAGAAACACACTAATGAATAAAATGTTAGTAAAACAAATTCAAACCAAATTAAATAAACCTATGCAAAACAAGAGCAGCTTTCATAAAAATAAACTAATATCTCTTTTTTTTTTCAGGTCAACCACAACAGTACTAAATAATAATCAATTAAATGTCTTAATTTTACAAAACATAATGTGAAAATGTTAGAAATTATATTAGTATATAAATTTCAAAATTGAAAATAATAAAAGTGTTAAGTACTGTAACTTAATTTTATAAATAAATATATATAATCAATGAATATAAGTTTCAATGAACTGCCTTCCACGAACTGTGTTTTCAACTCTTGATTGTGAAAATGTTTCTCTAGCGGATAGTGTCAGGCTGCTATCATTTTAACCAGAAAATATCTCCTCTCTCATGTCAATGGCTATATTATGAAGAACTGCACATGCTACTATAGTTTTTTTTGGCACTTTAAATATCACAACACATGCCTCTTAGTAGGCAGCGGAAACATTGTTTCCATAACCCGTAACATCTCTCCACTGTGTTCCTTGGACGCATGTGAGACTGGTTATACCTTTCTTCTGCAGGTGTTGTAGGGTTCAGAACTGGTGTAAATAAATATGGGGTGCAAGGATAGCCACTGTCACCCAGTAATATTCCAGAGAAAGCACCAGCCGCTACTTTTATTTGCAAATCACTGTTTCAGTCTACATTCCCGGAATATTCTGGAATCATGTACATACACTGCCATGCCACCTGGTTACTACATCCATTATTCTGAGATCAGCATCACAGACCACCTAAAAATAAATGCTTGTTTTATTTCACATTACAAAATGATTCAAGAAAGTTGAAATTTCAAATTATATACCTGCACATTTATAGATGGATATCCTTTTCTGTTAATATATAACTGCCCCCATCAGCATCTATCTTTTTGATGCGTGATGAACCTGTGTGACATCTGTGCAATGGTTCCTGCTACTTTCTTACATATATTTGGCTGACAACTCGCTGAGACACACCGTGCAAATCGGCTGTGTTGTCTTGAATCTATGAGTAAAACAATAATAATACATTAGAAAGTTATATTGCATATTGTTTTGCTATTATTAGACAAGGTTTATAAAGCACTTACTTCATTGCGAGCAATGCGAGCCCAGCTCCGTTATGGGCAAGCCACTTGAATTTCAGGGGGTATTCGGCATTCTCGGGGATCCTGGGATATTTCAGCTTTTACCAGGTCCACTATTTTTAAGCCGAAACGCTTCGTGAACGTGTATTTATATCGAAATTCTTCGTCACACAACTCAACAAAAGGGTTCAGCCAATAACGAAGTCTTAAAGGTCGCCGGGGCACCCCTAATAAATCTAAATCGTCCATATCATCTAGATCAATAAATTAAATCAATATTATCCATTCTTCTTGTAATCAGAAAACAAAAGTAAAACAATAAAACTTAACCTCACTGTGCAATTTGACGTTTGCTAGTGACTTTAGTCCTCTGTCGTGCGATAGTCCAAAGACAAACTAGGGGTGCTGTTGGTTTATCTTTAGTACCATAATTAATCCACGAATTTGAGATAGTCTACGTTTTGTAATACGAAATATTTTAGTACATGGTTTATTACCATGTTTAATCCAGGTACGAAATTTAGTCCACGTTTTGTAATAAGACCGTAGGTGTCTCAAAGTGTATCACTAACTGCAATATTTAAGCTTAGTTTAACCGCTTGTTGGCTGCTGCGCTTAGTGCAGGGACTGCTGATTTTTAAGGGTTTTATCTAGGATTACAGAACAAAAGGCAGATGGAGCGCGAGGAACACGGGAGTGAAGGCAAAAAGCAAATACAAAGTCAATACATACCAGGCATTTGCTTGTTTAAACAAAGTTTATAAAAAAGAGAGAAGATATTTTTATGAAATAAAGCAAATACAAATTCAATAGAAGTCTTTTGAATTATATGAAATTACTAGCAGACCCTCGCGGTTTCACCCGCGTACGGTTTGTATTTTCTGCTTCGAAAATCAATGCACGCCACTGATTATTAGACACAATAAATCAAACACAGATATTTTTACAATTAAAGCTAAAAACCTATATTATACCTACACAAAAAAATCGAACTCAAAGAATCTTATTTAATTATTATAACAAAAAATGAGAAAGACATTAAATTAAAACTACAATCAAAATATTCTAATGAAATAGAGAAAATGAACTTTTTTTTTCATTGGCGTCACACGGGTGTGTATTTTGCCAATTTCCGGTTATATTATATAAGTTCTAGTCACAATAAATCACTTTCACATAGTCCTGATGCAGTCAGTCACCGTCCATAAAAGTCATGGTGGTCATGTACTAAAACTCTTCACGGACTTTTGAAAAGACACGATACACATAATTCATTTCATTTCACTTCACTTGTGCACATGGATTGATCTTTATTGGATAAAATACCACCGATAATATGCAATAAAACTCAAAATACACGAATTTATGAATATAAAAATGAAAACGTAACGTCACTCTGCAAGTTCCCGCCAAAAAGTCCGAGAAAATGAACATCCAAACAAATTTCGAATTCTAATCCGATTTAAATATTCTTTAATATTTGACATTCCAATTTTAAAGAGCATTTCAGTTTCCAGAACAAAAGGCAGATAGAGCGCGCGAAACACGGGAGTCAGCCCAAGAAAAGCAATTAGGTACAAATTGAAAAACACATACCTGGTATTCGCTTTTGAATTTGTATTTGCTATGTTTAAAAGCTGCTGTGTGCTAATTTATTAAAAAGAAAGTGTTTTCGCTAAATAAAGATTTTTAAACAAAGCAAATACAAATTCAAAAGCGAATACCAGTACGTGGATGTAACATTATTGCAATGAAATGCCGATTGAAATAACCTCTGAATCGATAGAAATATTACAAAATCGGAAATGGTTCCATTTCTAATGAACCACTGTTTGTATTTGCGGTTATCAGAACGTAAAAAAGATATCAGAAAACCGCTATATTGAACCGATTTCAATTCGAAAATGATTGAAATTTAGTTACGTAATCGCCCCCCTGGTATGTGTCTTTCAATTTGTATTTCTTTTTTTGGCTTCAGACTCGTGTTCCGCGTGTTCCATCTGCCTTATTCTGTTATCTGTGAAAATCGGATTGAGTTTTTAAACATATGTCAATAAAATGTAATTTAAATCAAAAGTATGTACTAAGGAGTATTGATATCAACTTCGATGCAAATCACCCCTAAAATAACTTTCTACCCCTTTTTGACCCCGTTAGGCGCTGAGTTTCAATAGAATACGAAACACGTCTTCCATCAATTCTGTTAAGGAATGTTTATGCAAAATTTGAAGTAAATCGGACCAAGGAATCACGTTATCCCATACAAACTTTGCCCCCGTTTTTCACCCCCTTAGGGGTAGAATTTCGGAAAATCCTTTCTTATCGGATGCCTACGTCATACAGAGAACACACCCTCCAAGTTTCAGGTCTCTACGATCAGCGGTTTAGGCTGTGCGTTGATTCTCAGTCATTCAGGACAAAGCATTTTATATGTATATAATGGGAAATAAATATTGGAAATTAAATAAATGGATAAATACTCGTTAAAACCGCCGACGCGGTTAACGCTAGTTAAGATTTAAGTCATTATAAAAAAAAACAATGTTAACAATTATTGTGTTTACTGATAAAAGTTGCCATGAATGAACAGGAAAACCAATTAAGTATTTTATAATTGTGTTATTAGTGATTTACACTAGATTATTAATTTGCTAATAAGTTAAATGAATTTATATATTTAATAGAGCTTTTTTTGTCAGATAACACATGCATGACATAATCCCATCAGATTTAGTTAAGATTCTATAAATTGTATGAAATAAAGTCATTATTTCTGCCTTTCTATTTGTTACCTTAGTTATTTTAAATGATGCAATAGATTATGAAGTGGTTTTCTCAATGTTTTGTAATTAAGTCACAAAAGTAAAATCTATTTTATTCAAACCAATGATCAAACCATTAATAACATTTTATATAATTAATTATATCATGCCAGTTATTTATAGTAGAAAAGTAGCTATAGACCTACTTTAATTGCTTAAGGCCTGATTTTTTTAATTGCTAGATATTAATTCACTCTATTTTCTCTTCACACACCACTATGCAAGGGTGCATAGTGATTACAGTATTTTATGATGTTTACACATGTGGCCTTCTATTAATTGAGAAACTATAAGAACTCTTCACTGTTAGTACACAAATACAAATTGGCATACCAGACTAGGTATCTAATATTATAAATGTGAAAGTGACTTTGTTTGTTTCTTTGGCATCTCTGGATGCCTCAACAGTAGGTACAATACATGCCACTAAAGATGAGACTTGACACACACATGGTTTGACTTGCGCAGTAGACTGTTTATCTGTGTCAAGTGTCAATAGTTGTGACAAGTCTCTTCTTTAGTGGCATGTATTGTACAGAAAATTGTGATTTGATTTGGCTTGCGAGTAGCCTATGGCATTGAGGGACATGAAAATTTTATTATTTAGTTACTAGGAACCCCATTTTCAATATTAACTTCATGAATGAGGTATTTTTATCACAAGCTATAAATGATCAAGAATGCAGAACGATGGTAATATTGACTGTGATATAAAGCAGAGAATCAGCTCAGGTTGGATGAAATGGCAACAGGTAACAGGGACAACATGTGATCCACGGATGCCTTTAAAGCTGAAGGGGAAAATCTATAAGTCCGTGATAAGACCTGTCCTAATGTATGGTTCGTAATGCTGGGCAGTAAAGAGGATGGATGAAAGACGATTGCATGCAGCTGAGATGAGGATGTTGAGATGGATGTGTGGAGTGACAAGAATGTATAAGATAAGAAATGATTACATAAGGGGAAGCTTGAAAGTAGCGCCAGTGACTGAAAGTTGAGAGGTAACCGTTTCTCATGGTATGGACATGTTATGAGGAGAAATGAAAGCCACGCCACTAAAAAAGTTATGAATGTGAAAGTGGATGGATATATGGGAAGAGGAAGACCGAAAAAGAGATGGATGGATTGTGTGAAATATGATATGGGTAAGAAAGGAGTGGATAGTAGTATGACGGATAGAAGAGACAAATGGAAGAAGCGTACATATTGTGCCGACCCCAATTGATTGGGAACAGGGCAGTCAGATGATGATAAATTATCAAGAAGTTAGTATGCTAATGCATATTATATTAAGGTAAGCAGAGGATAAAGGATGTCTACACTGTTCTGTCTCCAAAACGACAATGGGGCTATCGCATATCTTTGGTGGTCACTATACCAGCACCTTTTAATGAATTTCATCCAATGACGGCCTCCTACTGGCCTTCATTGTACAACTTTATTGGATGAAATTCATTAATAGTGTTCATCACGAGGACCACCAAGGATATGCAGTAGCACCACAGTTCTAATATGATGATTGATTTTAAACAATACTCCATAGTACAGTAATATCTGAAATTTATACAAGAGACAAGAACAAGTGTTGAACAATAAAGTGAAACAGCCAGGCTATTGTGTATTCTTTGGTGGTAATAGTGACAAGCTTATTTATCCATTTACGTGGTAAGCCGAATACCACTTGGAGCCCAGATTGGATGAAATTCATTAATGGGGATCGTACAACTACCACAAAAGATACGCGTTGGAGCCCCAGTTTCAAAATAAGTTGGTGTATCATATAAAAAAGTTTAATGGTAGTGTATGGTCTGGTTTTAGTGTTCTGTAGTTATGAAAAATAAAATATTAACACAAGCTCTACAAAAAAATTATAGTGATAGAGTAGGTACATATTAACGATGTGACGTAAAAAATACACGATCAACCAGTTTTTCAACAAAGCACGTCTTAGACGTGGTTGTATTGAAATAGTAAATGAACACAAAACCGATTTCGAACATCCAAATTTTACAAGAAAATGATAACTGGGTATCTAATTATTGCAAAAATATTGAACATGAACTACGCATCATAACGTGAGAAAATTCCAATCTATGGCGTTGACGAATGCAAATCTTTTCTAGATACAAATTACATACCTTGTTGGGGTGTGCCGAGACACAACGACAACGACAGCAAAAAGATGAATGCTACTTTCTCCATTTTCTTCCCAATTGGATTGAATACCTAGGATAATAAATCTCAAAAAGATACTTCAGATCGACACAAGACAAAATTAATGTTTGCACTTTGGCTCAACCTTGGCTTGATGATTTGATTTTTGAAGAAGCAAGAAAGTAGGAAGTAGTGTTGCCAACTGTGTTACACTGAAAACAGATGATTTTGGAAAAAATGGGGAAAACAGTAAAATTATTATTTGAATACAGGAAATTACTGCCTTGCAAAAATAGTATATTTCATGAGTAAGAATACTGTTTCAAAAATAATGTTTTCTAATATCGTACGGAATATAACTTGATGGACTTGAAGGACGACCACAAAGGACGACCCATTTTTCAGAAATAGGTATAGTTACTTCTTGTTCCAAATTTTCAGATTATTATTATGATCGAGCTATCCTGATTCACACCGTTATCGAAAAGTTTCGTTGATGAACGGGGAATTCCCAGAAGATTGAATATTCTGCGCCAGAAGTTTGGTCCACAGATTGACATATACGTAACCAACCGTAGAGTGAAGATACCTTTCTCTGTCTACGTAACCAATCTACTAAAATAGGACAAGTTAGGCTACATTCCGAATTGAATAATATCGCTCACAGTGCTCACTAGGGCATGCAATACCGGAGGGTTTTCAGTTCCGGAACTAGATTCCAATATTGGGCACTCAATTCCGGAATTCCGGAACTGGTTCCGGAACTGGCAACTATTTAACGGTTTTTCGTTTCTGGGAATAGTTTTGAATCAATAAAGTTTTTTGATCAGCCTTGTAAAAAATTTAAGCCACATTTGACTTTTAATCACTTGAGCTTTATATATACATCTAACATTGTGCGTGACATCGTGCTTCTTCTCGACTAGCTTCGTAATCGGTAACAAAATTACCCAGCACACGAAAACACTCCCTCACTCTTCACACTAGTAGGCAGAACGCACAAAATATAAACTTCCTGTGATATACACACCTCGATCTCCTCCGTTATCGTACATAGCCTTTTTTTAATTTTACAAACCCTGAAAGGTCAAAATTGGCAGACAGATTCTGACACTTTTTTACACTTATCCATTTCCTTGTTTAATTGCTCTTGTAGAGTTGATACAATAACTTCAACGTCGTTTTCTGTAAAATCTGGCTCGGAGGACACTGCAGGTGTACGACTTGTAGTCGCAGAGTCGTTGAGGTCACTAGGAGTTTCGAACTTAAGCTGGCTTAGTAAATCGACGATTATCTCAGATATTCCTCATTATCGGATTTGGGAAAGATATCATCATCTGCTTGTTTAAGTCTCCCGGATCGTGCAAATAGTGGAGCAATCCAGCTAAAGGTAGTCTTGTTTCTTTTATACGACTTCGCAAGCTCATGGCAAGTTTCGAGGTCAAAAAGCTATTCTGTTCATCAAGTTTTTGGAGCGTAAACTTTAATGTAATATCAGCTCTGTAAAGCGTCGCATCACTATTAGCGACGGCATAATGAGAGTACAGCCAATTTTATGACATCCAAGCTATCTATAATGAATGTCTCTCAATGTTTGAATTTCATCTTCGGAAAAGGATATTGGTGATTTCCAGTCTATTAGAGCTTTAAAAATACACGAATATAATAACAACGATGCGTAGTGAGAGGCGAGGCGTGCGGGGGGGAAGGGACGGGAGTTTGTGTCACCCCGGGTGTAAAGTTCCGCTGTAGTTAGATTGGTGCGTACATAAAAAATATTAAAATATCACTCAATGTGTAAAATTTACTAATACCGGAATTACGATATTAACTAGTCCCAATTCCGGAACTGAAATATCGGATATTTGTTCCGAGATTCCGGAGTTACGGGATTCGCATGCCCTAGTGCTCACAGCAATAATTTGCGTACCGAGTTAGATATCACGTTAATGACAGCTGAACTGTCAACAATTCGGAACGCCCGTTATCACGCTCACAGTATTCAAAACAATTTAATTAATATCTGAATTAACAATGCGCTAAGACTCCTTATATCTTTTATAATATGACTAGCAAAAAGGAATATTAGCGTTTTTTTATTATTTTTCTCTCATAAAGTCATAAAAAGTATCTTTGCCAAATAGAAAATCAAGAATCTTATTAGACTTTTTGCCGAAAACACAATAATTAACTGTCATTTTTGACATCGCTCACGGTAATATCAGTTTAGGGCATGGTCGGTGTGAGCGCAATATGGCGAATATCATGAAGTCATCTATGACGTTTCACGGGACAGCGTTATCTGTCATTATTCAATTCGGAACGGGTTTAAGCACGCTCAAATCGATTACAGCGATTATAGCTTTATTCGGAATGCAGCCTTAGTAGTAACAGACGCTTCGAACGAGCGACGGTCAGCTGCCACTGCTGCCAGTCGGAACTGTGTAGCGCGCACAGAGAAAAGGTATTCTCTTTTCCGTGGTAGCGCGGCAGGACCGATATAATTATTATTAAAGTAAACGCACACTTATCCATGCTGAACGCGCCGAACGCATCGAACGAAACGAATTTTAGAATTCTGTAGACATCTTATGAAAGCTCACACACTTGCCCGCGTCGAATCGTCCGAATCTGGAAGAACCCCAGAAATTCTAGACGAATTCGGATGACGTCATCAGATTCGGCGCGGCTCATGCGGTCGACTCGACCGACGCGCTCGCGTCGCATTCTATCAGTTGCGTAGCAACACTCGAGTTGTTTATAAATATTGTGCGACAGGCGTAAAGGAAATACAAATGATTTCTTCAGCTCGGTCGATTCTTTCGGTGCGGATATGTGTGCGAGTCCTCCTTCACTTCGATTCGTTCGCCGCGTTCGGCTCTGATAAGTGTGCGTCCACCTTTAAAGTGCGTATTACACTATCCTATTTGTAGAAATTCTACTTAGGATCACTCTAACTAGAAAGATTACTCTAATATCACTCAGTCAACACTCAGTTCAATCCAGTTGCTATATCATGAATTCAATTTCCAACAAGGGTATTAAATAAGAGAACATATATTAGAAATACCTAATTGTTTTTATTTGTTTTACCTACTATGTTACGATTTGAATAAATAAACTGTAGTGTAAACGAATGGTTAGTTTAAATTAAACTCCATTATTCATGTCATATTTTTTTTTTAACAAACAGTAAAGACAATCGGCTACGTTAAAAATCTTTTATATATTAAATATAGGATAATTATTTTCGAGGCGACTAACAAATTAAAGGGCGACTAACTATTGGTTACAAAAATAATAATTTGGCAGCCATTAAATATTTTAGCCGTTTCTCGATATTAGCCAATATGTAGCCGTACTCAATTCGACTGCATAAGGATCACTTTATACCATAAATAAATAAAATAAAAAATAAAAAAGCCTTTTATTTCATGCATGTAATGAATTAACAATTTTAAATGTACCTAATATATGTTGCAATGCAATTAAAAAATAACTTGGCAGCGATTAAATATTTTGGCAACTAATAAATTAGATGAACTACAAATTGCAAGGTATCATAAAAACTAAATAGTGGCGGCTTCTTTAAGGTAGCCAATATATTAAACAGGCACATAGAAATAATAGGTGGGGTACTATAAATACCTAATGACTTGGTGACTAATATTAACAGTGGGATAACAAACATTGTATTATTGGCAACTATAGGCTTTCATATAAAAATACACTTTTGGGCTGCGATTTGCAAGCAGCTATAAAATTTAAACGGTTACTATAATTAAGAATTAGGGTTTCAGAATTGTTGTTTGTGGAATCATAATTAGTACCTAGATGATCAAGTTGACCTGGTATTTTTTGGTAAATCGTGTTTTTTGGAAATTATATTTAGATACGAATTAAAAAAATAAAACAGCTGGACTCAAACCGGGGTTTTCTGGTTTCGGGACAGAAAACAGTGAACTTTGATCATGTATGGTTCTCAAGGTCTGATGATGGAGTAGGATGGTAGGAGGGTAGGCAATGTAACTCCATAGCAGAGCATCATATCGTACCCGTCTTTGGTTTTTGGAATTGTCATCAGATGAACTTTGACCCTATATAGTTTTCAGGGTCTGATGATGGAGTAAGAGGGTAGGCACTGGTAGGTACTTACTCCATAACGGAACAACATTTCCTAGACGTGTTTGGGCTTTTTGGAATTGTAGTAAAATGAACTTTGATCACATATGGTTTTCAGGGTCTGATGATGGAGTAGGAGGGTAGGCACTGGAACTCCATAGCGGATCAACGTATCGTACCCGTGTTTGAGGTTGTTGGAATTGTCATGAAATGAACTTTGACCATATTATATACTTTTCAGGGTCTGATGATGGAGTAGGAGGGTAAGCACTGTAACTCCGTAGAGGAACATTGTATCCTTGCCGTGTTTATGCAACAAAAAACTTAAACACGGTTAGGATACGTTGCTCCGCTATGGAGTTCTAGTACCCTCCTACTCCAATATCAGGTCCTGAAAACCATACACGGTCAAAGTTATACACCCCAAACATGGCTAGGATTCGATGCTCCACTATGGAGTTCCAGTGCTTACCCTCTTTCTCTATCATCAGACCCTGAAAAACATATGAGGTCAAAATGCATCTCAAGAGGTTTTTTAAGACCATGTTCATATTTTCTTCATCTCAGTTAACTTTATATACAATCTCATTATATAATTTATGAAAGCCTATTTTCTACTTTTTATCCGCCGTCAAGTTTTCGCCTAACAATAAATTCAGTTACCAAAACAATAAAATCAATGCTAGTTTAAATTAAAACAAAGCTTATTTAGCTGCTACTTTCTACTTAAAATGATCCTTCACTTTAGTTACCAACCTATTATTTTTAGTACCTTCTTTAAGTTTTTTAAATGCCAAATTCAGATTAATTTGTCGCCGCGGTAAATACATGCCATTATATATTGGATACTCTAAGCATGCCATAGTGTTTCATAGTTTAGGATCATCAGAATCAGAAGTGTACATAGTATTAAATACTAATTGTATAATCCATATTAACGCTAAAATTATTTAATCTTGTTTAATTCACTGACCTAAATGTTTTCGTTACGGATAACCAACGATTTTTACACGGAAACTTAAATAACGTAATACAATTATTTCTATCCAATGAGGGTATTAGGATGTCAATATGAACGTCTCCACAAATAATTAATGATTTATAACATAGAACTATATTTGTTCCATAATCCATTATAGAAAGAGAATTTGACGCAGGAGGAGGAATATTTTCTATACACACATAACGGCCGGTTCACACATGTCTCCGTTTTACTGTTCCGTTTTATCGTGTACGTTTTTTTTTTCGTCGATGGCGTATGAAGTTGTATGAGCGACTTCACACATGGCACAGTATTCTGTATACAGTAAAAAATATCGTTCCGTAAAAAAATTACATTCCGTTTTGTCATCGAATACTGGACGACGGAACAGTAAAAATATACGGATACGTAGAATTTTAACGGATAGATACTGTGTGCGTGGCGGGCGGTGTGTGCGGGGTGTAGGAGGGGGAGTGATGCGACAGGTTTTGTTTGACTCACATTTTTCTGTTCACACATCGCATCCAGTAATGACGGATTCGTTGAACGTTATACGGTGCCTATGTGTGAACAGCGCATAAATTTATGACGTATCCGTTAAAAACGTACCAGTAAAACGGACTCCCATGTGTGAACGGGCCGTAATAATGATGGAACCTTTGATCCAGATAGAGTGTCGCAGCTGTGCACGCGTCGATAAAAATAGCCCCTAACTGTTAGAGGCTAAATCAAATAAAAATAATTAAAAATACAAAATAAATATTTAAATTTCTCCCGATTTTAATTGGGATATTTCAACAACTGCTATCATTATGAACGTCACTATGACAAGCAGAATGACGCAGAGGGAGCGTAAAACGTAGCTGTTACGCGCAGCGGCCTATAAAAGTTGGCCTGTTTTATATATTCGTGTAGTATGGCGACGTTCTTTCTAGGTATATTTATTTCTATGGATGGAACTTTCAATCTCTGCACATGGTACCACGCATACGAGTAACAATCCACAAATTAATATCAGTCAAACAAAGTAATATCAGTACAATTTATTATTATTTGGTAAAATGAGGGTGCCGCCACCCTGAGCAGTCACTGTTGTACGCACTGGTAACAGTAAAGCAAGTTATTTACATTAAAAAGCATTCTATCTGGTTTTAGACACGTTTCTGTACTAAATTAAATCAATTATTGGGTATGGAACCCAAAAAAAAAAGAGTCATTCATCAAATGGGAGCTTTTGTAATATAAATTAGGTACCTACTTGGTACCTACCTATCATATCACACGATTCCGCTGCTGCATTAGATATGCCTTCCAAAGCTTTCTTGATGAACTTTTGAATAAAACATAAACTGTCATTGGGACTAATCTATGCGAGAAAATAATTATCACTGTAGTGTTCAACCAGCCTATATCATAGTTTAGTATTACAGTTAGCGCGAAGGTTAGGACGTATGCGATCATCGCTGAATCGCACACTACCGCCACTCCAATTAATGATAAAATATGTCCCAGGTTCCTCTTCGACATTGATGTTTTACAGCATGACATAACAGATAAACACACTTTCAAGAAAATTGCTAAATTAACCGTCATTATTATCAGCATGTACAGAATTGCCACGGAAAAATACATAGCTGAATTGTAATAATCCTCTTTGACTGTAATATAGGGAAGTAGTCCTTCATTTATAAATAATATGATGGTTACACTTCCGTATGTGAAGGCCGATGCTTTTATATTTACATTGCTTATTTTAGTTGGTGCTAAAATGACAAGTTTGAGGTAAGCTAGCAGTGATGCGAAGAGGGACCAGCATATCGATGTCAGGAAAAAATATAAATTGCAAGAGATTACAAATTGAGCGACAATATAAGGTGTTGAAATATAGATCGGTATAGTTAAACCGCACAAAAACAAAGTTCCATAGATGACTTGGTTGACACTGATGTAATTGTGGATGGTTCGCCACTGCGGAATCAGGCACCACGTCGTTAGCAGAGCTGTCACACACATTAATGACTGGATTGTACCAGAAAACAAAATCGAAAGTAGCATTGCTGTACAATTTTTTACAATGCGGAGATATTTTTATATGGGTAGATACACTGCTGTATTGTTGTTGACAATATTATGATGTGAATCTGCATATGTGCGGAATAACAGCGAATGGTTAATTAAGTGTAGTGATAAAAAAAAATACGTAGATATAGTTTATATATTGTTTGCTGTTTTTTTCTGAACGTAAATTAATTGATTGTACCCCTTATCGTTGCGTTCACTTACAGATAAGTATACCTACCGCTTGATTAAAATTGAGAACCTGTTTGTTTTAGCTCCACTCTGATTGTGTGTGATGTGGGTTGATTTACCTACCCGGGGAACACGCCCGATGCGTTGCGTTTCGGATGATCTATGAATTTCAATGCACTGCAACGGCGCTTTTTGTGCGCTGGTCGTTTGATAGAAGCGAAATTTGGTTCAACGCGCCAGCCAATGAACTGGGTTCCATCACCGTTGATACACATTTTTCTTTTTTACCGCATCTTCGGAGCTTTGATTCAAAAATATCACTATATATTAATAAACTCTGTGACTAGAATGTTTTCCAACTGACCGGACTTGTGTAGAAGTGTGTTTGTTGCCTGTTTTTTTTTAGTCTAATGGAAGCTGATAGCCCTCCATTTGTGTCCAAAATATGTTTTCTATAATATCTTTATAGATGATGATAGATGGACTTGAAAATCCAGATGATTATATTATTATTGATGACTAGATGTTCCCTGCGGTTTCACTCGCGTTTCCGGGATAAAAAATGTCCGTCTCCATACTATAGACTATCTGAATGCCAAATTTCATAATCCGTTGAGTTCTTACTTTCTCCCTCCGGTTTTACTAAAGTTTCTGAGGGATCTAACGCTTTCCAGAGATAACAAGTATCAAGTATCCATGTTTCTTTTCAATGATCTATGGGTGACCGCCTAGTGGTAAATCAACACGAACATTTTCAGTGCTTTGGAAGGCACGTAAAGCCTTTGGTCCGGATTATCACTTAGTTGTAGGCCTCTTAGGCGAACTCAAACAGTTCGTAGACCACTAGCCAACGTCCACCGATCCAGAGTGGGCGCGCGTGGTGGAGTATTTGCCCGTTCCCTTTCGCTCTAATTTGTGAAAGGAGGCCTATGCTCCGCAGTGGGACATTATAGGCTTATATTGCTGATGATCATGATGATGATCTATATAATTTTATTATGTTGAATTGGCTTGCGTTTGACTGTCGACTGACCTCATGAGGAGTTATGACGAGGCCGAGGATGTAGCACGCTTACCCAGAAAAAGCCTATTCACTATGGCCTTGAATACATCCAGGTCAAAGATGTCGGGAAACACATACCCCGGAAGAGTTCCACTCCTTTGCTGTTCGTATAAGAAACGAAGAAGTATATTGATTTGGTAACGAATGAATACAACAAATGGACGTTTTTTTTTATATTCGCTTATGTAATGTTTGATATAATATATTGCTCTCCGTCATGGTTACTTACGGCAATTACTAATTGTAGCAAATTGTTCGCCAGAGCAAAAATAATATGCATGTAAATCCTTTAAATACTTACCTATTATTAAAATTACAGCCATCTTCTAGGGGCTCCAAACAGTGGTACGTAGTACTATTAAATATTCTGTGACAGTGGCTTGAAGACACGAAATTGGTTCAAATCTAAAACAATAAATTAAATTCGTATTTAACGTAAGTAGATGTTTTATTTTACTGGTTAGTTAAATGAAATTTTTGTTTGAAATGGAATTTAATTGTTGGAAGTTTATATTTTGGACTAGTAGAGTGATGTGTGAGAATTGTATAGTTTAATTTTTGACCAAGTTTGATACGTTACATATCTAATATTAAAAAAAACGATCTAATATTAATAGAGTCCCGTTGGCAACCTTTGGGTACTGAACCCGTAAAATAAAACAGTTATTCAGCAACTGTGCAATTCACCTGTTATATCACACGATTCCGCCGTTGCATTAGATATGCCTTCCAAAGCTTTCTTGATGAACTTTTGAACAAAACATAAAATGTCATTGGGACTAATCTATGCGAGTAAATAAATATCGCTGTAGTGTGCAACCAGTCTATACGATGTTTAAATTTTAAAGATAGCGCCATGGTTATTGCGACTGCGATCATCGCTGAATCGCACACTACCGCCACTCCAATTAATGATAAAATATGTCCCAGGTTCCTCTTCGACATTGATGTTTTACAACACGACATAACAGATAAACAAACTTTCAATAAAATTGCTAAATTAACCGTCATTATTATGAACAAATACAGAGTGGCCACGGCAATATACATGGCTGAATTGTGATAATCCTTTCTGCCCGTAATGTAGGGAAGTAGTCCTTCATTTATAAAAAATATGATGGTTACACTTCCGTATGTGAAGGCCGATGCTTTTTTATTTATATTGCTGATTTTAGTTGGTGTTAAAATTACGAGTTTGAGGTAAGCTAGCAGTGAAGCGCAGAGGGACCAGCATATCGATGTCAGGAAAAAATATAAATTGCAAGAGATTACAATTTGAGCGACAATATGAGGTGTTGAAATATAGTGGGGTATAGTTAAACCGCACAAATACAAAGTTCCATAGAGGACTTGGTTGACGCTGATGTAATTGTGGATGGTTCTCCACTGCGGAATCAGGCACCACGTCGTTAGCAGAGCTGTCACACACACTAGTGACTGGATTGTACCAGAAACAAAAATCTTGCCTAGCATTGCTGTGCAATTTTTTTACAACGCGGAGATATATTTATATGGTTAGATACACTTCTTTATTATTGTTGACAATACAATAATGTGAGACTGTTTATGTGCGGAATAACAGCGAATGGTTAATTAATTGTAGTGATAAAATAACTATAGATAGATAAGTACATGTGTTGTTTGCTGATTTTTGCTGAACGTTAATTAATTTATTGAACCCCTTATCGTTGCGTGTACTTACAAATATGTATACCGCTTGATTAAAATTGAGACCCTATTTTATTTAGTTCCATTTATGATTGTGAGTCGATGTACCCGGAGCGCACGCCCGATGCGTTGCGTTTCGGATATTCTATGAATTTCTATAACACTGCGAAAGGGGCGCTTCTTGTGCGCTGGCCATTTGATATAAGCGAAAAACGTCTTCGTTTTCGACTGAGTTCAACCCGTCAGCCTATAAAGTGGGTTCCATCGCCGTTGATAATTTTTTCCTTTTTACCCTATCAGTACCTCTACCATGAGTTTTCTACTCTAACGTAAGTAATCTACAGTCGCTAGCGACTACGGAGACACATTTTGTATGAAATGCTTCCAAAAGTGTCCACTAGAGGCGGTGCTCGCTATACAAAATATTCACCGTAGTCGCTAACGTGTAGATTACGTAAGTGTAGAAAACTCATGGTACAGGTACAGTGCTATGATTCAAAAATATATCACAAGCTCATTATATGTTGTTAGTATGACCAGTGCTATAGTACGAGCTTCTTCGGTCCTTTGCGTGCGGTAGTCTTTATATAATTATGGAGTCAGATAACTTACCTTGAGAAGGTGAGAAAGTCTTAGCATTTTATTCAAATGTGAGAACAATAAAAACAATTTAAAAAAAACACCGGAATACGACATAAATGCATTTTCTGGAATCTTGTAATTTAATGCAACGAGTAAATAAGCTCTATCTGCGTCGGTGTAAGTGCTACATTCTTTTGAAACCGATCAGAATTTACATAGGTCAGAACGTGCAATGCTCCTTAGGGTAGGGTAGGGTAGGGTAGGGTAGCACCACGCGAACGAAGTCGCGCCGAGCATCTAGTAATTTATACGCAAGGTCAAGTTCAAGGTTTTCAACGAAAATGTTGAGTTCTAAATTAACCTAAGCCTAGATAATAAGACATAATAAAACATAGTCTAGAGGTGCAGGGTGGATGACACCTCCATTTAAAAGGGAAGACCTCCAGCTGTACATGTCGGACAGTTGTATATATGCAGATCGCCGAGAAATCTTCGCAAGCGCGATGCAGGATTTAGTCGGCTTGTATACGCGATGCAGGATAATGTAGCGCCACGCCATCTATCTCTCGGCGTGTGAACTTCATTATGTAGTGGTTCGCTACACATAGTATGAAGTGTATATACTATATACTTTTCTACATAATAACCATTGATAGTTTATTGCATGTTTTTTTATGCCAAGCATATTACCACCTAATTTCCCATGAAGCACAGTATAAAAGACGCCTAGAGCAGTCATAAAAACGTCACAAAGCCACCTAGTAATAAATAACAAAAAGGAATCTCAAACAACACAAACACATTTCGCCGACGGCGTTTTCCGCAAACACTCTAAAAACTTTGGTAGGAAACGGACACTCTTCAATCTGTATTTTTAACGTAAAAAAAGGAAATGAAAATGTAAACAAGCACGCGGGGGCTGGTGGCTGGCCGGCCGGTCCCTCATCATTCGTTCCGAAACTAAGTTATACGAGTTATAATGGAAAGGGCTAGGATCTTAAGCAGGAAACAACGCTGCGCTGGGTGTCCGATGTTACCCGCTCAAATAACGATGCGATGGATAAAAAGATTTCCCTCCCAGTTTCACTTAGCCGAAAGTTTGAATAGACTTCTTAAGTTGCTGGGAGTTTTTTGTACGCTTGCAGCTGCTTAGCAGGATTTCGGATGCTTGGCTGCGACTCTGTGTATGAGCGTTAGCGAGTGTCACCTGGTCTGTGCTGTGGCTGCGTTTTCATGTAGCTTGAAAGCTTGGCTAGGCTAAGTGTGATGAAGGTGGTAGTAAACACAGCCTGAAACGGGGAACTGACACAAGCTGCCGGAGCAAGAAGTACTTTATACTTCTTGCTGCCGGAGCACGCTGGTAGAGCGACAAATTATATAAATTAGGGCATTAGAGATCCTGTCACCGTGCTGTTTTCGAAACCTCATCCTTTTCATTACTGTAGTCAAGTAAGTATTTTATTAAATCGGATATTACATCTCACAAAAGTGCACAAGCATTGAAATAGAATTTAACTGTTAACATAAAATCCGAATTATTTCCAATAGCTCTCTAGCAGACCCGTATTTTATTAACGTATTCTGACCGCGTCTCAAACTATGCAGAATAATGAAGGTGTGAATTGGGATCTAGAATCTTACTTTGTGAAGCTAGGCTATGACATCACAAAAATAAAAGCATTAGCACAAGCAAGCTTTTTTTAGTAGTCTACTTACTAACAGAATAGTGTCATTATGGCACTGGAACACAATTGAAATAGCAGACTTGGGCCCCTGGTGTTGCTGCGGTAACCGTTTACCATCAGGCGGGCCGTATGCTTGTTTGCTACCTAAGTAGTATAAAAAAAAAGCATAGAAGACAAAAATTTTTTTTTTTTTAAATATAGGGTATAAATATTACCTTTATTAAAGTCATGAATTCTGCAACATAACACGTATTATTTTCTAGTAGGTAACTTCCCACTCTGAAATGAAGTTTCCCGAAAATATTTTCAAAAACTTAACTAGTCAATTAGGGCCGGACCTAATGACTCTTGTCCTAATTTCCGACATCCGGAAATTATTAAACTTGATAATGCGAAAAGTATGGCTCAGTTCGGATTTATTGCGCGGATAAATGATGAGATTAGCGGCATCTCGACTTCCCATTTCATTAACGAACGCCATTTCTGCAATGGCTTCTGAGAACTTTAAAAATAATTATTAATTAGGCCTATTATTATTTTGGGGCTGTACGACAAATATTCTTTTTTTATACCACTAAGGTTGCAAACAAGCATACGGCCCGCCTGATGGCAAGCAGTTGCCGTAGCCTATGGACGCTTGCAACACCAGGGGAAACACTCGCGCGTTGCCGACCCTAAAAAAAAAATAAGTATTAGATAAATGGTTAAATTAATACTTTGTACTGATATATTAAGTTCAGTTTCGGAATTTGATTTTTTACCCACGGATTATTTTTCTTATATTATTTTTTGTTTACTATTTACTAATGACCTATACATTCATCCCTCAAGAGGAAATTCACTAATTTATTAGGACCTTATATATTAAAATAATAAAGCTGACGAGTTTTTTGTCTGTTTGTATGTTATAGGCTCCGGTTATATAGGTACCAGGCTACTTATATATTATTATAGGCTACTTTTTAATCGGAGACCGCGGGTGAAACCACAGAGGACAGCTAATACCTAATATAAGATACGAATTTCCGTTGGGTACTTACTTCACGCGAAAGATTTAATAATAGAAAAAGAAAATATCCAAAGAAACGTGGAGAAAATAAACGTAGCAAAATACTAAATAACGCTACAGGTTGCTATGAAATATGAATGTCGTAATAACTGCTCATTAAAACTGACAAAGATTATTGCCTAAATATTTTTTCTCGAGCGTGATAAATTACTATCGAAATAATGGTTGCTTCTGACGCAGTCTTTGTTTTTATATTTTATTACCTACTATTATTTCTTTTGTGATGTTTGAAGCACCACAGATTAGGGAAGAATGGATGCATTTGGTGTCATTCAAAATCACGTGTTCCCTAGAAAATATCCAATTCTACCAAAATTCGCGTACTTCAAAACATTGTGAGGGGCTCTACCACAGAGAAAAGAAAAAAAATCTCTTTTCCGTGGGTTCTACCGCGTAACTTTGGTGGTAATCGTAACGAACACCATTAATTATTTCATCCAATGACGCGACGCGGTATGATGCGACGATTACCATTCGTGGGCCCTGATTGGATGAAATTCATCAATGGTGTTCGTTACGATTACCACCAAAAAGTTACGCGGTAGAGCCCCAGATCGAGATCGGAAGTCCAGAGATAGAACGCCCTAAGTGTAAAATGACACGATATTTGACTTTGATTTTTTTGAGCAGCCTTTCGAAGTACCTAGTGAAGTCTGGTAGTCTGCTCCCCACATTTGTTTTGATGAAAAACGGTTCGGCACCGCTTGCACTCCTAGTTTAAGCAGCCATGACTTTTCCAGCAACTTGAAGTCTTCCAACTATCTTGCGCATCATGAATAAGCCTGTACAAGGTATAATAGTGTAAAGATTTCTCACGCACGTAGTTCGATAGGATTCGGGTTGAACACAGAATGTTAACACAATTTTCCATCGGATCTTATCAATTTGGAATACAGTAATGAGAGGAGAGGATGATTCAATAAAGTTTGGAAAAGGATTTTCATTGAATTCACTGTCATTGTAAATATACCTTCGATATTTTGTGATTTCAGCAGTCAGGTTAACTGGTCAATTTGATTTAAAATGTTTCTGATTATTATCAGATCTCTCCACCAGGCACCTACTTTCCAAAATATATCCTTGCCAATATGCAATCGGCTTGATCTCCTTGGCATAATCTTAACAGCCAAAATAAACTTTGGCTGTTTTTAGTCGAAGGCAGAAACAGCTGCTAGAAAGCTGGGTATCCTCTCTGAGATCAAACGGTACTTCACGCCTGGGCTGTTGGTCCAACTTTATAAAGCACAAGTCCGGTCATGCATGGAGTACTGCTGCCATCTTTGGGATGGATCCGCTCAGTAACAGCATGACGCCCTCGACACAATAGACCGCCAAGCCAGGAGACTGATCCGAGATTAGTCTTTAATTAAGGCGAAACTCACGAGCCTTGACCATCGAACAAAGGTTGCTTGTCTATCGGTTTTTTACAGGATATATTTTGGAGAGTGCATGTGCGCCGAAATTGTTCAACCTAATTCCACCATCCCCATTCTTACACCGAACCACAAGACGACGGGAAAAGTTTGCACTAGACAGCCACGAATTCTTATCAATATTTCGGCTGCCGCAGCCTGGCTGCCAAGTGCGCTCCCCAGTCTTAGTTATTTGGCTGCGGTATTCTGTTGGAGGTACTTGTTCAGTCGAGCTGCTCTTTTACCGACATAACGCTATGCTCTACCTGTCTTCGAGTTTTCTTTGAGATGTCCAGCCGCCCTAAACAAGATGGTTGTCGACAATTGTCATCGTTAGTAAACGATCAACCTTTGTATGGGATTGACATAAGAGATCGTTAAAAATCACGTGATATTTCGATTTGAAATGTCAATCCCATACAAAGGTTGATCATTTACTGTCGATGACGATTGTCGATAACCATCTTGTCTACTGGCCCTGATTTCTTTTAGGTACCTAATGGCTTCTTTGAAATTTTAACTACCTACGATACGATTTTAAAACTTCTCTTCAAATACTCATCCCTTAGTCGTGTAACTCATTCCAAATTGTTTTATAAATGAATTATTTATTCAGAAGGGCAGAGGATTAGGATAATGGAATACGGTGTTTTAAATTCAATTATTATGCAAATTCAAATCCAACCTTTCACCTTTCGGCCAAAGACGTCAGTACTAAGTAGTTAGATGTGAACTTACCTATTATTTTGTATTTTTTCTTTACCTAGTTGTTATTCGCAAAAGTTATTCAATTCTCAAATACTAAAAGAATACCTACAGTCTTTCCAATGCTGCGAGCGTATTTCTATTTATATTATACATACTCTTAGCATAGAAATAAATATACCTAGAAAGAACGTCGCCATACTACACGAATATACAAAACAGGCCAACTTTTATAGGCTGCTGCGCGTAACAGCTACGTTTTGTGGTTTTACGCTCCCTCTGCGTCATTCTGCTTGTCATAATGATAGTATGTGTTAAAATATTCCAATTAAAATCGGGAGAAATTTAAATATTGATCATTATTTTGCATTTTTATTTATTTTTATTTGATTTAGCCTCTAACAGTTAGGGCCTATTTTTATCGACGCGTGCACAGCTGCGACGCTCTATCTGGATGTATCCTTAATCAAAGACTCTTAGGTATATCAAGATGAATTCCTCTCCCTACCTTTCCCTAGACGTGATGGAATTTCTATAACCGTTCGGCGTCGGTAGGTAGTGCGTATGGCGTATGGCGTGCCGATGCAAAAATTGGCGTTCCTTACGCGCTCCAACCTCCCTTGCGAACATTGTACAGCTTAGTTTAGTTACCTTAATGACCTTTATCTACACCCATGCTATAAATCCTCTATAACAGTTCCTGAAAAAGTTAGCTTATTGCCCACATTATAACACTGGTTGTCATAGTAACCATAATATCATCCAAAACAGTGTTATAATGTTGTACTGAATTTCATTATACAACTTCTTTTCTTTTTGCTTTTTCGGACCATACCTTACTCATCAAACAGCCACATTCTCCGTGGTATCCTTATGAATATCAAAAAAAGAACATTTTCATGCAGGCGCGTTACACTATCACAGCGCCTTAATAAAAATAAAACTTAGAGGTTATTCGAATTCACGTCGTATGCCGCCATTTTGGTTCGATATTAGAATTGCAGAAATTTATTACTTTGTTGTTTACAAAAATGATAATGGGTGTAGATAAAGTCTCTGTACATAATTAGGAGTTAAAACCCTCATGTGATACTATTATCACACTCGCTTCGCTTCGTGTGAAAACCCACATTCGTGTTTTAATACCCCTTATTCACAGCCCCTTATTATACAACAGTTGCATAAATAACTATAAGTTAATGGTTTTTCATTAGATACGTGCAATTGTGGATGTTATTTAAGATGCTAAATGATTATTTTGGATACGGACATCAGAAATTAGCAGATAGGTACTGTGCTGCCGTTGGGAAAGGTTTTGTGTCCTCACCTTTGATCTCATCATCACATACCATGTTGAGATTATGGCAATACACATGACTTACAGTTAGAGGTAGTCTGTGCAGTTAGAATATACCAGACAAAAAAAAAGATTTTATGGTTCAACTTTCTTAAGTAAATTCCTTTCGGCCGGTTAGTGGTAGCAAAAGCATGTTCAATACTTATTCTTGAATACATATACCTTATTATTTATCATACCACTATAATGTGTGTAAACACCTTACCTTTCCTTTGGTCCTAACACAATAACGTTATGCAAATCGGCGAATTGTTAACAAAACATTTGAATGTCGCATTACAATTGCCAAAGTTTGATCCCACATGCGACCAACCTAGGAGCCAGGTTGTGTCCCTCAGGTTTATGTTCGAACGTAAATATACTTATCTAGTTTCGTATCAGACTAAACACTCTTATTAATAAATAAGGTTTAAGTCAAGTATAGTTATATGGTAAAATATATCCGTCACTTTCTAATGTCATATAAACAAAAAGGGATGAAGCTATTTTAATACTTACCTTATTTATTAATAAGGGGGGCTCTAGTAAATCCCAGGTTTTAAGATAGTTTGGGCTCTTTTTGTTATATGACGTTAGAAAGTGACGGATATGCCTATTTAAACGTAATAAGGGGGAAGTCTTCCGACGTGACATGTTAACCGCATGTTTAGTGTTTACATTGTGGTGTCTTTTGCATTTTGGATCATTACCAATGCAGGTCGGGAATCTGGATGTAAATCCATTTTTGTGGTTGGAAGGTAGTAAGGTAGTAGAATATCCCAGTGACGTGTCGATCGGCGCGTACGCAAATTTTCTGCATGTCACCGTTGCGCGAAAAGACAATTTTGAAAATCGAACAGAATCGAAAAACGACATAGAAATAAATATACCTAGAAAGAACGTCGCCATACTACACGAATATATAAAACAGGCCGACTTTTATAGGCTGCTGCGCGTAACAGATACGTTTTACGCTCCCTCTGCGTCATTCTGCAGCAGCAGATATTGAATTGAATCTGATAGCAGTTATTGAAATATTTCAATTAAAATCGGGAGAAATTTAAATATTAAACATTATTTTGCAATTTTATTTATTATAACAATTAGGGGCTATTTTTTTCGACGTGTGCACTGCTTCGGCGCTCAATCTGGATGTATCCTAAATCAAAGCAGATAGATATTTTAAATTTCGTTCTTCAAAATTTCTCATGAACTAGATATGAGTAGCTACCCAAAATAATATACGTTTTCATGCGATCATTTTGCCCTTGTCATTTTTTTTTCTAATACACTCAACTTTAAATGATCTAGATCAAGGCACATTGGAAAATGGTCCTTATTGCAAAATTGATGTAGCTCGTAATTTGAAAACCTTAATTGACAACAGAAGGGATCTATGCGATCCCATGGCGATCCCTTAGGATTATGGTAACGACAACCTGAGCGGAATATTAAGTGTTTCGGTTATTGATAAGGGACTTTTTGTTAATATTAAAATGTTACAGCGTGAATAGAATTACATTTTGTTAAATTAACGTTGGATCTTATTATATTTTTCCCAAAGCTCTCAACTACTCAAATACTAAAACGCCGCTAAACAATTGGGAGCGTTTAAATAGTTGAGGACCCTATCCTATACAACCGAACACTGTCCGTCCGTCCGTTTGTCTGTCAGTGATATCTCGAAAACTATAATAGGTAGACAGTTGAAATTTTCACAGTATGTATAATTTAAAAATTAAAGCGGGCCATAATAGAAACATTTAACACGGTGCTGCTCGCCTGTTCTCTTTTCTTGTCTTGAACTTGGCTTGACACACTACCGCGTGTCTAGATACGAAACCCTTCGTGTGCGAGTGTGACTCGCACTTGGCCGGTTTTTATATTTTCTTATCTATTTCTCTTTTTAGCTACTTTACCATCGGTCTATACCTGTAGACTTATCTATTAGGCGGATTCAATTCCCGCACTAAAGTATTATAGGCTATCTCATCAAGAGTTTACTGCGGCATTAAACTTATCAGATCATCCGACGTCCTCTGTACAACAATGTAAGGACGTGTGTTTACGACAAAGGACAAGTTTTCATTAACTTTATATATTACTGGCTCTTCTCCGCGGTTTCACCCGGATTCTCGAGATTTTAAGTAGCCTATAGCAATCGGGGATAATGAAGCTTTATAATATAAGTGAAAGAATTTCCAGGATCAGATCAGTAGTTCTAGACATTAACACCTTCGTCCAAACATTACCTCTTTATAAAATACAAAGTAACCCAAAATACGATTAGCGGGCACAACAGGGTGACTACTCAAGAAAAAAGAAAGAAAAAAGTACACATTTTTAATATAATTCCTTCGAAAATTGATACCCAAGGATGTTAAAAAAAGTCGGATATATTATCACTAACAAAATCTGTGTCACTCAAGTCGGCCACCACGCTGTACGTACAAGCCGGCACCGGCCCCCCGATGTTTAGTCGTAACCAAAGTTATTAAAGGCGCGAGCATGTTTAGGTACATATTTGCGATCCCTCGAAAATCATTACGTTCTACTATATCATAAAAATACTTTTTTTTTTATTAGCGTGGTGAAATCCTTATAGGATACCCGACCGCCCTGGGGGGTAGCGGCCAGGTTATGCCGGACTTTTACCGGCTAAAACGCCACCTGCGCTACAGAGGGGGGCAGGTTCTCGTGCAGACCGCGTACCTGCTCGCCCCTCCACGCGCGGCGCTGTGATAGCCCGTCCCGGGGGAAGTGTGATACCTCCCCCCAGCACCCTCGCGGTGCTATCGCACGATGAGTCGTCGCAACGACCCATCGTCCTCCTCGGGGCCGCTTCTGGGCTTTCAGGGCCCCCACCCTGATTACCTATTCCTAGAACATCTATCTGTCTGTGTGTCAAATTTCATCGAAATCCGTTCAGGGAAAACAATTACTTATGATATTTTTGAGTTGACATGACATTCTGGACCCACCAATCGAACAGTTCATTCAATAAAAACATGACGCGTAATAGTCTCGAAATTTATACACGTCACGTTAAATCCTCATCAAAATTTTACGTGCCAAACAAAACTCTTCGTTAATTCCATCGGATAGGTATGTAAATCTCACCTAATTATAATTTCATTCCAGTTTCCGAACTAAGAGACGGTGACAAACTGACAAGGGTTCTCTTTCCATGCTGACGCTACTAGGCTTGTCATGTGATAATCCGTGACGTCTCAACCCTAACCAATCGCAATCTACCAACTTCACAATCATCACTAAAAAGATCTAAAACTACACTACATTCAATTATAAGCTCTATGGCATTGTGATTAAGACGTGGTTAAGTTCCACAAGTGCATAACACTAATGGTTTCTAGGGGACGAGTAACGTAAACCCTTAACCCAATAATGATGTGCAGCAAGCAACCGACATGATAATCACTTCACAAAAGTGATAGTTTGACCCAGTTGCAAATTGAATATTATGGTTTAAGACATCTACGGCCATACTCATAAACGCTATTTAACTAACCCTAATGATTATCCCCCTTACTCATAAAACGTTAATTAACTAATATATTGTTTAACGGGTCACGTAAATAACGTCACTCTATTGTCATTGTCAAATAATGTGACATTATTTACGTGACCATTTAATCAGTATATTAAATTAGTTAAATAGCGCTTTATGAGTAAGGGGTAAATAGTCAAATAATTAACGTCATCTTGCTGTCATTGTCAAACAATTTGAAGCGACCCCATAATCATTTTATTAGATAAATAACCCTTTATGAGTAAGCTCCTTATTTCTCAAAGCAGACTATATAATTCACTTACGTGAGAAACAACATATATTTGATTCATGGATCGAATGGAACGGCGAAGTTATATAATGGTGCGTCCATGCTTGGCGAACCGAGCACGAGCCGAGCCACGAACGAGCACACTGCGAGCACGATTCGCGTAGCGTGGACGGGCTCGCGAGTCTCGAAAGAGCGCGATTGACAGTTTTTTCACGTACAAAATGATTCGCATCGTGCTCGTTGTAGGTTCGTTCGTGGCTCGGGTCGTGCTCGGTTCGCCAAGCATGGACGCACCATTAGGCAGCTAATGAATGTAAATTTATTTTTCTATAATGTAGATAAGCAGCAATTTTTTCATTTATTAAATTGTATCACCTAGCGAGCAAAAGTATGAGACTATGCACGTTCCTAATTACTTAAATATCGTGATTCAATTTTTTTTTGTTTTTTTTCAGAATAAGTAACCTAACAGCATTGAATTATTACACATAGAAACAAAGTACACGCGCAAAAAATAACCCATTCAATTGAAGCCATATATGGCTTCATTTGACCGCCGCGCTGTCAGTGTACTGAGTGACGTTATAGTGAGTTCAGCTCTCAGAAAAATAATAAATATGACGGTTTGTGCAGTAAAATTGTGTCATAATTCATCAGGGAAGAAAGATAGGAATTCTGATGTAACATTCCACAGGAACGGCACTAATTTTATTGCGTAATTCATCTAAAATAACAAAATTCAAAAATAAAAATAATTCACTCAGATTTCGAGCAAAGTGTTGCCAGCTGTTTGTATGCTGAATTTGCGTTGTTTTACGTAATTGATACTGAATTTGTTATTATTAAAGTAATTGAGTCCGATACCTAGGCGACTAGTTGTCCCCCGCGGTTTCACCCGCTTCTTGGGATAAGTAGCCTATAATTCTCGGGATAATGTAGCTTCATATTTGTGAAATAATTTCGAATCAGACTGGTAGTAGTTTCACAGAAGTAGTTTTACAGGTAGTTTTTTTACAGAGATTAACCCGTTTAAACAAAAAAACAACAAACTTTCCCGCTTTATTGTTTTATAACAAAATATGCTAAGCCCTCTCCTTGTAACTTGCCCCGTCTTCAGCTTTATTCATCCAGCTGTTATTTTAATCGACTTCAAAAAAGGAGATGATCAATTTGACACGTATGTATGTAATATTATTGGAACTATAATATATTTACATATGTATGAATATCTATCAGGGCTTCCAAACAAATATACTAAATTTCATAGGTGTGTATGTATGTTTGTCCACACATATATAAGAAACCATTACAATTAATAGTTTCTGAGATATGCGTGGACAAACATACATACACACACCTATGAAATTCAAATTCAATGATTGTTACCATATTTTTCTATTTGCATAAATTTACTTAATTAATTAACTAGCTTAATTTACAGACTTTTAAAATTTCAATTGTATGTATTGTGTTAATGATAATTACCTACATACTACTTAATCTTCTTTTTCTATACAACCTATCATATACCTATAATTACCAAGGAAAGCTACAAATTCTACGATCATTCAGCTCTGCACATTGTCTTGGTTCATTATGTTAAAATACCCGACATAAGTACTATGAAACATAACCATTAAACTAGTAATAAATAAATAACAGGCCTATGTCTATGATAAATTATCTAAGACGCAGAACTTTTTAGACTATTTAATAAATTGTATGAATACTTACTTCCAATTTCACTAGTAGGCGAAATCGGAAGGTTAATTTTACCGAAAAAAAACGTTTAGCTTGCAACATTACTCGTGCGCTTGTGTGCGTGTCAGCGAGTGTAATTATATGGTACTCCCGCACACATTGGTTGTCAAGTGGCTTACGTTTCGCGCGGATCTTTGTTCGATACTTCGGTTCTAAGCGTAATAATTCAATGCCTAACAGTATCTTTCCTTTTAAATCTGATAATCAAGTTCGTCAACATAATTTATTTCATTTAAGACTGAAGGGTTGAAACGATCCGTTTCCAAATAGAATTTTAGTGAAAAGGTTTGGTCATTATATAGCATGGATAATTATAAATTTGACGTTGTTTTCATACTCCATTAGGCGCGGTAAAAGGTCTCATTAGAATGTTCTCTGAATCCAAGTGGAGTGGGAGCGCTCTGTGATCAAATATCTGAAAACATTTAGGTACCTATTTAAAAATATCAAAGCCAACGGATCATTAGTTTAACTCAAAAGACTGACTAGTTACGTTTTACTTAGAAATAACCTGAGTAAACATTTGTACCCAGTGCTCATTAATTATTTGGCGCTCATTTAACAATATCAATAACAAAACCAAAGCTATATATTGTACCTACCCATGTATATTATAATGATTGAGGTAAATGTTACATTGTATTTATTCAATTGTTATTATTTCTAATACTATTTTCCTGTACCGTCAACAGCATGTAGATGGATAACTACATGTAAAAGAAAGAGAAAGAAAGAAAATATTTTTACAAAAAAATAAAAAAATACCTACGGCATGAATCGTAAAAATAAGATAGTAGAAGTATAATTTAACAAATAAAAAAGAAAAAAGGTAGGCACTTAAAAAAATCTCGCAATCTCTCACAATTATATAATAAGTATAGAATAGAATGTTCCCATGACACGGTTATATTACTCACCCTTATTGCTGATCGAACACAATTTACACATAAAGGTGGAATATCTTCAAAAGTGCTACATTAGACCCATAAAAATTATCTATGCTCAGCTTACCTATAATAACGTTTAATAAATCATAATAAGTGTTGTACCTGGGTAATATAGGAAGTGAATTGGGTGCTGAATCTGCGCTTATCCCGGGACCGGGCGATTGGCGAACTAAGGCTGCTTTTCCACCAGAGATGTGCTATGCAGCTATGCTGCGAGGTTTTAATAGCTAAGCTGTGAAACTATGTGACCGTTTTCACTGATACTAAGCTATGTATCGATAAAAACGAGAAATCGGCATTCATTATACGTATTTTAGTCTTTCAAACTATGTACGCGCACTTCGTTTCAAGGTATTTAGACCGTACCCGTGCTCACAGACCGCACTCGCATACAGTCGCTTTATACTATTATAACTCTATGGGCACAAGTTTCACCACAAGTATTAGGAAAATGTTTGAGTTTAAACTACTACTACAGGATTTCTTGCCGCATTTGCAGATTAGCCCCCTTACTCATAAAACGTTATTTAACTAATATACTGTTTAAATAACGTCACTCTATTGTAATTGTCAAATAATGTGACATTATTTACGTGACCATTTAATCAGTATATTAGTTAAATAGCGCTTTATGAGTAAGAGGGTTGGTATGTATATTTTCTTAACAAGCAGTTCATGTTTAGTGACAGCACACGCGTCCCATTGTTAAGCTTTTAGTGATAACGGGTTAAGTCAAAGGAGCGGGAAAATAAAATACTTCAATAACTTATTTTTTAATCTCCCTCATAATTCATAACAAGTAAGTGGCAATAAATAATCTGCGAGTTCTGGCCATGCATTTCCCTGTTCGATAGTTAACTCGCGGTTCTCAGCGCTATGATATAGAGAGCACTACCACACACTACACTATGAGGTTAGATTTATCCTCCTTTTAGACGATATATGAACCAGCACGATGAATATTTCATGTTCACTCCATTACTTTATTGACAATGTGATGGCAGTGTACAGTTGAGGACATAAATATGTATACACTTTTTGAAATTCAAAAGCAATTTTCTCGCATGTTTAACATTTAAGTGTTAAACTATTACACAAATTATAATAGTATATGTTAGAAGATTCTGCCTTTATAATATCTCATAATTTCAATCAGTAGTTTAAGAGGAAACCGTTGTTGAATTTTACTAAGTGTATACATATTTATGTCCTCGACTGTACAGGCTGTGGGGTGTGAATATGGCTTTTTTTATTTATTTTATATTACTATTTATTGTAAACATACCTTATAATATCTTCTATATCTAGTCATCATATCAGTCCATGGATGTCCACTGCTGGACATAGGCCTCCCCATTGACTTCCACTTCGAACGGTTTTAAGCCGCTTGCATCGAACGGTGGCCTGCCCATTGCCACTTCAGCTTAATAACTCTACGAGCTATGTCCGTCGTTTTCATTCTCCTGCGAATATCCTCATTGCGGACCCTGTCACGTAGAGAAATTCCGAGCATAGCTCGTTCCATAGCTGGATGTGTGACTTTGTGCTTATTTATGCTGCCAGCAGTAAAATACCACGTCTCTGTCCCGTATGACACCACTGGTAATACGCACTGACTGACCTTTGTCTTCAGACCTAGTATCAGTAACATATAAAGGATCAACAAATTTCTGAAAATAACTATTAAATATTTTTACAGATCTAGAAGTTTATCGGCTATGATGACTATTTATAGAAATAAACTTGAATAACTTGAAAAACTGTTTTTTTAATACTACTTAGGTAGTAAACAAGCATTCGACCCGCCTGATGGTAAGCGGTTACCGTAGCCTATGGACGCTTGCAACAACAGGGATGTCACTCGCGCGTTGCCTACCCGGCAGAAATCTCTTCACACCCTTTTTGAAGAACGATATAGCGAACCACTACATAATGAAGTTCGATAGATAGATGGCGTGGCACCACATTATCCTGCATCGCGCATGCAAGCCCACTACATCGTCTACATCCTGCATCGCGCTTGCGAAGATTTCTCGGTGATCTGCATATATACAACTGTCCGACATGTACAGTTGGACTGCGGTCCACAGGCACGATGAACCACCCTGTACTGTACCCCATGCTGTACTCCATTGGGGAAACTACGGAGAGGAGCTCATTCCACAATCTGAGCGTCCGCGGAAGGAAGCTCCTTTGACACCGCACAGTTCGAAACAATTCTGGTTTCAATGTGTGAGGATGGACTTCCCGTCGATGGCGAGAGTTGCGGGGGCGGAAGGTAGCCGTGGGCATAATCATAATCTTTAACAATTCCACAGAACACTGTCCGTTGTACAAGCGGTAGAACACAAATAACGAACGTCGCTGAACCGAGTCACATTATGAATTGATGTCAAGATAGATCGGTTGTCCAACATGTGTAGAGACCTTGTTCATCAATAAAAAATTTAAGTCTTTGGTGATAATGTTTAATGTGAATTCACTAAAAAAATACAGACAACATTGTTGAGTTTCTTGCCGACTCTTCTCAGTATGGTCGGCAATTCAAAGAGGTAGTAATTATAGTTCAGAAACATAAAGATAACCATTAGAAACCGCTTCTGTTGTTATATTATTATAACTATAACTTTATTTTGACAACTGACTATCATACGCAATCGTTTAATAATTAGAATTGTCATTTGTACATAACTCATTTACAATAATCAGTCTTATATGACAATTGATTGTTTGTAGCCCAATTTGACACGCTATAATATCTACAGTCAACTCTGTCGTGCGTTTGTCGCGAGATGTATTTAAGTAGATATTGTCATGTTGGGCGGCTTTCTCTGTTCCCGGGCGCGATCCATGGAAGTCTACCAATAGACATTTTTATTGCTTTGTGATGAATGAATAAATATCAAGTTTCAACATCGTTAATTTTGTAACATTCTATATAGTAGACTACTTGTTACAGTGTCTAATGTCAAGTTGCGAGAATTTCCAAATAATGTCTAAGTAAGAGCTTCTCCAAAAGCTTGTATCGTCTTTCACTAGGTACATCATCTACATAATTATATAAAGACATACATTAGTTCTTAAATAAGCGTAGGTAATTTAATACTAACAAGGTATAAAAAGGTAATAAATAAATGGGATATGTTATTAACTTCCAATTTGTTGTTTCTCAACATAATTTTCGCAAGGTATTAATACCACAGATGATACAAGATTGAAGCGCTTTTCTTTATTTAAAATATCAGCTTGGCCAAAAATCTTCTAAAAATTAAACATACAATAAAACTTGGTTTCAATGAATGTCAACAGATGGCGCCACAATATAGGATCCTGCTTCTCCCATGCTTAGGGTATAATGTGGCTTGAAATTGGCCGTGTTCATAAAAAAAATAACCGTATTGAAAGTATGTAAAGAAAATACCTCACAGACTTTCATGCCAGTTCTTCCCAGTAGAAAGTAGAAATCCGAACTGGTGGTAACTTCAGCAGCTTAGATCTACGTACTCTCCTGTGCTGAATAATTGGCTTTTTGGTAAGTGGTTTGTAAGGTTCAACAAATCTCCAGAAAGAGATTGAATTATAGTTCAGTGGATACTATGTGCTATAATTGGACTGTTTTACAAAAACCTTAAACCGACTTCAAAGTACACTAAGAAGTAATCAAATCCTGATCTGATGACAATGGGACCAAACGGGAAGTGTACCCTTCCAGTGAAAAAAAGAATTTTCCAAATCGGTTAATAAATGACGGAGTTGTGAGGTAACAAACATAAAAAAAAAAGAAAAAACATACAACCGAATTGAGAACATCCTCCTTTTTTTGAAGTCGGTTAAAAAAAATATACATACAACCGAATTGAGAACCTCCTCCTTTTTTTGACGTCGGTTAAAAAAGAGCTAGACATTTAAATGAATAATTATTCAGGTCACCGAATTTAAACGATGACACTTGATCACCTCCATTACCTCTCGTTGCGTCGATATGATTCCAATTAAGAGGGCTTTGATCTCAATGGCATTTTAATAAACTTGCTTTTAGTATCCAGTGGTCCAGATTGCTCGATCGTTGCTTTAAAAGGCAGGGCATAAAGACGACGATTTAATTAACAAAACTTACTAATATTGTTAAATATTTAACTTTGAAGTTGGTAAGAGTACTCGCTTTTACAGTTTGAACATTTTAATTACATTTTGGGAACCCAAATTATTGAAGAAAGTAAAGTTAATGACATTAAACTAGATACACAAAGACAAGACATTAAGGTTTATACAGTTAGGTAATAAGTATCATAATGGTACAAACTGTATTTTACTGCGTCCGAAATACGACTTCACTGAAAAATACACCTTTTCAAATCGACAATGAATGTGTAAATGTGTCGCGAAGTCTAGATAGCTTGCCATGCAAATCGACAGCGCTTGTATTCAAATAGGATAGCAAATTCGTCTCATGTTACTCGTCGTTGCATTATTCAACAACGGTACTAGATTTGAAGATTTATTTCTTTGATTGAATGAACGGCAATGATGCATGGCTGCATCAAGCGCTTCCCGGTAAATCTGAATTCAATCCACCTGTAAGGAGGGAGGGAGGTTGAGGATATTTCTTCTCCATCGGTTTTCGGTTCTTCGAGCGTTGTGGCCTGCCAGCCCATTGCCACTTAATTTTACTGGATTAGGAATGTCCTCGTTTCGGACCCAGTTTCGATATTCTAATAAGTTCAATTAAAATTATCTCGCCATGTAAGACCCATTATAATATTGATAAATTATCACTATGATCAGTGATAATTAAGAAATCTGGAAGAAAATAGAGAATTTTCTAATACCATTATCTAAGTATACTAACACTAAGTAACAATGTAAGCTTCACACATGCTCACAGCCCTTCATATTGCCCTTAGAGAACGAATTTGCATAGTGAGATGATCACAGTACGTCGACGAAACTATAAATCTGTTCATTCCAAAGGATACTGAACGAGACAATCCCTAGAATACATCGACTCAATTTGGTAGCGACCTCATATACTACAGTCACTTACCAGTAACTTTTTAACTTATGAGATTGGTCTTTCATCGTCGAACTTATGGGTTCCATTACATTGCACCCTTTTAAGGTCTAGACAGATTGAAGTTGACTGTAATCTATAGGTACTTTATTCTCCGACACTTTCAGCTAAACGTTGGGTCACTTACCAAATCTAGAGATTGCTCCAAAGGACTTTGATATTGGGATAAATTGCCGAGGTTGGAAGTAGATACGGTTCCTCTAGGTTATTTAGTTAGTATGTGGCTGAGTGACTTAAATGTACGTAATCAATTGGAAATGTCCATGGTGTATGAACTGTATCGTATATCCACTAGTTTTGTTGGTAAGTAATTAAATTATATTGAAATTGATTTATTTATTTCACAGTTATACCAACGATGTATCATGTCTTTAATTATTATTAATAATAGATACAAGCCATTCAAAGTTCAAGACAATCTTGTAACCACAAATAATCACGCGCCAGATAAATTTCAATAACAAAAGTCCCTTCCAATAACAAATGGCGCCCAAGTTCAATTTGAACGTGATCAAGGACGGAATTCTCGGCTTAAATTTAAAACGAAATATTCTAAACAAATCTTAGAAGCTCCGCGATTTGACGCTGCAAGCTAGCTTAAAGGTCCCTGCTCTGTCAATTGTACAAGGATTTAAGTCTTGCACAGTGTGAATTCTGATTGCCTTCACAGTACACAACAAAAATTCTGTTTATTAAAATGTATGAAGAATGCGGGACCAGAAATTGTCAGCGAAGAAACTTCACCAGGTTCAATGGCCAAGAAATGTATGAATACGATAAAAAGAAAAAAATAGAAGAGTATGTATGAAAGACTATGTAATCAATTGCAGCTGGACACACTCAAGCTCAATCCAATCAAAGCTTTGATACTTTGGATAGTATCTATGAGGAGCTGCTATAACATATGTTCCTTACGTATGTACCTATATGTTGTGTTAAAGCGAAAATTGTACCTATGTTCCATCATTCTCAGAGTCAACGTGACTCTAGGGAATTTATTCAATTAACAGACGGCATTAAACTTCTAAATTAGTACTGACAGTGACCACCAGTAATTTGGTATTAGGTTGTTTCCCAGCTGAACGCAATCTTGGATTTAATCACAAAAGTTTGGAACAAAACACAAACTTGTTTCCGCTTTGTCAAGGGGCTCAGGATTATTTACCAACAGGAATTTAGCAGGACTTTATTGGGGTTAAAATAAATATTTGTTTTTTTAGAGATTTATTTTTGAATTTTCCTGTTTCTTTCGAAAAGATATTATTAATCCTTTTATATTTTTTACGGCTTGGCAGATATTTGATTTGTTAGGATAAAATTTTGTAAGTACCTATAATCGTTTTTAAAGCCATATCTGGTTTAAAGTTGGTGAGTGATGTTTGTAAGACAGCCAATAGCACTCGAAGAGATTAGAATAATACCATTCTTCAAGCAAGATCAATTTAGTAGGAGGTACTCAATGATGATCAAAAGTATGAACAACACTGCTGCAACCACTGGCGCAACAACTAGCTAAATTACTTCTAAGGAGTTCCCATCATAAATCTGAATCATGTAATCAAACAGAGAATTATCTGGTCGCAGTTGGAAAGCAACTTATCTTTCTGATAAAACTTGTTGACGGAAAAAGTTGCGCTTTGATATCGCGATTCGCCGTCATCTCATGAAGATGAACGGTTTTTAGATGAACTTTAATATTTAAATTGAGAATTATTTCAATCCGCCTAGTTAAGTGTTCTAAGTTCCTAGGGTACTACCGCAATGAAATAGTAATGGTCTTCAGAAATTTGGCTATGATTTTGTGCAATTTCATTAGTTAAAATGTCCTAGTTGCCAAACAGTAACAATCGAACCAAATACGAATTGCCAAAACCTGTCATTACTACACGTCACGTAGCTTTCCCAACAAAACATCATAAACATCTCCTGAAATGATTGAGTCCAGTAAAAACTTATCATACTCACTTTTTTTTTACGCCTGATGGTAAGCAGTTACCGTAACCTTGCAACACCAGGGCTATCACTCGCGCGTTGCCGATCCTGAAGAAATCTCTTCACGCCCTTTTTGAAGAACACCATGCAGTACTCCATTGGGAAAACCACGGCGGGGAGCTCATTCCACAATCTGAGCGTCCGCGGAAGAAAACTCTTTTGAGCCCGCACAGTTCGAAACAATTCTGGTTTCAATGTGTGACTCCCCGTCGATGGCCCTAGTTGCGATGGTGGAAGGTCGCCGTGGGCATCAAGTCGAACAATTCTATAGAGCACTTTCTGTTGTACAAGAGGTAGAACACACAATTACATAAGGAGGCAAAGTCTCTCCTCAGACTGAGGGGCTCTAAACCGCTTGTGGGCCCGGGATTGTCCACATTTCTGATGGTACGTCGCTGAACCGAGTCTAAAGGCCCAAGCTGGTACCCAGGTGCTCCCGCCCATAGATCATAGAAGTGCTCCATATGAGGCCGGACCTGCGACTTATAAAGTTGCAGCCTTTGCCCTGATGTGAAGTACTGTAACGAGATAGATACTATAATTGTCTACCATATTACAATTGTATTAGATTCAATGAATATCGAAGACTCGCCAATCTACTCCCACATAGAATACCTAAATAATTAATTTCATTGGCATTTGGCACTGAAAGAACCCTCATTTGCACTTTATTACGAGTATTGGACCGGATTTAAATTTCCATTCGCAAAAGAGTTAGAAAAGTAGAGTACCTATTGAAGTGGTTAAATCATTACACTTGCCAGTAAAAGCTTATAAAATGAATAAAACGATTGTAGCTAAGTGCAATGAAGATGTTGGCATAGCTTTCTTGGAATTGTTAAGTTTGATTTCTATATGGAAGAAAAAGTAAGATTTTTCTTCGGAATTTCTGGTAAACGATTTTTTTGCCGCGTGTCCATTTGTCAGTTTGTCACTTTTGGAATTGCTACAACTTTTTCGAAAGCTTTATTTGTTCCGAAAATCCTTTGATCCAAGTATTTGTAACGTTTTTGCTGTGCTTTTTTGATACAAGCAAGAATTCTGAGGAAGCAAAAATATATTTATTTTTCAAAAAGTCTATATTCGGGTTTGTTTTAAATTTTAAAGGCGCGTTAGAAAATATATGAGCAACTTTGTGATCGCACCAAAAAGGTTAATTATAAAATAATCACTACGGCTGGAGTTCTTATTACGGCATCACATCATACATAAAATATTGTGATATAAAGTAGCCCATGTCCCTCTATACCATAGGCTATCTAGCATTTCATCGCGATGGGTTTATTGATTTAGTCGTGAAAAAGTAACAAACAGCATCGTTAATGTATATTGTATAAGGATTTGGAAGAAAAGCTGTAATTATAAAAGATCTTTTACACCAATAAAAAAAAACTTGCTGAGTTTCTTGCCGGAGTCTTCTCAGTTTAAGGGTATTTCGAACCGGTGGTAAATTCAACTATAACGTAACAATTTAACGTTCATAAGGGCCTAACCAGGGCCTAAACTGAATATATGACTTTCTGATTTTGTTTTTTTTTTGACTGACAGAAAGAGTTACTTTCGCATATTAGTGTAATGAAAATTCAAGTAGGTACTAATGTATACTTTACTCTTTTCGTAATATTTAAACTGTATTACTAGTAATGCATAGTGTGATTAAAGAAGTGAAATATCCATCTATCTTATGTATTTGCATATAACGCTCTCGTATTCATTAAGGAAAATGTTACGGTTGGTTTGTGACATTACCTTAGTGGGATAAAAAAAAAAAAAAGCTCTTTGAAAGCAAGGGGCCATTTGAAAATTTTAGAAAAAGGTTCTTTCAGGTACAACTCCATTCACGTTTTTATTTCAAACTCGCACGTAATCTTTAATCAATGTGGGATAAGAAGGAGAAGCTATCTTATCTACTCACTTTTAAAAGCAGAACAATCTCCAGATGTGGTTCGATATTGGAATATGGAGAGTCTATAATATGGGATATCACGCGTCAGGTTGCACAACATCGTCCCTCAAGCCCGCGACAAATGTCCCGGCACATTGTTTCCGTCCCGCATCGGTTGCAACAGACGGATATCTCATTACTCTTGTCCCGCGAGATATTGCGCAACATTTGTCACATACGCCTAATACAACCCTCGGTCGAGGGTCAAGCTAATAATAAAATTTGTCTGAAAAAGTAGGGTAGAAAGGGTTATAACCGCAAGGTTCTATATCTGGGATTTCAATTTTAACGTCAATTTAGTCACTGCAACTTCAATTTGTTGACAAGGATTCTCCTTGTTTTCGCAGATGTATTTGAGAGACTTTGTGCTTCGGCTACATCATCACTTTTACGATGATGTAAGTATTTATGATTTAATCTATTGATGAAAAAAATTACGGTAGGTTGATTCCAGGATAAGTTCAACTCAAATTCGATTGTGCACAGCACTTTCTTAAACACTTTCTTCTCGTCATGAATGAGAAGATCTTTAATGAGAAGAATTTATATTAGTTTTTGTGTTTGCTAGCGTCTGCCCCGAGGTTTTAACAACGTTGAGAGATTTTATGTTTTCTGGTGATAAAAATATCTATCTATTAGCCTAATTTCATCCAAATCCATAGAGCCATTAGGGCGCGAGTGAGAAACAAAAATACACACAAACTTTTGCATAATATTAGTGGGATGACAAATTAATTAATTATAGACAGATTAGCTGTCCCCCGCGGATTCGCCCGCGTTCCCGGGATAAAAAGCCTATGGCCTATGTCCTTCTCCGTACCAAAGGCTATCTGCATGCCAAATTTCATGATGATCCGTTGAGTAGTTGAGGCGTGAAGGCGTAACAAACAAAACAAACTCAGTTTCGCATTTAAAATATTAGTTAGGATTAGGATATCTCTTAAACTACTTTTTTTCCATACAGTTTGACGTCACTTTTTTTTATTGTGTGTCCAACTACATTCTACCATGGTACCTATGTGATGATGTGGCCGAATGTGGTAAGCACACAAAGCCTAGAAGGAACTGGTCCTTCTAGGCTTCACCACCACACTCATCACATCTCAAGTGCAACTATTGGAACACAATGGTATATTTCAATTTGAGGGTGGTAGCCAGCCAGGTGGGTACTACGAAGTACTTTACCACCATGCTATGGTTTCCTCACGATGATCTCCTTCACCGAAAGCTCATGTGGGATTCGAACCAGGGACTTTCATCTCGGCATCCGACGTCACTGGGTCACTACCACTGAGCTATCTTCGCCTTGAAACTTGTTACTTTCCCAAATATCCTGTATAATGTCACTCAGGGGCTCTACCGCGTAACTTTGGTGGTAATCGTAAAGAAAACCATTAATGAATTTCATCCAATCAGGGCCCGCGAATGGTCATCGTCGCCTCATACCGCGTGCGCGTCATTGGATGAATTCCCACGATATTTAATGGTGATCCACAAAGATACGCGGTAGAGCCCCAGGTCATACATTATACTAATTGTGAAACTAGACTTATATGACCCTTCAATGTGTAGTTTAGGTAAGTTTCCATAATGCTTACCATACCAACTTTAGTACCTCTATCCTCATTTGCATAACCTGCGTATATCGATCAAAGCGCTGTGAGCTCACTCCGCTTATTAGCATTAGCTCATTGGGTGGGATGCTAATCGCAAAGCTGTGTAACTACCTATCTGATGTCCCTATACGCCATCAGACTGTTCATAGTCTCAATCACAGACTTCTTCTTCTTATTTTTAAGTTTGGCAACCAAGCCCAAATTAGGGCTCATTTCTGCCAGTGTCGAGTTATATTATAGTTTCCAGTCACAATAAATCACTTCACATTATAGTCTTCAGTCAGTCACCGTCAATAAAAGTCATGTTTTACTACAATGGTGGTCATTGTACTAAAACTCTTCACGGACTTTTTGAGACAACTTGAAAAGTCACAATACACATAATTCATTTCATTTCACTTCACTGGTGCACATGGATGATCTTTATTGGGTAAAATACCATCAAAAATACACAATAAAACTCAAAATACACAAATTTATGGAAATAAAACTGAAAACGCAACGTCACTCTGCAAGTTCCCGCCAAAAAGTCCAATCCCAGACTTAAATATGCTGTCTGTCACTATTTTTTTTTCTTATGATTGTATTTCTTTGTTTACATCACAGACATATAAATATGGGTTTACATAGACCTGTAATTCAAAAAATTCAAAAAAATATATTCAAAATCATTTATTCAAATAGACCTTCGCAGGCACTTATGAAAAGTCTGACTCTAATACTCTAATACCGGTTCGGAAGGTTGCATTTGCTGAGAAGAGCCGGCAATAAACTCAGCAATTACTCTTTTCAAAACAGGTGTTTAGTATATCTGATACTAAATTATATCTGTCTCTTTCTTCTCTCTAACGTCAATTGTCAACGCATTTACAAGTGCTACGTACAATTAAATTAGATTTTCAGTCTTTATACCATATAATGTAGAGTGAACAGTGTCAATAAATAACTAATTGAGTGAATGGTGTTTGTTCATATTTTCATCGCCCTAAACTCCTAAACATGGTCCTTCGAGTTAAAAAAGTGCCATCGTTGAAGTTTGTAGGTTAGGTCACGTTCCGTGCGGGCTAGGAATCGGAGCGACAGCAATAGTTTTTCGCCACCCTCTCGTTCGCAATCGGCAGCAGTCGGAACACGTTCGGAAACATTCGAGTGAGACCAAGCTCCAAGCAAGCTTCATCTGGGGCATACAAACTAGCGCCACCCGGCGAGCTAAAGAAGCAACAGCACACTGCTTTACCTACTATACGGAAGATTAGCACCTAAGTATAAGCGTCCTGTCAGAATCAAAGAGTAGAAAAGCTCTGCTCCTATTAGTAGATCTATGTTACTTGGTAAATAAAATGTGGGATCAGCAAGAGTGTGTGCATGTGTAGAAGGAATGTCCCATTTTTCAGTAGCTATGTATGTATGTGGTAATGGAACTGTGATGTTGTCCATTATTATGAATGTAAGATTAGTGTGGAAGTCATTGTAGCGTGAACTTATGTTTGTAGTAATGCTTAACTGTGTAAGACTATCTTTATTACCGACTCCTTGTATAGTGCAGGCATGATAATTAAATGGAAGCTGTAAAGCAGATGCAAGTTTGTTTGTCATTATGTTGACTTCGCTGCCAGAGTCAAGAAGCGCTCGTGCATTTTATAAAGAAAAAATTGAATTATTTACACTCAGTCAAAGAAAAACATCACAATTAGCTATACATAATTTATATACATTCAAGTCTAGTCCCTTAAGGAAACTCAATCCTTTCTTAGATAAAAACAAATTAATCAGGGTTGGAGGTCGCATTCAACACTCTGATATTACATACAACCAAGCTCATCCTATTATTTTACCTTCAAAAAATCACTTAACTTCATTAATAATAAATCATTATCATCAAAAATTACTACATTCTGGTATACAAAACACACTATACAATATTAGATTAAAATTTTGGATTTTAAATGGTAGAAATGAAATCAAGAAAGCTATTCACTCCTGCATAAGATGTACTAGGTATAAAGCTCAAACCTGTGGTCAGCAAATGTCTAGTCTCCCCGCACCCAGAGTAACATTAGAACGAGCATTTCTACATGTAGGCATAGATTTCAGTGGTGCTATTGCTATAAGAAACTCCATGGCACGCAATTGTAAATACACAAAGGGATACATATGTCTATTTGTATGTCTTGCAACAAGAGCTATTCATCTAGAATTAGTGTCTAATTTAACTTCTGAAGCATTTATTCATGCACTTAAAAGGTTTATTTACCGAAGAGGATTTCCTACATGTTTGTATACTGATAACGCTACTAATTTTAAAGGTTGTGTCCAAACGCTCTATTTCTAGTTGAATTTGGTCGAATTTTCCCATAATCTGAGTTAATTCCTGTTGACGAACTCTGATGTCGGCTGGCGCATTTCGTGTTACGTCGAAACTTTGCACAAAATTGTAAATTCTTGTAAGTTTTCCTTTCTGCGTAGCACGTTGCTGCTTCCATCCCTCTTGATCTTGATCCACCATGATTATAGTTTTCTGCTAATAATATAGCTTGATGCTTTGTAATTTTATAAACTTTTGTTAGCTACTTAACCTTGTAATTCAGTATTAAATTTAAAAGTAAACCTTTACACTTAACTATTTATGCTTTAATATTAAATAGTTATTATTGTGTATTTTCACATAAAAAAGGGCGAGTATGTTTAGTATATCTGATACTAAATTATATCTGTCTCTTTCTTCTCTCTAACGTCAATTGTCAACGCATTTACAAGTGCTACGTACAATTAAATTAGATTTTCAGTCTTTATACCATATAATGTAGAGTGAACAGTGTCAATAAATAACTAATTGAGTGAATGGTGTTTGTTCATATTTTCATCGCCCTAAACTCCTAAACAACAGGCTTAGATTAATTGCATAATATTTACATTCTAATCGCACTGAAAACAATTGCGTGCCCCGGCGCGGCGGCAAAATTACAAAGTAGACTGAAAAAATATTTAATAAGTAAATAAATAGCAAACTTAAGCAGACCTCTAAGTCCTCAACCTCAGTAATTGACCTCTTTTATTAATACTTTTTCAAATATAGTTTTTTTTCTGATTTGCAGTTATTTTTAATAAATTAAATCAAACATCCTATCATGTGTTTCTTTCTGGTTATGTTTTCCTTCACCGAAAGCTCTAGTTGATTGTAGGATTCGATCCCACGGCCTTAAGAGTCACTTTATACCTCTGCGTCTTCGTCTTAAAGCCATTGACGTCTCAATATAACCAATTTGAAATCTATTACGATTTCCGCAATCACGTAATTTAACTTACGTTCTACATAGACGATAAATCAATTCAAAGGAACTCTCGGGCTCTGTGGTTTTGCGATCTATGTTGGATAGTTTGATAATGATCCGAATTTAATGTTATACATGATTTTATCTAGACTGTCTATATAGGTAATTGGACTGTTTTACAAAAAACTTAAACCGACTTACAAAGTAAACTAAGAAGTAATCAAATCCTGATCTGATGGCAATGGGACCAAACGGGAAGTGTACCCTTCCAGTCAAAAAAAGAATTTTCCAAATCGGTTAATAAATGACGGAGTTATGAGGTAACAAATATAAAAAAAAAAAAAAACATACAACCGAATTGAGAACCTCCTCCTTTTTTGAAGTCGGTTAAAAATGCCATACTTTCCTCCGCCCTAAATAAAGATGATAAACTAAAATTACAGTAAGTACTTACGTAGATTTCTTCTATCTAAAAATAATTTTGTATATACTTCCTCGATTCGACGATTCCATACTTAATTTCGTTATTCACAGCTATCCTCTATCATCTTTCACATCATCAACAATATTACTACCATAAACGAAGATATTAATACAGGTCACAGGTGTAGATGCTGAACCCATGTTCTAAATTGGCAATACTAAAACAAGGTAATTGCTCGGCATTCGTCACCCACCAAAAAAAAACGCTGCTGAGCTATTACGTCTCTTTCAAGCAATTCTTTAAAAATTGTCGGCTTGTGTTTATAGTCGATGTGTGAATCATACTGCAACAGAGTGAGATATAGGCTATTTGCACTGTTGTGGCACAATAATGATGCCGATTCTGTTGGAAATCGCACTTAACTAATTGTACATCTCTTTCTTACAAAAAAATATTGAATAAGGACATTTAAAGCTGTCAAATTAGTCTTTTCCGTCTTCATTTCAGACGTAACCGCGATAGATGGCGACAAAATTTATGTTGAAAACAAGCATAGGTTTAATTTGACAAGATTAAATTTCTTACATCCTTTTCTTATGTTCTTTGTTAGAAAGAGATATAGTGAAACTAGTTTAGTTGTAAACAACAGAATCAGCATTATTATTGGTCTATTATGCGTCCACATGTCAAACTTTATTGGCTATTTCTATTATATTCAATAACAAAATAAAATAGTAGCAACATAAAAATAAGATTCAGCAATAAAACCAAAACAACAAACTTTTAACTAGCAAGAAAAAGCTTTCATACCGACATCGGGGGCTACCGTACTACATCATGACTCTCTCGAGTCACTAGCTTAATTAACTCACTTATATTTTACTGACTGCAAAACCTAATAAAATTCAAGTTATATAAAAAAATCTATACATATTTAAATGGTTTATTATTTTTTGCTTTTCAGTTTTTTCGGTGGTTTAATTTTTTGTTAAAATGTTTTTATTTTATAATTTTTTGTAGCTATAATCTACTAATTACTACATGCTTAATGTCTGATTACTTTTATGATGTAATACACAAGTCACCATTAAAATCTGTGAGTGAACAATAAATCACCCCTATTTTCCCGTTATTTCGTCGGTTAAAAAATAGATTTCCATGAACTGCTGTTCCAATGATGAATTAAAAATATGAAAATCTGCACACAATTATAAATCTTACTGTGAAACAAAATGTTTGCAGCTAAACAATGGATCTACATAATAAAACTATACAGAAATAACGCTGTGGTTTTATATTATTTCTAACATTGCAGGTATTGGCGATGCAAACAACTTCTCGTTAGTACGATCATTAAAATGAATGGCGATACCATGGAAGATACTCATTTGACTTCAATTCTTGGTTTTCTATTTGGATGAAACAGTACGCTTATTTTTTTTTATATTTCTGACTTTTCTATCAATTCCAATCAATCCATGTCAATTAAAAAATATCTTGCTTTTACCCGCATCTTCGCTCCCCTGAGTATGTCTTTATGCAATCTATGGATTTTCGAGGTGTCGATGCATTGCTGAGTGAAAGATGTAGCAACCAACAAAAACACTTGCATTTTTAATATGAGTGGAGATAAATTCGTTTATTTTTGTATTTACCTGACTATTTTGATGAACAGACAGATATTCTCATTTTTACATATATTTATAGTTGGAGCATCTAAACGAATGAATTGTTTTTCAAATATGTACCCGCTTCAGACCGAATCCAGATGGCTAAAACTACAGAAACTAGTGAAAACTTTTCCTACCGAACCGACTCATTGATAAGTTTCAGGGGCATGTCTTTGGAAACCGATTTCGTACTGACATTTCGAAAAATAAAATGAGCGCAAAAACAAAGTTACTTGCAAATATTGGAACGACTTCGACTTAGAATTCAGTATCGAGAAAAGCTGTCGTCTTTATGCAAACAAAAAGTTTTCTGAAGGGAATTCCAGAAGGCGGTTTAGTCAAATGCTATACTTTCAAGCAGTTTTAATAGCTTTACTTTTATATTCTTTTTACACCGTGTGACCATAATCTCACCGATTTAGGTGATAATGTGGCTGATGGTTCCACAGTAAGGGCACAAGGGTCAGTCACGTATCACGAATTCTCTCACTGAAATGTGTACCTTTTTGTGTAGTAAATATAGTTCGATATTGTATCGCAGTTGACCGGTATTTTTGTGATAAATTTTCCAGCCAGGGGGCAGTAAGTAGGTACTATAAAATGCTCTAGTGCTTTTCTTAAAATCGTTAAAAAGAGAATTAGGACTCACAACTATTTGTGGATATTAATCGTAGCTCTAGATCTGATCCCAATACTACTTAAAGTAACTAAAATTACCTATATGTACTTTTTGATTTTGTTATTTCATAGGGTGGCATAGTCTATACGATTAAACTCTTAAATAAAGAAAAAAAAAAAAAACTATCGCAACCGTATTATTACAAGAGAAGGTTCCATGTTCGAAATGTACCTATCCTATGTCTGTGCCTATGTCTTGTATGTATGTTCACTGAATTCTCGGAAACGGCTTTACGGATATTATTGAAATGCATTGTAAATTAAACAGTCGGATAAAAGTTTTTATATACGTAATTTCTATACTATTAGTGCAAACCTACTTTGAACTCGGTTTTATATTTTGTTAAAAGGATCCTTGCAGCATTGGAGTTTAGGTAGAAAGCTTTGAATTAGCTGTAGTAACAACTGCATTAAGTCTTAATGAAATCCGCAATCCGTAACGAAATCCGAGGTCAAAGAATACCTACATTTAAGTTTCCTTGGCAAGGATATACTCCAGCAATGTATCGTAGCTTTAGTTTTAGTGCCAAAGCCACTTTGTCTTTACTAAAAGCGGCAGTCTGGCTTAATCCTTTTTAAATTAATGCCTACCCTGGGATAGTGTTGTAACACCAGTCCTATAGTGCTGTAATTTTTGTCTTAGTTTTGCGGTGTGCTGTAAACATTGCACGCTCCACACGATTATAGCAATCTCAGTAAATCGTGCTGAGATTTTTCATTATGTTCTCTCGTAAATATGTTATGTTACTTGATTAAGGATCTAGTGCCAAGAAATAGCAGTCAAATTAATAAAGGGTGAAGTTTGCCTAGTAATTTTATAAAATTGAAGTTTACTAAATTTTAAACACGGAGGAGGTTTACAAGTTTTTTTTTAACCTAACATATTATAGTGATCTTCATAAGGTCGCTGGATTTTTATTAACCTTTTTATAGTGGCTACTATATCTTTCGCTTTGATTATAAGTTATTAATATTTCTATTTAATTTTGTTTTGGCAGTAAATACAAAAAAGTTGGTATCATGAAAGACAACTAATGATGAAATAGAAAATAAATAAATTAGATATTGATAAAAGATTGTAGTGGTAAATAAATCGATATTTTGGATTAAAGCAGATTATAGTATAATGTAAGCTGAAAAATTGTATTTAGTCCGTCATTTACACCATAAAGAAACATAATGGTGCGTCCATGCTACGCGAATCAAGCACGAGCCGAGCCACGAAAGAACCTACAACGAGCACGATGCGGCTCGCGAGCCCGTCCACGCTACGCGAATCGTGCTCGCAAACAAAAAAATTACGAAGAAATGGTGTGTTGAAGTTCCACGTGACGTCACACTATGGTACACTTTCAATACAAGTGACGTAATGAGCCCACACTCTCGAATTTTGACGCGATTTATCTTTGTCAATTTTGACAACTGACGGACTAAACATTTTATTTTACCCAGCGCCATTCCTAATATTTTCTATTGTCAAAATTTATACATTTCTGAAAACCTTCGTAACGTCTTAAATTACAAAGTATGTTTAGAGCTAATAAAGAATCGAATTAGGGAATTGATCTGAGTTCAATAGGCTTTTATAAACAAAACGGACCCAATTTTCATTATCAAGTTTCTTATCGTAAATCCGTAAAGGATTTTCTTAGCACTTTTTAAAGTTAATTTGTAACACGAGAGGCACGGGCAAATTCCTTTTCACCTTTTATTTATTACCTTTTTGGGAGGGGATCGGATTCGGATGACCCGAATCTCATTAGGGTAGTGTCAATGAAAAGAGACTGAGATTTTTCGACGGAAAATACTGTATTAAAAAAACGAAGTGAATGCGCAAAGTGATTACTTTTGTATGTTCAATTACCATTTGTACCAATTCAACAAATTCTGTAAACTTTCTCCATCCATTGCACTAATTGTAGGTAGTTAGGTATGTTGACTTGTCGTGGATAAATATTGTTCTGTATTCTTTCTTGTTATATTGCATTATCTTATTGTGGCTTTAATAGGAATGTAATACCTTTACATCCGTGATTTAAATCTGCGAAGTGGATCACAAAATTACCCGTCCTAGTTTTACACTTTTTTGACAGATGGACTAGATTGAGCTAGAGATAGATTGTCGCACCATAACGTCATCATCATCTCATCATCATCACTCACTCTCACTATATCAGCACCGCTCCATCGCAGCAAAGAAAGGCCCGGGGCAGGCACCGCCTCAACCATCGAGGAAAGATCCCTTTAGAGTAGTAATAATGAACAATCAAATTCCGAAACTCGTCAGTGATTTGTCACTGAATTTGAACAGTAAGCACCAGTCACTGCATCGAGTGTTTTTGACTTGGCCAATCAGAGTGCATGCGTGCTTGACTTAGCCAATCAGAGCGCGTTGTCGATGGTGGGAAATTGGCGGAATATATTTCAACCAAAATTAACGTCATTGCGCTTCTTTGGGTTAATTGTTCGATGGCCTCAACTCAATCCAACCACTAGCTGCCAGCGCGCCACGCGCCACCTGCGAGGTGGCAGCTCGCGGGCGGCGCGGCGTCGGTGACATTGGTGGCGCGGCTTCGGCAAGATACCGCTTGCTGGCGTCACGCAGCAAGGGAGCGGGCCGCTCGCTGGCAGCGCACTAAGGTTGATTTGACCAATTTAGGCAGCCAGAAGTCAAAATCTCAAAAATGAAAAAAAATATCAAAAATTTACAAAACCATCTCCATCTCTGAAACTTTCAACATGCGCGCGTGCAGAGAGCTGGAACTTGGCCATCGTATCATTGTATTACATATTATTAATAAATTATTATTATTAGTAAATATTCTTATAATTTTGAATTTAGTTCTACACTACTGTATTAGGGTATCCCTGTAAAAGTAGATGTAAGTAGGTAAATAAATAAATAAATATATAAATAAATAAATATATAAGCAAATATGTTAGTACATATTTTGGAAACACCTAGAAATTTTCGTATAGATTAAATTCTAATTTATCATTTTACACATATTGCACCGACAGATGCAGATAATCTAGAAAGTTAAGTTTAAAGTCGAGAGTTCGTGAGTTATGGGATTCGATTCCACGACTTTTGATATCGGATTCCACGTCATTACCTCTGAGCTACCTTACTTAATTACCATTAAAAACTTTGCTGTTAAAACTTAGATTAAATTAAGATGTTTAAGCCTCTTAACACATCTTTGTTTCTGAAGATCTGAACTTAGTTTTAGTTCAAATTAATTTTACATCACTTATGGCCGAAAACTTGGCATTAATTAAATTGAATAAAATATTACAACATTTTCATTAGCATTCAACAAGATAAATTGTATTTTGCAATTAGCATACCTATACTTTTGTACAAGAAAGGCTTTTTGATCTTCTAAGTTTTGTGTTCATGAATACCATGAATACCATACTACCATGTACCAATACTACCATGAATGATTGTTGGTCAAACACTGGCAATAATAGATGGTTAAAAAGCTTTCTGCTTTTAAAGTAAACCTTATGTAGTGGATATAGTCTATTTTTTCCGAGCAGCGTCGTCGATTGGAGGGAAATTAAATTCTTGCTTCCAGTGGTCGCTTCTGTAAATAGATTCAAGTTCTGTAATAAGCACAAAAGTAAAAGATTGTAAATATTATGGCATAATATTCAGTTCTTGTAAGACTTGTAGATTTATTCCAAAGAAAAAACGTATAATAGATTTTATTTATTAAATTATGATACGTTCTAATAGTATTTATTTTTTGATTTACGACCTGAAAGAATTGAAGCCTTTGACGATAGAAAAACACTCTTCATCAAACCTTCCAGAATGATTCGCATGAAAAAAAAGAAGCTAATTCTTCTTTTTGATTTTCTGAGGGACTTGAACAAATATTAAATGCTACCCTTTATCGAGATTTATCAGGGTTGGACCCAGATGCTTAGGGGGGGGGGGAGAGATGTATCAACCCCTTACCCCCCCTACATTAAGTGGTTACCATTTCGTATGGACAATTGGTTTTGACTATTGGACAAATTACCAAGCCTAAAGGTGAACACACCGAAAGGTGCTTGGCGACCTCACCATCGTCCAAATAATGTTACATATAATCCCTTCCATGAAATAGTTTGATTGCACTAATATTCCTGTGGTAATTAAGGAATGCTGCCAAATGTCTGTCTACGGTATTTCAGAAGGACTGCCAAATACCGACGATCGGCATCGGCATGCAGTCCAGGCGAGATTCTCAGATCGTTAACATCTCAGCAGAATCTGAACTGCCCATCCCTATGAATTACAATATCATGGTGGCTTAGGGGTAGTGATGCGACGTATACCTACTACTTTTATGAATACGAATACTGATTTTTCTATTCGTATTTGTTTAAATACACACGTTCCCAATGATCTAAGGTTTTTTCGGGATAAAAATAACCTCTAAATGTGACTACGTTGTGATTTACTCGTGTATCAAATTTCGTCATGATTGATGGTGTTGCGGTGTCGTTGAAGAGTCAAGAGGGTAACAAACAAACCCAGTTTCGAATTCATCATATTAGTATAACATTTTGCATTTTTCGGCGACAGACGAAACAGTCCTGCTTGCTGTATATGGCTAGCTGTTATAAAAGTAATGGTAATTATAGTGTGGCCGCCGAGAGAATGCATTTCTGACACCTGTTTATATTGGGCTATTGTCGGAAATGGCTAATACTTTTGCGATGGGACTTTCACAGAAAGGTTCAGTACTTTCTAAGGCACAGCTTAGGGATAGTCCCATCATAATCAGATGAGCCGTTTCCGAGATTTGGCCAATATTAACAGGTGTCAGAAACGCTCTCTCATGCATCGGCATGAGGGTATAATCAAACTAAAACGTCAACTAATCATGTGCTTTTACAGTATCGTTGCTTAGATATTTTACTGACTGTTATCAGAATACGAATATTCGTATTTGTAACATCACTACGCGCTGAAAGCACATTTTATATAGAGTCGTAGAGGTGCCTCTACGACGACATAAGTAAGTATGTAGTGTAAGTTTTTATATTTAGGATAGGATTGAGTTTGACCACAATCTCACGATATTAGCGTTTGACCACAATCGGCAAGTGATGATGTGGCTGAAGGTGGTAACCACACAGATCCTATGAGAAAACTGGCTCTCGAGTGCAGCAGCTGCCGAAAGGCTAGTCTTAGCTGCTAGTTTTTGTTTAAAATTGATTAGGTACTTTTTTTTTTTTATCCTAGATTACACCTTCTTTAGTGTTCCCTATTCATTAGATCCCGATTAGGTACTTGATTTTAATCATCATAGCTTAGGATAAATAATATACTACGTACAAGTCATAGGCATTAAAATAATTAAAAAAACAATTTAATATTTATCGTTCGTTTCTAACAGTGAGGAAAACATATTGGTACCTTGTAAATGTCAAAGTTTCAGTCGGAATCGCTCGACCGTAATCATCTAGCTATCATAAATCAACAGCAAGCTACGTAGCCTGTCGTATAATAAATAAAATAAAAGTGCAAACTACATTTCGATCAATCATTGGAATCAAAAATGCAATAAGCGATTGCACTTCACATTACATATACGACGGCCCGCCGAGAGCGACACAGCCACCAAATGGGATCGCACATTACGACCCAGATAAATATATGTAGCTTTATAATAGGGCTGTCACTTCTAAGAAATCAAATACAGAATTTGAGATACTTCGATAGAATATGCTCCTTTCTATCTTCCCATTTGAAATGCGAATGTTTTTTTTGTTTGGATAGAAAATAGTCGTACATGATTTTGGCTAATTTGGTCAAACTACCGAGTTATTTAGGCCTTAATTTACACCTTATTTCTCAACATGAGAAACCAATCATCATTAATACAGACATAAAAAAAAACAACACTGTATCTTAATATAAGTCTCCAAATTAAACTGAACTTACAATATTTTTTTCTATGAACGAATAGGAATATTAGTAACATATTAAAACTATTGGATGGTTGCTAACCCTACATTTAATGTTAAACTATAGTGCGGTTGGGTGCCAGAGACCCGAGCTCTAGAGTAGTTGTTATGCTAATACTTACCTACATTAAAAGGGTTAACTGTCAAAGTTTACTTAAATAAAAACCGTCACGTCAAAAGAGTTTATAAACCCTTTTACATTAAGTAACCCATTAGAACCTATAATATGAGATGCATGTATAAAAAATTGCAGTAGGTATTCTACTTATTTTTATTTTTTTAGACCGAATCATAGCTACAGAGCATTGGGTAAGTGATAATGTGGCCGAAAGTGGTAAGCACACAAAGCCTAGAGTCACAACGCCTAGAGTCACAACGCCTAGTGCTTAGCATGGCTCGAGAGAGAGGCTACGAAAGACCCAGTAGCTAGGTACTTGGTCAGGAGCTTTTGCCTTTGGATGTTTCCCTTCACCATAAGCTCAAGCTTTCTCAGGAATTCGACGTGTCCATTGCTGAGTAACCGTCGCCAAGCTCAAGCAAATAAAGTAGCTAGGAGTCAAGAGTCTCCACAAGCGGAGCTAAGGAGGATTGAGCAGGCTAGGCGTCAAGCGGTTCTCAGAGCGGTTGAAACGACGGAACAAACGAATGATAGACGTCAACAATACGCTAATTATCTAGCGACCCAGCGAGCAGCAGAGACTGTAGAGGAAGCAGAAGCTCGCAGACGTACTGTTTGTTGCTGAAAAAATGGCATGTAAATGTTTTATTTAATAGAAATACGTGGTGCGTCTTCAAAAACGCTGCATTAGAATACGATACAGGTCCTGCAGCCACAGGCTCCTAAAAGTTATACGTTTTGCGGAAATAAAAAATCAGTCAATAATGTCTACATATCTATATTGCAATAAATACATTATTCCTTTTCACTGTGGTGGCGGGGAGATGAAATTGTAGTCCCGGTGTAATAGGGTAAGATCCCGGTCCTTACTTATTTTCTGATGGACAACATATAAAGAATATAACATATAATATATAGGCCTATACACAGTAAAAAAAAAAAAAAAAAATATGTTGAATATAGTAGTGTTGGTAGGTACTTCAAACTTACATATACTAGGGACTGCAAATAGTGTTACAATGAACTATCATTTGTGTGTGAAAATTTACAGATTTGTCAATAAAGATTATTATTATTGAATTTATTGATTTTGCACACTGTTTCTTGAAGTCAATTTCTAAATTCTAATTCTAAAGTTAACGCAGACGAAGTCGCGGGTAAAAGCTAGTGTAAATATATGTTTTAAAAGATCTATATATCTTATGGTATTTTTTCTCTGTTATTAAAGTTAGTCAATCGTGTGATGAGAACTGGACAATTGAAGGCAATGATTTGAAGAATCGGTCACCAAATATCACTTTCATATGTTCAGTACTTGCTCAGAAAATACGAAAAATTAAACACTACTATTTTTCGGTACTTTCACCCTTGAGAAACTGTCTCATGCCCGTTCCCTTATGTTCCAAGTCTTTGTGTGTACCTATATCATCTTCGCTCATATAACTTACTATATTGTTGCAATAAAAAAACTAAATAAATAAAAATTGCCGTTATGCCAGGAAAATCTGATGCCTTGGATAATACGTTGGTATGCAGTTTATTAAGCTCCCTGTCTCACCTTGTCCATTCTGACCCTGAGAGTAACCCATTTCATCGTTTGCAATACGGGAACTATAAAATGTTCTCAAAGAGATTTCGTCGACATTCGACTGCAATCGGTAAAAGCATCGAGATCTATGGGTAAAAGGCTTGCTCTTCTCTAATTAGAGATTTATACATAGGTACTGGATACTCGTTTTGCTTACGGGTTAGATAAAGGTTTTTTTCTTTTTAGGGTTCCATAACGGAACCTGGGTTTTGGGTACTTCCGTTAATACGCCATCCGTTCATCTGTCTCTCACAGGGCTGTATACGTAATACTTGTACGTAGTATTTATATACTCTGAGGTAATACCAGTATTTATATACTCTGAGGTAATACTATAATCTCAATCAATTCAAATAAACATCTACAAGTCTAAACTCAAGAGTGCTCCCTATACAAGAAACTTCAAAAGTATAGCATTTTTTACGATTCTTGTTCGATCTTCATTTTGAAAAGGTAAGTATATTATATTATGTATACTGTAATGTATTACTGTTGGTTGTCCCCAATAAAATAAAATAAAAATAATTTGGTTTCAATATTTTAAAACTAATAAAAGGGTAAATAAAAAAAAGTTATAGTCATGATTATGTCAATATTTGGAGACCTCATATATTTTTACCGTTTCCGAGTGATTGTAGAACTCTATTATTTTTATTTTACAAAAAAAATAATTAAATCTTTAAAAGAAACGAAAAACCCGACTGCGTAAAACAAAAAATAACTGAAATGAGAAAAACAAGCTCTTTAATCTATAGAATTTTGAATATAACTTGAATTTTATAAGGTATTGCAGTCAGGACAAACCAATAATCTAAGTATATATATATTTTTTAATATTTGTTTATCGCCGACTTTGATTTAAACAAAGCAATAATGAAGCTGGTGTAAAAATCCACGCTTTACGTCGTCCGCTTAAATCAAAACACTCCCTTAGATGGGAAAATTATTTTCGTCCGACGAATCTTAGATCGATGCTAGTCTTATTATGGATTCATAATAGCCACTTGACTTGGACCGCAAATTGCGATCACCACCTAACAGTGCCCTATCGATTTCCCAATGAAATTCTTATTGTGAGATAAATTGGATCCGCAGTTTGCCTAGCAAAGACATTCCTTGAAGAACTTTGAAGGTGCGTTGTTCGTATTCGTTCATTATTTATTTCATATCATAGATTTTCTTTGTATCTGATTCCATATGTTATTATGAATTATTTTTGTTTTTAAAATTATCCGTTAGTAAGAATGATGCTGTAAATAATTTCGAAATGTTTGTGTAGAGATTTGAGTAAAGAAGGATATTCTCTTTGGAAAGTTTATAATGAACTCGAGAACTTTTTAAATTATGAGATAGGAATATAAATACCAGTATCAAGGAGTTGTCCACCTCGATTTATATTTGGGACTGAGTGTAAAACACTTAGGCATCATTTTGTATTTAGGAAAAACCATAAAAAAGTCTTTTACGTTTCTAAAATTACAAGTGTCACTTCGTAGTTAGTAATAAATATTATTGTTAACAGAAGCCAAATATTTTATCAAAAAATAGCGCCTAGAACTTAAATACAAAAAATAACAAATAAAATCAAGAAGCGTTCTACACGTGCTACTACCTAATAGCACGTGTAGTAGATTTGTGAATGCCTAAAGATAGCCGAAATATTTGTTTCTGCAAATTACCAAAAAATTGTCGTAATATAAATGTTTAATCATTATCTCACTTACCGGGTACTTTGCAAGGGTAGCTGCGGCAGGTGCGGAAAATTAAAACTTCAAAAAATACGCATCGATTGGACCAAATTATATTTTGGTGGACCGAAGCTCGCACTCGCCGGCAGCGCTATCCAAAAAGGAAACGCTGCCGGCCTGCTGGGAACCTTGGAGAGCGGAATTAGCGGCAGACTTGACGAAATTTTGTATAGATAGTAATTTGTATATCTTTGTTATAAATAATGAATTCTTACTTTTTAAGATTTGTATGGAAGCTAATGTCCATTCCCAATTTTCAAATAACTGGTTTCAAAAAGCCAAACCCCTAATTGGAAACGCCTTTTACAGACAAAGGGGAAATTAATTCTTCGCGAACAACAGCCAGTAACAAAGATAAATTCGTTTCGTATTTATATTGGTCCTGCGGCCCGCGTCAAGATCCAATTCCACCGCTGGCAGGTTCGAGCCCTAATCAGTGCTAATAATTAATGCCTCAATCCGAATTTAATCTCGTACGTAGAAATCTAAATAATAATCTAGATGTGAAACAAAATGAAAGAAAAATATTCCTTTGGGATACACACAAACTGTTACAGTAGGTATAAAAGAAATTCGTGTTAGTTACACTATTTATAACTCAAGAACGGCTGAACCGATTTGGCGGAAAATTGGTGGGGAGGTAGCTTAGAACCAGGAGACGGACATAGGATACTTTTTATAGGGTAGTATAGGGTAGGGTAGGGTAGGGTAATATATAAAGTATGACAGTTATCTGGTTTCTATAGTACAAGCTCTGCTTAGTTTGGTATCAGATAACCGTGTGTGAGAAATGTCCCAGGATATTTATTTATTATTTATTAAAATAAGATAAACACTATACAATAACGCTCACAATTACCTACACCAAATGCAAAATATATCGTTGTTCAAACTCCCACGGATATATTTAAAACTTGGATTTACTAGACTTGACTTAAACTTTAAATTGTAATAAGGGAGTTTTGAACACACGCTACATTTTGCATTTGGCGTAATTGACAGCCTTGTCGTGGTAATAACTACGAATATATCTGCATCTGAATGAATGACTGAATGCGACGGGTATACCACATAACTATTTTAATTTATAAGCGTTCTATAATCGGACCAGCCAGGGTTACGAGTGGGATAACTGATTGCGGCGCAAGTTCTACATGAGCTAATTGCTTTACGAGCACACGGTAATGACACGATTCAATTAAACTATGATAAAAATTCACAATGTTTCCATTGATGTAAGCACATTATAGTTGTGCAAGCAATTTTGGACAGTTACAGAGAGTTCTAGTAATACTAGGAACAGAAATTGAAGGAGAACTTCTTGTAAGAGCAGCGTCCATGAATGCAGTTCTCCGCACAGATTGAACTTCCGAGGAAATTTGATGCCTCGTTTGGATGCTTGCTTCGAGCCACAAGTTGCACTTTCAAGATACAAACCGTACTTGCAAATATATTAATAATCCTACTAGTAAGTAATACTACAAGTCAAAGTTGGTGTGAATGCCAGACCATATACAAAATTCAGTAAAACATCAAGTCCTCAGACGCCATTAGTTAAGTAATGAAGTTAAATACTTAATTTATTTCGGTTTTCTGACCCAATGGGGTCCATAAGTAACCTATCAATCACACTTAGCCTTACATTTGTCACACGAATATTTCGTTAACAATGAACTATGGTGGAGACGTGAGGAAATTGTGACCATTACGCTCAACAAATGGTCGTATGCTTCTAATTTATTTGGTAGTGATTATTGTAGAGACGTGTGGTCGGTTTTCTTTTATAAAAACAATATTTATTCGGTTAATGTGTTCGTTTGTAGGTCAATATATTCTTTTATAGAGGTTTATTTTGAACCATTACTTGGGTAAACGGAACTAGACATTTCTGGAAAGCAATTTTAACCGAAAAAAAATATAAAAGAAATGAACTCCCATGAAATAAATCTTGATTGTAAATATTGTATTGAGTTCGTTTGAGATTGACAATATTTAATCAAACAGTAAAATCCAGTGATTGGAAAAATATTTGATGACATTATATTCATGAACTTTTGTTTTTGTTTGCACAGTATTTTTGGTGGAAATCGAAAAAATACGCGTTTCACTGTATCTTAATATTCTTACTCTACGCAGTTGAGTTAGAGTAAGAATTGAATAATGAATTCTTTATCTAACATGTTACAAGAATATTATACAGTGATAGCGTCACCTTATGCGAAGCAGGATCAGTTTGCATATATATAACATGTTACAATACTTATTTCCTACAATCTATCCGCATGCTAGGCCTATTAAAAGTGATGTTTTAATTATTTAGAAAGCTAGGTGCTACATGAGGTTGTTAGGTTATTTTTCCCTCATAGATTCTATCATGCCAAATTAAATAAAAGATAAAACTTATAATTTGATTCGATTATATTTCTATTATAATAAAAACATTACATAATTAACTTTTCTTAGTTAATATTTTATTAATTTTACATGAAATTTAGGTTAGGTTTTCCCTCTTTCATACTACTTTATTATTATGTTACTGTAATTGACAAATCAATTACAGGAGGTGTTCCATTCGCAGGCAAATATTCACAGGTATATCGTACACTAATTGATTTATAGTCAGACAAAATACTGATAAGGAGTCCTGGTATAGTCATTTGTTCTCGGTATGAGTAACTAATAGGGTTTCGTTTTTCCCGACCTTTTTCCATTCCCGGGACCCGGGAATGAAAAAAATGATTTCCCGGGAATCCCCGATTCCCGGGAAATTTTGAAAAGTTGTTAGTTATGTTATTTTAACGTATAAAAAGTCACGTAAGTAACGTAATTTAATTAAATTAGCAATTTATTGTCTCAGAAGTAGATAATAGTACATTATGAGACATGTGTGCAAAGTTGGTAATCACATACGAGGCGGTATCTATTAAGCGAAAAGGAATCCAAGAGTGTAATTATCAACGCACACGCGTGTCATACGACGTTTTTCAACACACTTTTGAGGAAAATTAACAAACTTATATTTTTAAGTAGATTTTTGATAATAGTCAATGAGAACGTTAACTATATAAATATAAATTGTTAACTATACTATATACATTTTTATGACTTTTTATTCTAATTTTGTAAATGATTTTAATTTAGTTACGACATGTCTTTTGGTTGATTATAATTTTGATTATTAGAGTTTGAATACCAAATATGTAAAATGATTCTAGGCTAGTTATTAAGTTTTAAACTATTATACTATTATGCTGTATACTTAATTGACTAATGTGTCTATATATATTGCTGTGCCCTACAGGGTCCATGTGAACTGTTAAACATAAGTATTTTTTCATCTTTTATACACATGGTGATGCAATTAAATAAATAAATAAAATAAATAAACGTCAACAAATATGGCACGCAAGTTTTGTTTTGACAGCGAAACTGTTTTACACGTTTAAATTAAGAATGCTTCGTCTACGCACATATCAATTGCATTGAGTTACAAACTTAAAATAATTGGGATTATACCTATCATAAAAATGTGCGGTAATGTAAAATAAAAGCCACTAGTGCGTAATAAGCTACAATATGAATATTATGATACTAAAAACGGTGAAATAAATATCACTTTACGAGCAATCGTGTTGAATTTTTTTTATTACCAATTCACAAGGAACGAGAGAGAGAACACTCGGAAGGAGTGCTCGGAATTTCTCTACGAGACAGGGAAACGACGACATTTGTAGGAGAACAAAAATTACCGATATAGCTCGCAGAGATAGTAAGCTGAAGTGATAGCAATGGGCAGGCCATATCGCTCTAAGACGACGCGAGTGGCGACCACGTACAGGAAAGCGCCGTGCGGGACGACCTCCCACCAGACGGATCGACGACCTGGTCAGTCGCTGGATGCAAGCGGCCCAAAATCGTTCGAATTGGAAGTTAATGGGGAGGCCTATGTTCAGCAGTGGACACCCTTAGGCTGATATGATGATGTTTTACTTGACTTTTGATCGGTAAAAATAATAAAATTATTATTTTAAAAAATATGCATTTTCGGCAACATTGGAATTTTTCAATACGAAAACGCTGATAATCTTTATCTCGAAAAATGCACATTAAAAGAAAATAATGTAACTTAAATTTTCTTCAAAATTAAGCCCATTCACAGTTTTTCTCTTAAATCGGCAGTTTAGATTTTTAATTTTCTACTTGTATTTGTGAGACACAAAAATGGTTTTCGTTAATTTTGACTAATATTTGCAAGTGTTTTAGAGCATTCAATCTCATAAAGAAATTCCCGGGAATTCCCGTGAAATCGCAAAAAAAAACCCGACTTCGGGAACGGCGTATTTCCCGGGAATTCCCGATTCCCGGGACCCGGGAACGAAACCCTAGTAACTATACAAAACGAGAAATTGGCATTCATTATATATATTTTAGTCGTTCGAACTATGAACGCGTACTTAATTTCAAGGCATTTTGCACGTGCCCATACTCACGGCGCGTACTCCTGTAAAGTCGCTCTATTAAAATTCTAACTCTATGTATAGTTACAAAAAGTAAATAATCTTCTCTCGATGGAAATATAAAACGCTACAGGACGCCAACTTCATTAGACCAAGTAGTTTCAGCGCTTCACAAAGTTACAAGAGGAAATAAAACAAAAAGTTTGCTCAACATTGACGTATAGTTGTGTATGTGAGATTAAAAGGGCGTGCCCTAATGTTTCAGCAATACAAACATCAACAACAAGTCAACGACGCGCGAATAAAATGGGGAAACATTCCATAAAGTTACGAAAAATGTTCCCTATTGTGATATTATCCCTTGACGCGTGCAAACAAATACCTTTCTTTTATTTTCGTCCAAAATATATACACGCCATCCACCAATGTTCACTATCAAATATTTTCACGCTGACAACAAAATGTACCGAAAAATATTCACGATGGCAACATTGACCGAGCGGCTCGCATTCTTCAATGTATTATGCGACAAATTTATTATTGCACCCGTAAAAGTCCTGTTTCATCGTGAAGTTACACTTTTCCCTTTGACGTGGTAAACATAGAGTTGGCATCAACGGCAGAATTAAGTTGGTCGTAGTGCGTTCAGAATAAACCCTTTCTGGAATTTCCCCGTCCTCTGCAGTCATACTGATGTATTGCCAAATAATAAATTGCTCCTACGTATTGGAAAGATAGGTCTCATGTGGCGTGAAGGTATGGTCATTTTGTTGCCCATAAGTCTTGATGTGACATCTTTATCGTCGCTTGTCGCTGAAGCGTATTAGTGGAAAGCGGCCTTTTAGATGTAGTTTTAATGCCCCCTAAATAAATAAAGACGTTACTCTGGTCGCGATTTGTTTTTAAAGAAGATTTGTATGTGACCTTTTGTCGGAGGACAAACGATCTATCGGCTGTAAAATAATTGCGACAAAATAATGCTGTGAAAGGTTTATTTGTGCAGTTTTATTACTGTTATTTTTGAACCTATTTCATTGGATTTAGATCATCTTCGTTTTTAGATCATCTGACATTTAGAGTTCCGAACCAAGAAGGTGATAAAGGAACTGCTATGGTGCCACTCCGTCTGTCACAGCGGTATATTTCACCAACCACTAATGCTAATGATTTGAAATAGTTTTAAATATTGCTGACTCAAAACATATTGCAAACAATCAAATTTAGTTATGCTTTCTGGTTTCTTACAACAGTTATACCCAAGCCAAGAAATATACGTCATCCTTAAACTCGCACTTGGCCGGTTTTTTATTATTTAAGAGTTTTTAAATACTAAGATGAGTGGCTAGGTAAAATAGATAGGCCTAATGTATATATTCTTTTATATACATATTACAGTACAATAACCTTGAGAAGATAATACCCGTAGAGAAATGACATAAAGAGAAAGGTTCCCAAACTTTCTCGGAAACGTAGAGACACGTAACAAATGATTATGATATCGTTCTTTGCACAGGAAGTACCCATCCATTTCCTTTCATATAAATCACACAAAGGGAACATATATTTGCATAACCATTTAATGAAAGACAAATATATGAAATCGTATGTGGTATCTGGGTTAATGGTATTCAAATATTATAAAGTCAATTATTATAAAGGGTCGTGCCGGAGATATTAAATTAACTATTTATTTAGGTACTGTATTTAGGGCTCTTTGATCAAGATATTGACACTGGATTTTGATTGTGGTTAAATAATTAAAGTGTGGTTAGTTAAACTTTATTGGTCCTCGTTTTTTTTTGTATTTTTCAGCCTCGCCGGTTCTCTTTAGATGACTTCCGAACCGTTGGGAAATAAGTAATTGCTACTTTCATAAGTGCCCTCTGAAATGGAAAAAAAGCCTTTACACACAGTTAAAAATAATACATAGAAAAAATAAGTGTTTATTCCATCTAAAGGTAGATAGTTTTGAACTTCAGGTCCCGAATCTTCATTACACGAGGAGGCATCTTTAGTCACCATACTAGGTGATACTAGGATGTCTTATGTCGCGGAGACTCTCGACTATGTTCGGGTAAAAATATTATATCTATATGTTTTTTTTTATAATTTCGAAATAAAAAATTCCTGTCTCACAGTAAATCTCATTCATCATTCACAGTAAATTAATTATACATTTTTTTTGTTTGGTTTTATTGTACACCCCCGTTTTTACAGTTTATTTTAAATCCTCTCCATCCAAAGTTGCCAAGTTGCCTGGTAGAGATCACTTTTAGTGATACGGCCGCCCATTGTAACACTCTCTTTTTAAGTTCTTGTATTATTATTTTTTCATGTGGTGTAACAATAAAGCGTTATCTATCTATCTAAATCTGGCCGTAACATCAGAAACTAGTTTGAGAACTTAGTAAATTACAGAATATCGATACAAGTAATATCTTAAGTTTAGTGTCAGCCGTCTTACAAAATACGAGAAGCTCCCAATGCGATAGCATCAAACGGCCAACGTCTAAGTTAGCACAAACTTGACTATCGCAACTTTCTATACGTAGCTGGGACCCATTTATAACTTTTCGGTCAAACTTGTAGGACGTCAACCATCGATAGGCTTTCAACTGATATTGATAACCGCCTGTTACTTTACAGAAATTAATTGATTGCTACTTTGCTATGACGTATATAAGTTCTTGTATATAATAATAAATAAATATCCTGGGACTTTCCTCACACACGGTCATCTGATCCCAAACTAAGCAAAGCTTGTACCACAGTCTAATAACCATACAGTCGGTCGACGAAGCCGTCTAGACAGGGCAATCGTGCGGGGTGTGAGGGACGAGACGCGGGAAAGCCGTTACCGACCTGCGAACAAAATTATGTTAGTAGCTCGGTAAACAGAATTCAGGGCTAACGCGTGTTTGTGTCTGTAATTATTTTATTTAAAATGGTGCAAACGACGTGTGCTGTGAGAGACTGCAAGTCTTCATCCTATTTAAATAAAGATCTGCGGTTTCATCAGCTTCCACACACAGACGAAAGGTAAATAAATCATGGTTTGTTATCGTAGAGTGCAAACAATAATCTATATATATAAAATGCTTTGTCCTGAATGACTGACTGACAATCAACGCACAGCCTAAACCGCTGATCGTAGAGACCTGAAACTTGGAGGGTGTGTTCTTTGTATGACGTAGGCATCAGATAAGAAGGGATTTTCCGAAATTCTACCCCTAAAGGGGTGAAAAATGGGGGCAAAGTTTGTATGGGACAACGTGATTCCTTGGTCCGATCTACTTCAAATTTTGCATAAACATTCTTTACAAAATTGATGGAAGTGGTGTTTCATATTTTATTGATACTCATCGCCTAACGGGGTCAAAACGGGGTAGAAAGTAATTTTAGGGGTGATTTTCATCGAAGTTGATATCAATACTCCTTAGTGCTTTTAATTTAAATATTCTTTGATAGTTGACATTCCAATTTTAAACAGCATTGAACCATAGACGGAGAAGTACAGGTAGACAGGCCAAGATACGCATATGTCAAAACGTGTATGTGTGAGCAACACTAAGCGTATTTCTTTGTCCCTATCTAGCGTACAGATTGTTATTGTTTGACCTCAGTGTCGTTGAGGCCAAAAAAGTTTGGGTAATATGATATATTTTTATGAGAGCAGTGAAACTGTAAATTGTATGTTATTTGTGACTTTGTATCAGCGTTGCCAGACGACCCGATTTCATTCAAGATTTAATGTTCCGCGTGTGACAGGTTCCCGCTTTTCGAGGGTGAAATCATTGTTGGACGTAGAAATCGACACAGAAATGGCACCTGCTTTCCCGTGACGCGTCTTAAACAATTGTTTTGTAATTGGCTGTAAAAATTATTAGTGCTCCGCGCAAAAAACATCAAACCGTTCGCGTCTATATATATAAAATGCTTTGTCCTGAATGACTGACTGACAATCAACGTACAGCCTAAACCGCTGATCGTAGAGACCTGAAACTTGGAGGGTCTGTTCTTCGTATGACGTAGGCATCAGATAAGAAAGGATTTTCCGAAATTCTACCCCTAAGGGGGTGAAAAACGGGGGTAAAGTTTGTATGGGACAACGTGATTCCTTGGTCCGATCTACTTCAAATTTTGCATAAACCTTCCTTAACAGAATTGATGCAAGATGTGTTTCATATTTTATTGAAAATCATCGCCTAACGGGGTCAAAAAGGGGAAGAAAGTTATTTTAGGGGTGATTTTCATCAATCAATACTCCTTAGTACTTTTGATTTAAATAACATTTTTTATTTTGACACATGTTTGAAATCCCAATCCGATTTTCACAGATTACAGAATAAGGCAGATGGAGCGAACGGAACACGGGAGCGAGGCCAAAAAAAGCAAATACAAATTGAAAAACACATACCCGGTATTCTTTATTAAATTTGTATTTGCTTTGTTTAAAAACTTTATTTAACGGAAAACACTTTCTTTTAAATAAATTAGCATACAGCAGATTTTAAACATAGCAAATACAAATTCAAAAGCGAATACCAGGTATGTGTTTTTCAATTTGTACGGTACCTAATTGCTTTTTTTGGCCCGTGTTTCGCGCGCTCAATCTGCCTTTTGTTCTGGAAACTGAAATGCTCTTTAAAATTGGAATGTCAAATATAAAAGAATATTTAAATCGGATTAGAATTCGAAATTTGTTTGGAAGTTCATTTTCTCGGAGTTTTTGGCGGGAACTAGCAGAGTGACGTTGCGTTAAAATTTTTATATACATAAATTCGTGTATTTTGAGTTTTATTGCATATTATCGGTGGTATTTTATCCAATAAAGATCAATCCATTTGCACCAGTGAAGTGAAATGAAATGAATTATGTGTATCGTGTCTTTTCAAAAGTCCGTGAAGAGTTTTAGTACATGACCACCACTGTAGGTATAACATGACTTTTATGGACAGTGACTGACTGCATGAGTTGAGGACTATGTGAAAGTGATTTATTGTGACTAGAACTTATATAATATAACTGGAAATTGGCAAAATACACACCCGTGTGACGCCAAAAAAAAAGTACATTTTCTCTATTTCATTAGAATATTTTGATTGTAGTTAATTTAATTTCTTTCTCATTTATTGTTATAATAATTAAATAAGATTTGAGTTCGTTTTTTTGTGTAGGTATAATATAGGTTTTAGTCTTTGATTAAGGATACATCCAGATAGAGAGTCGCAGCTGTGCACGCGTCGATAAAAATACGCTCTAACTGTTAGGGGCTAAATCAAATAAAAATGCAAAATAATGATCAATATTTAAATTTCTCACGATTTTAATTGGAATATTTTAACAACTACTATCATTATGAACGTTATTATGACAAGCAGAATGCCGCAGAGGGAGCGTAAAACGTAGCTGTTACGCGCAGCAGCCTATAAAAGTTGGCCTGTTTTGTATATTAGTGTAGTATGGCGACGTTCTTTCTAGGTATATTTATTTCTATGGTTTTAGTTTTAATTTGTAAAAATATCTGTGTTCGATTTGTTGTGTCTAATAATCAGTGGCGTGCATTGGTTTTCGAAGCGGAAAATTTAAACCGTACGCGGGTGACACCGCGGGGGTCTGCTAGTAATTTTATATTTGTCATGTCGTGTCACGTTAATAACGCCAACAAAATGGCCGAATGGCGGTCGGTAAAAAATATGTAATAGGTACACAGGTATAGGTAACAGGCACAGGGCATGAGTGTTTGTTTTTTTTTTTTTTTTTTCCATAGGTCTGATGATGGAGTAGGAGGGTAAGCACTGGAACTCCATAGTGGAACATCGTATCCTAGCCGTGTTTGGGTTTGTTGGAATTGTCGTGAGATGAACTTTGACCATGTATGGTTTTCAGGGTCTGATGATGGAGTAGGAGGGTAAGCACTAGAACTCTATAGTCGAACATCGTATTCTAGCCATGTTTGGGGTTGTTGGAATTGTCGTGAGATGAACTTTGACCATGTATGGTTTTTAGGGTCTGATGATGGAGTAGGAGGGTAAGCACTAGAACTCCATAGTCGAACATCGTGTTCTAGCCATGTTTGGGGTTGTTGGAATTGTCGTGAGATGAACATGATACATGGTCAAAATGTATGGTTTTCAGGGTCTGATGATGGAGTAGTTATTATAATATTGTTTAAAATATAATAATGCTAACAATGTTTTATTGTTATCTGCAATAAATAAATAATTTTGTAAATATTGTTTAATATATTTATTTTATTATATACTTTACTAGCAGACCCCCGCGGTGTCACCCGCGTACGGTTTAAATTTTCCGCTTCGAAAACCAATGCACGCCACTGATTATTAGACACAACAAATCGAACACAGATATTTTTACAAATTAAAACTAAAACCATAGAAATAAATATACCTAGAAAGAACGTCGCCATACTACACTAATATACAAAACAGGCCAACTTTTATAGGCTGCTGCGCGTAACAGCTACGTTTTACGCTCCCTCTGCGGCATTCTGCTTGTCATAATAACGTTCATAATGATAGTAGTTGTTAAAATATTCCAATTAAAATCGTGAGATATTTAAATATTGATCATTATTTTGCATTTTTATTTGATTTAGCCCCTAACAGTTAGAGCGTATTTTTATCGACGCGTGCACAGCTGCGACTCTCTATCTGGATGTATCCTTAATCAAAGACTAAAACCTATATTATACCTACACAAAAAAACGAACTCAAATCTTATTTAATTATTATAACAATAAATGAGAAAGAAATTAAATTAACTACAATCAAAATATTCTAATGAAATAGAGAAAATGTACTTTTTTTTTGGCGTCACACGGGTGTGTATTTTGCCAATTTCCAGTTATATTATATAAGTTCTAGTCACAATAAATCACTTTCACATAGTCCTCAACTCATGCAGTCAGTCACTGTCCATAAAAGTCATGTTATACCTACAGTGGTGGTCATGTACTAAAACTCTTCACGGACTTTTGAAAAGACACGATACACATAATTCATTTCATTTCACTTCACTGGTGCAAATGGATTGATCTTTATTGGATAAAATACCACCGATAATATGCAATAAAACTCAAAATACACGAATTTATGTATATAAAAATTTTAACGCAACGTCACTCTGCTAGTTCCCGCCAAAAACTCCGAGAAAATGAACTTCCAAACAAATTTCGAATTCTAATCCGATTTAAATATTCTTTTATATTTGACATTCCAATTTTAAAGAGCATTTCAGTTTCCAGAACAAAAGGCAGATTGAGCGCGCGAAACACGGGCCAAAAAAAGCAATTAGGTACCGTACAAATTGAAAAACACATACCTGGTATTCGCTTTTGAATTTGTATTTGCTATGTTTAAAATCTGCTGTATGCTAATTTATTTAAAAGAAAGTGTTTTCCGTTAAATAAAGTTTTTAAACAAAGCAAATACAAATTTAATAAAGAATACCGGGTATGTGTTTTTCAATTTGTATTTGCTTTTTTTGGCCTCGCTCCCGTGTTCCGTTCGCTCCATCTGCCTTATTCTGTAATCTGTGAAAATCGGATTGGGATTTCAAACATGTGTCAAAATAAAAAATGTTATTTAAATCAAAAGTACTAAGGAGTATTGATTGATGAAAATCACCCCTAAAATAACTTTCTTCCCCTTTTTGACCCCGTTAGGCGATGATTTTCAATAAAATATGAAACACATCTTGCATCAATTCTGTTAAGGAAGGTTTATGCAAAATTTGAAGTAGATCGGACCAAGGAATCACGTTGTCCCATACAAACTTTACCCCCGTTTTTCACCCCCTTAGGGGTAGAATTTCGGAAAATCCTTTCTTATCTGATGCCTACGTCATACGAAGAACAGACCCTCCAAGTTTCAGGTCTCTACGATCAGCGGTTTAGGCTGTACGTTGATTGTCAGTCAGTCATTCAGGACAAAGCATTTTATATATATAGACGCGAACGGTTTGATGTTTTTTGCGCGGAGCACTAATAATTTTTACAGCCAATTACAAAACAATTGTTTAAGACGCGTCACGGGAAAGCAGGTGCCATTTCTGTGTCGATTTCTACGTCCAACAATGATTTCACCCTCGAAAAGCGGGAACCTGTCACACGCGGAACATTAAATCTTGAATGAAATCGGGTCGTCTGGCAACGCTGATACAAAGTCACAAATAACATACAATTTACAGTTTCACTGCTCTCATAAAAATATATCATATTACCCAAACTTTTTTGGCCTCAACGACACTGAGGTCAAACAATAACAATCTGTACGCTAGATAGGGACAAAGAAATACGCTTAGTGTTGCTCACACATACACGTTTTGACATATGCGTATCTTGGCCTGTCTACCTGTACTTCTCCGTCTATGGTTCAATGCTGTTTAAAATTGGAATGTCAACTATCAAAGAATATTTAAATTAAAAGCACTAAGGAGTATTGATATCAACTTCGATGAAAATCACCCCTAAAATTACTTTCTACCCCGTTTTGACCCCGTTAGGCGATGAGTATCAATAAAATATGAAACACCACTTCCATCAATTTTGTAAAGAATGTTTATGCAAAATTTGAAGTAGATCGGACCAAGGAATCACGTTGTCCCATACAAACTTTGCCCCCATTTTTCACCCCTTTAGGGGTAGAATTTCGGAAAATCCCTTCTTATCTGATGCCTACGTCATACAAAGAACACACCCTCCAAGTTTCAGGTCTCTACGATCAGCGGTTTAGGCTGTGCGTTGATTGTCAGTCAGTCATTCAGGACAAAGCATTTTATATATATAGATTATATTATTTACTTTATTATATTTCTCATTTACATCAACGACTTACCATATCTTGTTGAAAAAAAACATGAGATAGTATTGCTAAATGAGAAAAAAACAAAATGTATCAGATTCAGTCTACCCAATGTGAGACATTCGGACACAAATATTGTAATTAAAGGCGAAAAACTGGATCTTGTTGAAACAACTGTATTTTTAGGTATCACTTTAGATAATAAGTTACAATGGAGCCCTCACATTTGTAAATTGGTGGATAGACTTAGTTCTGCAGCTTATGCAGTGAGAAAAATTCGCGCTCTCACTGACGAATCTACGGCAAAATTAGTTTATTTCAGTTACTTTCACAGTTTGATGTCTTACGGTATCCTCCTCTGGGGTAGTGGTGCCGAAATCAATAGAATTTTTATACTGCAGAAAAAGGCTATCCGCGCAATATATAAAATAAGGCCTAGAGATTCTTTGAGAGACAAGTTTAAATCTATTAATATAATGACAGTGTCGTCACAGTACATATATGAAAATCTTATTCATGTGAGGAAAAACATAAATAACTTACCTAAGAATAGCGACACTCATAGTTTGAACACTAGAAATAAGCACAAACTTGCTGTACCTTTAACTCGGCTCAGCAAAGTCCTTAACTCTTTCAAGGGGCAATGTATACGTTTCTATAATAAAGTACCCAAAGAAATCCAAGAGCTACCTATACATAGATTCAAAAAGATAGTAAAACAGAATTTATGCAAGAAGGGGTACTATAAAGTTTCTGATTTTGTAGATGACAAGAATGCATTTGAATGAATTGTTCGCTTCGCACGCTATTGTTATATATATTTTGTAAATTGTAATATTTATAGTACACATTAAAAAAAAAAAAGAACACTTGCTGAGTTTCTTGCCGGAGTCTTCTCAGTTCAAGTTGTATTTGGAACCGGTGTAGAGTCATTTGTTAACTTTCACAAGTGCCCTATAAGGGCCAAATTTGAATAAATGAATTTTGATTTGATTTGATTTGATACTTGTGACAACCCTGGCCGTCGCGATACTGTCTAGACGTTGTCGGCATTTTTCACAAGATCAAAGGCGTCGGACGACTGTATGGTTATTAGACTGTGCTTGTACTATGGAAACCAGACAACTGATATAATACATATACTACTTTTTTTTGTATTACTTGATATACATAATTACACCCAGACTCAGGGCATACAGACATGTTCATGCACACAAATGCATGTCCTGTGTGGGAATCGAACCCACGACCTGCGGCGCTGTAGGTTAAGACTCCACGTCTTAACCAACTGCGCCAACTGGCCCGTCTAGTATATAAGTTAAGAAGCGCTTGTCAGGTTAAGCGGTTCAACATCATTGGGAAAGAGTATATATATCTACCAATTTACTATCAATCTGTCAAACTTACTATTTACTTAGAAGTTCTACATTACTGAATGTAGAAACAGGTTGGAATTGCAATGTAGGGAAGGTATTAATAAATAAATCACAGGACCACACTTCAATGTATTTCATTTATTCACCTTTGGATTTCAAATCTAAACTTCAATATTTAAATTCATTTGAATCCTTTATAATTCTTATATAACCATCAACATATTAATCAGTTCAGATAATAGACAATAAGAATCGGATTACGTAATTCAAACCTTAGGATGATAATTCTAAATGAATTATATATAGCATATTTCAAAATCAGGTATACCTAACTACATCTGAGTACTAAAGGGTTTAGTTCAGAATAATAAATAATCATTTAGGCCAGACTTTAGAATGTATTTATTCAAATATAATATCAATAGCCAAAACTATGAATTTACTCTCAAAGCTACCACCGGTTCGGATGGCTGACCATATTGAGAAGATACCGGTAAGAAACTCAATATTAAGGTCTTATGTATGGCCACTACACATTCAGAATTATTCTCAGTATATAACAGAAATACACAGAACACACATTATAAAATTATCAATTGTTACAGTTGACAATATCAAATATACTTATCTTTATATCGACGGGCAGTATCACGATTATAATAAGCAACCACTTCCAAAATACACAAGACTGAACTGAGCCCAGACCTTCCCGCTTATTTTATATTTTACAAGTACACTTCAAGAATACAAACGGAAGTATCAACCAATCGCAGAGACGGAAGTCTCAATACACCATAACCGGATACATTTTATCAGGAAGTGTCACTAATCTCATAATAACAAATTTAGTAAACCATTATCACAAAATTACAACATTCGTTTTAAATTATTGGAATAATTACTATCGAATTTAGGTATGATTAATAATATGATTTATCAAAGCCATTACATTGTTCAATTAAAATATCAATCGGAAGTCTATTGAAATCTCCTTACATTACAATAAAATGTTTATCAACAATTAAATTATCGCAGTAGTGATTTGATGACTTTGTAATTATTCCAATCCAATTATCATCAACATTTCAATTTAAAATAACATTAAGTTACACCGGAAGTTTAATTTAATTATTGCACCGGAAGTTTAAATAATAATCAAACCTTCAGCTCAATAGTGTTGCCATTGCAAATAATAAATTTATCAAAAACTTATTTCAATAGTGCTGCCACTGCAAATAATACATTTTTGAAGTACTTATTTAACTCAGATATTTGACTCAGATTTAACCAAATATCTAACACGCTCGTGGTGTAGCATGATTAGCCGTTCTTAATCGATCGGCAAAGTTAAGCTACGTCTGTCTTGGTCGGTACCTGGATGGGTGACCGCCTAGTGGTATTTCAAATCGAGCGTTTCCGTGCTTCGGAAGGCACGTAAAGCCGTTGGTCCCGGTTATCACTTAATTGTGATAGTCGTTAAGCTAGTTGGATGCCTCCTAGTCGGCTTGAAAAATTCCAACAGTACGTTGGCCACTAGCCTACCTCCACCGATCCGCAGTGGGCACGCGTGGTGGAGTATCTGCCCATTCCCTTTCACCCTGATTTGTGAAAGGAGGCCTGTGCTCAGCAGTGGGACATTATAGGCTGATGATAATGATGATGATATAAGTTCTACCCTCCGTGGGTAGAACTTCACTTTGTGTTGAAGTGAAGATATTTACAAATCATGTACGAGTATATGATATGCTTGTTTGACTCCTTAGTTGCATGTATGTACAGTCGAGGACAGAAAATGTCTATCACATTTCAAAGTCGATTCCATCTCATACATCGTGCAATAAGGTTTAATATGTCATAAAAATCCACGTCATTTTATTTCCGGTCAACCTTATGAAACATAAATGTGCAAGCGATTATAGACAGTAAGGTGTTAAACATTTTTAGTCCGTGACTGTACGCGATATGTGTATAACAAAATAGGCACAATTTAGACATTTTATTTAATTTTATGAGTTAGGACATTTGTATTAATATAATTGAAATTTAATTTTAATGTAATTTTTTGTTTTTTTCTTTGAAGCAAGCACGCCTGCGAGCTGCAAATTTTGCATGCCAAAACTGGCAGAATATGTGATACCATATATTAATAATACCATACCATTTGTTACCATATTCTCGCAAATAAATATCTTTATCTTTATCTTTATGAAAATATCGTGTTCGAATGAGTTAGGGTCATCGCTCACTATGTCAGCACCGCTCCATCGCAACGGTCCGGTCCGCGGTGGCACCGCCTCAGCTCAATCCAACCGCTAGCTGCCAGCACGCCGCCTGCGAGGTGGCAGTTCGCGGGCGGCGCGGCGCCGCAGAAATTGGTGGCGCGGCTTTGGCAAGATACCGGTTGCTGTCGTCACGCAGCAAGGGAGCGGACCGCTCGCTGGAAGCGTGTGGTCAGCAGGATTAGTGGCTTGTAGCAGCAAGCGCGCTTGCCGCGGGGAGTCAACTAGTATGTCTAGTCATAGTAAAATTTACGCATACGATTTAAAGGCCTCACTTGCATGGCAAGGAAAATGCCGAGGCGTAGCCGTGCTGTTATAGTGAACGGTGACCCTTAAATTTACATGTCACAACAATAAACAAATTACCTAAGTAGCGGACGTATACCCACTTCATATAGGCAAAAAGTACGGGTACACGTTACAAGTATGAACTTTAAACTTGAAGTACAAGTCTAAATCATGATTGATTACAGTAAGGAGATTGCTAATTTGCTGCAAATTTCCGTGGACTGTGCTAGTTTCGAGTAAACAAGTAGTTTGCAACATCTAATTTACAAACAACGAATTTGTATCTTTTTTTATATATATTCGTTTGTTTTGATATTGTCTAATTATTTTCCATTTTTTATTATGTTCGTCTCAAGTTGGTCTATTACAGTTGTGCCTATCGCTAATATTGCAGTTTTATTTGCTACCAAATCTACAAAAAATACAGTCCACTAAAATTCATAGCGTGCAACCGAAGCTCCACACACAAGTAATATGTAGGTAATATTACAGGAGGCAATATTATAAATGCTTTCGTCGTAATGCGAGGAACAAGGGCAGTTTCTGCTTAATATTTGTCAAACCGTTAGAGTTTTCCCCTTGCTGTTATTTCATAGGGCCTACAATAAAAATAAATAAATAATGTAGTAGTCTTTATTCCAACCAAATAATTGTAATTTTGATCTTACCATGATATTGCTTATATGGTGAGATTGGATCTAAGTAAATTGTAGCAATAGTAAAACATAAATAAATATTTACCCTTATATAGGATATTCACACACGGTCTAATCCCAAACCAAGCAGACCTTGTAGTATGGAGACCTGATAACTTATTAAAAATACCTTGCCAATATAATGTCGACGTTTACAAAGTCTAGAGCAATTTGTCTCGCAAATACCTTATCATACCGGAAATTCTTTAGCGACAGATTTTCAACTAGTTAGGTAGCGTTGAGAGAGGTAGAGCATAGCTTTTATTCGCTCAAAGAGCAGCTCGACTGGGGAAGTACCTCCACCTTACAGAATACCGCAGCCAAATAACTTGATGTTGTGTAAAGTTGTGTTCCTGCGCGTGAGTAAGGTCGCCAGAGCTCATAGCGGAGGGGGGAAAGGTCGGTAACGCGGAAGCTATGTTTTTTGTCTTGCAAGCGTCCTTATGGCTGCGGTAACCGCTTACCATCAGGTGGGCCGTATGCTAGATAACCGACAAAGATGTATAAAAAAAAAAACTATAGGTAATTTTTCCTGGGTCAGCATCTAACCTACGACTTGCATCTAATATAATATCTAATCTACGCCATATATATACGCCATTACCTACATAGGCATTGTACATTATGTTATAACCCATGAAAGGTCATAAACTGAAATTCTCCGTACCCTAAGTATGAACATATGGCACCGAGGGAAATCAACCGGTAGGTATAGTTCTGCAAGGTGACTACATCCACATTGAGAATATGAGAAGGATATGGAGCTCCCTACGAACCTCTTATTTTTAGCGTTACCTATATGTTTGAATCCCGAAGTCAATCAAAATCACTATAGATTTCGAATTAATTGCAAGTAGCCATTGGCCTAGGGGGAAGCCTATACTTGTTTTCCAACTACTACCCATTTCTATATTTGATCTATCCTTGCTTTCGCGATTACGGATGGATATATGACACATTTCACATATCTAGTTTCAAAAATCAATCCACAATTACAAAATAAAGGATATATCGATATATAGAAACGAAAGTCGTAAAAAAAGCATATTGGACATTCAACCTTTTAATCAATGATACAAATATCTCATCATAAACTCCACTTAGCTATAAAAGTGTTCACCTCAAAGTATCACAAAATCTGCGTTACACAGTTACCAGTGAAGTGAAGTTGTATGCCCAGAGGTATTCATTTCACATACCCAGACTTTAACCACTTAGGTAAAATGGGAGTTCTCCGTTGAGACTTGAGCTTTCCACTTACCATCTTGCCGTCAAATCGTTTTGTGTAAGTTAAGTTCTGATTATAACCACGATGTTAACAAGTAGTTATGGTCTGGAATTAATTTAGCCTAATGGTAAGTCAAGACCATTGCCCAACGTACTTTACTTTGATCAACTGAATTAATGGGAATTCTTTAATATGGAATTTAATTTTGTGCCAGCGCAGTTGAATGCCAGCTATTTTCTAATGCGGGTTGCCTTTGGTCATCCCATCTTCTATTTTTTTATATATTTATGTTTAACATCATGGATCTATAAAATATTTCTATAAATTCATGTTTAACATATATAAAGATCTTTCTGACTGACTGACCTATCAACCGACGCACGACGGCTCAAACTGCTGCGGTTAGTAACTTGAAATTATGCACGTAGGTTCATTCTATAAAGTATGTAGGCATCCATTACGGCATTGGCGCATGGCGTGCCAGTTGGCGCAGTTCGTTAAGGTTCCACCTATCGCGCCGCAGGTCGTGGGTTCGATTCCCACACGTGACATGCATTTGTGTGCATGAACATGTATGTCCTGAGTCTGGGTGTAATTATGTATATTAAGTGTGTATTTACAAACAAAGAGTAGTCGTTATATATCAGTTATCTGGTTTCAGGTTTCAGTTTCTGGTTCTCTGCTTAGTTTGGAATCAGATGACCGTGTGTGAGATATGTCCCAGGGTATATTAAGAATATTTTTTGAAAATTCCACCCCTAAGGGAGTAAAATAGGAAATAAAATTGTACGATTAGTAAAACTATTAACCCTTATTAGATTCTTTTTCCATTGAAATTACTTGAATCAAACCAAAAACAGATTGCAAACCTAGGTTTAAAATTAGCCTCTCTCTTTTTGTTATATGACGTTAGAAAGTGACTGAGTGACTGGTTTTACTAAACTTGCTTTAAATCATCTTTTGTAATAAGGTTTGTTTTACTTCGAATTGGTTCGATATAAAAAATCGTAATATCTCTAACGCAAGGAAATTATTTTTATGCTTTGCGAGACCACATAAATTCCATTTGCAAACGCCGCCGCGCCGTTCGCCTTCCTTTTATACAGTAGCAACGTATCGGAAAATCGTCACTGAATCAAGATATATGGCGTTCGGGAAAACACACGGTTGTATCCATAGACTTTTTATTTGCATTTTGGGAGAGATAAAGAGACTCTAGTGATTAAGCCATTTTGGCTCTATCAATGTAATATTTGTTATATCTATTTTATTTTTTCCGTATGGTGTATAAAATCAATAAATAGTTATCTGACTTTTTCGCCGTTCCTGGAATTCTATTTTTTCATACGTATATAGGTACCTAAACACATACACAAGACACGCTTCCCATATGCGAGCCAAAAATCCGCTGGCTCGTCCAGAGTCCGCGCGGATAATAATATTTTTTTTTAACAGCGAGCCATCCGTAAACCTTTAGATACAGTAAAGAATCTGTTATAGTGTATAATTTTGTTTAAGAGCGACGTCTCATGCATTATTTTTCACAGGAAACAAGCTTCCTCGCTCGTTCACCCGCAATCTCTTATTTTACCACCTTATTAGGTTGAATTTCTAAATCCTTTCATAGTGCACTTAGGATACCTACTCAAGGAGGATTGTTCATACTATTTTCAAATCTCTAGATCCGACAGTCAGATTTTTATTAAGTTGATAAGCAATAGCGAAACTTTATACCATCCATGTTCATATATTGACCTATGCCTGAAACTCAGTCCCAGATCGTCTCACTTCATTATACAATAACATACATATATTTCGAAAATAAAACTCGTATTAGTTAAATTAAAAAGTAAATACTTATTTAATATAAGCCTAAGTAACCCTAAAGATCCAATTCACAACCCTTAGCCATAAGTAATAAACTCATTCCACTGACTTGGTAAACATCGAGCTCATTAAAGACGCCTATGTTTTGTGATTATTATTCAATTATTATCCCACTTTTAGAGTCACCATAAACGCTAAATACCTTGCCGTATATTTTTCACTCAAAAACACATTTCCGTTCTAAAAATAACCCCCAAAAAGGCTATTTCGTGAGCCGTTTGCAGATAACATCATTATGTATTTTGTAAGGCTATTACGTCATTTTGTGTGAATTTAATATTTCGCCACAGTTCAGCGGTTTATTTTTTTTCTTCATTTTCAGGGTTGTCGGAAGTGCGAAATCATAACGTAATTACAGACCACCCTGATGTTAAATTTAAAGTAGTCCGTGCTTCGAAAGTTACGTAAACGTACGTAAAGCCGTGTTGGTCCCGGTTATCACTTAATTGTGATATAGTCGTTAAGCTGATTTGTGAAAGGAGGCCTGTGCTCAGCAGTGGGACATTATAGGCTGAGGATGATGATGATGATGATGAATACCATACATTGTGTGTGTTACTAATGTTGCTTCGATTTTATCAAGTAAAGTATTAGATTTCGCCTGTGTTTGACCGCAATCTCACTATGGAAAGCGAATGTGGAAAGCACACAAAGCCTATAAGAGTTGTAGCTGTCGGAACGCAAGTTCATCGTAGGATTTGAACCCGGGAACTTCATCTCGGCATCCGACGTATACCACTGAGCTATCTTCACTACGGAAAATCTTGTATTTCACCATAAATGTCTTAAAAATGAACTGGTTATCAAGTGAAGCTACCAGTAGGTACTATCAATAGGAAGAATATATTTAATCATTTTTATCTATAAACACGAAATGTAGGTTAGATATAAAAACAAAAAGACAGCGCTAAGATGATCGATCGCTTCTACAGATATGGCTGAGGCTTTCGTAGTGGCTAAACAGTTGTGAATCTTATCCACGTATTTTCTGTGAAATAAATAAAAAAAATGCATTAAAACAATTAATTATTATAATAAATTAATTAAAACATTAATACAATTGATCGTGACACCAACAAAGCATAAAACACAGGAAAGGGTTACGAGAAAACCGGATTAAGTCAATAAACCTTTACCGAATTTCCTCTTACTTCACCTTCCTATGTTTATTTCACAAGAAGGTTTCTTACGAAACCTTTTATTTTTTCGGTTTATTTCTTGACACCTGATTTCGGCAATAAATACGATCTTGAACTCGGTCGTATTTTGTACTGGGTACTGGGTAGCGGACAATAGTTTTACCTCTTGCCCCGTTAGGTACTTACTACCTTTTTTTACCTATTATTTCATGTCAAAGCTACTAGACTTAGACCGGGAGATACTGGCACAAATTTGCTGGTCATTTGTACCAGTATGGCGGGTATGACTTCAGGGGTCTAATTACGTAATGACGAAAAGAAAAATAATGGTCATAGCGCTGGTACCGGCGGCCCAATCGCGTGGGCGTTAATCGCACCTTTGCGGTGCGGTGGTATGGCGGCCATTTGGAATCGTCGGAAAAGTATAGAATGGTGATTTTCATGAATCTCTTGACGATGATTAGCTATGCAAAAATTTGCCTCGTAAAAAATAAACAAAAATAATTCTAATACTTTATTGAAACCAACTTAAAAACTAGCTTAATTCTACAACATTTCACCGCCTATTTCCTTTTCATCAACTATCGAAAAAAAAAACCTGGGACATTTCCTTTTCGTCATTACGTAATTAGACCCCTGAAGGGTCGCCATACTGGTACAAATGACCAGGAAATTTGTGCCAGTATCTCTCGGTCTATATGTACTTACCTGGCTTACAGAAATTAGAGGCCTACCCACTTCGAATATATTTATTAGTGTGAGTAGACGTGGTACCGAAATAGGGATGATTTATAGGTAAAAAATAATAATTCTAATTAATTCCACATGTATTTTTTGCCTTACCAAATCACTAAAAACGTACAAAGATCTCGCGTTAAAGTTCGGGAGTCGGGGCTCGTGACTTCACTGTACCATAACGTGACGTCACATGGAACTTCAACACACGATATCTTAATTTTTTTTTGTTTAACTGACAAAAGAAAAAATACGTGTCATATATTTTTTGATAATGTAAATGATGGACAAAATAGAATTTTTCAGTCATCTAATTTATATGTAAATCGAAAAATTTACTCACATAAAATATAATGACTTTTTTCTTTCGTCATTTTTTTTCTATTAGGTCCCACCCAACTAATAGTATACGTACATGTGAATTTGTTTATATTTTGTCCATTTGTCCTTCCTACTACCTATTTCGTAATGAGTACTTTATTGAAAATGACCACAAACAACATTTTATCTTGGAAACGCGTCGAAGAATTCTGCCACATCATCATCATCATCATGTCTCACTGCTGAGCACAGGCCTCCTTACATAAATCAAGGTGAAAGGGAATAGGCAGATACTCCAACACGCGTGCCCACTGCGTATCGGTGGAGATAGGCTAGTGGTCAACCTACTGTTGGAGTTTTCAAGCCGCCTAGAAGGCCTTCAACTAGCTTAACGACTATCAAAATTAAGTGATAACCGGGACCAACGGCTTTACGTGCCTTCCGAAGCACGGAAACGCTCGATTTGAAATACCACTAGGCGGTCACCCATCCAGCCACCAACCACGACGGTGGTAGCTTAACTTGCCGATTGATTAAGAACGGCTTATCACGAACGCTTCTGCCACATTTCTTGAAAAAAATATCTTCATTAATTTCTTTCATTCAATTTATTTATTTTTTTATACCACTAAGGTGGCAAACAATTTACGGGCCGCCTGATGGTAAGCGGTTACCGTAGCCTATGGACGCTTGCAACACTAGGGGTATCACTCGCGCGTTTGCCGACCCTGAAGAAATCTCTTGACACAATGCCACTTGAAAAACAACAATCCATTGGGAAAACGAGGGCGGGGAGCTCTTTCCTCAGTTCAGAACAATTCTGGCTTCAATGTGTGAGGATGGACTCCCCGTCGATGGCGAGAGTTATTTCATTTTATCCTGCTTTATTTCAGATAAAATCCAATAAGTACCTATAAATATTTATGCTATTTAAATGTTGACCACACGCGCCATTCAACATTACCTCGAGCATGGAAATGCCAGTATAATCTGAATATTATACTTAAACCCGTCCGTAAGATGTAATAAAAATTTATGGAGATGTAATATTAGAAATCTTTTCCCGCATAGAACGTAGATTTCTCTTTTATGTTTTTTTTTCAATATTAAATCCTGAATAATAGTTCGTACTAAAACGTGACGGTAACTTATTACTAGAATTGAAGGGAATAATAATATCCTCGCTATTTTTAGAAAAACTTCTGTAAGTACCGTTGTAATTCTTTTTTATAGGTTTTCTTATAAGTTTTTCTTGGAATAACATATTTCGTTTTAGAGTAAGTACATAATATTATACAACTTTAATAAAATATTTAATCTAAGTCTTATTAAATCTATTTACTATTTTTATTATCATTTAAAAAAAGAACAGTACCTACATATTTATATTCATCAAGGAATTCTTTAGTTTCAGCAACTTTCTAACTAAAACAAACCGTATGAAATCGGTAAAATAGTTTACGAAAACTTGTAATTGGCCCTGATTCTGTTGTTTACAACTAAACTAATTTTAATCTCACTATATCTCTTTCTAACAAAGAACATGAGAAAAGGATGTAAGAAATTTAGTTCTGTCAAATTAGTCCAATGCTTGTTTTCAATATAAATTTAGTCGCCATCTATCGCGGTTACGCCTAAATACACGCAAAATAAGACGGCGAAGATTAATTTGACAGCTTTAAATATGTTCTATCCTTTTTCAATAATGTTCGTAAGAAAGAGATGTGATGTGACTAAAATTAGTTTAGTGCGATTTACAACAGAATCGGCACCACTGTTCTATTTCAGGCGTCTTATCAATTAGTTCCTCTCAAAGTTCCCCAAGATACCTATCTAACCACCTCAGAGGCAATAATGTCTTCACTGGAATATCTGGCTAAATTGCCAGTTCACACGTCACCGACCCATCTCGGTCTAGTTCACACTTGTCCAGATAATTTAAAGGATTTATGTCCGCCGGGATTCACTTGTTGATTGTGGTTATCAAATAAAGCAATAGATTACAAATTCGGTAATTTTCACGGTAAATCACTCACAGATGAAGCCCTGTCTAACTTTAGTTGGGTCAGTGATTAATGTCATTATACTGCTTATTGGTTTTGATTTACTGTGGAACAATAAATTATAACTTTGTTGGTAGATTTGGAGGACCAAACCAAAAAAATCGTTATTTGTACTAGGTATTTCAAATTTTAGAATACTGGGACCTCAGAGTATATAAATACCTGGGACGGTTTAGTTGCACCGTACTTTTCATCATAACAAAACATAGGGGAAAGTTGGGTAGCCCCGGACCACAGATTACTATGGCAGGTAACCGCAGACATTTTTACTCGTATAACAAACTAAACGTGTCGCGAAGGTAAAGCGTTGTTGTGAACCGTCTGGAGTAGAAACAAATTCACCTCAGTTACGGCGTGGGCGCCGAGTAAGTTAGCAATGAGAGAGGAAATTGTTCCCACCAAAAATATCATTAAAATGTACTGGGACAAGGAAATGGTATTAATTTACAGATTTTAAGTTTAAAATTTAAGAGATGTATTTTAAAATATTGCATGATAACGGTCGGATAGCCTCGGACACGATAATGTCGGACATCTTTACCTGTTTTGATTTTTTGCAATATTATTGTAACAAACTTCAATTGTTTTGCCAATTTGCTTATTTATGGAAAGTACTTTTAAATGGTGTTACTGGTGGTGTTAATGGTGTTATTGCAGAAAGATCTGAAATATGCTGAAATCATTTTCTGTCAATTTTTCTGTGCTTGTATGAAAAACTTTAAAGAAATGGATGTGGAGGAAAAACAGAAAATTTGCAATAAAAGAAGCCAAGGAAAACATGAAAAAAGTTAAGGCGATAAAAAGATGTTGAAAACAAGTTATAAGTTTTCTCAAGAATATCTAAAAAATGTGACAGAATACATCATATGCGAATAAACAATCAAAAAGATCTGAGGTCAAATACTGGGCCCATGAAGATTGTGTTCACATAGATTCTTCCGCTGTGTATTATATTTATGATGTTTGTAAGACCAAAAAGCGATTGGGCCACCATTGATTTCTAGGTCCGATGTTACCCGCTATTTATTGTATCGCCAAAAAAATATAACCAAAATTAAGATAAAAATAAAAATTATATTCCTTTAAAAAAATGTGATATCATTATTACTAGTTCTTAATTACCATGATTAAAAGAGTTCCTATTTTTTTTAACTTCATAATAAAGACGAATCTTTCGTTTATTGGTATTTTTATTTGCAATTCTTTTAAGTGTCCGGGGCTGCCCGATCTTCCCTTAATAATTACGATGATGTCTTCAAAATAAAATAATATAGTAAGTACGTCACTCACTACACACTCTGATCGGAGTTCCTATGTCGTTATTTTATGCTTTTTCCACACCCATTTGAAATCAGTTATAATTTTTGTTAAAAATTAAATTCATACCAAAATTTTAGTTTTCTTAAGTCAGAAAATAATACCTGTCAAAATTGTAGTTAAAACGCATTGTATTACGTATTTCCGAACAATAACATTTGATTCCATTAAACATAAATGGACCTCACAACACAATGGCGGACAATATAATAAATAACGACAGGGAACTCGATAACATTACGGTTTAAATAAATCATATGAGGGGTTCAGGATCGCAAGCCCTTTATGTACACACGGCAACACATCAAGCTATACATTTCCAATATAAGCTGATCTCGCATTGCATGGGATTTCTGTACAATGAGAGGTCAGCTTATACTGGAAATGTATAGCTTGATATGTAGTCGTGTGTACCTACAGTACATACCTACGGTCAAAACTAATAAATTCTCTTATAGCTTTTAGTGTTTCTTACCTACCGAAATACTGTTAGTATCTGCATGAGTATTTTTTTATGTAGGTACCAACTCGTTTATATCGGTAAAATGGTACTAACTAATCATTGTCAACATTATAACCTACATTTTGATTATTATTTGAGACAACTACAGCTTTATTTAAATAAGGTCTGCGTTTATTGTACGTAATGCTCGTGTCAATTAATAATGAAAATTTGAAAATATCACTAATACATATAATATGATATCTAGCATTTTTTTGGCCTGTTTTTTCTAGTTGTTAAATTACACCTGCGATGAAAATATATTCGGTAAACCTATTTATTATCATATCAACGGCATAACGTATAAAATCGAGCCTACAACGAGCGCGATGCGAATCCCTGTGTTCGTGATAAAACTGTCGCGCACGCTACGAATGCTCGTTCGAGGCTCGCAAGCCCGTCCACGCTACGCGAATCGTGCTCGTTCGTGGCTCGGCTCGTGCTCGGTTCGGCAAGCATGGATGCACCATAACATTTTATTTAGTCTGAGTTTTTGCATATAATGTAGATCCCTTGACGATATTCACTTTGCTATGTGAAAAATTATAGATTTTATCCATAAAAGACCTTTAGGTTTTGAAATCTAGGTTTATTTTACTACGAAACCAAGAGCTGGCAAATTCAATAATCTTACTTATGTAGGGTACATACTTGATTTTGTGAGGAACGAGGACGGATTTGTGGGTAAAAAATAATGCTAAGTGTCAGATTCACGCGAATCTCAAGGAACTCATTCGGATCGAATCATAGTCATGACAAAAGCGATTTATAAAGATTCACGATTTTCAAATAAATATACCTAGAAAGAACGTCGCCATACTACACGAATATACAAAACAGGCCAACTTTTATAGGCTGCTGCGCGTAACAGCTACGTTTTACGCTCCCTCTGCTGCATTCTGCTTGTCATAATGACGTTCATAATGATAGTAGTTGTTAAAATATCCCAATTAAAATCGGGAGAAATTTAAAATTTTAAATATTGATAATTATTTTGCATTTTTATTTGATTAATCCCCTAACAGTAAGAGCGTATTTTTATCGACGCGTGCACAGCTGCGACTCTATCTGGATGTATCCTTAATCAAAGTCTATGATTAATAAAGTTGTTTTAAAAATCAACTGAAGATAAAAGTTATAGTTAAGATAAAAGTTAGTAAAATAGATATTCCTATATAACTTAGCTTTAAATTGAACTAGCTTTTAACAGTATTAGTTGTATTTTCATTCACCAAAAGTGAATTAAAACGTCGGACTTGCTCACGAAGGTTTGAGCAAAAATATTTCTCGAATGAGTTTTTTTTTAAATATTATTTATTGTTATAGCGGCAATAGAAATTCAACAACATTCTTCGAAAATTACAACTTTCTACCTGTTACGATTGATGAGATACAGCCCGCAAACAGACAGAAAGACGGACAGACAGACGGACAGGCTTAGGGACACATACTAAAATATTATAGAAGACCACTACAAAGCTGTATACGCTCTGCTTATGAATGTAACTCAAGGCTTTAATCCTTTTCGCCTTTAGCAAATACCCACATGCAAAAGTTTAGTATTATTTTGTAAACTGTACCTTAGAAGATGCTTATAAATAAATTATAAGTATTTCTAGTAATGCAAAAAGGATGATAAAAAGCGGCTTGAAATAACTCTCTTGGCAAACAGTTTAATATAAATATTGGAAGTAATAATAGTCTGTTTTCAATGACTATTCATTGAAAACAGACTTTTTTACATACAAATTTTCTACAGCATTCACAATCTCAGTCATGTGAAAGAAATTGATGATAATATGATATACACAAATAGGCGCACAAAATATGAGTAATTTGAATAAACATTCCATAAAAAAAACTGCTTTTTCAGCATACATTTCTTGTATTCCCCCAAAATTAAGAATATTATGATATGAGGATAATCAAAATTAAGGATACATCCAGATTGAGCGTCGAAGCTGTGCACGCGTCAAAAAATATAGCCCCTAACTGATAAGAAGAAAGAAAGAAAGAAAAAATATTTATTGCCCCACAGTACACACTTATATTAACAACAACTTATATTATTAACGAACGAGCTATGCTCGGAATCTCTCTACGTGACAGGGTCCGAAACGAGGACATTCGTAGGAGAACGAAAACTACCGATATAGCTCGTAGAGTTAGTAAGCTGAAGTGGCAATGGGCAGGCCACATCGCTCGAAGAACTGATAGCCGATGGGGAAGGAAGGTTCTCGAGTGGCGACCACGTACTGGAAAGCGCCGAGCGGGACGACCTCCAACCAGGTGGACCGACGATCTGGTCAAGATCGCTGGGCACCGCTGGATGCAAGCGGCCCAAAACCGTTCGAAGTGGAAGTTAATGGGGGAGGCCTATGTTCAGCAGTGGACATCCCTAGGCTGATATGATGATATTATTAACACAATATATGTTAGGGGCTAAATCAAATAAAAATAAATAAAATTGCAAAATAATGTTTAATATTTAAATTTCTCCCGATTTTAATTGGAATATTTCAACAACTGCTATCATTATGAACGTCACTATGACAAGCAGAATGACGCAGAGGAAGCGTAAAACGTATAGCTGTTACGCGCAGAAGCCTATAAAAGTTGGCCTGTTTTATATATTCCTGCAGTATGGCGATGTTCTTTCTAGGTATACAATACACAATACAAAATTCTTTATTATTTACACAAAAAAAACAAAATACAAAAAAAAAAAACAAAATAAAATAGAAAGTGCAAACAATTAAGGAGGCCTTATCGCTGAAGCGATTTATATATGTAGGAATGGAACGTGTGAAAGATGCATAGAAGGGAACGTGGAGTGAGTGAGTGAAAGTGAGGAATGAAAGAGAGAGATAGCGTAGCGTTATATTCTCTTTGGAGAGAGATAGACTTGGACGGAAGGACCAAAGAGAATATAACGCTACGCTGAAAGACGTGAAGATTGTTAAAACTAAAGAAAATAAAGTATCAATTATTATTGGAAGAATCTGCAGTTTTTATTAGCCAATCTCAAACCCCGTCATCCTACAAATTTGGGGGCTCGTCCGGGATGAGTTTGTTTTAGGTGACATTCAGAACAAAGAAGTAAGAAGTGACGTCCTCAACTGTGTGGAAAATTATCAACCTATTCAGACGAAGGAAGCCCCGATACAGTTGCGAATTGTACTCAAAGATGACATTCCTGTAGCTCAGCGCCCGCGGCGGTTATCGCTGGCCGAGCAACAGCTTGTGGAAAACCAGGTATTTGAGTGGCTTAAAGACAGAGTTATCAAAGTGCTACAGAGATTTATAGAAGTTTTAGAAGTTTCATTACAATATGCACTACAGATCAATTGGAAAAAATCTAAAATGAAGACTAGAGAAGACTTAGAAATTTGCTATGTAAAAAAAAAAGTGTATTGTTACTTGCATAGAATAATAAGATGTTAACAAAGGTAAAGGGTTTTTTTTTTCATAGTGTATTTTGCTTTGTTATGAGTTTAAGTTAGTAAGTTTATGGTTGTTTTTGTTATTATAAAATAAATTCAGAATGTAAAGGAGTTATTACTTGTATTAAAAGAGTGTAAGATGATATTTGAAAGTAAGTACCTAAGTTGTAAGAAATTGTATTAACCTTTAGTTGTTAATATGTTGTTGTAAGTTACTAACCTAATTTAAGATGTACTTAGGTAAGATTGATCTGACTGAGGACAGTCAGATATCAGAATGGCCGAGATGTAGGAATGGAACGTGTGAAAGATGCATAGAAGGGAACGTGGAGTGAGTGAGTGAAAGGGAGGGATGAAAGAGAGAGATAGACTTGGACGGAAGGACGAAAGACGTGAAGATTGTTAAAACTAAAGAAAATAAAGTATCAATTATTATTGGAAGAATCTGCAGTTTTTATTAGCCGATCTCAAACCCCGTCATCCTACAAATATATATATATATTTTTCTATGTAGTCCCCTTTGATTTTGTTATTTTATTAAATTTTGATTATGTATTAGAGTCAACAGAAAAACACACCTGTGTAAATTTCAACTGGCTACATTTACGGTTTATGAGGTACAGCCCACTGACAAGCAGACGGATGGGCGGACAGCGGAGGCTTAGTAATAGGGATTAGGGACCCGTTGGCAGCCTTTGGGTACGGAACCCTAAAAACCAAACGTCTCGATATAATTATAGTAAGGAGCACGAGTCGTGAGCGCAAATTGACACCTGCGCAGAAGTTTTTTTTTTTTTTTTTTATTTATTTTATTTCCAAAAAAAACCTTACACTTTTTCTTAATTTTAAGTCGCCAAACTACTATTGCAGTTTGTAGGCGTGCACTCCTTCACAGTTTTGTTGGTTTTGTACGTACATACATATACCATTATTTACATTATTACTTAACAATCACATGCACTATACATATATTCTAAGTACTAGTCCAGTAACTTATGATAGAAACATTAAGTATATCATTTGTTTCTTAAGCAACTAGACTGCTTCTGTAATAAATTCTCTTTTATTTTTCTTTTGAAAGTTATTTTACATTTAATTTTATTTTCATTCAGTAGTAATTAGGATACATATTACATAATTTTGGGATTACATATTTGCGAGTTCTTTTTTCTTTTTGTGAAAGGAGGCCTGTGCTCAGCAGTGGGACATTATAGGCTGATGATGATGATGATGATGATGAGTTCTTTTACTATAATAGTTATGAATCTTAGGTACAACTAATGTCCCCTTAGTCTTAGTTTTTAACCGACTTAAAAAAAAAGGAGGTTCTCAATTCGGTTGTATGTTTTTTTTTTTTTTTTTTTATGTTTGTTCAAAACTCAGTCATTTATTAACCGATTTCGAAAATTTTTTTGACTGGAAGGGTACACTTCCCGTTTGGTCCCATTGCCATGAGATCAGGATTTGATTACTTCTTAGTGTACTTTGAAGTCGGTTTAAGTTTTTTGTAAAACAGTCCAATTATAATTTATCCGTCTGTTTGGCGGAATGAGGCAGGGGGAGTGCCGAGCTGCACACGATTGGTTTGTCAGTCGATGCTTGTCGTCTATTGGATTCTTGTGTGTCATTTGGCTACTGTAATTTGGCCAAAAGTGTAAATGCGCGAGCTTGCCCCCACTACTGCCTATCTAAATAAAATAAATAAATAAAATATCCTGGGACATTCCTCACACACGGTCATCTGATCCCAAACTAAGCAGAGCTTGTACTATGGAAACCAGATAACTGATATAATACATATACTACTTTTTGTTTGTAAATACATACTTAATTTACATAATTACACCCAGACTCAGGACATACAGACATATTCATGCACACAAATGCATGTCCTGTGTGGGAACCGAGGCCCCGACCAGCGGTGCGATAGGTGGAATCTTGACAAGAGTCTTAACCAACCGCGCCAGCTGGCCCGTCATCTGAGCTCACCACTCGTGCCTCATTCGGTACCAATGGAAAAAAGGCGATGTAAAGCACGCAGGGCATTATCTATTACCTATGTGCCATAAAAGACATGACGGTAAGCTTTTATCGTCGAACGTAACTGTAAGATCCTTTATTTATTTTTATTTTAGTATTTCGTTAGGAGGGATCGTTTTGGATTATGGATCCCAACCGTAAAATTTTCAGACACAAAGTACGTGTTGTGAATAAACCGCTTAACCAAGAGAGTGTAGAAGATAAACGGAAAGTCTATTTTGGAGGGTGACCAAATTTTCTCAATAAGTACCTACTGCTATTCTCATGAAAACCAAAAAGATTTTCTGATTTAGCTTGCCACTTTGCAAAAAGTGTAAGCCGGAATTGCTTGCGCGTTTGATTATTATAAATAAAGGTCCTACGAAATAAAAAATCTTTTTATCACTGATACTTTTTGAGATATGAGGTCGTAAAGTTATGTGCTCCATTCATAGCAACCTTCCCCTATGTATGTAATATTCCCCTATGTTTGTTCGGGTGGAACTTTGCAAGTCGAATTTCAACCACTTCCAGTGGTCGGATTGGCTTGGTATTTGGTATAAATTAGTGTATTGGAAGACAATGCAAGTAGAGTCAATAAAAAGTAGTCACCAAAAAAAGCTTTCATTAAAAATGATTTCTTTAACAAAATCTTATTTCTAATTATTTACAGTTCAAGTATGAATTTCGCTAGTGTTGTACTGCAGTCGATACGTAGTGCGTATTCGTACGCATCGACAGCACTTTTTCTGATCGTACCGTGCCGTCCGATCAGAAATTCAATTAAAATATTATACACAGTATACTCCAGTGTTTTGGTGCACCAAGCTAGTGTACCTACATGTAAACTACCAATTGTACGATTCAATCCCAGGATTCCATTAATCGGATTATCCCGTGAATTTCAAAGGAATGAATGAATGAATAACGTGAATGTAATTAACATGTTGTAGGTGAACAAACGTTCCAATAACATGTTTGATGTAAACGTTGATTACGGATTTATTCCGGAGAATTCATTGGCTTGTGAATGTATTCCGAGTTTGAGAGAAACTCAGTTACCTATAAATTACCTCTCTGTCCAATTTACACATGCTGTTTGAACAGCTGCTGTATAAAAACGGAGCAAAATAAAGCCGGTCAAATGCGAATCTGAGTTTGACTCGCCCGGGGATTCCAACCTTCCTTGGACTTATATTTGTTGGTTTATGGGCAATCACTGTAGTTAATAAAAAGTAAGTTCAAAAACTAAAACCCGACTACCGAAAAATCACGCTCTAAAAAGTATGAAACAAGGAAATATTCTCATCTGAAATTGTTATGTATAAACTATTAAATATTTATCGTCAATTAAATAAGCGAAACACATATGTTATGTATTTTAATGTATTTAATTAATATATATATTCATACTGATGGTGTTAAGAGGATAGCCGTGGTCATTATGCCACTTTGCCCAATGCTTATGATCGCTTACTAATGTTTGAATGTATCGTCACAGTTGTATTGTTTTGTTAGGGTAGGTGGCATACGACCACGGCTATCCTCTTAACACCATCAGTATGAATATATATATTAATTAAATACATTAAAATACATAACATATGTGTTTCGCTTATTTAATTGACGATAAATATTTAATAGTTTATACATAACAATTTCAGATGAGAATATTTCCTTGTTTCATACTTTTTAGAGCGTGATTTTTCGGTAGTCGGGTTTTAGTTTTTGAACTTACTTTTTATTTAAATTATTTTGGGGTTACAATTTCCTGATAAAGTATTTGAAGAGCGGCTTTTAATTTTGTTGTACATGTTCCTAAGTAATATACCAAACTTACACATAGGATCATGTTTCGAAATTTGAAAGACTTCTTAACCTTTCCAGTTCCTCAAGAGATCGAGGGTCATGAGGATTTTTCAGCAATTTATTATGATCCAAGGAACAAATAAATAATCCATCCAATGACCTGAGTCTGCTAAGGGCCACATAAGCCTGTCCCTTAGCGAATAGTGACTTTCCTAAATCAATTACTGCTTTATCTAGAGTGCAACCTTGCAACTTGTGAACAGTAACTGCTCAAGTAAGGATTAACGGTAACATTTTGCGTTGAATTTTACCCGATCCTCTTAATCCATCAAATTCAGTCAGACAAGGTTCAATTCTAACAAGCCCATCTTCATCTGCATGTGTAGTGGAATCATCAAATTGTATGAGAACTGCGCTTGGATGTTCTCCATGCTCCAACTGATCACGACGAAGAGCAGGCCATATTAAGGTCCTCACCACTCCCATCGCACCGCTCACTAAGCCTCGATTAATGTTCAAATTCCTGCGTAGCATTACACGCGAGCCAATACCGATATCGATACTGCTTATTATACCTCCTGTTCGGTTGGGATCGCTAGGTATATGTTCTTGTTTTGGAACTTGACCGTATGTTTTAGATTCAGTAGATGTATCTATTGCTTTTATAGTATATATTTTAGTTCGCAATCCCAAACGTTCCGACATCTGTGTGTTATATTCGTCTACCTGTTTCAAAGTTGGAAATATGTGAACTATTTCATCATACTGATCTGTGTCATTGACAATTCTTCTAGTATCTAAGATCGCTAGTTGTTCCACTGTTAATTTCCCCACTCTGATGCTGTTTAACAGATCGACAAAACTGTTGTCATTAGCCTGACGCATATTTTGACCCAATTCACAGAAACTGAACATTCTCCATAAATGTGGTTCGGCTGTAAGAATATCTGGTTGTTTAAAGCAATATGCGCCGCCACGAGTTGCTGATACTGGTGGTAATTGCATCAAGTCACCGAAAACTAATAAGTGAGCTCCTCCGAAGATAAGGGTGTTCTGTTTTAGCTCTTGAAGCCTCAAGTGAATATTCCTTAGAGTAGAGTATGGGACCATGGAAATCTCGTCTATTATAACCCACTCAATAGTTCTCCATTTGGTTCGTTCTCTTTGCAGACGATCTCCCGTTAGCGGTCTTAATGTTACTGCCTGACCTTTTTCAATAGGTAATATAAAGGTGCTATGCAAAGTGCTTCCTTTGACTAGTCGTGCGGCGACACCAGTTGGAGCTGTAATTGCAACACATGATCTATTTGTTGACAATCTTTTAATTTGTTCCACTAATAGTTTAAGAGTGAAACTTTTTCCGTTTCCAGCCCCACCAGTAATAAACATTAAAAGAGTAATTTGATGTTCATTGTTAGAACCGGTTCTTAATTTTTCACAAACTTTAGCGAATAATTGTTTTTGATCATGATTGAGAGTATTCACCCCTCTCAAAAAATCTTCATCAGACATATTATTTATAACCACATTTTCCTCGAAATCTTCTTCCTGCATGACAATGTCATGAAGTTGTGGTTGTAATACTGATGGCTCATGATTGGTCGTGATGTTGTTATTGGTACATAGGTCAGCTGCCTGTTCAGCTGCTAGACGTCGAAGAGCATCCTGTATTTCATTTTCCCAACGGGCTAATAATTCATTATCATATCTATTATGAAGAGGCCTTAACAGAGCACGCTTTGCTAAGAATGCATCTTTAGCATTGTCGTATCCTTCTAGTAACAAACTTTCAGTTCGAAAAGGACAATGGGTAACCAATAAACTATAATAGTACGCTTCAGGATCCGAGTCGGCTGTGTAATACCGAGTTCGTAGAACGGCTGGTCGTGATCTTTTTTTCATTCTACCCATTCTGTTTAGCAAATTTATACACGGTCCTTGATCTTCATTTTCTTCTTCATATGCATCTGCATCACCAGAATCCTCTTCTCGGTAAGTCTTTGAACTCACCGGCTCATAATTTACTGCGAATTCACCAAGACTCAATTCTTCTAAGTTCAGGGGACGATTCTCATAGCGTTCGAATATATTCTTGCAAGGCTCAACTGAATCCGAATCAAAACGTAGCATTCTGTATCTTAGCTCAGGCTTGCAAGTATTCACAAATATAGGCTTTCTAGAGCTATCTCGGAGCTTTAGGTGGCACAATCGGTATGCACATTCTGGCGCTGACACTTGACGATGGTTCAATAAGCAATTCTGGACGGCAAATATCCTTCGCCCAAAATTTCCACCCCTTTCCCTAACTCGACAAAGTGCCTCCGATATTGCTGCCTGCAGATTCACTGGTTCAGATTTTGCGATATATTTTGCGATGTAATATGCAACGCCTAGAGCCGAAACTACAGGCTGAATATCAATATTGGCACCCCATAGCCGTAATAGTTTCTCGTTATAATTATTTATCATCGCTTCTTCTGGGCGCCTCTTTAATTTATAAAACTTTCCGCCATTTGCAGTTGCTTGATTATCATCTAATATAATAGTTCTTTCTGAACTCGATTTTGGAAAAGCAAACCTACACGTGTTCGGATTTCTTTTGTTATAGCAGGTATGTGTATGTCGGTGAGTTTGTAATCTAGTCACAAGATCTTTAAATTCGGAGTCACTTTCAGGTATTCTACATGTAATGACATCTTCAAGTAGATTGATTCCTGCTGGTGAGTTGAAATCAGGCATGTCATTACACCAAACGATCATATGAATGTGTGGAGATCCTCTTAACTGGAATTCCACACGCCACCAAAAATCAATCAACTCGCGTCCCAAAATGTAATTTGATTTGCTTTTCAATACCCGCATAAGTGCATTAAACCTAAACATAAACTGTCGCGATAATGTAACTGGGTAAGATTCAACCAATCTAAGTTTTTCTGCAAATGTAAGAATATCCACTGGATAATCAGGCCTGCCATCTGTGACTAAAAGAGCCTTCAATATATCTCGCCAGTTCAAATCATTGCATGATAATGTCAGATAAAAGTGAGGTGGTCCCAAGTTTTTGACCATTGCCATTAAGTCTGTAAAAGCCCTGTGCCAGTAAGAAGACGTGCCTCTAATATTCCTCATACAGATGTGTATATTTTGTATTAAATTTTCTGGCTGTACACCATCTTGACGAAGTCTCCCACATACTGACACATTTTGACATACTCTCAACAATTCTACTGCAGACAACGCATAAAACAAATATTCCACTGTTTGGAAACGCTTGTCACTTCCCATGACTCTCGTTTGAAAATAATCTAATGGAGTTATTTTGCATTGTCTTTCTTCATTTAAGCCATTTTGCCCGTTTGGGAACAGTTTAATAAACGCTAATTCCTCAGCTCTTTTTTCCACAAGGAGGCTGATGGGAGGAGCCGTTTTGCGGCGAATATCGTGTACTGGAAGAGTTGAATCATTGTCCACATCATTGTTAATAATATCCATTATATTCGGTATCTGATATTCGTTCGTCATTAACATTGTGACATTTATTTCGCCATTGTTAGTGAAGGAAATAATAGGGGTTTCAGGGTAACCTTGATTGTTAGGCAAGATCCTTTCATCAACGATATCTTGATGATCAGACACATTTGAGGGCGTCAATATTACGTTTACAGATGTTATGCAGAACTGCAAGTTAGTGTGTCTTCTAGCAAGAAGAACTACAGGTAAGTGTTCAGCTAGAGATTCAATAGTGCTGAACGACATTAGCATTGCGCATCCTCTAGTAGATAATGCCACAAATCCTTTAGGTCCCCTTGAATGGGAATCAAACAAATAATAAATTGAACCTTTTTTAATTACTGAAATTGATATTTCAGTTTCTGCAGTAATAATGCCTGCGTTATGATCAATAGTCAGAAAAAAGTGACGCAATGCCTCTAAAATGCATGAAAAATATCCTTCGAGCACCTCACCTGTTGGATTCATAAGTCCCGTAATACAATCAATATCAAAATTTAGTTCATAAGAGACATTTGCGATGACTAATACCCGAAGTAATTCATCAGTACTTAAATAATCCGGTTGTATCGGCAGACTTCCAAGACACTGGGAATAATATGCATCTCCAAATATTAGCACTCTATCAATATCTGATGGATCCCATTGCGTCAATTCTTTAGTAGACGAATAAGCTATGGCAGCTGCTGCGTTCGCAGTGCATTGTTTGCCGCAGCTATAAGCTGAAAACATGTCACTTCCTTGATTAAAATTCCCTCTAAGAATTTTACGTTCTGAATTAATGACTTTGAAATGTAAATTTTGCTCTTGATTGTGATCTGATACGTTATGTACCATCTCGGCTGGTATTTCAATTATGTGTTCATTATTATTTGATGTTTGGAGGTGTTCAAAGTTCAGGGTAACATTTCTGTATAAATGATTGTTCTGTACAAGCCAATTTAAAGCTGAACGGATGTTATCTAAATTGACTCGATATTCTCTGACCCTGTCAACATTTTGCAATGTTTCGACGACAACAGTTAAACCACATTGTTCAATGGACAGAGGAAGCTGTTCTGTAAGTTCCTCCACTTGTTGAGCAAACAACACCGCCTGTCCTTTAAATCCTTTTTGTCCGAAACGACCTCCTAGTTTTATTATTTTAATAAAAGGCACGATTCTAGACACGAGTCTTAATTCAACTTCTGACAATGATTGCAATTGATCAGGAGGTTCAAAAACAGTCATTTTGTTCCAAAATGCCACAGATGGAACTTTGCTTTGGTTTATAGAATTCGCACATCTATTACAAGCTGTAATTCTTTCTGGTGTATTCGGTGGAAGTAGATCATTAGATAATATACTTCGCACTTGGTTTTTATACCCAGTTTTTTTACAAATATAACATATTTTGTCCGAAACATCTGAAATAGCTTTCTTAAACTCCTCTTCATCGGTTTCGAACAAAATTCTGCGAGTATGAATTGTTCTTTGTCTGTAGATCTGCATAGATTCTAGTCGTCTTTTTCTTGTTATAGGTGTTTCGCCTGCACGATTTTCTGAAGCATGACGCCTCATAGACTCGAGTCGTAATTCTCTCATTGAAGGAGACTCTAGATCACGTACTTGAGAGGCGTGACTTCTCATTAATTCGAGTCGGGATTCTCTTGTCGAAGGAGACTCAAGATCACGCACTTGAGAGGCGTGACTTCTCTTTGATTCGAGTCGTAGCTCTCTAGAAGTAGGACTTTCAAAGCTACGCATTTGTGAAGCGTGCGACTTCAATGAATTTAGCCGTTGTGAACGAAACCTTGGCGACTCCTGCGTTCGTATCTGAGAAATGTAGTTCCTCGCATTTTGAAAACGTTTCAGTTTCTTTTGAGAATATTCCCTTTTACGAAGTATTACAGCTCGTTCTTTTGCAATCATACGATCTTCCAATTTTGATTGTATCGACTGTGTTTTCCTACGATTTCTTTGGTAATCTTTGTTTTTTAATGTTCTACGTTTTGTAATTTCCAATGATTCATTTTTCTGCGCCTCTGCAACGCGTGCTGCTTTTTTTGTTTTTCGTGATAAGGCATCATCAAATTTTTTTTTAAACAAAAAATGTTAATTTATGGTTAATTTAATAAATTTTCTTATGATCAAAACGTATTTCTTTGAGAAAAACGTACTGCTTTTGAAATCTAAAGCTGTAATTACTAATCAATAGAAAAATATAGTATGACTACAGCTAACAAAATAGGTAGGTACCTATTTAGTTACAACGTAACGAATTAATATAAAAGTAGAAGTCAAAGTACTTTTAAATATTGTTCACTAAATAAGTAGGCAATCTAAGAGATTTCCAAGGAATATTCGAAGGAAAATCAAGGCATAAGGTAAGTTTTTCATTCAAATATACTGGAACAAAAAAAAATTTAAATTTCGAATTCTAATCCGATTTAAATATTCTTTTATATTTGACATTCCAATTTTAAAGAGTACTGCATTTCACCAAGTTTTTTGAATAAAATCGGCTCAGATTATAGAACAAAAGGCAGATAGAGCGCGCGAAACATGGGAGTGACCCCTAAAAAGCAAATACAAATTGAAAAACACATACCTCAAATCACCCCTAAAATAACACGATTTTACGAAATACGTCTTCCATCAATTCTGATAAGTAATGTTTATGCAAAATTTTAAGTAGATCGGACCAAGGAATCACGTTGTCCCATACAAACTTTGCCCCCGTTTTTCACATTAAATTAAATTATAGAAGATTAAATGTCGATTCAGTCTACTTTATAGTTTTGCCGCGCCGGATTCTGCAATTGTTTTCAGTGCGATTATAATGTAAATATTATGTATGAATCTAAGCTTGTTTTGAAAAGAGTAATTTTTTTATAAATATATAAATATATCCTGGGATATTCCTCACACACGGTCATCTGATACCTAACTAAGCACAGCTTGTACTTTGGAAACCAGATAACTGATATAATACATATACTACTTTTTGTTTGTAAATACATACTTATAATATACATAATTACATCCAGACTCAGTACATACAGACATGTTCATGCACACAAATGCATGTCCTGTGTGGGAATCGAACCCACGACCTGCGGCACTATAGGTTAAGACTCCACGTCTTAACTAACTGCGCCAACTTGCTGAGTTTATTGCCGGCTCTTCTCAGCAGATGCAAACTTCCGAACCGGTATTGGAGTATTAGAGTCAGACTTTTCATAAGTGCCTGCGAAGGTCTATTTGAATAAATGATTTAGAATTTTGGATTTTCTTGAATTTTGAGTACCTATTTATTATAGATATATGTATTTTGGGTAGGTATGGAGAGAAAATATGTTTGGCTCACATTAGAGGCGAGATTTTAAAAATTATTCCCAATTATCGGGTGCTTGCAAGCAAAGCCGCGAGCAATAGCTAACAATATGTATATTTTTGAAATGTACTCATTAAGCCCTTTTATTTGATACCCAACACGGCATCATTAAAAAATCTTTTACTCTTAGTCCATGACTTTTTGTCCTCTAGAGGGCGCCATATCCAATTTAATGTAACGTCATATAGCCTATAACCAGTGGACGATCAAGACGCTTCCAACGATACCTCATTTGTCAATTTGTCATTAGTAGTATAGATGGTATGAGGGAAGAGATGAACATACATACCCACATACATACATACCGGTCAAAATCATAACCCTCCTTTTTGCTTCGCCGTAGTCGGGTAAAAAGCAGACCGCATAACTATGTTTGTTTGAGAAGGAATTTTGATTTTTTTTAAAGAACTTTGCTAGTTAGAACTATCGTTATATTTTTTCTGTGAAATTTAACATCAATATTAATCAATATTTTTGTGTGGTGAAAGGGTAAAAAACATCCATACATCCATCCTCACAAACTTTCGAGCTCTTAATAATATTGGTAGGTTTATGAAAAGGCTAAGTAAATAATTAAGTTAGTGATGATGAGGCTGACGGTGGTTAGCACACAAAGCCAATAGGGGAATTGGCTCTCAGGTGTAGCTGACGGAGTTTTCAGAGAGAGTTCACTGGAAGTTTACTAACACACACACACAATGACACATGAAAACATAGCTTTTTTTCTACCATAAGTAAAATTTAAAATAGTTTGCATCACAAATCTCTTTTTTGGCCGAAACATACTCCCAACCCGAAAGAAGAAGGGTGCCCTCATATGTCTGGAAGAGGACATAGCTTACACACTGTTCTAGTGTAACTTCCTGTGACCGTGCGAACATCATATGTTCTAGTAATCGTGTCACTGCCAGGGTATTTTTTTGTGATTCGACCTAATAACCATTTGCTTGGTGGTAAATTTGGGGTTTTTAAGAGAACCAAATCACCGATGTTAAACTCCTTCTTTAATTTTTTCCATTTGGGTCTCTCTTGAATCCTTGACAAATACTCACTGAGCCATCTCTTCCAAAATGATTGCATCATCTTTTGTACAAGTCTCCATCTTGTTAAGGCATGTATTTTAAATTTTGTCATATCTTGTTCGGCTTCGGTGATAAGTGGTCCTCCGACCAAAAAATGAGCTGGCGTCAAAGGTTCAAAATCATCGGGATGATCAGTCATAGGAGAAAGCGGCCGGGAGTTTAAGCACGCTTCGATTTGTACTAATAGCGTATACAGTTCCTCAAAAGTAAGTGTGGAATCGCCAATGGTTCTCTTTAAATGAAATTTTATGGATTTCACACCGGCCTCCCACAATCCTCCGAAATTCGGTGCTCCGGGAGGTATAAAACGCCATTTTGTAGCTTCAGAAATCAAAGATGAAATAAATTCATTTGGAATAGTCGAATGCCCTTGTTTCCACATTTTCAATATCTCTTTACAGGCAGCAATAAAAGTAGTTCCGTTATCACTCCACATCTCTGTGCACGGACCTCTCCTTGATACAAATCGCCGAAAAGCTGCCAGAAATGTATCGACGGTCATATCACTAACAACTTCAATATGGATTGCTTTCGTTGCCATACAAATAAATATGGCAATATAGCCTTTATATGACTTTGCTCCACGTCCTTTACTCATGCGAACATTGATCGGTCCAGCAAAATCAACTCCACTTATCAAAAAAGGTCTTGTTGGCTTGACTCTACATTCAGGTAAATCGCCCATTAATTGTGTGGTAACTTTTGCTTTTAATTTTGCGCAAATCATACAATTTCTGCAATATCGTTTGACAGTATTACCGCCATTAATGAGCCAGTAAGTTCCTCTTAAAAATTACATCATCAACTGTGGTCCTCCGTGTAAAGTTTTTGAATGTGCATCGGAAAGTAACAAAGGTAATATCACATTATTTTTCGAAATGATTATAGGATGTTTATTCTGATATTCTAAATAAGCATGTTTCAGACGTCCTCCGACACGAAGTATACCTTTCTCATCTAAGAAGGGATTAAGTCGTAATAATCTACTTCCATTCGACACGTGTGATTTTCTTTTCAAGCTTAAAATTTCTTCCTCAAATTCAATTTTTTGTGATAGTTTTATGCATGTTGTAAGTGCATTTTGTCTCTCACTTGAAGTTATAAACGATTTATTTATAATATTTCCTCCTTTTAGTTGCAGCCATCGTTGACAATATGCTATAACTGACAGTAGCTTCCTCAGTGTAGAATATTTTGTTAATAATGTATATATTTCTTTTGTTTCAGGTTTGTCTTCAGATGTAGTGGTGCAAATTATTGTTTCTCGTAGCTCTAATGTAGTTTCAGGAATTTCATGTGCGATTATATTAATTTCTTTTTCATTCAAGAATGATGGACCTGTCCACCACAATTTATGTGATTTTAATTTCTCAGGTGGTACTCCTCTCGAAGCTGGATCGGCAGGATTTTCTTTGGTGTGTATGTAAGACCAATTTGATTGGATAGTATTGTTGATTTCAATTACTCTGTTTTTGACAAATGGTTTCCATCTGTTAGGATCTCCGAGTATCCAACATAAAGCTACTTGTGAGTCAGACCAGGCGTATACATGTTTTGTATCGATTCTCATAGCCTTTACAATATTTTTCAATAGTTTAGCCAACAGTAAGGCAGCACAAAGCTCTAAACGGGGAAGACTTATTTGTTTTATAGGTGCTACTTTGGTTTTGGACATTATTAGTGAAACCTTTATTTCACCGTCATCTCGCACAACTCTACAATATACTACTGCTGCATATGCTGCTGATGAAGCATCAGAAAATCCATGCAATTCTATATGATTGTTCTCATTCTTAGTTCCAATCCACCGATCAATTTTAATTGTTGATAGTATCTCTAATTGCGTGCTGTATTTTAACCATTCAACTCGAAATGATTCAGGACATCATCCCATGATATTTTTTGTGCCCATAGTTTTTGCATAAAAATCTTAGCTATAATAATGCTTGGAGCAACCCAACCCATTGGATCAAATAGTGATGCTATTACGGTAAGTACCTTCCTCTTTGTGATGTTTAGCTCAGGTAAATGGACTGTATTTTTAATTCTCAATTCATCATGTTTAATATTCCACATTACTCCAAGTGTTTTGATAATCTCTTTTTCCTCAATCTCTTCGTCATACTTTTTTATTGAAGGATGTAATTGGTTAATGAAATTTTTACTGTTAGAATGCCATTTTTGTAATTGCAACCCTCCCAATGATAATATGTGTTACTTTTCTCTGAAGATCTATAGCTGATTCCTCACTTTCGTCTCCCGAAAGCAAATCATCGACAAAAAAATCATTAAGAATAGCTGTCTGCGCTTTTCGTAAACTTATTACATTACCTTCATCTTTAGCTACTTGTTTTAATGTTTTTATGGCAAGGTATGGTGCACATGCTGTGCCAAAGGTGACAGTTAATAATCTATACTCTTTTAAATCTTCTTCTGGACTGAAACGCCAAATGATTCTTTGATAGTCTACATCTTCTCTCCGTACTTTTATCTGTCGGTACATTTTGACGATATCTGCGATAAAACACACCTTGTGCATTCTCCATTTTATAAGAATGATGCGAAGTTCTTCTTGAAGGGTAGGTCCAATTAACAATTCATCGTTTAGTGAAATTCCATTGCTACCTTTACTCGAAGCGTCAAATACAACTCTCACCTTTGTTGTAGTTCTATCTTCCTTGACAACAGCATGATGAGGTAAATATATAGCTCGCTCTTTTTTACCATCATGGTTTTTACCATCTATCAACTCCATGTGATTCAAGGTAAGATATTCGTTTATCACTCCATTATATTCGTTCCTCAATTTCTCATTAGTTGCTGTTGATAATTTTCTTTCTAAGTTATAGAATCTGCGTAATGCTATTTCATAAGAATTTGTAGGTATATTTGGTATATCTTTTTTGAATGGAAGAGCAACGATATATCTTCCACATGGTTCTCTTGCTATTGTTTTCTCATAAATTTGCTCAGCTCTTATTTCCGGTGGGGTTAAAGTGCCGTCATCCTCCGACTCTACTTTCTCAGCGTCCCAAAATTTCTCTAATAAATGGTCTAATGATACGTTAAGGTGCATGCTTACTATTCCTCTCGGTATTGTATCTTTTACTCCCCCACCCGAAATGATCCAACCAAAATGTGTTTGTTGAGCTATTGGATTTCCTTTGATTACTCCACTCATAAGTATTTCACTGTAAATATTGACTCCCAGTAATAAATCTATGTTACCAGGGATATGATAAGTAGGATCAGCTAATGTTAAATGTTGAATATGAGACCAAGTGTTATTATCAATTTTAGATGCGGGTAGTATATCTGTTATTTGGTTCACAACAAATGCTGTGCAGACAATTTTAAATGCATTGTTCACTCTCGATGTTATTTCTATTTCAGTTGATTGGTTAATTTTCGATGACATATGACCAACACCACTTATTTCGCCATCAACGGGTTTTCTATGTAATTGCAGATGTTTCACAATAGAGTCATTGATAAATGATTCTTGTGAACAGGGATCAATGAGAGCTCTGAGTGCTTGAGGCCCTTTGTTGGTTTGAATATTAACTATCGCGGTAGCCATAAGTGCAGTTTGTCCTTGAATAGTTAAATGTGATTGAATAGATTTAGACTCTATGTTTGCTTGTGAGCTTGTACTTGTATTGTTAGTGGGCTCTATTTCCTTTTTATTAATAAAGTGTAGGATTGTGTGATGTCTCTTTCCACACTGACGACAAGATACTTTAGACATACAATATAGAGCACTATGTGTTGGCAATAGGCAATTAAAACATAATCTCGTATTTTGCACATACTCGACTCTTTTGTTGACATCTAGACTTAGAAATTCCTTACAGGCATATAACGGATGGCCTTGTTTACAAAATGTACAATTTGTAGTAATAACATTAAATGATTTTGTTCTCGAGGATATTGTTTCTTTTGATGTAGAACTGTTCATCATCTCCATAACTCGAAATCTCGTTTCTAAAAATTGAGTGAATCTTTCGAAAGTAGGCAGTGTCTCAACAGGTATCTCACCAATATCTTCCTCCCATAATCTGTGTGAATCATCATCTAATTTATTAGCTACCAAATGAATGATTATTATATCCCAGTTATCAATTATAACATTATTGTTTTTCAGATTACTTAGACATTCGACAGTAGTATCCAATAGCTCTTTTATTCCCCTTGCGGTTCCTTGTAATATTTTTTTCTGATTCACAAGTCTATTTAGTACATTATTAACTATCATTCTCTTATTATTGTATCTCTTCTTTAATATATCCCAAGCAACCTTTAAATTGTATTAACCTTTAGTTGTTAATATGTTGTTGTAAGTTACTAACCTAATTTAAGATGTACTTAGGTAAGATTGATCTGACTGAGGACAGTCAGATATCAGAATGGCCGAGATGTAGGAATGGAACGTGTGAAAGATGCATAGAAGGGAACGTGGAGTGAGTGAGTGAAAGGGAGGGATGAAAGAGAGAGATAGACTTGGACGGAAGGACGAAAGACGTGAAGATTGTTAAAACTAAAGAAAATAAAGTATCAATTATTATTGGAAGAATCTGCAGTTTTTATTAGCCGATCTCAAACCCCGTCATCCTACAAATATATATATATATTTTTCTATGTAGTCCCCTTTGATTTTGTTATTTTATTAAATTTTGATTATGTATTAGAGTCAACAGAAAAACACACCTGTGTAAATTTCAACTGGCTACATTTACGGTTTATGAGGTACAGCCCACTGACAAGCAGACGGATGGGCGGACAGCGGAGGCTTAGTAATAGGGATTAGGGACCCGTTGGCAGCCTTTGGGTACGGAACCCTAAAAACCAAACGTCTCGATATAATTATAGTAAGGAGCACGAGTCGTGAGCGCAAATTGACACCTGCGCAGAAGTTTTTTTTTTTTTTTTTTTATTTATTTTATTTCCAAAAAAAACCTTACACTTTTTCTTAATTTTAAGTCGCCAAACTACTATTGCAGTTTGTAGGCGTGCACTCCTTCACAGTTTTGTTGGTTTTGTACGTACATACATATACCATTATTTACATTATTACTCAACAATCACATGCACTATACATATATTCTAAGTACTAGTCCAGTAACTTATGATAGAAACATTAAGTATATCATTTGTTTCTTAAGCAACTAGACTGCTTCTCTAATAAATTCTCTTTTATTTTTCTTTTTAAAGTTATTTTACATTTAATTTTATTTTCATTCAGTAGTAATTAGGATACATATTACATAATTTTGGGATTACATATTTGCGAGTTCTTTTTTCTTTTTGTGAAAGGAGGCCTGTGCTCAGCAGTGGGACATTATAGGCTGATGATGATGATGATGATGATGAGTTCTTTTACTATAATAGTTATGAATCTTAGGTACAACTAATGTCCCCTTAGTCTTAGTTTTTAACCGACTTAAAAAAAAAAGGAGGTTCTCAATTCGGTTGTATGTTTTTTTTTTTTTTTTTTTATGTTTGTTCAAAACTCAGTCATTTATTTACCGATTTCGAAAATTTTTTTGACTGGAAGGGTACACTTCCCGTTTGGTCCCATTGCCATGAGATCAGGATTTGATTACTTCTTAGTGTACTTTGAAGTCGGTTTAAGTTTTTTGTAAAACAGTCCAATTATAATTTATCCGTCTGTTTGGCGGAATGAGGCAGGGGGAGTGCCGAGCTGCACACGATTGGTTTGTCAGTCGATGCTTGTCGTCTATTGGATTCTTGTGTGTCATTTGGCTACTGTAATTTGGCCAAAAGTGTAAATGCGCGAGCTTGCCCCCACTACTGCCTATCTAAATAAAATAAATAAATAAAATATCCTGGGACATTCCTCACACACGGTCATCTGATCCCAAACTAAGCAGAGCTTGTACTATGGAAACCAGATAACTGATATAATACATATACTACTTTTTGTTTGTAAATACATACTTAATTTACATAATTACACCCAGACTCAGGACATACAGACATATTCATGCACACAAATGCATGTCCTGTGTGGGAACCGAGGCCCCGACCAGCGGTGCGATAGGTGGAATCTTGACAAGAGTCTTAACCAACCGCGCCAGCTGGCCCGTCATCTGAGCTCACCACTCGTGCCTCATTCGGTACCAATGGAAAAAAGGCGATGTAAAGCACGCAGGGCATTATCTATTACCTATGTGCCATAAAAGACATGACGGTAAGCTTTTATCGTCGAACGTAACTGTAAGATCCTTTATTTATTTTTATTTTAGTATTTCGTTAGGAGGGATCGTTTTGGATTATGGATCCCAACCGTAAAATTTTCAGACACAAAGTACGTGTTGTGAATAAACCGCTTAACCAAGAGAGTGTAGAAGATAAACGGAAAGTCTATTTTGGAGGGTGACCAAATTTTCTCAATAAGTACCTACTGCTATTCTCATGAAAACCAAAAAGATTTTCTGATTTAGCTTGCCACTTTGCAAAAAGTGTAAGCCGGAATTGCTTGCGCGTTTGATTATTATAAATAAAGGTCCTACGAAATAAAAAATCTTTTTATCACTGATACTTTTTGAGATATGAGGTCGTAAAGTTATGTGCTCCATTCATAGCAACCTTCCCCTATGTATGTAATATTCCCCTATGTTTGTTCGGGTGGAACTTTGCAAGTCGAATTTCAACCACTTCCAGTGGTCGGATTGGCTTGGTATTTGGTATAAATTAGTGTATTGGAAGACAATGCAAGTAGAGTCAATAAAAAGTAGTCACCAAAAAAAGCTTTCATTAAAAATGATTTCTTTAACAAAATCTTATTTCTAATTATTTACAGTTCAAGTATGAATTTCGCTAGTGTTGTACTGCAGTCGATACGTAGTGCGTATTCGTACGCATCGACAGCACTTTTTCTGATCGTACCGTGCCGTCCGATCAGAAATTCAATTAAAATATTATACACAGTATACTCCAGTGTTTTGGTGCACCAAGCTAGTGTACCTACATGTAAACTACCAATTGTACGATTCAATCCCAGGATTCCATTAATCGGATTATCCCGTGAATTTCAAAGGAATGAATGAATGAATAACGTGAATGTAATTAACATGTTGTAGGTGAACAAACGTTCCAATAACATGTTTGATGTAAACGTTGATTACGGATTTATTCCGGAGAATTCATTGGCTTGTGAATGTATTCCGAGTTTGAGAGAAACTCAGTTACCTATAAATTACCTCTCTGTCCAATTTACACATGCTGTTTGAACAGCTGCTGTATAAAAACGGAGCAAAATAAAGCCGGTCAAATGCGAATCTGAGTTTGACTCGCCCGGGGATTCCAACCTTCCTTGGACTTATATTTGTTGGTTTATGGGCAATCACTGTAGTTAATAAAAAGTAAGTTCAAAAACTAAAACCCGACTACCGAAAAATCACGCTCTAAAAAGTATGAAACAAGGAAATATTCTCATCTGAAATTGTTATGTATAAACTATTAAATATTTATCGTCAATTAAATAAGCGAAACACATATGTTATGTATTTTAATGTATTTAATTAATATATATATTCATACTGATGGTGTTAAGAGGATAGCCGTGGTCATTATGCCACTTTGCCCAATGCTTATGATCGCTTACTAATGTTTGAATGTATCGTCACAGTTGTATTGTTTTGTTAGGGTAGGTGGCATACGACCACGGCTATCCTCTTAACACCATCAGTATGAATATATATATTAATTAAATACATTAAAATACATAACATATGTGTTTCGCTTATTTAATTGACGATAAATATTTAATAGTTTATACATAACAATTTCAGATGAGAATATTTCCTTGTTTCATACTTTTTAGAGCGTGATTTTTCGGTAGTCGGGTTTTAGTTTTTGAACTTACTTTTTATTTAAATTATTTTGGGGTTACAATTTCCTGATAAAGTATTTGAAGAGCGGCTTTTAATTTTGTTGTACATGTTCCTAAGTAATATACCAAACTTACACATAGGATCATGTTTCGAAATTTGAAAGACTTCTTAACCTTTCCAGTTCCTCAAGAGATCGAGGGTCATGAGGATTTTTCAGCAATTTATTATGATCCAAGGAACAAATAAATAATCCATCCAATGACCTGAGTCTGCTAAGGGCCACATAAGCCTGTCCCTTAGCGAATAGTGACTTTCCTAAATCAATTACTGCTTTATCTAGAGTGCAACCTTGCAACTTGTGAACAGTAACTGCCCAAGTAAGGATTAACGGTAACATTTTGCGTTGAATTTTACCCGATCCTCTTAATCCATCAAATTCAGTCAGACAAGGTTCAATTCTAACAAGCCCATCTTCATCTGCATGTGTAGTGGAATCATCAAATTGTATGAGAACTGCGCTTGGATGTTCTCCATGCTCCAGCTGATCACGACGAAGAGCAGGGCATATTAAGGTCCTCACCACTCCCATCGCACCGCTCACTAAGCCTCGATTAATGTTCAAATTCCTGCGTAGCATTACACGCGAGCCAATACCGATATCGATACTGCTTATTATACCTCCTGTTCGGTTGGGATCGCTAGGTATATGTTCTTGTTTTGGAACTTGACCGTATGTTTTAGATTCAGTAGATGTATCTATTGCTTTTATAGTATATATTTTAGTTCGCAATCCCAAACGTTCCGACATCTGTGTGTTATATTCGTCTACCTGTTTCAAAGTTGGAAATATGTGAACTATTTCATCATACTGATCTGTGTCATTGACAATTCTTCTAGTATCTAAGATCGCTAGTTGTTCCACTGTTAATTTCCCCACTCTGATGCTGTTTAACAGATCGACAAAACTGTTGTCATTAGCCTGACGCATATTTTGACCCAATTCACAGAAACTGAACATTCTCCATAAATGTGGTTCGGCTGTAAGAATATCTGGTTGTTTAAAGCAATATGCGCCGCCACGAGTTGCTGATACTGGTGGTAATTGCATCAAGTCACCGAAAACTAATAAGTGAGCTCCTCCGAAGATAAGGGTGTTCTGTTTTAGCTCTTGAAGCCTCAAGTGAATATTCCTTAGAGTAGAGTATGGGACCATGGAAATCTCGTCTATTATAACCCACTCAATAGTTCTCCATTTGGTTCGTTCTCTTTGCAGACGATCTCCCGTTAGCGGTCTTAATGTTACTGCCTGACCTTTTTCAATAGGTAATATAAAGGTGCTATGCAAAGTGCTTCCTTTGACTAGTCGTGCGGCGACACCAGTTGGAGCTGTAATTGCAACACATGATCTATTTGTTGACAATCTTTTAATTTGTTCCACTAATAGTTTAAGAGTGAAACTTTTTCCGTTTCCAGCCCCACCAGTAATAAACATTAAAAGAGTAATTTGATGTTCATTGTTAGAACCGGTTCTTAATTTTTCACAAACTTTAGCGAATAATTGTTTTTGATCATGATTGAGAGTATTCACCCCTCTCAAAAAATCTTCATCAGACATATTATTTATAACCACATTTTCCTCGAAATCTTCTTCCTGCATGACAATGTCATGAAGTTGTGGTTGTAATACTGATGGCTCATGATTGGTCGTGATGTTGTTATTGGTACATAGGTCAGCTGCCTGTTCAGCTGCTAGACGTCGAAGAGCATCCTGTATTTCATTTTCCCAACGGGCTAATAATTCATTATCATATCTATTATGAAGAGGCCTTAACAGAGCACGCTTTGCTAAGAATGCATCTTTAGCATTGTCGTATCCTTCTAGTAACAAACTTTCAGTTCGAAAAGGACAATGGGTAACCAATAAACTATAATAGTACGCTTCAGGATCCGAGTCGGCTGTGTAATACCGAGTTCGTAGAACGGCTGGTCGTGATCTTTTTTTCATTCTACCCATTCTGTTTAGCAAATTTATACACGGTCCTTGATCTTCATTTTCTTCTTCATATGCATCTGCATCACCAGAATCCTCTTCTCGGTAAGTCTTTGAACTCACCGGCTCATAATTTACTGCGAATTCACCAAGACTCAATTCTTCTAAGTTCAGGGGACGATTCTCATAGCGTTCGAATATATTCTTGCAAGGCTCAACTGAATCCGAATCAAAACGTAGCATTCTGTATCTTAGCTCAGGCTTGCAAGTATTCACAAATATAGGCTTTCTAGAGCTATCTCGGAGCTTTAGGTGGCACAATCGGTATGCACATTCTGGCGCTGACACTTGACGATGGTTCAATAAGCAATTCTGGACGGCAAATATCCTTCGCCCAAAATTTCCACCCCTTTCCCTAACTCGACAAAGTGCCTCCGATATTGCTGCCTGCAGATTCACTGGTTCAGATTTTGCGATATATTTTGCGATGTAATATGCAACGCCTAGAGCCGAAACTACAGGCTGAATATCAATATTGGCACCCCATAGCCGTAATAGTTTCTCGTTATAATTATTTATCATCGCTTCTTCTGGGCGCCTCTTTAATTTATAAAACTTTCCGCCATTTGCAGTTGCTTGATTATCATCTAATATAATAGTTCTTTCTGAACTCGATTTTGGAAAAGCAAACCTACACGTGTTCGGATTTCTTTTGTTATAGCAGGTATGTGTATGTCGGTGAGTTTGTAATCTAGTCACAAGATCTTTAAATTCGGAGTCACTTTCAGGTATTCTACATGTAATGACATCTTCAAGTAGATTGATTCCTGCTGGTGAGTTGAAATCAGGCATGTCATTACACCAAACGATCATATGAATGTGTGGAGATCCTCTTAACTGGAATTCCACACGCCACCAAAAATCAATCAACTCGCGTCCCAAAATGTAATTTGATTTGCTTTTCAATACCCGCATAAGTGCATTAAACCTAAACATAAACTGTCGCGATAATGTAACTGGGTAAGATTCAACCAATCTAAGTTTTTCTGCAAATGTAAGAATATCCACTGGATAATCAGGCCTGCCATCTGTGACTAAAAGAGCCTTCAATATATCTCGCCAGTTCAAATCATTGCATGATAATGTCAGATAAAAGTGAGGTGGTCCCAAGTTTTTGACCATTGCCATTAAGTCTGTAAAAGCCCTGTGCCAGTAAGAAGACGTGCCTCTAATATTCCTCATACAGATGTGTATATTTTGTATTAAATTTTCTGGCTGTACACCATCTTGACGAAGTCTCCCACATACTGACACATTTTGACATACTCTCAACAATTCTACTGCAGACAACGCATAAAACAAATATTCCACTGTTTGGAAACGCTTGTCACTTCCCATGACTCTCGTTTGAAAATAATCTAATGGAGTTATTTTGCATTGTCTTTCTTCATTTAAGCCATTTTGCCCGTTTGGGAACAGTTTAATAAACGCTAATTCCTCAGCTCTTTTTTCCACAAGGAGGCTGATGGGAGGAGCCGTTTTGCGGCGAATATCGTGTACTGGAAGAGTTGAATCATTGTCCACATCATTGTTAATAATATCCATTATATTCGGTATCTGATATTCGTTCGTCATTAACATTGTGACATTTATTTCGCCATTGTTAGTGAAGGAAATAATAGGGGTTTCAGGGTAACCTTGATTGTTAGGCAAGATCCTTTCATCAACGATATCTTGATGATCAGACACATTTGAGGGCGTCAATATTACGTTTACAGATGTTATGCAGAACTGCAAGTTAGTGTGTCTTCTAGCAAGAAGAACTACAGGTAAGTGTTCAGCTAGAGATTCAATAGTGCTGAACGACATTAGCATTGCGCATCCTCTAGTAGATAATGCCACAAATCCTTTAGGTCCCCTTGAATGGGAATCAAACAAATAATAAATTGAACCTTTTTTAATTACTGAAATTGATATTTCAGTTTCTGCAGTAATAATGCCTGCGTTATGATCAATAGTCAGAAAAAAGTGACGCAATGCCTCTAAAATGCATGAAAAATATCCTTCGAGCACCTCACCTGTTGGATTCATAAGTCCCGTAATACAATCAATATCAAAATTTAGTTCATAAGAGACATTTGCGATGACTAATACCCGAAGTAATTCATCAGTACTTAAATAATCCGGTTGTATCGGCAGACTTCCAAGACACTGGGAATAATATGCATCTCCAAATATTAGCACTCTATCAATATCTGATGGATCCCATTGCGTCAATTCTTTAGTAGACGAATAAGCTATGGCAGCTGCTGCGTTCGCAGTGCATTGTTTGCCGCAGCTATAAGCTGAAAACATGTCACTTCCTTGATTAAAATTCCCTCTAAGAATTTTACGTTCTGAATTAATGACTTTGAAATGTAAATTTTGCTCTTGATTGTGATCTGATACGTTATGTACCATCTCGGCTGGTATTTCAATTATGTGTTCATTATTATTTGATGTTTGGAGGTGTTCAAAGTTCAGGGTAACATTTCTGTATAAATGATTGTTCTGTACAAGCCAATTTAAAGCTGAACGGATGTTATCTAAATTGACTCGATATTCTCTGACCCTGTCAACATTTTGCAATGTTTCGACGACAACAGTTAAACCACATTGTTCAATGGACAGAGGAAGCTGTTCTGTAAGTTCCTCCACTTGTTGAGCAAACAACACCGCCTGTCCTTTAAATCCTTTTTGTCCGAAACGACCTCCTAGTTTTATTATTTTAATAAAAGGCACGATTCTAGACACGAGTCTTAATTCAACTTCTGACAATGATTGCAATTGATCAGGAGGTTCAAAAACAGTCATTTTGTTCCAAAATGCCACAGATGGAACTTTGCTTTGGTTTATAGAATTCGCACATCTATTACAAGCTGTAATTCTTTCTGGTGTATTCGGTGGAAGTAGATCATTAGATAATATACTTCGCACTTGGTTTTTATACCCAGTTTTTTTACAAATATAACATATTTTGTCCGAAACATCTGAAATAGCTTTCTTAAACTCCTCTTCATCGGTTTCGAACAAAATTCTGCGAGTATGAATTGTTCTTTGTCTGTAGATCTGCATAGATTCTAGTCGTCTTTTTCTTGTTATAGGTGTTTCGCCTGCACGATTTTCTGAAGCATGACGCCTCATAGACTCGAGTCGTAATTCTCTCATTGAAGGAGACTCTAGATCACGTACTTGAGAGGCGTGACTTCTCATTAATTCGAGTCGGGATTCTCTTGTCGAAGGAGACTCAAGATCACGCACTTGAGAGGCGTGACTTCTCTTTGATTCGAGTCGTAGCTCTCTAGAAGTAGGACTTTCAAAGCTACGCATTTGTGAAGCGTGCGACTTCAATGAATTTAGCCGTTGTGAACGAAACCTTGGCGACTCCTGCGTTCGTATCTGAGAAATGTAGTTCCTCGCATTTTGAAAACGTTTCAGTTTCTTTTGAGAATATTCCCTTTTACGAAGTATTACAGCTCGTTCTTTTGCAATCATACGATCTTCCAATTTTGATTGTATCGACTGTGTTTTCCTACGATTTCTTTGGTAATCTTTGTTTTTTAATGTTCTACGTTTTGTAATTTCCAATGATTCATTTTTCTGCGCCTCTGCAACGCGTGCTGCTTTTTTTGTTTTTCGTGATAAAGGCATCATCAAATTTTTTTTTAAACAAAAAATGTTAATTTATGGTTAATTTAATAAATTTTCTTATGATCAAAACGTATTTCTTTGAGAAAAACGTACTGCTTTTGAAATCTAAAGCTGTAATTACTAATCAATAGAAAAATATAGTATGACTACAGCTAACAAAATAGGTAGGTACCTATTTAGTTACAACGTAACGAATTAATATAAAAGTAGAAGTCAAAGTACTTTTAAATATTGTTCACTAAATAAGTAGGCAATCTAAGAGATTTCCAAGGAATATTCGAAGGAAAATCAAGGCATAAGGTAAGTTTTTCATTCAAATATCCTGGAACAAAAAAAAATTTAAATTTCGAATTCTAATCCGATTTAAATATTCTTTTATATTTGACATTCCAATTTTAAAGAGTACTGCATTTCACCAAGTTTTTTGAATAAAATCGGCTCAGATTATAGAACAAAAGGCAGATAGAGCGCGCGAAACATGGGAGTGACCCCTAAAAAGCAAATACAAATTGAAAAACACATACCTCAAATCACCCCTAAAATAACACGATTTTACGAAATACGTCTTCCATCAATTCTGATAAGTAATGTTTATGCAAAATTTTAAGTAGATCGGACCAAGGAATCACGTTGTCCCATACAAACTTTGCCCCCGTTTTTCACATTAAATTAAATTATAGAAGATTAAATGTCGATTCAGTCTACTTTATAGTTTTGCCGCGCCGGATTCTGCAATTGTTTTCAGTGCGATTATAATGTAAATATTATGTATGAATCTAAGCTTGTTTTGAAAAGAGTAATTTTTTTATAAATATATAAATATATCCTGGGACATTCCTCACACACGGTCATCTGATACCTAACTAAGCACAGCTTGTACTTTGGAAACCAGATAACTGATATAATACATATACTACTTTTTGTTTGTAAATACATACTTATAATATACATAATTACATCCAGACTCAGTACATACAGACATGTTCATGCACACAAATGCATGTCCTGTGTGGGAATCGAACCCACGACCTGCGGCACTATAGGTTAAGACTCCACGTCTTAACTAACTGCGCCAACTTGCTGAGTTTATTGCCGGCTCTTCTCAGCAGATGCAAACTTCCGAACCGGTATTGGAGTATTAGAGTCAGACTTTTCATAAGTGCCTGCGAAGGTCTATTTGAATAAATGATTTAGAATTTTGGATTTTCTTGAATTTTGAGTACCTATTTATTATAGATATATGTATTTTGGGTAGGTATGGAGAGAAAATATGTTTGGCTCACATTAGAGGCGAGATTTTAAAAATTATTCCCAATTATCGGGTGCTTGCAAGCAAAGCCGCGAGCAATAGCTAACCATATGTATATTTTTGAAATGTACTCATTAAGCCCTTTTATTTGATACCCAACACGGCATCATTAAAAAATCTTTTACTTTTAGTCCATGACTTTTTGTCCTCTAGAGGGCGCCATATCCAATTTAATGTAACGTCATATAGCCTATAACCAGTGGACGATCAAGACGCTTCCAACGATACCTCATTTGTCAATTTGTCATTAGTAGTATAGATGGTATGAGGGAAGAGATGAACATACATACCCACATACATACATACCGGTCAAAATCATAACCCTCCTTTTTGCTTCGCCGTAGTCGGGTAAAAAGCAGACCGCATAACTATGTTTGTTTGAGAAGGAATTTTGATTTTTTTTAAAGAACTTTGCTAGTTAGAACTATCGTTATATTTTTTCTGTGAAATTTAACATCAATATTAATCAATATTTTTGTGTGGTGAAAGGGTAAAAAACATCCATACATCCATCCTCACAAACTTTCGAGCTCTTAATAATATTGGTAGGTTTATGAAAAGGCTAAGTAAATAATTAAGTTAGTGATGATGAGGCTGACGGTGGTTAGCACACAAAGCCAATAGGGGAATTGGCTCTCAGGTGTAGCTGACGGAGTTTTCAGAGAGAGTTCACTGGAAGTTTACTAACACACACACACAATGACACATGAAAACATAGCTTTTTTTCTACCATAAGTAAAATTTAAAATAGTTTGCATCACAAATCTCTTTTTTGGCCGAAACATACTCCCAACCCGAAAGAAGAAGGGTGCCCTCATATGTCTGGAAGAGGACATAGCTTACACACTGTTCTAGTGTAACTTCCTGTGACCGTGCGAACATCATATGTTCTAGTAATCGTGTCACTGCCAGGGTATTTTTTTGTGATTCGACCTAATAACCATTTGCTTGGTGGTAAATTTGGGGTTTTTAAGAGAACCAAATCACCGATGTTAAACTCCTTCTTTAATTTTTTCCATTTGGGTCTCTCTTGAATCCTTGACAAATACTCACTGAGCCATCTCTTCCAAAATGATTGCATCATCTTTTGTACAAGTCTCCATCTTGTTAAGGCATGTATTTTAAATTTTGTCATATCTTGTTCGGCTTCGGTGATAAGTGGTCCTCCGACCAAAAAATGAGCTGGCGTCAAAGGTTCAAAATCATCGGGATGATCAGTCATAGGAGAAAGCGGCCGGGAGTTTAAGCACGCTTCGATTTGTACTAATAGCGTATACAGTTCCTCAAAAGTAAGTGTGGAATCGCCAATGGTTCTCTTTAAATGAAATTTTATGGATTTCACACCGGCCTCCCACAATCCTCCGAAATTCGGTGCTCCGGGAGGTATAAAACGCCATTTTGTAGCTTCAGAAATCAAAGATGAAATAAATTCATTTGGAATAGTCGAATGCCCTTGTTTCCACATTTTCAATATCTCTTTACAGGCAGCAATAAAAGTAGTTCCGTTATCACTCCACATCTCTGTGCACGGACCTCTCCTTGATACAAATCGCCGAAAAGCTGCCAGAAATGTATCGACGGTCATATCACTAACAACTTCAATATGGATTGCTTTCGTTGCCATACAAATAAATATGGCAATATAGCCTTTATATGACTTTGCTCCACGTCCTTTACTCATGCGAACATTGATCGGTCCAGCAAAATCAACTCCACTTATCAAAAAAGGTCTTGTTGGCTTGACTCTACATTCGGGTAAATCGCCCATTAATTGTGTGGTAACTTTTGCTTTTAATTTTGCGCAAATCATACAATTTCTGCAATATCGTTTGACAGTATTACCGCCATTAATGAGCCAGTAAGTTCCTCTTAAAAATGACATCATCAACTGTGGTCCTCCGTGTAAAGTTTTTGAATGTGCATCGGAAAGTAACAAAGGTAATATCACATTATTTTTCGAAATGATTATAGGATGTTTATTCTGATATTCTAAATAAGCATGTTTCAGACGTCCTCCGACACGAAGTATACCTTTCTCATCTAAGAAGGGATTAAGTCGTAATAATCTACTTCCATTCGACACGTGTGATTTTCTTTTCAAGCTTAAAATTTCTTCCTCAAATTCAATTTTTTGTGATAGTTTTATGCATGTTGTAAGTGCATTTTGTCTCTCACTTGAAGTTATAAACGATTTATTTATAATATTTCCTCCTTTTAGTTGCAGCCATCGTTGACAATATGCTATAACTGACAGTAGCTTCCTCAGTGTAGAATATTTTGTTAATAATGTATATATTTCTTTTGTTTCAGGTTTGTCTTCAGATGTAGTGGTGCAAATTATTGTTTCTCGTAGCTCTAATGTAGTTTCAGGAATTTCATGTGCGATTATATTAATTTCTTTTTCATTCAAGAATGATGGACCTGTCCACCACAATTTATGTGATTTTAATTTCTCAGGTGGTACTCCTCTCGAAGCTGGATCGGCAGGATTTTCTTTGGTGTGTATGTAAGACCAATTTGATTGGATAGTATTGTTGATTTCAATTACTCTGTTTTTGACAAATGGTTTCCATCTGTTAGGATCTCCGAGTATCCAACATAAAGCTACTTGTGAGTCAGACCAGGCGTATACATGTTTTGTATCGATTCTCATAGCCTTTACAATATTTTTCAATAGTTTAGCCAACAGTAAGGCAGCACAAAGCTCTAAACGGGGAAGACTTATTTGTTTTATAGGTGCTACTTTGGTTTTGGACATTATTAGTGAAACCTTTATTTCACCGTCATCTCGCACAACTCTACAATATACTACTGCTGCATATGCTGCTGATGAAGCATCAGAAAATCCATGCAATTCTATATGATTGTTCTCATTCTTAGTTCCAATCCACCGATCAATTTTAATTGTTGATAGTATCTCTAATTGCGTGCTGTATTTTAACCATTCAACTCGAAATAATTCAGGTAACTCATCATCCCATGATATTTTTTGTGCCCATAGTTTTTGCATAAAAATCTTAGCTATAATAATGCTTGGAGCAACCCAACCCATTGGATCAAATAGTGATGCTATTACGGTAAGTACCTTCCTCTTTGTGATGTTTAGCTCAGGTAAATGGACTGTATTTTTAATTCTCAATTCATCATGTTTAATATTCCACATTACTCCAAGTGTTTTGATAATCTCTTTTTCCTCAATCTCTTCGTCATACTTTTTTATTGAAGGATGTAATTGGTTAATGAAATTTTTACTGTTAGAATGCCATTTTTGTAATTGCAACCCTCCCAATGATAATATGTGTTACTTTTCTCTGAAGATCTATAGCTGATTCCTCACTTTCGTCTCCCGAAAGCAAATCATCGACAAAAAAATCATTAAGAATAGCTGTCTGCGCTTTTCGTAAACTTATTACATTACCTTCATCTTTAGCTACTTGTTTTAATGTTTTTATGGCAAGGTATGGTGCACACGCTGTGCCAAAGGTGACAGTTAATAATCTATACTCTTTTAAATCTTCTTCTGGACTGAAACGCCAAATGATTCTTTGATAGTCTACATCTTCTCTCCGTACTTTTATCTGTCGGTACATTTTGACGATATCTGCGATAAAACACACCTTGTGCATTCTCCATTTTATAAGAATGATGCGAAGTTCTTCTTGAAGGGTAGGTCCAATTAACAATTCATCGTTTAGTGAAATTCCATTGCTACCTTTACTCGAAGCGTCAAATACAACTCTCACCTTTGTTGTAGTTCTATCTTCCTTGACAACAGCATGATGAGGTAAATATATAGCTCGCTCTTTTTTACCATCATGGTTTTTACCATCTATCAACTCCATGTGATTCAAGGTAAGATATTCGTTTATCACTCCATTATATTCGTTCCTCAATTTCTCATTAGTTGCTGTTGATAATTTTCTTTCTAAGTTATAGAATCTGCGTAATGCTATTTCATAAGAATTTGTAGGTATATTTGGTATATCTTTTTTGAATGGAAGAGCAACGATATATCTTCCACATGGTTCTCTTGCTATTGTTTTCTCATAAATTTGCTCAGCTCTTATTTCCGGTGGGGTTAAAGTGCCGTCATCCTCCGACTCTACTTTCTCAGCGTCCCAAAATTTCTCTAATAAATGGTCTAATGATACGTTAAGGTGCATGCTTACTATTCCTCTCGGTATTGTATCTTTTACTCCCCCACCCGAAATGATCCAACCAAAATGTGTTTGTTGAGCTATTGGATTTCCTTTGATTACTCCACTCATAAGTATTTCACTGTAAATATTGACTCCCAGTAATAAATCTATGTTACCAGGGATATGATAAGTAGGATCAGCTAATGTTAAATGTTGAATATGAGACCAAGTGTTATTATCAATTTTAGATGCGGGTAGTATATCTGTTATTTGGTTCACAACAAATGCTGTGCAGACAATTTTAAATGCATTGTTCACTCTCGATGTTATTTCTATTTCAGTTGATTGGTTAATTTTCGATGACATATGACCAACACCACTTATTTCGCCATCAACGGGTTTTCTATGTAATTGCAGATGTTTCACAATAGAGTCATTGATAAATGATTCTTGTGAACAGGGATCAATGAGAGCTCTGAGTGCTTGAGGCCCTTTGTTGGTTTGAATATTAACTATCGCGGTAGCCATAAGTGCAGTTTGTCCTTGAATAGTTAAATGTGATTGAATAGATTTAGACTCTATGTTTGCTTGTGAGCTTGTACTTGTATTGTTAGTGGGCTCTATTTCCTTTTTATTAATAAAGTGTAGGATTGTGTGATGTCTCTTTCCACACTGACGACAAGATACTTTAGACATACAATATAGAGCACTATGTGTTGGCAATAGGCAATTAAAACATAATCTCGTATTTTGCACATACTCGACTCTTTTGTTGACATCTAGACTTAGAAATTCCTTACAGGCATATAACGGATGGCCTTGTTTACAAAATGTACAATTTGTAGTAATAACATTAAATGATTTTGTTCTCGAGGATATTGTTTCTTTTGATGTAGAACTGTTCATCATCTCCATAACTCGAAATCTCGTTTCTAAAAATTGAGTGAATCTTTCGAAAGTAGGCAGTGTCTCAACAGGTATCTCACCAATATCTTCCTCCCATAATCTGTGTGAATCATCATCTAATTTATTAGCTACCAAATGAATGATTATTATATCCCAGTTATCAATTATAACATTATTGTTTTTCAGATTACTTAGACATTCGACAGTAGTATCCAATAGCTCTTTTATTCCCCTTGCGGTTCCTTGTAATATTTTTTTCTGATTCACAAGTCTATTTAGTACATTATTAACTATCATTCTCTTATTATTGTATCTCTTCTTTAATATATCCCAAGCAACCTCATAATTATTCTCCGTTATTTGTATGTGCCGAAGTAATTGTGCAGCTTCACCACTGACACTTGATTTCAAATAATGAAGTTTTTGCACGTTACTCAATTTCTTATTCTCATGAATTAAAGATGTATATATATCTCTAAATGTATTCCACTCATAATAGTTTCCTTTAAATTGAGGAATATTTATTTTTGGTAACCTTACCTCTTGGTTTTGGCTTTGTCTCTTCTCACAATCTGTTTCTAGTGTGCTCCCACTTCCACTAAATTCTTCTATTTTCTCTAACATATCAGCCTTTGTAAACATATACTCATCTTCTCCATTTGAAAACATTTCAGATATAAAGTAATTACTCTCTCTCTTTTCTTTGTTAGTGGTAAGTTTATTATAGCAAAATGAGTATTACGGAATTGTTCCCAATATTCGCATAATGTATCTATTTTTACTTTGATGACTGTACTTCGTAATTTTGTTTTAGGTAATTTTCTAAAATTTACTCCGACTTTTTTTATTAATTCTAAAGTGTTTTCCTGTTCTGATATTAGGTCTTCCATTTTAAATAATAGTTAAAAATAATTATCTCGAAAATGTTGGTGGCCTTGCAATATTAATGCATTTTAATATGGTTTTGTTGAAAATCTCTATTAATCTCATGTAATTATTCCAATTAACTGGTTCTACTCGCTCGATGAATCAACTAATTGTGAAATAATTTTTCACTCTCAAATTCTCATATCCATAGAAAATAAAGTCAACGGAAAATTATTACCGATGGATCGGATCCGGCTCGAAGGACCAAAATGTTCTCGCTCCTTATATCTCTTAATTAAACCATATCAAAAAAAAATCTGCATTTTTATTATATTTTAAGAATTATACTCAAATACATTTTATTGACACAATGACACATGAAAACATAGCTTTTTTTCTACCATAAGTAAAATTTAAAATAGTTTGCATCACAAATCTCTTTTTTGGCCGAAACAATATCTATTACAGTCGCGCTGTGCCCGAGCTATCCCACCCGAGGGCGATAGAGACAACTACAGCGTGGACTGATTATACCTATTTAAATTAGACAAAATCGCTATTTCGTAATCCCCGGGTTTCTCCTCCAAAACTGGATCGATATAAAAAAGTTTTTCAAGAATCATAATAAGAAGGGCTTTGGCTGTCTGGTTTTCCTTTGTTGTTTTATATTCGTCAAATTTGTTCGCTGGACGTCTGATGAGGGCGTTAAAAATGGTAAGTTTTTGTGATTTTGGAAGGCTCTTAATTCTAATAATAATTAATTTATGGAGAAAAACACAACCGATGGCATGGTAGAATAATCCTTGCTCTAGTGTCATTATCCAGAGAGGAAACTGAGGATTACGTTTGTAGGGAACAAACGCCACCAGCATTTCCTCTTAGTCATCGCTATAAAAATAATAAGGTTAGGAGTTTCAGGTTTGATTAAGTTTCGAAAGGAATATTTTCATTTCTCATTTAGAAATTGATCCGAAATAAACGTTGTCAGACTTCTTCGACGAACTCCTGTTTTCTAGACTCAAACTTCGCAATAATGAAAGCTTTACTTTGCGAAATCTTTATATGGAAGCCATGCTGGGATTATTATGAAACAGGTTTTACATTATTTTTTAGGAGAGTAACATACTAATTTATTAGCATGTTTTACGTAGCGTTATTTTTATAGAATGCGAAACCATAAAAACATACCATTATTTCATATTTTAAAGTAAAAAAAGACGCAAGTGCCATAAGTGATTTTCATGTAAAATTCCAACGATATGGCGTCACGGACGACTGCATCTAACGACGCCATAAAATCCATGAGGATACTTTTATGAAAGTCCCTAGAGCACTCGCTTTTCCAATTTTCCATCATAAAAAGTTCTGAAATTTTCATATCTCACGGTTTTTGAACTAATGTAAATTATTTTTATGTTAGAAATGTGTCAGCATAATATGCGTTGAATTTAAATCAAAACGCAAATTATGCATGCAAAATATATCCATGCTTGCACGCACATTGCTCTTAGTTATTTTCGCTGCAAAGCTAAGCTTGGAAGACTACAAATTTACGACTAGTTTAAAAAAAAAAAAATATTAAATGCGTTCAACCGAAAGGTATAATCAGCGTCAAAAGTAGCTCATCACTCTAGTACCGTGTCACATTAAGAACAGGAACAAACAAATTATCAAATACTAGCTGCCCGGCGCGACTTCGTTCGCGTGGTTCTACCCTACCCAACCCTACCTGCAGGTATGAAAATAGTTTACGTCCTGTTCTCAGACAGACTGAATTTTTTTTACAACTTGGTTTATATTATTGGAGTTTAAATAAGGCTCCATACATTTTATGAAAATATAATAAAGCCTATGTCACCCGGGGATAGTGTAGCTCACCAACAGTGAAAGAATTTTTCTAATCGGTTCAGTAGTTTCGGAGCCTATTCAATGCAAACAAACAAACAATCAAATCTTTCCTCTTTATTATATTAGTATAGATAAAGAGAATGTCTATAGCTAATTATGAAGGTTACTGAAATGCCAATCTACATTTGACGCTGACCATTCCTTTAAAAAAAAAAAAGTTGTATGTATTGCGTGTCAAATGCTTTTATGAGAGTCCTACTATAAAAATCATCAGTGACCCAGAAAACATTCGACGTAAATAGGAGCAAAGGTACCTGAAAGTGGACAATAGTAATTACTCTCGGGAAACGAAACGAGCTCCACGGGGCAATAACTGAGTCACATTAACGTTGTTATAGTTGTTTAAGTGTTATTGAGAGGTAAAAATAATGTTTCGTAATGTGGTTTATTTGTGTGTACTTATATAGTTACAATCACGCAAACGGTCTACCATTATACGACTTAGTTATTTAGCATTTTATGACTACAAGTGTGTTTAAATACTTTTGCAAGAAGCATATAACGATAACTTTTAAAAACTGAGTCGGCGGAGCGCAGTCGAGCGCAAGCCGAACGCTCGTTCGAGACTCACAAGTCCATCCACGCTACGCGAATCCGTGCTCCATGTGTCCTCGGCTCGAGCTCTGTTTGCGTAGCGTGGACGCACCATAATGGCGCGTTCTTTTCTCTGTGGGCGCGTCCATGCTTGGCGAACCGAGCGAGATTGTCAGTTTTTTCACGAACAAAGGGATTCGCATCGTGCTCGTTGTAGGTTCGTTCGTGGCTCGGCTCGTGCTCGTTTCGCGTAGCATGGGCGCACCATAAAGTGACGTTACTTTTAATCGTGCGAATCAATAGTATGGTCGCCAACATAAGTATTACTACTATTACTAATATTGCTGACCGTACCATAGTTTTTAGTTTTAGCTGTACTTTATTTTCTACATCCACTCTATTTTTCTGTATTATCATGTTGTGTAGATATTGTACATAGTATTATATATTCTAGAAAGCATAACTTGCAATATGATCACGTTCACGCACCACTGAACAGAAATAAAGATCACGAATTCACCATTCAGAAACAGACGATTGGTCGCCAAGATAACGGGTCCACAGCTGATTGAACATTCAATCGATACACATGTTCTATTTACTTCCATTATAACTTTACATCCATTAATCATTACGTAAACTCTAACTGAAGCCTTCAGTCCCACATGTGCCTAAGTTTCTACCGATACCAGTTATCACTGAAAACAGTTACCACACACGACCCAACTAACAACACGAGTTTCCAATACGATTTTCACAGTTGACTGACCATACCAGATCTCGACACCTACTGTAACAAGTCTTCTGTTAAAACAATATTGAAGTTTAAATCCTAAGTATTAAGAGTGAAAGTTTTGTGTCTAGTTTATTGATCTTCTTGCTGCGTATTCTATACGGATTAAAAGGTCTCTAAAGACAGATTCTTTTAAACTTTAAGTTGAAAATAATAAAAGTTTATGTTCAAAGTTCCTTGTTTTGTGCAAAGAAGGTATAAGGAAAGAAGACACTACTTCAAAAGTCTTTGTCAAGGATGAGTAGAGAATAATGACGCAAGGAAGGGTCAAGTCTATTCACAAAAAGTGCTAGCGAAGTTTACACAATGAGAATTGTTTTCATTGTTGATTGACAAAAATATGATAAATAAAATAAATAAATATCCTGGGATATTCCTCACACACGGTCATCTGATCCCAAAACAAGCAGAACTATGGAAACCAGATAGCTGATATTATACACATAATACCACTTGATTATTTTGTTCATTGAATCGGCTTGTTTTATCAAAATTTTACCACATAGGTGATGATGTAGCCGGAGGAAGTAAGCAATAGAGCTGGGAATTAGCTTTTTGTGTTTTTAAAAATAAATCGGTAGGTGCTTGCTGAAAGATAAGTAAAACAGATTTACAGATATGAAGGTTTAGCTTACGAGCGACAAAATAATTATAGAGAAATAACAAATATTTAAAATTATAGCAGTGCCGTTAGCGAGATAATATAATAACTAGCGCGCTGAGAAGCCAAATATGATTTGCCATTTTTTAAATAAATCTGTAGAAAGAAAAGAAAAGAAAGAAAGAAAGAAAAAATATTTGTTGCCCCACAGTACACACTTATATTAACTTGTAGATATTTAGAAGGTTTGTACCTATTTATGTAGAATATTGTTTAATGGTTCTGTAAAAGAAGGCATTTTATATGAGAATTTGTGAAGAACGCATAAATTAAAGTTACCCAGTAAAGACCAATCGATATATCTACTCGCAATCAACTTTAGAAGAATTAGATCTGCTGTAGTTTGAAATAATAACCCAGATGAGGGATGAGTGGGGATGATTATGATGCCTTTAATATGGCGCTACAAGTCGCCAATTCGTGTTTTAATTTCTAAATATTTCATGAACTTCCGTTGTAATGTTTCAATTCTAGAAATATATTTGTTATAGCGAGAATTCCACTACTAATATTCATACTCAGCGATACTGTAAACAAATGAGTACTATAAAACTTCAAGCTGTCCCCCGTGGTTTCACCCGCGTTCCCAGGATAAAATGTAGCTTCCAATTAGTTTGAAAACTTATCGAATCCGACTGGAAGTTGCAGAGATTAGCCTATTTGAATAAACAAAAAAACTCTTCTACTTTGTTAATTGTTTAGTTTAGAAAAATTGTTTTGATTTAAGTAAAATTCAAGCTAAAATTATTATAAAACCTAAGCATATCGAAACATTTTCTTCTAATAGAAAAGTAATTACATAATATAGGACTTAATTAAATATGTAACGGGAGACAGGAGTCCAAACTGAGTAGACCCCGTAATATGGATCCCTCGAATAGAACAATATAGTCGTTGTGAGATCCATTACGTCGTTTGTCTCAAGATATCCGAGCAATGATCCTTGAGGTACTGGCTGGTATTGGCGTTCATTTAGATGCGAATCCTTTCTATACGATTCGATAGAAAAAAATACAATTTTCTCACACAAACCATCCAGCAATATTGACTATCGTATAACGGTGATGGTCGGTTTAACATAAATGCAGATTACCTTATTAATCCGCAAATAACCTTTACGCCAGTTATTCCAGTATAAGCCACTTCCAAGTCGCCAGATTCGTAATCGGATTTATTTAGGAGAGTACAAAGTTTAACCAAAAATATATTTGGAACAGAAATTTACGGGAATTTTATACACCGTGAAATTATACACTTGGCTGAGTTCACAATATCGAGAGCGGTTCGCGTTCCTGCCGTAAGTGTAAGAACCGAGTTCTATTTTAAAGCTGGTTCGAAATGTTTTGATCATTTTATCTCTAGAAATAGGATTTGAAATTATGATGTGACCGCCTCAAATTCTGGAACAATAGTATTCTTAAAAGGTGCCGTCTCGTAAACAGCTGCCCCAACTAAATAAGATGGTCTCACAATTCTCAGATACTTCGTAATCATTCTAGGCAAGTAAACGCGATATTTTTAGGCAGTAATTATTTTATTCATTCACAAATCTACCATATTCCTGTTGTAAAAAGTTACGGTAAGTACATCATAACAGTAAATTCTGCTTAAACTTAAAGAACATATTTATGAACTTTTCACACTCCATTTTAATTATTTTTCCGGGAACTGTAACTTTTAACTAATTATACCGCAAGTTCCTTTATCTTGAAAAGTTTCTTGTAATTCAAATGAGATGGCAGGCAGTTCATTACCAGATGTACTTTGCCATTATGTCTTGCCATACCGACTGATCCTCTGTTGAGGTCTTTCCTTGTGGGTTATTTTTAGGTATTCCACACGAATGTGTTCGTTCAGTTTTGACTTTTATTATAACTGAATTATTTTCATCTTTTCCATCTTCAAAATATTTTTCTTTAACTTCTCACCCTCATAATATTTTTAATGTAATATTCCTTACTTTTTACTGTACAACTTGGAAAACGGATAACAAAAAAAATTAACTTTTTAACTTAGTATTACATTATAATGCGTATTAGTAATAGATTATGCCCCTTACTCATAAAGTGCTATTTAACTAATATACTGATTAAATGGTCACGTAAATAATGTCACATTATTTGACAATAACAATAGAGTGACGTTATTTACGTGACCTTTGGGGCCCTAAGGGGGATAATTGTCAAGCAAAACCCTTCATCAAAATAACGGCTGTTTATCTCTTACTCGTGTTGTTACTCTTATAATAATATTGCAGTATTATGAGCTCATATAAATTTGGCGTGTGTGTGGAAGACTTTATACCTAAAATATTTTAAAGTCTGTGAGATTAGGTTGTCTGCTGGCTGCCTCACTGGTTTCAATTTAGTATTGGGGCGCAAAACTGCATTATTTTCACGCTTCCAACCTTGAACCCGTGGTTTGGAAGCCTGAATAGTATATTATTGCAGGATACGATATATCTATACCATTATTCATATAGTTTAGCTATATAATAATAATAAAAAAACCGGCCAAGTGCGGTTCAGACTCGAGCACCGAGGGTTCCGTACAAGCCTGTAACCATATAAGTAAATGGTAGTATAGACCTGAGTATTTGATATGTATTTCAATTTATGACGTATTAAAAGAAATACTTATTAGATCTCGTTCAAACCAATTTTCGGTGGAAGTTTGCATCGTAATGTACATCATTTAATTTGTTTAGTGTTATTATTCTCTTATTTTAGAAGTTGCAGGGGGGGGGACACACATTTTACCACATTGGAAGTGTCTCTCGCGCAAACTATTCAGTTTAGAAAAAAGTGATATTAGAAACCTCAATATCATTTTTGAAGACCTATCCAAAAACAGCCCACACATATGGGTTTATTAAAAAAAAAATATGAGTTTCAGTTCTAAGTATGGGGAACCCTCACAATTTTTTGTTCTTTTTCTATTTTTGTGTGAAAATCTTAATGCGGTTCACAGAATACATCTACTTACTAAGTTTCAACATAATAGTTCTTATAGTTTCGGAAAAAAGTGGCTGTGACATACGGACGGACAGAAAGACAGACATACAGACATGACGAATCTAAAAGGGTTCCGTTTTTTGTCATTTGGCTACGGAACCCTAAAAAGCTTGTAAAAAGCCACTAACTTATTAAGAAATATTTATGAAACCACGCAAGACAGCTTCTTGTTTCAGTTTGATATTTTTTGCTTTTCACTTCAAGAAGCTATCTCGTGTGGTTTCGGAAATATTTCACGATGTAAGTGGCTTTTTTTATATTGCTCGTCAGTGTCTGCGTGTTGAATAAAAGATTTCTATTCTACTCTAAAATACGTTTCACTATTGTGTATCTAGTACCTAGTACTGAGAAAATTCTATACAGTAGATATCATTACTATATACCCGCAGAAGGTTCCATTCAGTCTCTTCAAACGAATGGCTTTCACAAATTCCTTTAGCTGGCGGGGTAAAGCCGTCTGTCGCAGATATTTCAAGCTTTTTATGCCGACTTTGGGCACTGAATTTCAGACGAGTGGCCGTCTGAAATTCAGTTAAATTGTTTGGGGCTGACCTTTCCTTTTTGATAGATATTTATTCAAGGGATATTATAGAAATATTGTAAATAAAGTAAACGTGTGAAATCTTCACGCGTAATACGTTACTTTGTTTAAAATAATCCGTACAATCCGTTTAAAGCTTGGTTTAAAAAACATATATTATGTTTCATCGAAAAATTTCCACAAAGGTTTAAAGATTGCTTAGATATGTTCTAATATATAAACTTTTTATGTAGGTATTCATAATAGTGCATAGCAAATATAGCCCCCTGATAGGTAGGCTTTAAGTGAGGTAAAGTTGAGTCGCTATAAATGTTTACATGGCCAAAAATATAATAATAATAATAAGTATTTATTGCCAGCAAGATTATTGTAACATAAAAAATTAAGACAGACAATATGGTATCCTTACAACTAAAGTAGTTTAACATCGAGTCCTAAGCTAAGCTAAGTTAATATATTCATGAACTCTTGCTTGAAGTATTACTGCCAGCCACTTTGTAAATTTTTGTAAACTGGTTTGTAGTGGAACCTAGCATACGGAAATAGGGATTCTGAATACGTTGAATTCATATTCTATTAGGTACCGCACCGATAGCCGTATCAGTAAAAGTTTAGATAAAATTAAGTACTCATCGAAGTAAACTAATAAGTAAAGTAACTATTAGGGCTTCTGAATGTTACTCTAACTTGTTCTAACTATAGGCTTTAGGGTATTAATTTGGTCTATTAGATTTTCACACATATCAATTACAATCATTTAATTACGCCGCCTACGTCTTGTTTTAGAAGTCTCAATTTTCATATAATTGTGAATACGCTTGCGTATTTTGATTAAATTGGCAGAATGGTTAGTTACATAGCTGTATTAAAACAAGAACACAATGTAATTTGATTAATGGAACTGTAGTGATAGTACATTTTGATACATGTGTGCAAAGTTGGTCATTACAGACGAGGCGGCATTATGCGCGTGAGCAGCTGCAGACGAACGCGATAAAGAAGTCGAGAGCTAACTGTATTAAAAATGGAAACGCACAAGCATTCAATATTTTAAGTTTTATATGCAATCCCAGCTTTAGTGTGCTTAGGTAAGTGTCAGGTGTCTTATTTTCCATGGGGCTGTGACTTTATACGGATTATCCTGAGAGCGGGCTGTTCAAATTTTCCACGTTTTTCAGGAAATAATACCCTGAAAAAGGTTGTAAGACAAGAAAAATAAAGTAATGTTAACTTGCGCCACTTTTGTGTCATAGGTTTTTCCCCATACATTCTACTACCTGTGCCCCGATTATAGAATAGCTTAGCTAGAGTAAATATTCAAGATTTCCTCAGCTGTCTAACAATTCGTAATTGTTAAATGAACAGTGAAGGTAGCCATTCGACCGCAGTAACCTTGCTAGTCAGCAAAATTATGAATTACTGCTTGTACGTGACGTGCTTCTATTATATCAAGTATTAAAAATATCAGAAGTATTCTGAGGAATTTTCTTATTTTCACACTTGGTACAAGTCTGAAAAATCTACGGAGCGTTCTACAAAAGGAGACACAGAAACACCATTGTAGTAGAATACATTTCAGACACTGCATGGGCTTATATAAACAACTGGTAAACTCTTCAGTAAATATAAGCGAATGCATAGGCGTTTGTTGTCATACGATGCAAAGGCTTTGTAGATCCATTCGCTATTGAATTTTCGTCAAACGAAATGTTTGTATGTAGTCATTCATATTGCTTTGATCTTTTTGGAGATGAGTAGACCATACCGTGTTTCTGTCCTGTATTTTCTGTGAGTATGTGTGGTGGTCCTTTATTTATGAAAGGAGGCCTGTGCTCAGCAGTGGGACATTATAGGCTGATGCTGATGATTCTATGCATCTTGAATTATTATTATTGATCAAAACACTTACGGCGATGATAGCTCAGTGGTAGCGGCGTCTAATATCGTTTCGCAGGTCGTGGGTTCCAATCTTGAACTTTCTCGAATTTGAGCTTTCGGTGAAGTTAAATATCGTGAGGAATCCATTGGACGGTGATAGGTTACATTGTAGTATCGGCCTGCCTGGCTACCTCCTTTAAGTTGGAAACAGTGTGTTCCGACAGCTGCACTTGAGAGCCAATTCCCTTCAAGGCTTTGTGTGCTTACCACTTTCGCCACATCATCACTGATTATGGTGAGATGGTATTGATACACTACATTAATGTTACTTGGCTTATCTTCTGTAATACAGGGCTTTAAGAATTATCATTATTATACGAGTAAATAGTAATATTAAATCTGACTATCAAACCATAAAGCTAGCTGGAAGCAGAGACAGGTCATAAGCGTGCCGCCTATTCATTACAATTGTAATTGAAATCTATAATTTATTAGCTTTTGGTTCGGGTGCGAACACATATCGCTTCTAATAACGCAAGCTATCGCACAAGTGTTTGAGAGTTATGTTCACTACAACGCTTCCAGATAATTTAGTTTTTATTTTGTACTAGCTGCCCGGCACGATATCGTTCGCGTGGTGTCCTAACCTATACCCTACCCTACCCTTACCCCTTGAGACCGTGGGGTCAATCAACTACCCGATGCGATGGTCCGACCAAATAAAGGCGATTAGAGTGTCGAAGCGAATCAGCCGAAGACAGTGTGGTGTGGAAATAGCTCCGTGAAAGCATTTCAATACGGGCTCGACCGTCTGTAATGAAGAGAACGAGGAACAAGAAGATCCTACTGGTTCTCAGAGATACAGCGTAGGTACCTCGGACAACATAGTCATAGCAGATCAGTTTTTTTAGCAGTAGTAGTTTTTATTCCTCTACGTGTAAAATAAAAGCGGTAGTGGTGTATGCTTGATTCATCATCCTCATCAGCCTAAAATATCCCACTGCTGAGCTTCCTTTTATAAATGGGGATGCAAGGGAATATATACTCGGATCGGTAGTTTTCAAGCCGCCTAGGAGGCCTCCAAGCGACTATCACAATTAAGTGACAACCAGGACCAACGGCTTTACGTGCCTAGTATTTCAACTCGAGAATTTTCCATGCCTTGGAAAGAAATCCTTTCTCTTCTAAATATAACCGGTGGAGATTTCGAGATGGCATATTTTTGAAACCTATGTTGGGTTTGTCATGTTGAACAAAGAATCATGGCGAGATCCATACAATGATTTGTACAAAAAAATAAAACATTTTAGAGAGTTTTGAATCACATCCAATGTTGAGATTACATTACCAGCAACATATTAATATACTTGAAATATTTTATAAACCCCGCAAAACATAACAAAAACATAACGGTTTTGGTAGGGAATAGTTGCGATTCGCCGGCATGCCATAGAAATTCGCATTTTTATCCCGGGGTTCTAAAAAAAAATTTAATAGCTCGAGTTATTCCTTAGGTTTGAAGGTCGTTTTTGTTTCGAGTTTGAAGCGCTCGTGGTGTAGCATGATTAGCCGTTCTTAATCGATCGGCAAAGTTAAGCTACGTCTGTCGTGGTCGGTACCTGGATGGGTGACCGTCTAGTGGTATTTCAAATCGAGCGTTTCCGTGCTTCGGAAGGCACGTAAAGCCGTTGGTCCCGGTTATCACTTAATTGTGATAGTCGTTAAGCTAGTTGGATGCCTCCTAGGCGGCTTGAAAAATTCCAACAGTAGGTTGACCACTAGCCTACCTCCACCAATCCGCAGTGGGCACGCGTGGTGGAGTATCTGCCCATTCCCTTTCACCCTTATTTTTGAAAGGAGGCCTGTTCTCAGCAGTGGGACATTATAGGCTGATGATGATGATTCCTTAGGTACCAAGGATCAATTATAACGTCATTCTAACGTCTCTAAAAATTTTTATTTTTTTGTACAAATATCGCCATGATCCTTTTTCTATCGGACCAACAGTGAATTCTCAATTTTTTTTTTAACTTTTCTTACAAAATGTCAACCTTGCTCGATCATAATTTTCTTGATGATCATAAGAGATTTCTTGTTGGCAAAATTAGCCCGTAAACAACTGTACCAAAAAAGATAATTAGAAGGTTGAAGTCGTTAGCGAGATCTGTTGTCCCCAACAGCTGTGCCTACGGGCTACGGGCGGGTTAAATGCTCAGTATAATATCAAAAGTAATTTATTATTCGACATAGAAACCCTGCCAAACCGACTATTTTTAATTTTCAAGATAATAGAGTACTTTTGAAATAAAAAAGGAGAGGAAGGTCTATTATATTGTATTTGTTAGTTTGTGTAATGTTGGTGTTAGGATTTGTATTTAGATTGTTCTACGAGGACCACTTAAAAGTCGTTTCCTATTCACAGGTGGTCTGGAAGAAATTGCTTAGCGATCGCCTATGTTGTGATCGCCATTTTGTATTTTATGTTAAAATGCCATTATGTTCTTTCATGTGGTGTGTATAATAAAGTACAATCTATCTATCTGTAGGTTCTTGTGAATGTGGTACCTTAGTAGTGGACATTAGAGAGAGACCGACTATTCATAAGTGCCTGCGAAGGTCCGTTTAAATAATTTTAATAAAAATAATACCTTTATCTATACAAAGCCTAGAAGGTAACTGCCTCTCAGTGCAACTTTCGGAACCGACATGGTAGGAGCTTGGCGAAAGGTTTTCTACCTGAGGATCTAAGTGGTACCCAGTCAGATTTGGAATAGAAAATCCAAATTAAAAAGTCATTTATTCAGTTTAGGCCGTCGTAAGGCACTTATGAACGTTAAGTTGGTACATACAGTTGAATTTACCACCGATTCGGAATACACTTAAACTGAGAAGACTTCGGCAAGAAACTCAGTGTACAATAAAGAACCTACGATGAACACAACCACAAAGCTATCATCGCTTCGAAACAAGTAAAAGAGTAAAACAATTTTTGAAAATCACAACGATTAATTGGAATTCAATAACTTTATTTACGGATATAAACTTCACTATTCTATCGAATCGCAAATGCGTTTCTACGTTCTGCGAAAAACCCGGCCAAGTGCATGTCGGGCCGTGCGCAGTGGTGAGTTCCGTAGTTACCTACCAGTCACAATATGCGGACTTTGAGGGGGCTATTTACAACCTATTTTACACAAATAACAACTTCATCTAAGTAATTTTTCCTTTTTACTTCTCTAAGTACCTTTTATAAGTTTAACTTGTAAAGCCTACTTAGCTGTGATAGTTTTCCTTTGAACTTCGTTATATACCCATACTACCGCGCCGTGGTTTTTTCACATATCCAAAAACAACTTTTTAGCTGACAGGGGACAGACACTTGACTCTAACAAAAATTTTATGCTCAATATATCGCAATCGGATCCCTGAATCGAAAAATGGTTTTCACAAACACGCAATATTTTTGAACGACCTATCCAGTTTTTGGTGTAACGACACCACAAACTATGGGATAGACGAGAAAAAAACCATCCCCACTTAACGTGTAGGAGAGTACCTGTACCTTAGAGGTATTGTTTATACGATTTAATTTTACCACTTTGTCGGCGTGATTAATATGTATACCTATAATTAAAGCTTTCTGGTAGGTACTAAGAGTCTGTAAACCGTCTAAACGGCAGACAGATAGATAGACAGACGGACGGACATGGCGAAACTTCCTTGTTGACTATTCAATTCAATTCAATTCATTTACTTCAGAAAACTTGTTCCATATTTGTTAGTAAATCTTATAATAATGTGTTAGTACAATACAGTTTATACAATGCAATTAAAAGTAAATATATATATACGTTTTAATGAATAAATAAGTATATTAAAAGTAATAATCAATACGATACGAAACATTACATAAATTAGATAGGTAATTATTATTATTTAACCCTTAGCCACCTGAGGGTACTCAGGTGGCTAAGGGTTAAATAATACTCAGGGTTAATAAATACTCAGGTGGCCTTGGAGTCAGAAACGTGGATCTCGTTCCAGTGTCTTATAATCGGATAGTTATACTTACATTCAATAGTCTTCAGCCGGGCTAACATGGCTGCCATGACATACCGTATCTCACGGTATCTCCACTCGATATTACGTCATAAATTGGACTTATTTCATTTGTCTACTGATATTTTACCCAATTTCTGAGTGTTGCTATTAAAAAATATGTATGTGTACTAAAACTGTGTAATCAAAGGGCAACATCGGTTTGTCTACATGAAACTGTCATGAAATACTGAAGTCTACGATGAAAAGATTGTCGTCGTGGCGCTCATGTTAGGGTCAATGACATAAAACACGACAATGACAATCCTTGTCACTCTCGCGTGAATTATTTCGTGGTTGCGCATGTTAGGCCTACAGGATGCTGTTGGGACTATCCCGCATCCGCCGCATGAGGGATGCAACTCTGTTTCGAACTACAGCATGAAAGCCCGTTGTCCGTGACTATGCAACCCTAAAAACTTAGTTATTCCATATACATAAAGAAATAAAAGTGAAGCAAATATCAGAACGCATCGATGGCTAGACGTGACTGAAATGTTAAACATTTTGAATTGGTACAATAATGATAACTCACGGGAATATTCGTACTTTGAGATAACGTGACTGTTTTGCAAGGAAATGGAAAATGGGAAGGAAATTATAATAATAATCGCCAAGCACTTCTCGATGTTTTCCGACAGCTGCACTTGAGAGCCAGTCCTTCTAGGCTTTGTGTGCTTACCACCTTCGGCCACATCATCACTTACCATGGTGAGATTGCGATCTATACAAAGTAGTAGTTTTAAGAGAGGTAGAGCGTAGCGTTAATTCGCTCAAAGAGCAGCTCGACTGGGGATGTACCTCAACCTTACAGAATACCGCAGCCAAATAACTTTATGTTGTGTAAAGTTGTGTTCCTGTGCGTGAGTAAGGTCGCCAGAGCTCACTGGGGAGGGGGGAAAGATCGGCAACGCGTGAGCGATGCTTCGTGTGTTGCAAGCGTCCATATGGCTACGGTCACCGCTTACCATCAGGTGGGCCGTATGCTTGTCTGCCGACTTAGTCGTATAAAAAAATAAAAAAAATAACAATTCTTAATTTTTATTTCTGTCTCTTACGAATGGTACAACGTTTAGGTATTCCTATAACCAGAGTCAAAATGCTCAAGTTGCTGTCCAGATGCCTTCGCCCACAGATGACAGTAGTACCTACTCCGTATTGGGCCGGACTTGCAACAAGTGTCAGTCTTTGTTCGATTTGAAGCACTTCGCTCTATTGAACAACCTGTGGCTCTACCGCGTAACTTTGGTGGTAATCGTAACGAACACCATTAATTATTATTTTATCCAATGACGCGCACGCGGTATGACGCGACGATGACCATTCGTGGGCCCTGATTGGATGAAATTCATTAATGGTGTTAGTAACGATTACCACCAAATTTACGCGGTAGAGCCCCAGAGTTTTTTTGATGATAGCTTAACCTGTCTTCCGAGAGACATCGCAACTGACGTCGCTAGGAATGTCGACGCCGAATATTCACTGCTCTTCGCGATTTTGAGGGGCATATGGAGTGATTTATTTTGAAATTATGAAGCTATATTTGGAATTACATGTATAGCAAATGGGGTTTTCTTACGGTGAACGAGCAGGCTATGATGCGAATGAGAACTGAGAGTCTACTCAGAGTAGTGCGTTAACTTTAAAAATCGTCAGAATTGCTGACTTTTTAAATCTGAACTGAACTGGAACTTACTAATAGTATTACCGTTTAACATTGTGTTAATATGATATGATATTAATATGATAAGTATTTCTTAGTAAATTCTCATAACCAGAATTACTTTCTAATACTTACATGTCTTCAACGTTTTATACTGTAATTTGGTACCTATTGTATATTTCAATAACTCTCGCTAGGTATGTATTCAACCAAAATGAAATTCAAACCCCTGAAAAAGAAAACTAATCCTTTCGTGATCTTGGTTTATTTCATCACAAAGCCTTTATATAGTAATATACAACACGCGATGCCATGTGTAACGATATAAAATAAGATATTATTAACGCGAAATCCGTGAAAACTGCTGTGACAGGTTTGTTCGCATAGCCGAGTACGACGACGAATCTTGCTATTGTGTACATTCTGTAGAGGCTAATACCAATATCTATAGGCGGATTTGTCGTTAAGTATAAAGCTCCCACCACCCAGAATGGAGCCAGGGTTTTCAGCTCCGCTAAATAAGCTCGACGAATGATGTCAGGGTTTGAAAATACTCCTTTTCTGACCCATGTCATGGCGGTCAATGGACTCAAGGCTAATAATTTCATGGCCAGTAAGGCGGCGTGGACTATGTACGTCTGTGTTAAAGGATGCTCCAGAGATATAGTTAATGGAACTGAGTTATTATAATTTCGACCATACAGTGTCATTTTTTGGTTTGTGTATAAATGATGATGATGATGTTTTGTATGTCAAATTGTCACGTGTCAAATGTCAAATTTGCAACCGGCAACATTAAAAAAAAAAGATATTTATTGGTGAAAGTAGCGTTCAAACTGTGCGATAAAATATTAATTTTATTAAAATAATGATTCAATTAAAAATAATGTGGGATTCTATATAAATAACTAATCTTATACATTTCCAATATAATATAGGTATCTGCAAGTTGACCACACATGGAGTGGTCAAATAATTGGGTTATTGAAAAAAAAAAAAAACATTCTTTTTATTACGTATTTTAAAACTTTATTAGAACAATTTTGAAAGTCAATTCAAAAAAACCAAAATATATTTATTATCTATTTATTATAAATTATTTAAAATGGACCAAATTTGAAACTATAATCACGTGACTCAAAACGGGTCGGCTGGCTTGGCGCCCTGCTTGAAACGTCACAATGTTAAAGTAACTCTATGTGAGTACACGGTCGAACGGTTTCTATAATACAGTTGGTTAAGATTCCATCTATCGCACCGCAGCTCGCAGGTCGTGGGTTCGATTCCGACACAGGACGTACATTTGTGTTCATGAACATGTCTGTATGTCCTAAGACTGGGTGTAATTATGTATGTTAAGTATGTATTCACAAACAAAAAGTTGTAGGTATTTGTATTATATCAGTTATCTGTTTCCATAGTAGAAGCTCTGCTTAATTTGGGATTGACATGACAAATGACATGACATTTTGGTGATGATGTGGCCGTTGGTAAGCACACAAAGCCTACAAGAAACTGGCTCTCAAGTGCAGCTGTCGGAACACACCGACAGGTGCTTGGTGGTAGCCAGCCAGATGGGTATTGAGTATTACAAATTACTCTACCACCGTGCTATGATTTCCTCACGTTGTTTTCCTTCACCGAAAGCTCAAGCTCATTGTAGGATTCGAACCCGGGACCTTCGTCTCGGTGTCCGACGTCATTACCACTGAGCTATCATCGACTTAAGATTATAAAAGTTTCCCATAAATTGGGAAAATTGATGCGGTTAGCAATTTTTATTATTGATCACATACAATATTAAAAGTGAAATGTTATGAGGTACATTTTTTTTTTATACGACTATGTCGGTAAACATGCGTACGGCCCGCCTGATGGTAAGCGGTTACCGCAGCCATATGGACGCATCGCTCACGCGTTACCGACTTTTCCCCCCTCCCCTATGAGCTCTGGTGACCTTACTCACGCGCAGGAACACAACTTTACACAACATAAAGTTATTTGGCTGCAGTGTTCTGTAAGGTGGAGGTACTTCCCCAGTCGATCTGCTCTTTGAGCGAATAACGCTACGCTCTACCTCGTGGCTCTCTCTCCTTTCTTAAACAAGAATCAAAAATTGCGCCATTTTGAACTATTCAGTTATTGGTCCGAGTACTCTCAAAATTTATATTTGAGAGGTCCTTGGACCTCATAAAATGAATATTTCACAAAATTCAAAAAGTGGCCGCCATATTGAACTATCTAGTTATTGTTCCGATTGCTCTCAAAATGGATATTTGAGAGACCCTTGGGCCACATAATATGAATCTTTGCTCAAAATTAAAAATAATGTCCGTCATTTTGAATTATTTAGTTATTGGTCCGATTGCTCTCAGAATGGATATTTGAGAGAACCTTGGACCACATAACATAGATCAAAGCTCAAAATTAAATAAAATGACAGCCATATTAAACTTCTTACTTGAATGATATCTCTCAAAATCGATATCCGGGTTCCTCGTCGTGACTGAATACGAATATTTTGTTAGAATTAATAAAAAGTTGCCGCCGTTTTGAAGTTTTTAATTGACTCAAATATCAGTTTTGAGAGCAATCGGACCAATACCTACATAAATCAATATGGCGGCCACTTTTTTTAATGTTGAGGAAATTATCGTTTTATGTTGCCCAAGGGTCTCTCGAATATCCATTTTGAGAGCAATCGGACCAGTAACTAAATAATTCAAAATGGCGACCACTTTTTTAAAATTATGAGCATAGATTCATGTTATGTGGCCTAAGGGTCTCTCAAATATCTATTTTGAGAGCAATCGGACCAGTAACTAAGTAATTCAAAATGGCGGACACTTTTTTAAATTTTGAGCAAATATTCATGTTATGTGGCCTAAGGGTCTCTCAAATATCCATTTTGAGAGCAATCGGACCAGTAACTAAATAATTCAAAATGGCGGACATTATTTTAAATTTTGAGCAAAGATTCATGTTATGTGGCCCAAGGGTTTCTCAAATATCCATTTTGAGAGCAATCGGAACAATCCATACTAATATTATAAATGCGAAAGTAACTCTGTTTGTTTGTTTGTGTGTTTGTTTGTTACCTTTTCACGCCTCAACTATTCAACGGATCATCATGAAATTTGGCATGCATATAGCCTATGGTATGGAAAAGGACATAGGATACTTTTTATCCCAGTAATGTGTTCCTGTGGGATGATTTTCAATGTTAATTTATTTGAATGACTATAACTATACATACCTAAATGTATATATCCTACTGCGAAAGTTTGGATGGATTATGTTTGTTACTCAATCACGGCAGAACGGCTGAACGGCTCTGTATCTGAAGTAGCACATAGTTGCTTTTTATCCCGGAATAATGTACCGTTCCCGTGGAATAGGGTTGTTTTTGATTTTCACTGAGCAAGCGATCGACATGATTTTTTGTTTAGTGGGAGGTAGTTTAGGGGTCAGATAATGATACAAGCAAATTTTTACCCAGGAAAAATGTACGGTTCTTAGGTGATAGCGTAACAATTGTATCCCGGAACCGTGTATTTAAAAGGAGTTTCGTTAAAGTTCGTGAAATAGAGTTGTAGCATTTTCCTCAAGAAAGCTTGACCAATTTACAAAGTACCAAAAAATGGTCTCTGAATCGTTTATATATTTAAAATAAAAACATAATTAATAAAATTGGAAAAACCCAAGAAGTTATAATTAAAACGGGATATACTTGAAAAAACATGAAAATGAAAAAACTTTAAAATTAAATTTTGCATCACGGTACAGAAAAGTAGATATGGTACCTTTCAGCAAAAAAGTTGTTCTCCTTACTCCTCCTACTTCTAACTCCTTACACCTTACTCCTTACACTTAACTCCTTACTCCTTACTCCTTACACCTTACTCCTTACTGCTTACTCCTTACACCTTTCACCTTACTCATTTCTCCTTACTCCATACTTTTTACTCCTTACACTTTACTCCTTACACCTTCCACCTGACACCTGATACCTTACACCTTACACTTTACACCTTACACCTTACACCTTACACCTTACACCTTACACCTTACACCTGACACCTTACATCTTACACTTTACACCTTACTCCTTACACCTTACTCCATACTCCTTACACTTTACTCCTTACACCATATAATTTACACCTTACACCTGACACCTTACACCTTACACCTTATCAAATCAAATCAAATCAAAATTCATTTATTAAAATTAGGCCCTTATAGGGCTCTTATGAATGTTAATAAATGACTCTATACCGGTTCCAAAACCTTACACTTTACACCTTACTCCTTATACTTTACTCATTCCGAAGTCAGATAGTAAGAAGTAAGAAGTTACTCCTTACACCTTACTTCTTACACTTTACACTCATTCCGAAGTCAGATAGTAAGAAGTAAGAAGTTACTCCTTACACCTTACACTTTACACCTTACTCCTTACTGCTTACTCCTTACACCTTTCACCTTACTCCATACTTTTTACTTCTTACACTTTACTCCTTATACCTTACACTTTAGACCTTACTCCTTACACCTTACACCTGACACCTGATACCTGACACCTTACACTTTACACCTTACACCTGACACCTTACACCTTACACCTTACACCTTACACCTTACACCTTACACCTTACACCTTACACCTTACATCTTACACCTTACACCTTACACCTTACACCTTACACCTTACACCTTACACCTTACACCTTACACCTTACACCTTACACCTTACACCTTACACCTTACACCTTACACCTTACACCTTACACTTTACACCTTACTTATTACTCCTTACTCCATACTCCTTACACTTTACTCCTTACACCATATACTTTACACCTTACACCTGACAACTTACACCTTACACCTTACACCTTACACCTTACACCTTACACCTTACATCTTACACCTTACACCTTACACCTTACACCTTACACCTTACACCTTACACCTTACACCTTACACCTTACACCTTACACCTTACACCTTATCAAATCAAATCAAAATTCATTTATTCAAATTAGGCCCTTATAGGGCTCTTATGAATGTTAACAAATGACTCTACACCGGTTCCAAAACCTTACACCTTACACTTTACACCTTACTCCTTACACTTTACTCATTCCGAAGTCAGATAGTAAGAAGTAAGAAGTTACTCCTTACACCTTACTTCTTACTCCTTACACTTTACACTAATTCCGAAGTCAGATAGTAAGAAGTAAGAAGTTACTCCTTACACCTTACACTTTACACCTTACTCCTTACACGTTACACCTTACACTTTACACTATACCCTTTACACTTTACACCTTACTCATTACTCCTTACACCTTACACCTTACACCTTACACCTTACACCTTACACCTTACACCTTACACCTTACACCTTACACCTTACACCTTACACCTTACACCTTACACCTTACACCTTACACCTTACACCTTACACCTTACACCTTACACCTTACACCTTACACCTTACACCTTACACCTTACACCTTACCCCTTACACTTTACACCTTACACTACTCATTCCGAACTCAGATTGTAGGAAGTAAGATAGTAAGAAGTTACTCCTTACACCTTACACCTTACACCTTACACCTTACACCTTACACCTTACACCTTACACCTTACACCTTACACCTTACACCTTACACCTTACACCTTACCCCTTACACTTTACACCTTACACTACTCATTCCGAACTCAGATTGTAGGAAGTAAGATAGTAAGAAGTTACTCCTTACACCTTACACCTTACACCTTACACCTTACACCTTACACCTTACACCTTACACCTTACACCTTACACCTTACACCTTACACCTTACACCTTACACCTTACACCTTACACCTTACACCTTACACCTTACACCTTACACCTTACACCTTACACCTTACACCTTACACCTTACACCTTACACCTTACACCTTACACCTTACACCTTACACCTTACACCTTACACCTTACACCTTACACCTTACACCTTACACCTTACACCTTACACCTTACACCTTACACCTTACACCTTACACCTTACACCTTACACCTTACCCCTTACACTTTACACCTTACACTACTCATTCCGAACTCAGATTGTAGGAAGTAAGATAGTAAGAAGTTACTCCTTACACCTTACTTTTTACTCCTTACACTTTACACTTTACACTTTACACTTTACACTTTACACTTTACACTTTACACTTTACACTTTACACTTTACACTTTACACTTTACACTTTACACTTTACACTTTACACTTTACACTTTACATTTTACACTTTACACTTTACACTTTACACTTTAAACTTTACACTTTACACTTTACACTTTACACTTTACACTTTACACGTTACACTTTACACTTTACACCTTACTCATTACTCATTACTCCTTACACCTAACACCTTACACCTTACTCATTCTGAAGTCAGATAGTAAGAAGTAAGATAGTAAGAAGTTACTCCTTACACTTTACACCTTTCTCATTCCGAAGTCAGATGGTAAGAAGTGAGATTTGGAAAAGCCATGCGTTTCACATGGCCATATATATGTAGCATATTCGCGTTTTGATTGATAAAATCTATAAAAACGCGGGCAAAGCCGCGGGTAAAAGCTAGTAACTAGATAGTTCAATAAAGCGGCCACTTTTTGAATTTTGTGAAGAGATAAATGTTATGAGGTTCCAAGGGCCTCTCAAATATCCATTTTGAGAGAAATCAGAAAAACAACTAAATAGATGAAAATGGTGCCAATAAAAGAAATGATGAAGGGAAATTAAATTTTAATAAAACATGGCGTCTTCCCGGCCAGCAAATTATTTAAAACTGTACACAAGATTACGTGATTATTTGCTCAGTAGTCCCTAAAGTGGTGGCATTAAAATTTCATGCTTTGGTTAATTGGACTATCCTACTATCCATCTGATTAGAGGCACGTTGCCCTATGTTTCTATGGTTTCAACTTTTAGAAATTTTGTAGCAAATTTAAAACATTTTTGGGGAGTTATTTGTGAATTATTTGTACACGATGGTACGAAATAAAGACCGTAACCTTTAAAATTTACTTTCTGTGATAAATTTATAAATATATTGACGATAATAACAAGATTTAATTGATGAAAACGTAAAAAACTGTATCAATTGTATGTAATGGTGAGTAACAATTAACATTGTGACGTCACGCGCCCTCATCGGGGTAGTTCGGTACAAGTCGGTTCGTTTTCGGTACACAGTTCAAAAAAATATTTTCAATTGGTTATAACTTTTTAATAACAACGAAAAAAATAAACCTAAAAATAGTTTTGTATATTAACTTATTAACTTAAATATGATCTTTCGATTTATGACAAAAAAAAAACACTTCAAATTCCCAATTGAAAGAAAAGACAGAAGAAAGAAGTTTATTTGTGACAAAAAAAGATTCTCTTACCACTTCTTCGATCGTCACCATCTGGGTCCTTTCCTTACTTCTCCAAAAGCACATTTCAAACGGTTAGTTGTTCTCTCTCCCTTAGCTTCATGGTCCATTTTTCAGACACATTTATAATGTTACTAGCTGTCCCCCGCGGTTTCACCCGCGTTCCCGGGATAAAAAGTAGCCTAAGTCCTTCTCCATACCATAGGCTATCTGCATGCCAAATTTCATGATGATCTGTTTCGTAGTTGATGCGTGCAGGCGTAACAAACAAACAAAATCACTTTCGCATTTATAATATTAGTTAGGATTAGGATACATGAAATTGAATAAATTTATTTTTCACTTGTTTTGATACTTTGATCATTTTTTTTTATTTTGAAATGATTGTTGGTCTATGGTTATTTTACTTGTAATATCTGGGGTATGTAGCCAAAGTCCCCGTCATGAGAAGCTATAAATTTTGTAAACAAGTGTTCAGGAGTTCACAACATTTGGACCAACAAAAAAAAATGAATTTGTTTAAGATTTAATAAATTATTAAGTAACTAATATTAATTAACATATATTATTTAACAAACAACTCTTTCTTTTTACTTATTATATATTTTAGATAAATTGTATTACGCACCTTTTGACGTTTTTTTCGTGGCGAATTTATTTCATTAGATGTACTGGCTACTGGCTCCAATATACGTGATAAAAAATTAACGCAACAATTAAAGTAACAACAATAAAAAAGTGATAACGAAACAATAACAAAATTAACAATAACAACCAGATCCGCGATATATGCAAAGCAATGAAACAAACTCGTACGCATTCGAAACTCGAATGACGCGTTTATTTCAAAATGGCGTCCCGATAGTTTACAATCCCTGCGACGGACGCGTTCCGGTACCAAGAAACACAAACGATAGCGCTTTGCGTCGTTAAAATATGATCCGACAAAATTAAATAGGTTGTTACTTTCATATAACCCGTCTATATTTCATGTCGATTGGATATGGTCAATTTATTATTATCTCGCAGTATAAAATGTTTACTTAGTAAAAGATGTTTGTTTACATAATTTATAGCTTCTCATGACGGGGACTTTAGATAAATAATAGGCTGGTTGGCTACTGGCTTTTAGGGCGAAGGGTAAATATTTACTAATATTGATAAATTGATTCAATATTTGCAAAGGAGCGGTTTCGAAGGTGCTCCCTACGCTCAGGTTATAGAATTAGCTCCTCGGCGAGGTTTTCCGAGAGTTGAGGACAGCATTAGGTTCTTCAAGAAACGTTAAAAGACGTCCGAGTGATATTGGTGTTGCAAACGTATATTATATATAGGCTACGGTTACTGCTTACCATCAGGCAGATCATATGCTATTTTAGAAGTATATTATAATTTAATTTAGTTTCGACATGTCTTTTCGTTGAGTATAATTTTGATTATTAGAGTTTTAATACCAAATATGTAAAACTAGCTTTTACCCGCGGCTTTGCCCGCGTTTTTATAGATTTTATCAATCAAAACGCGAATATGCTACATATATATGGCCATGTGAAACGCATGGCTTTTCCAAATCTCACTTCTTACCATCTGACTTCGGAATGAGAAAGGTGTAAAGTGTAAGGAGTAACTTCTTACTATCTTACTTCTTACTATCTGACTTCAGAATGAGTAAGGTGTAAGGTGTTAGGTGTAAGGAGTAATGAGTAATGAGTAAGGTGTAAAGTGTAAAGTGTAACGTGTAAAGTGTAAAGTTTAAAGTGTAAAGTGTAAAGTGTAAAGTGTAAAGTGTAAAGTGTAAAATGTAAAGTGTAAAGTGTAAAGTGTAAAGTGTAAAGTGTAAAGTGTAAAGTGTAAAGTGTAAAGTGTAAAGTGTAAAGTGTAAAGTGTAAAGTGTAAAGTGTAAAGTGTAAAGTGTAAAGTGTAAAGTGTAAAGTGTAAAGTGTAAAGTGTAAAGTGTAAAGTGTAAAGTGTAAAGTGTAAAGTGTAAAGTGTAAAGTGTAAGGAGTAAAAAGTAAGGTGTAAGGAGTAACTTCTTACTATCTGACTTCGGAATGAGTAAGGTGTAAAGTGTAAGGTGTAAGGAGTAACTTCTTACTATCTTACTTCCTACAATCTGAGTTCGGAATGAGTAGTGTAAGGTGTAAAGTGTAAGGGGTAAGGTGTAAGGTGTAAGGTGTAAGGTGTAAGGTGTAAGGTGTAAGGTGTAAGGTGTAAGGTGTAAGGTGTAAGGTGTAAGGTGTAAGGTGTAAGGTGTAAGGTGTAAGGTGTAAGGTGTAAGGTGTAAGGTGTAAGGTGTAAGGTGTAAGGTGTAAGGTGTAAGGTGTAAGGTGTAAGGTGTAAGGTGTAAGGTGTAAGGTGTAAGGTGTAAGGTGTAAGGTGTAAGGAGTAATGAGTAAGGTGTAAAGTGTAAAGGGTATAGTGTAAAGTGTAAGGTGTAACGTGTAAGGAGTAAGGTGTAAAGTGTAAGGTGTAAGGAGTAACTTCTTACTTCTTACTATCTGACTTCGGAATTAGTGTAAAGTGTAAGGAGTAAGAAGTAAGGTGTAAGGAGTAACTTCTTACTTCTTACTATCTGACTTCGGAATGAGTAAAGTGTAAGGAGTAAGGTGTAAAGTGTAAGGTGTAAGGTTTTGGAACCGGTGTAGAGTCATTTGTTAACATTCATAAGAGCCCTATAAGGGCCTAATTTGAATAAATGAATTTTGATTTGATTTGATAAGGTGTAAGGTGTAAGGTGTAAGGTGTAAGGTGTAAGGTGTAAGGTGTAAGATGTAAGGTGTAAGGTGTAAGGTGTAAGGTGTAAGTTGTCACGTGTAAGGTGTAAAGTATATGGTGTAAGGAGTAAAGTGTAAGGAGTATGGAGTAAGGAGTAATAAGTAAGGTGTAAAGTGTAAGGTGTAAGGTGTAAGGTGTAAGGTGTAAGGTGTAAGGTGTAAGGTGTAAGGTGTAAGGTGTAAGGTGTAAGGTGTAAGGTGTAAGGTGTAAGGTGTAAGGTGTAAGGTGTAAGGTGTAAGGTGTAAGGTGTAAGGTGTAAGGTGTAAGGTGTCAGGTGTAAGGTGTAAAGTGTAAGGTGTCCGGTATCAGGTGTCAGGTGTAAGGTGTAAAGAGTAAGGTCTAAAGTGTAAGGTATAAGGAGTAAAGTGTAAGAAGTAAAAAGTATGGAGTAAGGTGAAAGGTGTAAGGAGTAAGCAGTAAGGAGTAAGGTGTAAAGTGTAAGGTGTAAGGAGTAACTTCTTACTTCTTACTATCTGACTTCGGAATGAGTGTAAAGTGTAAGAAGTAAGGTGTAAGGAGTAACTTCTTACTTCTTACTATCTGACTTCGGAATGAGTAAAGTATAAGGAGTAAGGTGTAAAGTGTAAGGTTTTGGAACCGGTATAGAGTCATTTGTTAACATTCATAAGAGCCCTATAAGGGCCTAATTTTAATAAATGAATTTTGATTTGATTTGATTTGATAAGGTGTAAGGTGTAAGGTGTAAGGTGTCAGGTGTAAGGTGTAAATTATATGGTGTAAGGAGTAAAGTGTAAGGAGTATGGAGTAAGGTGTAAGGAGTAAGGTGTAAAGTGTAAGATGTAAGGTGTCAGGTGTAAGGTGTAAGGTGTAAGGTGTAAAGTGTAAGGTGTAAGGTATCAGGTGTCAGGTGGAAGGTGTAAGGAGTAAAGTGTAAGGAGTAAAAAGTATGGAGTAAGGAGAAATGAGTAAGGTGAAAGGTGTAAGGAGTAAGCAGTAAGGAGTAAGGTGTAAGGAGTAAGGAGTAAGGAGTTAAGTGTAAGGAGTAAGGTGTAAGGAGTTAGAAGTAGGAGGAGTAAGGAGAACAACTTTTTTGCTGAAAGGTACCATATCTACTTTTCTGTACCGTGATGCAAAATTTAATTTTAAAGTTTTTTCATTTTCATGTTTTTTCAAGTATATCCCGTTTTAATTATAACTTCTTGGGTTTTTCCAATTTTATTAATTATGTTTTTATTTTAAATATATAAACGATTCAGAGACCATTTTTTGGTACTTTGTAAATTGGTCAAGCTTTCTTGAGGAAAATGCTACAACTCTATTTCACGAACTTTAACGAAACTCCTTTTAAATACACGGTTCCGGGATACAATTGTTACGCTATCACCTAAGAACCGTACATTTTTCCTGGGTAAAAATTTGCTTGTATCATTATCTGACCCCTAAACTACCTCCCACTAAACAAAAAATCATGTCGATCGCTTGCTCAGTGAAAATCAAAAACAACCCTATTCCACGGGAACGGTACATTATTCCGGGATAAAAAGCAACTATGTGCTACTTCAGATACAGAGCCGTTCAGCCGTTCTGCCGTGATTGAGTAATAAACATAATCCATCCAAACTTTCGCAGTAGGATATATACATTTAGGTATGTATAGTTATAGTCATTCAAATAAATTAACATTGAAAATCATCCCACAGGAACACATTACTGGGATAAAAAGTATCCTATGTCCTTTTCCATACCATAGGCTATATGCATGCCAAATTTCATGATGATCCGTTGAATAGTTGAGGCGTGAAAAGGTAACAAACAAACACACAAACAAACAAACAGAGTTACTTTCGCATTTATAATATTAGTATGGATGATTCTAGGCTAGTTATTAAGTTCTATTATGATGTATACTTAATTTACTAATGTGTCTATATATATTGCTGTGCCCTACAGGGTCCATGTGAACTGTTAAACATAAGTATTTTTACATCTTGTATACACATGGTGATGCAATTAAATAAATAAATAAATAAAGTATACATAAAACGGTAAGTTATAATATACCAGTTTTTGCCGCGTGTTTTTTTTGGTATTCCCGGGATAAAAAGTATCCTATATGTTATTCAAGGCTATGATCTACCTGCGTGCCAAATTTCATCAAGATTAGTTGTTGTTGAGGAAAATAAACAAATGAACAAATTATATATTTAGCAGATGGACCCTCTGAGTGTGGTCATCCTGTACATCACTTGGCAGTACAAAAGCGATGCGATGCGGTTGTAACACTACTGCGGATATTGTTCTAATTAATATTAACTTTGTGTGTCTTGGCACTTTCCTGTGACTTTTTGGTTTGTTTATATTTCCCGGAACACTAAATTAATAATGGAAATGTTGGAATTGTTCCAACATAAAAGTCTAACTTACTAGCTCTGACCCGTGGTTTTGCCCGAGTTTCCGCGGGATATATTTATGTGTCATTTTGATCCATATTTGTTTTGGCATGCCATTAGTAAAGCCGGCTTTTCACTGTGGGATTATGGGATATAATATAATATATTCTTGAGATATAATATTTTATCGCTCGTCATACATTTTGTCGAAAAAATATTTATAGTTTGGGATGTAATATACAAAAATGTATGACGAGCGATAAAATATTATAGCTTAAGAATATATTATATTATATCCCATAATCCCACAGTGAAAAGCCGGTCCCCGTATTAAACATTTAACCACAAAATGGATTTTGCATGGGTATGAAATTGAAATTGTATCTCCTCTGGAACAGTTCCCAATTAAAGTTTAAAGAGAGCATTTACATACAATCCCAACTGTATTGTAGTTAATAAGTAATTCCTGAATAAATTCACCTTATTTCGCCTTGGAAAGGCCTTTTCAAATGACTTGCTTAAAGAATAGTCAACAAACCGACTTCAAAGACAGATTTATTGATCCCTCGGCGGACTTAAGGATCGAAAAATCTCAAAGTTGTTCGGTATTGACTCCCAAAAGTTCAAATATACATACAAATTAGCAGAAAAAATATTTTTCCACATCGTGGAGTTTTCCTTCTGATCTTTGATGTTATAAAAATGCTTATAATTTCCATACTTACGCTTTAATCGGAAATGTCTGTACTTTTCATGTTTTGTGTAGACTCGTAGCTTTTAAAGCTGAAACGACATAATACTTACTGAGTATGTTGAAGGATGCTTTAACTATAAATACTACGTACAAGTTATAGGTAGTATCTATCCAATAAAAGTTTATAATGATTAATCATATTTTATCATAGCTTATTAGGTAACCGTTAATGTATAAGCCCCCTTACCTTATCTTATCTTACCTTAAACATTAGTATCGTTAATGAGATCCTAATGACAAAAAAATGAAATGAAATGAAATTTATTTCCAAAAAGTTTCACAAAAAATCTCCATACGCTAAAATAAAAATAAAACTAAAATACTATATTTCAGTAATAATAATATATTACTATAGGTCAGGCTTACAAACGACAGCTCGTCTGCAGTAACCCAAAGAAAAAACGTGTGGCACTCGGAGACTGCCGCGGTAAAGCTATTGCATCAACGCCACCTAGAGGCGGGTTGCTGAACTAAAGAGACAAGCGTGATATTTCAAAAAGTCATTAAAAGCTCTGCTATTCATCGATAGATGGCAAAACTAAAAAGTATCACCGCTGTGCCGGTCGGAGTGGGGGGTGTTAGGTTATTTTCGTTACGGAATTTCTGGATTCGGTCTCCACGCTCAAGGCCCGCGATAGAAGCTATGCAATAGCTTAAAAAACTTATACTAAAAAACCTTTTTTTTCTTTTGTTTTCCTTCCCTCTATACAAGCCTGTATGCCTCTTATGGTGACTGTAGGTACTTACCATCCAATCCAATAAACTAATGTATACCAAACATCAAGTCAATCCGACCACTGGAAGTAGGTGAAATTCATCTTGCAAGATTTGATCCGAACATAACATACATTACAAGTCAATAAAAAGCTTGTAACAAAACAAAAAAAAAATACACTAAAATAAGTACAAGAAAAGAGAGAAAATAAAATCCTAAAATATGAAATTACAATTGGGTTCTCATACGATATTTATTATACATTGGTAAAATTAATAGTTCCCATTGTAAATAACAACATTTTCATAATTTAGATAATATAATAAATTTAAATTTCATGAAAAATACAAAATAAAAAAATACACGACAACTCCACGTCAGAATAAAGTTGCACCATAACTCATTTGATTTAAATTGAATCTTTGTAAAACAACACTACCGATCCAGCCATAAAACTGGTAATGCCAAATGATACAAAAAACGCCCCCTCAATAAACAATCTTGGAATCTTAATCGCGTAGCCTAGGACTGCCACAAACCTAGCTACCACGTAAGCTCGCAGCAAGTTTATAGCAGTAGTTTTAGCTGGTGATGTGGTCATATAAAGACCTGAAACGAGCCAGAAAGGAGTCAGGTTCTTCAAGTCACTTAGGTTAGCTCTGTTTATCATATCTTGGTTACATGCTAGATTTGCCAATGGCGTCAGAGCAAGGAGTTTCAGCGCCAAAATTGCTGAGTACAAATAGTAGCTGTTCATCAAACTGGTACCTGATGCGGAAGCCATGGTTCACGGATAATTTTTACTGTTATATTTTAGATTTTTTTTATAGTAAAAGATGATATAAAGACATTTGATGTTAGTGACAGTTAGATGTCTGAAATCTCAGCTAATGTACACTTCACACACACACAGCGTAGAAAGAGTAGGTATTAATCTAATGGTGTTCCCACACCAGAGTTAATCCTTATCCTATCCTACTAAACTAATTCTACTAATATTATAAATGTAATAGTTTGTATGCATGTGAGGTTGTGATTTGTGAAGATGTTTAGTTTTCTTTCACGCTATAACTACTGATCGGATTTGGATGAAATTTTGCACACATAGAATAATGTTCTGGATTAACATATAAGATACTTTTTATCCCGGAAAAACATCGATTCCCGGTAATACGGGTGAAACCGCGGTGGACAGCTAGTAACTTATACAACGTGTTCCAAAATTCAAGGATAAGCGGCCACTAGAGGGGGAACCTGATCATGTCTAGAAAAGAAATTGGTTGATTTTTGTGTAATAACTACAAGGTTTGTGGTATATATTTTTATTCCTTTTTCTCCAGTAGTAATGAGCAGGTCCACCTTCTAGTGTCCGCTTATCGTGGAATTTTGGGACACGTTGTATAATCCGGAATAAAACCATGACTACTTTTATCTATGCCAAGCAGCCAGACGATTCACCCGACGCATGTTATGATGCGTCCATGCTACGCGAAGCGAGCACGAGCCGAGCCTCGAACGAACAGGATTCGTTCGTTGTTCGCGAAGCGTGGACGGACTTGCGATCCTCGAACGAGCATTCATCTCGCGCTCGACTGCGCTGCGCCCGATTGTCAGTTTTTTCACGAACACAGGGATTCGCATCGCGCTCGTTGAAGGCTCGCACCATTAGGTGGTGTAATACAATAATATAACAAACTTACTGCTCATATGATTTGAGAATGTTATCGTCTTATTTATCTGATATGTATCGGTTTTTATTATGTACCTACCATGAGCTTTATTGTGTGAGCGTATAGAAATGGATAGCAAAAATAACATATCTAATAAAAAAAACAATAATTCCGCAACAAGGTTTTTTTACATCTAATGCAAGCAAGTGCATACCGTGCAGAAAACAAAAGTGATTTCATGATATAGGTACGGCACAGGTTGGCCAAAAAGTTTGGATGAACATTTCGGGGATAATTTTGCGGTCGCTCCCACCCAACTCCCACCGTACCGTGGCATCAAGTACCGCTTCGAGAATATTTACGCTGCACTAACATACTTGCCAAGCCTTGATAATCCTTCATAAGCCCAAGCATGGAAATCACCGATCCCCCGTTGATTTGGCTCGCATAAACGTGCGAGCAATTGACGCCGATAATCTGTACCGGTATTTTGTGTCCGTGCCAATGGAAGGTTTCGGCAAACCTTTGCGATGCCTTTATAAGCTTGTATAGAATTCAAATAACTATCAGAGCTGACAGAATGGGGATTTCATGCAATTATGAAAAACCATACTCTTATATTTTCTCCCGCCAAACGAATGCTGTCCTTATTCTACCATACCAATACATATGCAAGTTTCTCTCATACGTTGGAAAATCCATATTTACTACACAATACACCGCATTTATATGCACAAATGGTAATGTTATTAAGCGAAGGATACTATGTTGTTCTCATAAATGCCCTTTCGAGATAAAAATTCAATATACTCGAGGAGCCGGAGAACCGTCCAGTACTCTCACTGCTACTGTGTCACTGGGTGACCAGTGGGTGACCCTTTTCTTTGTTTTTCGCCTGCGGTTGATTCTAGTGTGTATTGTGCACAATGCAATGACACATGTCACCAAGGCCGCACTCTGTCCGTTTTGGATAATGAGAAGGGTTTTTTTCTGAGGCTGAATTGTTGTGTGGTTATGACGGCATAATGATACAGTGAATGATACATCTACACGTATTAGTCCAGTTAATATTATTTTTAAAGTACTATTGTTAAAAAAATCGGCTTGTTGTTGATCTATCAAGTGGTGAATATGAATGCCCACTGCCGCCGTGATGGCGGCGACTGATGTGAAACTTTTACAAAACTATATTTTTTGACAGATTGGAACGTGATTGTGGCGTGCCAAAATTTATCGATATTTTTCATAGAGGCTTACATATTTAATTTTTTGTTTATATTGGGTTTACAATGTGTGGCTTTAACTTAAAAACTGAGCAAGTGCGAGACAACCATGGTCCTGTTTTTATTAAACTAGTTAAGTAGATAAAGCCAGGGTCTGAAATACATAAATAAACGTCTACTTTGGTTACCGTTCTTCAGATGTTTAGTTAGATATTTATTTCATACGCCAGGCTTTACCTCAAACATAAGACTAGAATAGCTTAGACAAACCACAATTAATGCTTTACAGTCGAGAAAAGCGAGAATAATATTCCTGAAACCGGGACAAATTCCCGTTAAGAAATTTACTTTATTTTACAGTTCTTCAAATATACAGAAGTTCGTTCAAGGCTGTTTAAGGCCTCTCCCACACTAGCATTTGAGTAGCGTGCGTTTGTTGTCTTAAACGTGTGATGGCTGGCTGCAAACGAAACGTAACGCTCGCTTTATCCACCTGACATCCTACAAGCATGTATTTCATACAAACGAACTAATGCGCACAATTGTGAGTAAGTAACCGAACTAACCGGTGGGACGACCTCCCACCAAGTCGACAGACGACCTGGTCAGATTCGCTGGGCGCCGCTGGCTGCAAGCGGCCCAGAACCGTTCGAAGTGGAAATCAATGGGGGAGGCCTATGTTCAGCAGTGGACAACCATGGGCTGATATGATGATGATGAACCGAACTAAACTGCAGGGTGTTAATTACCTACGCTTTGATTCACATGCACACAGAACGAGCGGTGAGATCATTAATAGACGGATGAGGCAATAATACCAGCCCCCCTAGACAAGGATGGTTGTCGACAATCGTCATCGTTAGTATACGATCAACCTTTGTATGGGGTTGACATTTTAGCGTGATTTTTAACAATCTGTTTTGTCACGATACTAACTAACTAACGATAACGATTGTCGATAACCATCTTGTCACTGGCCCAGTACTGTCAATAATGAATTCGCGGGGGAGTTCAATTCCCTACTTTGCGCAGAGATATTTAATATTCTTTCCGTTCACTGCATGAGCTAAGGTGGCACTATAGTTAATATTATAAATGCCACGTCAATCTTGCGTTGTTTACGCGCTTCTAACTTTAATACGGCTTGTCGTGTGTCACGCGACACTCGCGTTTCACGCTCAATGCGTTTGTGTGTAGAGGCCTTACTGCGGAAATTCTTGTTCCCCGCCTTTGTCTCAGGTGGCAATAGTTTAACGAGGACACTTCGAGGTACGAAGCACTATCTCACCGTGTGCTATACTTTGTAGTTATTAAGTACACAATAAGTGTCTCATTTTAAACTTTATTAACGTTGTGCAATAATATCTTATTGTCTTAAAGCATTAAGCTGTAGATCTTTCGTGTTAACTGTAGTTTTGTTGTTTAATTTAGCTTAGTCAGTGGCGTAGCTACCTAGGGGCTAGTCGGGGCAGTGCCCCGGGGCCCCCAAGCTTGGGGGCCCCTCGGTTTCTGACTTACAAACTATTAATAGAGTTAGTGAAAAGAAACGTAGAACTCTGAACGCGGAACTCTAGAACTCTCTCTGGGGAGTCGGCGCCTAATCTATACTAATATAATAAACCGGAAGAGTTTTTTTTGTTTGTTTGTTTAAATGGGCTAATCTCTGGAACTACCAGTCGGATTGTAAAAATTCTTTCACTAATAGGAAGCTACATTCTTCCCGAGTATTATAGGCTACTTTTTTTACGGGACGCGGGTGAAACCGCGCGAGACTGCTAGTATTTTGCATAAAAACAAACAGTTGTTGACCCTTCATACGGATTATCATGACAGACAACATGGCGGAACATGCTACGATATATCTTTTTTTAATGTGTGAGTGTAGTCTTGCTCCAGGCGTAAAAACGAAATGGCTTGGTATGAAAATTTTAAATAGTTTAGTTGGTGCCCTACATGGGCTCTAGTTTATTTTTTGCCCCAGGGCCTTTGGTTACCTAGCTACGCCACTGCTAGTAGTAGTAATATAGATAGATATATAACTCCTTACTTACTTTATTTATTAAAGTAACTAATTTTGTTGTTTTCATTCAGTTGTTCTAATGCTAAGATGATCAGTTATTAAGATAAGTTAAAAGAGGTAGAGTATAGCGTTTTTTCTCTCAAAGAGCAGAACGATTGGGGATGGGCTTTCCACCTTATGTTCCTGCGGGTGAGAAAGGTGACCAGACCTTATCCTTAGACCTTACCTTATCAGGGGGGGGGGGGGTTGTGATAATTCTGTCACAGGACCGAAAACTTTTAAAAGTACACCATATCGAGAAATAGCATCATTTTTATTCTTCTAATAAAACCAGGTTTTCAGGCTATTTTGCAAATCTAAATCCGAAATCAGAGTTGAGAACGCAGATATCTGCTTATTTAAATAAGAAAATAAACGAAATTATGTCTTCCGAAATTATTTTGTTCCTGAAGCCATCTTAAAGATTCATTGCTAAAAGTATTTGTTAAATCTATTACAACAACAAAGCGGCTTTGAAATAAATGAAAATAAGATTTACCTACATAAAGGATGGACAATTGAATGTAAAAATGGAAATTGGAGGGACCTTATTGTGGCGAGGATTTTTTATTCTTATGTTGCTGAATAATCCAGCTCGGCTGGGCAGCGTTCGGGATGGCGGGATGAAAATATGCCGCCATCCCGAACGCTGCCACAATACCTCAGAGTCTGAAGACAAAGGTCTTCAATCAGTGCGTGTTACCAGTGATGACATGTTACAGAGACATGGTATTTGACGGCTGGCCGCATAAATTAGCTGAGACGGGCCACATACGCATAACATTGACGCGCCAGCTGGCGTATCGCGCCGCAGGTTGTGGGTTCGATTCCCACACAGGACATGCATTTGTGTGCATGAACACGTCTGTATGTCCTGAGTCTGGGTGTAATTATGTATATTAAGTATGTATTTACAAACAAAAAGTAGTATATGTATTATATCAGTTATCTGGTTTCCATAGTACAAGCTCTGCTTAGTTTGGGATCAGATGATCGTGTGTGAGGAATGTCCCAGGATATTATTATTATTATTATAGAGTCACTCAGCGAAATATAGAACGAGCTATGCTCGGAATTTCTCTGCGTGACAGGGTCCGAAATGAGGACATTCGTAGGAGAACAAAACGAACGGACATAGCTCGTAGAGTTAGTTAGCTGAATTGGCAATGGGCGGGCCACATCGCTCGAAGCCAGTAGCCGTTGGGAAGAAAGGTTCTATGGAAGTATGGATGAATATTGAAACGACAAGTATTGCCAACAATTTCAAAATTACCCTATAATAATGTGTAGATAATAACCTACTTATACATAAACCCCCGTACTCATAAAGAGCTATTTAACTAATATACTGATTAAAGGGTAAATAATGTCACATTATTTGACAATGACAATAGAGTGACTTTATACTCGTGACCCTTTAAACAGTATATTAGTTAAATAACGTTTTATGAGTAAGGGGGTATAAATAAATCATAATTATAATCAAATGCATAGGGAACTAAAAAGCATCGATATATTATCTTCTGTCTAGATTAAGGGTTACGTACAAGACAACATAGTGAAAGTGGCCGCTTGGAAACTCAATAAAACAAAATTATGTCACTTATGAATGAATGTTCTACGTTCAAACGTGGACCTACTGAAACTGAAATCGCGACACGTTGTCTTATTTCTTCGCCCCTTTTTACAGCTGTCACCCTTATTCTAAGGTAATACTATTTCGATGCTAAAAAGACTGTGAGAGCATGTATCTACTTACTGAAAATAATAAAGAAAAAAATCACAATGGCTTCTAATAACTGAAAGTGATGTCTGGGGGCCTACCCCCATCTTTTACAAAACAACCTTATTGCAATACTGTTTTGTTTCCAGCATATAATAACCTTATTTATATTCGTACCATGACCTCTACCAAACACTATTGTTATATGATTGTTATATTGCTGCTAAGAACGAATGATTTTTGAGAATTTGTCTATGGGCTCATTAAAGATGAAAAGAAATAACGCTATGGGCCTAAGCAACTTTCTCTCTCTTAACAATTCTCATCTCTGTCACTCATCCATACTCTCTCGCTCTTTCAAACAACCTTATTCTTCTTTTCGTACCATGATGTCCCTAAAACAAGCTTATTTTATGCATGAAAACAACCTTGTTTATTTACCATAATGGTTCATTCAATTCGTACCATGAGCTATTTTTTATAAGCTTTTGACAATTAACATTATTGTTTTAATGTCAAATTTAGCAATCTTATATACGTTGTATTTACAAGCTGAAAATAACATTGTTTTCCAAATTTATGTTATAAAAATCTATTATAGTGTCATATAAAGTAATTATATCGAATTTATTTACTTATAGAATTAATATATCGGGATTGCGAGATTAGGTATCATCCCAAAATAATATAACCGATTGTTTATAAAGTTTTTAATTGCACTTGTCGTTCACTACACAACTATGCATCTACGTTAGTAATATCGATCCCTCAAACCTTAGCCTTAGATTTATTTAGATGAAGCGGAGCTTTAAATAGCGTGTTTATATATTTAGTGACTTTTCATTTAGGTACCTACCCACTATTAATATCCTGTTTTCATTATAACCAACGTACATCGAATAACCCCAGATTAATCCATAAAGTTAACTTTCCTGCAGTGTTAGTACACAGAGTAGTCCCTGTGTTCCTGGAATCCAAACTACCTAGATTCTCTGGCAAATTGTCTAAAATTGGTCGTAACCTACATTAGCCTGGATGGAATATATTATTGTCAACAGACGGACAGACGACAGACTTATAATAATCTATAAAGATAATCATTTTAACCATCTAATGTAGTAAAATATTAATTAAGTATTATATATTTGTATTGAAAACTCAACTCACAACAATCTGCTATACTGTTGCAGAGCAGATGTAACCGTGCGGGAAATTCTAAAATACACATCCATTGGACCTAATTTTCTGTAGCCTTTGTGGCTGTGGATAGAACCGTGGGGGTCTGAAGCTCGCTGATTTGCTCACACATTATCATCAAAACCTCGGCAAACCGGTTGGTGGGGAGCTTTTTGTGACAACGCATTAGCTTGGCTATCCAAAGAGGAAACACTGCCAATAACGAGCTTGAACCTGGAACCTTGTCGATGATCGACAACAGCGGCAAATATTTATATACCTACATACACATAATATGTTTAATTCCAAGACCTGCAACTACAGTAGGATTCCTGTCAATAACACAATGAATAAAAACACGAAATTATTATGTACCTACATTCTTTATTCACATAAGTTTAATGAGAGTAAGATAATTATAATTAATACACAATATAAGTATGGCATCAAACAATCTTGCAGATACAGATTCAAACTTTATTTCAGCGTTTATAGGTTCTTAGACTTCACTTTAGACCAGCCTCTCCATATCTACGTACACTTTTTTGAGAGTACTCCTTCGCTTGTAGATATCGATTGAAGGCGGTATTTTTGGTCTGTTTGTATTTAACCTGCTGACTGGATCTCTGGCGAACTCTTCGGCTACAACTCTACAAAATGAATTGCAACATTTGTGCAACTTACAAATGTTTATAACCATGACATCTTAAATTTCATGCACTGAATATTACTGTCGAATATACTATTAAGATGTTTCCATATTGATTGCACTTTGTTTGTTATTAAATTACATAAACAAATGTATTTAATAACTAAATATCTTGGATATCTTTATTAGACATTTGAGTATGACAAGAATGACAGGTAAATATTTTGTTCCGATTCATTTCATTTGATAATCTAGAGTCGGCAGTCTATATATTTTTTCAATTAATTTCCTTACTCTTCATAATAACATTTTAAAATATTTGTATGCATTTTATAGAAATTACTCGAAAATATTTTATTCTTTTAGTTACTTATACTTTACAATTAGTTTAATTTAATACTTTGCTAAAAGATGAAGAACCTCAAATCATTTCGGTCCAACGTGTGAAAGAAATGGCACTATACAGTTAATATATCGTTATTTCTTTTTATCTTTTATCAGGTTGTAGCAAGCCATAGACAAATTCTTACAAATCATTCATTCTTTCTCGGCACTTAGCAATGTTATATCAATGTTGAACGATTGAGCTCATGGTACGAATCAAAGTAATATTATTATAAGGTGAAAACAAAACAGTCTGGCAATAAGGTTATTTTGTGAGAGAAGATGATGGCCCTATAGGATGGAACGGGACAAAAAAAAAACTTGTCAATTGTGACGCACGAATTTTGAAACTCAATGTGCCCTGTTGCACTACATATTTTGAAATAATACAAATATTTATTTTATGTAAGTATATCGACTTTTATATTACTTGAATTAATATTACTTAGGTCAATATGAAAACAAGGCAAGGGGCCGCCGTTCAATAGTGATATTCAGTGAATGAAATTTAATATGGCATGGTTACAAACAGAAGTAATTCAAGTATTATTTTATTCATTTTGCAGTGAAGAATTCGCCGGAATTCAAAGTAACTACTCTAAGAAATGTGCTGGAGAGAAATAGGTACCTAATCCTCAACTAGCAAAGCAATGGAGCACTTCTTGGTCATTACAAAAACTGAGACAAAGTTCATACATAAATATATACCTAGGTAGGTTTATATTTATGTATGGCAATTCAGTCTTAATACCTATAGTCTAGGCAGGTACCTATTGTCTTTAAATTATATGAATAAAGAATTTACCACAGGAATCAACACATATTTTTATTTATTATCTTTTGTCAGGAATGCTACTGTAGTTGCAGGTCATACAATGAAACATTATGTGTATTTAGATATATAAACATTTATGAATACAGTACAATCACAGTAAAGCTTAATCTATACGATATTAAATATTTACAACAAATAAATGAAATACAATCTAGCGTATATACATTTTCCTCTAGGCTGCCGTACTACTCGTATATAAATTTTCCTCTAGGCTGCCGTAGATTATCGGCAAGGTTTCCAACAGGCTAGCCAAGCTAATGCGTTGGCGATTATTTTGGTGACAATATGCGAGCGACTCGGTGAGCTTCAAACCCATACGGTCGTATGGTTTCGATAGCAAATGGCATTTTGGTCCATTGCATGCGAAAGTGTTGATTCCTCACGTAGCATAGATGCATACCACGTCGCTTTCGTGTATCTATTATTGGCTTCTTTGGTATTTGCTTCCAAAAACACAAATAGTTCATATTCATTTGCCATCTTGAAATGCTAGATGGCAAAAGCTAGAAGGCTAGAGATACACAATTAATTCGATAAGTTAAATAAATACGATCTACTGACTTTATATCACTATAATAATAGATATTTTTATCATAAATTTGGATAATTCGTCGCGTATATAATGTTATATTTTGATTGATATATGCAATTGACATAAAAACCATAATGCTAGTTGTCAAAAGACACATCATGGTACGATTTGAATGAACGATTAGAGGTGACGTCATCAAACCTGCTAACAAAACAATATTGTTTTATGCCTATAATAAGCTTATTTTTAAGGATGTCATGGTACGAAAACGCAAAATAAGGTTATTTTAACCTTGTTTTAAGAGCTTGTGGTAGGCCCCCTGAAAATTAAAGAGCAATAGCTCTATATGCGATACAATATTTTAATAGTTATAAATTTAACTTTCAGAGACTTGAATAAGATAATGTATATGTACCTACGTACCATTCTACTTGAATTAGGTGTGTAATATAATAGTGCAAACGCGTGTAGCTCAAACCTGAGCTAACACTGTTCCACTCTTTGTCTAAGTGCAGAAATATATAAGCTTATAAGTATATGGGCAAGTGTATTTCATAATTTTTGCTCTTTTAGTTGAATTCTCAGCAAAATTAGATTGTAGACTTTTCGATCCAAATAATTGTATGTTTTTTTTACTGTATATTGGCCTGTGTTTGACCACAATCTCACTATAGTTAGTGATGATGTGTGCAAATCTGTGCATGCATTTAAAAGTAACGATGGAATAAAGACACTCACACACATAAATGAACCCAGAAATCATTACACTTCTTTTCTGGGCAGTCGTTTAAATATCAGTAATTAAATTGATTGTCTATCTGATATAGCGTAACACCTAAATACCTATAATGCTTAAAAACGGAAACAAAAAGGTCCATTTGTATTTAAAAAAATACAGCATAACAAATGAGCAGTATTTAAATAATATAAATTACTTCTATGTTACCCGTAATAGAGATCAGAGAGAATCTCTTAACCTTATGCTCAGGTAGGCGTATGGATAAGCTCTCCTTTCTCGTGCTGAAGAGCTTTAGAACTGAAGGGCTTTAGGAAGTCTAAAGTGGCACTGCAGGTGACTTAAGGCTTTTGAATATTACCTACGGAAGTCCTTTTTCCGTGCTTTTTATTTAGCTTTGAGTAGTTTACTATTCTGATGCATTGATGGTGTAAACCAACCAACCAAGTGATTGTGGTATCTTTTTAACCGACTTCAAAAAAAGGAGGAGGTTCTCAAATGTATTTTTTCTTTTTATGTTTGTTACCTCATAACTCCGTCATTTATTAACTGTATTGGAAAATTCTTTTTTTGTCTGGAAGGGTACACTTCCTGTTTGGTCCCATTGTCATCAGATCAGGATTTTATTACTTCTTAGATTACTTTGAAGTCGGTTTAAGTTTTTTGTAAAACAGTCCAATTATTATGTAATTTATTCAAAGCTTGTCAACCGGGAGTAATGCCAAAAAAGCAAATACAAATTGAAAAACACGTACCTGGTATTCGCTTTTGAATGTGTATTTGCTTTGTTTAACAAACTTTATGTAACAAAAACACTTTTTTATTAATAAACTGTGGTTAAACAATGCAAATACAAACTAGAAAACGAAAACCAGGTATCAGATTTTCAATTTGTATTTGCTTTTTTGGCTTCACTTTCGTGTTCCGCGCGCTCCATTATTTCACAAATACGTAACCTTATCTGTTATCAGGTATTCAATAATCCTTTTTATTCATAAGGGATTTCCAGATATTTACGAATGGAATCAAACTCATGAATATCTAACAAACTGTGTCAGCATCATTTAATGTGATGATAGGTCTTTTTATAATCCACCCCAAACGGCCCGTCAATATAATTAAAGTACTACAAAAACAACATTAAAATAAATAAAATTCACTGTCTTTGTAGTAGCTATGCTTGTATTTAGGTAACTAGAGCAAAGTCTTTGATCTTTGCTTCAATACGTTCTTGAAAATTGGAATCAATTTGAAGAAATGTGATTTTATTTACGAAAATGTTTTTTAGCATTGAAATACAGAAGTTGACAGCTCATAAAGAAATATATCACCTTTTTGATTAAACTGGCATGTTGTGTTCGGATGTCCATAAAGACCTGAGACCTTCGGGAAAATATCACAAAGTATACTACTATAATATACTGATGATACAACTCGTAAGATACAACTAGTATATCCATGGACATCTTAGTGATGGATGCATGGATGGCCAAGGACTAAAATATAGGGAATACCGAAAAAATTTCAATGGAGTCTCCTGGCCGATTAGTATAAATTAAAACAGTACTAGTGGTCCCGTAGTGGTCGAAATTTCGACCGTATTTTCATTAAATAAATAGATTTCTGCACTTCTTCTCCATAAAAACTTGAACTATGCCAAATCTTACTCTCTCCGCGCATATGCTAAAAAAGGGGTAAAAATAACGGTTATTGACAGGGTTTAAAAATACATCTGAGCTATTGCACCATCCCTAAGTGTTCCCTTGCTAAGAGGATTACATTCTGTTAATTGAAGTTAAATAGAAAGGAAAGAAAAAACTGTACAATCGGGGTTTTCCAACAAACCATGAAGTCCACTATACTGTGTCTCAAACTAACGAACCGCATATAGAATACAATACTGCGCTCTAAAACTAAAATCTTTGACTTCAGATTGAAGGCAGGCTGATCGCGAGACGTCTGGCGCATGGCGGATGAGCTGTGGGCCGAAACAAGGACGATGTGGTCCCACAGAGCGTTAGACGATATTGCGTTGCGGTAGACCCAGACGGAAACGGCGGAACGAGAACACCTTTTTGATGGATAGAATCCTTAGAAAGGACAACCAGCAATTTAGCCTATATAACCAATAACGTTAAGCGATATGTCGTTAGAAAGGTTTTTACCTAAGACGTCTTTATATTGCTATTATACGGAGTCGCTTAGATTATGGAAGTTTTTTATATCATAATAGTTTTAAAAAATATTTACATAAATTAGACATGTTACAAAATCAGTGTTTACGTGTAATTGGAGGTTTTATTAAAACCACGCCAATACACGTAATGGAATCTGAACTGAGTCTTCCTCCATTAGAAATAAGAAGGTCATTTTTGGCAGGAAAATTTTGGCTTAAAATTAAATCAGTTGAGCATAGTAAAACCGTTGAATTATTAGAAAGTTTAGTTGATATGTACGACAGAAATAAAAATGTAAGGATTAGAAGAAAACCCTTGTTAGTTGATACTCATGAAACCTTTAGAAATCTCTCAATTCACATTTGCAAACAGTTAGAAATGTTTTCATTCGACAATTGGATTTCCTACATTGATTTATCTAGTGTTCTTAAAGATAATATAGATAGTATTTATAAAGCAAAACACACATATAATGTCTCAAAATTAAAGGCAGAAGTTTTGCAGTTCCTTGATCGCTATTCTGAATTTCATAAGATTTATACCGACGGGTCAAAGGAAAATGATCAGATCGGGGCTGCATTCTATGATGAAAATACGGGGGACTTTGTGAGGTTCAAAATAAATACTAATGTACCAATTATGGAGGCAGAACTAATTGCGATTTCGGAGGCCTTAGCCTATGTTGAGTCCCTTAACCTCAATAGAATCGTGATATTTACTGATTCTAAAAGTTCCATTCAACACTTGGCTCGTTGCACCTCGACTTTTCGAGGTAGACCGATAGCCTATGAAATTATTAAATCTATTTTAAATTTAGTTTCTCGGCAGGTAGAGGTTATAATCCAATGGATTCCATCTCACATAGGCATTACCGGAAATGAAATGGTGGATTGTTTAGCGAAGCAGGGATCTTCTGATGGCGTTGAATTGACGAGTATACCGTACTACAGTGATTATATTCCAGAAGTTAGAAAGATGTGCTTTAAAAATTGGAAAGAATACTTTGACCTAAGATCTCGAGAGAAGGGTATCTGGTACCGTACGATCCAGCCACAACCTATAACTGTACCGTGGATAAATCAATCTAAATTGTGTAGACAGGATCTATCGTTACTTTTGCGACTTCGTTCTGGACATATACCTCTAAATAAATTTGCATATCTCATGCGAAAATCGATATCGCCAAAGTGTGATGTGTGTAATGATGATGAAGATGTGTATCACATGATGACGAGATGTGTCCAGAACGAAGTCATAAGAAAACAGCTGGGTGTCGATATCGACTTGTCAGACCCTTTGTCCGATAGAATAATCTCGATTTTAAAAATTGTTAAAATTGGCCTTAAGAATACAAGTGATTCCTTGTAATTTATTTATTAATGATTGCTATATTTTTTTGTAAATTGTACAGAGTGTCATATTCGCACTAGCGAATAAACTCTAAAAATAAAGATTAAAAAAAAAAAAAAAAAAAAAGGTTTTTATATGCTACAACTTTTACAATGGCGGTAAGTCATGAATCGCTGTGGGAAAAAAGTTATGGCCTAATAAAATGGAACAAGGGCACGCGATTTACGTGCGTATTTTAAATTCGCTCGAATCTTCCTTTCTGGACAATGTAGTTATGTATACAAGAATCTCAATTTCTAGTCGCTGAAAGCCCATACACAATGATTTCAAAATTAATAATATATAAGTAAATGCCGCTACACGTTTTCGGTTTCAAGCCTATTCCGTGAAATTTTTTGAACTCAATTATATTTCGAGTAGGTAGTACATACAGCTTAATATTCAATCGCTGTTCTTCCTTCAATATTTTTTCCAATTATTATTTATCTATTCATGTTTTTCAAGTAATTCAATATCTTACTTTTTCGATAGGCATCAAATTGCTTTCTTTCCAAGAAATTCGCTAACAAGACAAAAATATATTCATGCAAATTTAAAGGTTCCATTGGTTTGTAGTCTGCTAGTATACACATCTATTACAATATTTTCTCCTATATACTTATTACAGGAAAAAATAATCAGTGCGGAATTTTTGAAGCCCGATCAAGCACATATTTTTTATTTTGATATGTCTTATGTACATAAAAATAAAGTTATCGTCAACGAAAGATGACTACTTTGAAACTCGCCGAGGGTACAATCCTCTGTGCCGAGGGGGTAACCCTACCACCCGGGAGGGTATGACGGCCACCGCGCATCACCTTCATATTATAGCGAATAAGTTGTGTCCAAATGTTGCTGATTTCAGGCAGTAAAAAAAAGTTTTGAATAAATAACAGAAATGTGTTCTTACTGATACTGAACCACCAAAAGAAATATCCGCACCGGTTAAAATTTTATCCTGTGTTATAGATGTATATGGAAATGGGTGAAAAACCACACAACTATTTATAAGTGTCTTTTTTCTTCTTCTCAGTCGGGCACTCTTGCCAGAGTGGTCGTGGTTGCAAAAGATGGTGTACATGGAGGGTCTTCAACGCCAATGTTCTCCTTGACTAGGGTTACTGCTTTTGCAATGCTTCTCCACTTTTGGCGGTTCGTAGCGCTGCGAGTACACTGTACCATGGTAGATTGGGTTACTGTCTTGATAAGATCCGTCCAACGAGTGGCTGATCGGCCACGAGATCGTTTGCCTTCAACTTGACCCTGGACAACAAGTCTCTCCATCGAGTGTTCGTTTCTGGAGATGTGACTAAAGAACTTGAGAATTCTTGAGAATAAGTGTCTTATCAGAGCCTAAATAAATGACTTATTTGATTTTGATTATCTTTCGTTACCTATCTTTTACATGTATGGCAGATATAAGACTTGTTCTAGTTTATTTAAATATTGCTATAGTTATTTCTTCACCAAATTAGAAACTCAAATAGTCAATTCAGACGATTACCAATAGAAATTTCCAATGCAATTTCTAGTGCCATATCATTTGGGTGTAACCTCTTGTACGGTACAAGAGGTTCGCCCGCAAATTCCTCAGAGCTAAAATTCGATTAGGACCTAATGCAAATTACGTACCCAACTCAGTTCCACATAAATAAGTTTCGGAGCCGACCGGTCTGTTTCTTGATAGGTATGTAATCTGAATTTCAACTGGGAGTTGAGAAATTATGCCTGAAGCTAGATCAGACTATGAAACACCTTGTTTGTTTAGTTATCAACTTATCTGCAGAGTTGCAGAGTAAAGTTAGTTTCAACTTTGATGCAACGAAATAAGGTATAACTTTAAAGTAATAAAAAATATGAACTTGTTGAGGATGTTATCTAGTGTACAGCACTGGGTACTAACTGTTAATCTAAAATTAAAGTGCTGCCGCCGAGACAATACGTTTCTGACATATGTTAATAGTGGGCTATTCCCTGAAAAGGCTAATTCTATTACAATGGGACGTTCACAGGAATGTTCAATATTTTCATAGGCATAGTTTAGTGAAAGTCGCATCATAATCAGATTAGACGTTTCCGGGATTGAGCCAATTAACAGCGGGGCGATTACGTAACTAAATTTCAATCATTTTCGAATTGAAATCGGTTAAATATATAGGTTTTCTGATAACTTTTTTACGTTCTGATAATTGCAAATACAAACAGTAGTTCATTAGAAATGGAACCATTTCCGATTTTGTAATATTTCTACCGATTCAGAGGTTATTTCAATCTGAATTTCATTGCAATAAAGTTACGTAATCCACGTACAGGTGTCGCAGGGAGCGCACTCTCTCAGCAGTCGCTTTGTGAGAAATATTTTCGGACTATTCGACCGGTCATACATATCTATAATAAGAATACATATTATGTAGTACATCAGATAACTCGTTTCCATAAACTAAATGTGGAGGTCATGTGAAAAGGTAGTAGATATTACAAAAACAAAAAAAATATAATTTCCATGAACATTATTAAAACAGCGGCTTTCATTAATTACAAAAAGTTCATTAATTATGGTAAAGATAATTTGACGGTGTCAGTCACTTTCTTCCTGTAATCGCCAAGTATTTTTTACGAAGGTAAATTGAAATAACAGTAAGTCTTCTTTATTGCCTTGTCTATTATGTACTGAATTGCTTTGCAGTGGAAAATTAATTCAAAATAATAAAGTTCGATAAGTAGTTTCATTTATATTTAGTCAGGAGCGCGCATAAAGCCAGTAAAGATAGCGACTGGCAGATGAAACAAACTTATGTCTAATATTACCCTTGCGTATATATATAATGAAAATACACATATAAAAATATTTTTTCATTTAAATATTATTTACTTGGGTAATTTTCAATTCTAATGGTGCGTCCATGCTTGGCGAACCGAGCACGACCCGAGCCACGAACGAGCATACTGCGAGCAAGATTCGCGTAGCGTGGACGGGCTTGCGAGCCTCGAACGAGCGCAATTGTCAGTTTTTTCACGTACAAAGGGATTCGCGTCGTTCTCTTTGTAGGTTCGTTCGTGTCTCGGCTCGAGCTCGATTCGAATAGTATGGACGCACCATTCGATGTTATTTTGCTTTATACTTTTCTATCATGATTAAAATCTACGTTATTATATGCTTCTTCTTTCTGTCCTCCGTGTTACGGTTACTCAATTACACAGAAATGTCTGTACTAATTTGAATGAAACGGTAGATAGATCATACGTAGGAAAAATGGATACATTTTTGCTGGAAGAACCATTAGATAGCCTGAGAATATTGAAAACTACGCGGCGAAACATCTATCGGATAAATATGTGTGTATACGTAGGTTTAAAAACTAACGATGTCGCTAACTGAAAAAAATACGATACAAAACCGACCCAGACTTTTTTTATGTGAAACCTCGATTTTTTATGAAAGAATCGCGTGCTAAACTTGTATCGATAATCCATATTCTATTCGATATAACGTTGGCAAATAATAATGTGGTGCAGTTATCGTGTTTTAGCATCTAGGTACTCCTGGGTTTTTGATCTTCATCAGGTCGTCTTTATAGTTATTGTATACCGAAAATAGTTTTCTATTAAATATAATATTATTTAGGCATGTTTTTGCGACAGATAAGGTTATATTTTGTCGAGCCGTTTGGCAAGGAGGTTAGATAATGACTGGCATGCCAAAGGTCGTGGGTTTTATCCCCGCCCAGGATTTTAGTGGATGAATATGTCTGTTCCGATTCAGATTTACAAGTAATTCCTATATGAGATAAATGTGGATGCCCAATGTGAAGAATATCCAAATATTTTTATTTATTATGTGAGGAATAAAAAAAACAATATAATATAACATATATAATAATATGTTTTGTATAAAAATATATATAAATAAAATAAAAAAAAAGTGACGCTTGATTTGCAAACGGATGGAGGGACTTGCGTTATCTATTTAGATTTGTGTATATGGGCCAAAAAATAATAAAAATATCTATATTTTAAGGTGATAATAATAACATAAATTATTATTTATTGAGTTTTTTTTTCTCAGCTTTTTGGCAAGTTTCAACTATATTTACGGGCTTAAGCCAGATAAATGCAGCATGTGGTGTATATTGCTACCGTCAGCGATAACGGATACATTAGTATCCGTTATATAGTCTGAATAGACTTTTAGATAATACTTTTGATGCTTTATTTATTATGTGTAGCTTAAATACAAACATAAGAGACATAATAACATCAATTCATAAGTTGAAACCCATTTATTCGAAGCAATTTCTTTGGTAATAAAGAAAAAGGGGCGCTCACTCAAAATACTCCACCTTTCACGGGGCCTAAGGCATCCTACTTTGCAAGTCAAATCGTGTAAAATGCTATAAACGGTGGCCGACGGATTAAATTTAACGATGGGCCTTAATTGTTGTGCTTCGGTTGATGTGGATAAGTCTGAACTTGGAAGGTTGTTTGCAAATGGAGTACAAGACTGCGGATTATAAGTTAATGTGCGTGCTTAAGTGAAATTGTTTTTTTTTTACACCGAAATTGGGTGAATTAGGGTCACTATACTATGTCAGCACGGATGTTGACGCCTCCGCAACAAGCCACTAGGCATGCTGGCCACACGCTTCCAGTTAGCGGTACGCTCCCTTGCTCTGTGACGCCAGCAAGCGGTATCTTGCCAAAGCCGCGCCACCAATTTCACCGCGGCGCCCGCAAGCTGCCACCTCGCAGGCGGGCGCGCTGGCAGCTAGTGGTTGGATTGAGTTGAGAAGGTGCCGGGTCATTACTGCGATGGAGTGGTGGTGATATAGTGATGTGTATGGAAATAAAAAAAGGCTTATTATTGTTATCGATTTTTATATCGTTTATCGTCGTTTAAAAAAAAGGCGGAATGATAGGAAGTACCTTTAGTAACTCCTTCAAGGGTGAAAAGTAGGCAAATGGGTAATAAATTAATACATACATTATAATGGTACTTTCAATCTTACACAAATTCAAAAGATTATGCGATTTATTTTATAGAGATTATTTTATCTTTACTGTGACTCATTATTTGTTATTATAATACCTACACAGTTAATCAAAATATATAATGTAATAATACTGCTCTCTGTTTTGAAATGCACTTAAGGAATAATGCACAGCCTTCTGTGAGAGAACGTACACTACGTTTGACTAAATTTTAATTTTGCTCGAAGGTTAACTCGGAAACTACTGAGAATTTTATACTTGAACGTTAGACACAGTTAAAATATTTAGCAGTATAGAAAGTAAGTACATTTCGTAAAATAGCTTCTGATTCCACTAAGTATATCCAATTTCATAAATCTATACCAATCAACAAAGTGGACTTCGTGGGTGAAACCACGGAAAACAGCTGGTAATCTATACAAATAGAATAAAGCTTTAGAGTTTTTTTGTTGGTTTGTTTAAACGGACTAATCTCTGGAACTACCAGTCGTATTATAAACATTATTTCACTAATAGAAAGCTACATTATCACCGAGTATTATAGGTTACTTTTTATGCAGGGAACGTCGGTGAAACCACGGGGGACAACTAGTATAATCATGAATTGTTTTTACCCGACTGACCCGGAAGGAGGGTTATGTTTTTCGAGTGTATGTATGTATGTATGTATGTATGTATGTATGTATGTATGTATGTATGTATGTCTATTTCTTTGGCACGCTCTGCAGCCTAAACGGCTTGATGGATTTAAGCATATGAGGTGTCGTTAGATTCGTCTGAACTGTGGGAGTGTCATAGGGTATATTATTTTTATATGGCGTGTATGGATAAGAAAAGAGGGGGGGTAATAAAAACAAAAATCTCGTTATTATAACAATATGGGTATCAAATGAAAGCTTGTAAACAGCCCATTCCATATATGTATATATTGTAATACTTTTGTGCTACCATTTTGACGTAAACTGCAAAAAACCATGTTTAATGCAAGGACAGTATAGGTATAGGACTATGAGCGGTTACCGTACGTAACTCACAGAGTTGCGATGGTTGTTAGCGTTACTTTACCCTACCGCTCATTTACTTACTAATACTTACAAATCATTATGTATAAAACTAAAAAGTCTTAAATAAATTAAATTATTAAAAGAAACAAAAAACCCGACTGCTTAAAACAAATATTAACTGAAAAGAGAAAAACAAGCTTTTTAATCTATAGAATTTGGAATATAACTTGAATGTTATAAGGTATTGCAGTCGGGGATAAACAAATATAAAAAAAAACACATAAGTACTTAGTTTATTGGTTTGTCCCCGATTGCAAGACCTTATAACATTCAAGTTATATTCCAAATTCTATAGATTAAAAAGCTTGTTTTTCTCTTTTCAGTTAATATTTGTTTTAAGCAGTCGGGTTTTTTGTTTCTTTTAATAATTTAATTTATATGAGTAAAGATATTGTATTGTATAAACCTACACAAACATTATAAATAGGTATTTGAAGTATAACCAATTTATATAATAAAAACTGTGTTGTAATGGGAACCAGAGTTTTCAACGCAATTCCCAATGAATTGAAATGCTTACCCATAAATCGATTTAAATATGAGCTACGTAAATGGTTGTTGGAACGTAGTTTCTACGATGTTAGGAAGTTGCTCAAAACATAAACAAGTTTTCAGTATGATGAGATTATGTAATGTGATAATATGTCTTTGTGATATTTAGACATTGTTTTAGGTACATTGATATTGTTATTTATGAATGATTTTGATTATTTTCTAAATGTTAAAATTACTATGTAATGTTAATTTAAGTAATGTTATTAGTAAATTTTATAATATATAAATTAAATTTTGTATTTCGAAAAATTTGCATGCCTATATGAAGGCTTATGTGATCACTCTATATTATTTGTAACATCCACATTTACACATTTAAGCGAATAAATGATGATTTGATTTGATGATTTGAATTGTCATCTGTTGAAGGAATTTATTCGTCAAATGAAAATAATAAATAAATATATATTATGTCGCTGGTTTATGGTTTGTTTGTTACTGTGGTAACAATACGCTTATATAAGTTTTGTGCATCTAGAGAATTCTTTGGAGTTTGAAGTGTTTTACGAGGGAAATAATTCTTATTCCTCAATGTAAGAGACTCGCATAATGTACTGTAAGTGCATTCCTGAAGTGTACTGCGTTGATTAAAAATAAAATATATAGCGTGTGCGAATAATATATATGAGACGATAAAGTTCTAAATTGCTTGGTTCGTCGCATGTTACTGTTACTTAATGGCATATTATGTATGTTACATTTAGGTTTGATGATAAAATATATTTTAAATTAGTAAAGCCGAAGTCAAAGCATTATATTCTATTTTAAACCTAGAAGAGTACCCGTGAAGGTCGAAAATACGTAAATTACCACAATTTCAGATGTAAGTCTTTAACTATATAAAAAAAAAAAACTTTATCTCAATTACCGGCGACTTGTAAAGATGCAGGGGCAAAATTCAAAATTCAAAAAATATGCATTGATTGGACCCAATTCTATTTTTATGCCTTTTGCGGTCGAGACCTTGGGACAATGGGGGTCCGAAGCTAGCCGTTTTGCTCGCACCTTGTCTTCAAAATTGATCGAGACCTCCGGAGACCAGCGGGCGGGGAGCTTTTTCCGCCAACGCGTCAGCTTGGCTATCCAAAGAGGAAACGCTGCCAGCCTTCTGGGAACCTTGCCGTTAATCGGAAGCAGCGGCAGGCTTGAGGAAATTTTCTATATATAGATTGTATTTTATACATATTTGTTGTAAATTTAACTAAATTAAAATTTATACCTATTAGGCTAAATAATATTAATTAACTCAGCACCTGGGTAACCGAACTTTGCTCGGATGAATAATGACTTGCCAGGAATCTTTTTACTTTTTCTGATAATTAGATCATGGCCACATAAATCATAATACATAAGTAGGTCCTAGCAGATCTATTTATACAGGATGGATATGATAATACGACACTAAATGAAACCACGTAAAGTATCCTACTCATAAATATTATCTTCGTAGATTGTCGTACCCATCTTGTAAATATTTACGCCAGAAACCAAAGATAATTCATCAAAATCGTTAGTGTGACGGCAATATTCGAGAGCCACGGTATAATAAACAAACAACATGCACTTGAGAGTCAGTACTCTATTTTTGTCCTTATCACCATTTGTCACTTTATTTTATACTGATAGTTAGTAAAATAGTGGCTATGGGAGCTGTAGACCAGGCGAGTCTCAATATTTAAAGATTTTAGATTTTTTTTCTTAAAAATCTACATAATGACCGAACCTGATCACAAAAATTCACGAGAATCGGTTGAGAAATGCGACCTGTAAAGAAGAACTGCTGGAAATCCGGGCATCTGGAGATATGAAAGCATTTGTGTCCAAGGAAAAGGTGGACAAAAATCAAAGAAAAAAATTAAGTGATACCAAATATAGGAAGAAATAAAGGGTTTATCGTCAATGAATATAATTCGCTGTTAAAATTAATTTCCTTCACAATGAAATTAAGATAACAAAAGGAGTGATTAGCGATCTTTTGTATCCTCAAATGGCTCGTTCCATTTGCTTTGAAACTGGAATTTTTAGGAAATATTTGTTAGAAAACTTCGGAAGTCTATTAAAGCCTTTGCGAGTGTTTGTTGCATATGTATTGGAATAAAAGCAAAAGAACTAGAGGTTGTAGGTAGAAAGTTACCAATTTCAAATTTTAATATTAGGTTCCCAGTAATTGTTTTTTTTTTTTTTTTAGAAATATATTTATTTACCATTATAACAATTTACATGAATGTTTTATATATAGCCTGCACGGAAGCCTCGAGGGCTTATCTGTGTAGGCGGTCGCTGCACAACAGCGATCATAATAAAAATAACAATTCTTATTTTATGTATATCAGAGTAGAAAAAGATTTAGAAGCATGAGCAAATATTTTATTTTGTGATTATTATTACATTTAATTGGTACCTAAGTATTTTCAAAAAACCTTTTTCTTTGACACAAAACTAAAAACTGTGCTAGTTTTAAACTATCAAAGATAAAACTTAGATTAATTACGATTTGATCTTTTATGTTTTTATTGTTGTTACTACCTACTGCAAATTGTTGGAAATGAAAACTCCCGTCTCATCAAATTAATTCCTGTGTTCAAATTCCAACGGAGTTTTTCAAGAGGTCCCTGAGGCGTTTTTAGGGAAATTTATTCAGTACACGTGTACTTTATAAATCTCTGGGGTGCAATCAATCTTCTGTTCTCGAGCGCCTATACTCCAGCGCAAGTGAGGATTGAAAGATACCTGGAAGTCTAATCTAAGATTGTTTTATTAAAATGGAAATTGCGTGACCGTTTTATTTAGATTCTGGTACGTTATGATAACATGACGCTTTAGTTGTTCCATCATGACTGATGACCATGTTCATCCTGAGATGTCAGTGTCATTGATAATAACAGATGTCGCTATCTGTTGCGATAATTTTCTTATAATCATTATGTAGCTTTTGATCGACATAGAGATCTTTTGCCTTGTTTATTTTCAACAATGACTTGCTTTACCAGCCTTACAATATGGTCATATGTTGGTGCCATTTCGTGGAGTGCCTTCATACTAGTTCAAAATAAAAAAATAACTTATTCGGGTTAGCGTGGTTTAGGCCCTGGGAGCCAATTCTCACCCAATCGAAATTGATCGCTCGATCGAAAAAGCTACGAATTACGAATCTCCGCGACGCACAGATTATTATTATTATTGTTTGTTGCTACTGTTTTATTTTTCAATATTATTGTTTTTTTTTGTATGTACCTCTGTGCGTTCCGGTGGAAAATAAATATATTTCTTTCTTTAAAAAAAAAAAAAAATCATTCGAACATTTATCGAGTGTAAATCACGTTACGTTATTCTGGCAATATAGAGGACGGTATATTTAGAAGGAAAACCAGTCAACTCGAGTCTTTCTTGACCGGGCTCGTTCGATTTGGCTCCGCCCCTCGAAATTTAACACTCGAATAGTACTCGAACTGTATGTTCGATTCGAAGGACGCGATAATTGGGTCCCTGATCATGAAAATTACATATACCGAGAATTCTCTAGCAGGAAACTCAGCAACGTATTTTTGTGGATATATATTTGGCTGTTCATAGTATAGGTTTTCATTCATAGTATCGTATTAATACCTAAATCGGGAAGCCAATACCAAATACTTCCTGTTTGAACAAAACGATAAAAAAAAAATTGTAAGCCTTTTCGTAAACTCGGTCTATATTGGAAATACGGGGCCATTACTTCAACTATTTATCTTATAAAAGTAACTTTCCTTTCCATTCAATGTAAATAACAAACAATAAAATCCCGAATCACAAACGTGAAATATATTATTGCTTACAAATAATGACAACCAAACGTAACTGTTACAAATCTTATATTTTGGTGTATTTGCTGAAAGTTTTTAAGTTACGTTTTATACTTCCCAACAAAATGTTGTACGTGGCAGGATTTGTTACCAACTTTTGCAATTTTGCGTTCTTTTATGCACTTGGCTACTTATGACATGTTTACGTAGATGATATCATTGAGGTTGGCCTACAATGTTATTAATTTCTACAGCAGCACTGCTTGCACTTGAAACGCTCGTAGTGTAGCATGATTAGCCATTCTTAATCGATAATCGATCGGCAAAGTTAAGCTACAACTGTCGTGGACGGTACCTGGAGGGGTGACCGCCTAGTGGTATTTCAAATCGAGCGTTTCAGTTCGAAAAGTATATAAAGCCATTTGGTCACTGTTATCACTTAATTGTGATAGTCGTTAAGTTAGTTAGCACTTAGCGGACAAATCGGTGAGCAAGCTCTCAACTCAGCTATGATTAGGTAACTACGGCTGAGGGTGCCCCAGTTGGGGCCGAACCTCGGCTCAGGGCCGTTACCGGGGGAAGGGGACGGGCCTTTCATAAATTATAAAATGAGTTACGACTAATTAGGAGGGAGCGGATTACTATTGGCAGCTCGAGCCGCTTGAACGACGGGACAAGACTGAGTAAGGAGTCGCGACGCATAATCTCGACTACGAGGACGGTAACGTGGTGGTGAACGGTCACCACGATTCGCATCTATGTTTGTGTTGATATTACGAGCTACTAAAGCTGCGATCTGAGCTAAGGTGGTCATCGGGCTCGGTGAGGGTGTGCCTCGGCCGGCGGACTGAGGATAGACGGGATGGCGTGTAGGTAGCCGCCTTAACAATGAGGAGATTGCTGTGGTTGACAGTAGTGTCAAAAAATCTGCGTGAAGCGCGTTTCATAAATAGTTTGACCGTGGGAAGACCCAGGTGGAGGTTCAAGGTTGACCACTGGCCTACCTCCACCGATCCGCAGTGGGCACGCGTGGTGGATTATCTGTCCATTCCCTTTCACTCTATGTACTGATGATTAGAATAGATATTATATAGTATCATAATCATCACCCTATAATGTCCCACTGCTGAGCACAGGCCTCCTTTCACAAATGAGGGTGAAAGGGACTGGGCGATACTCCACCACGCGTGCCCACTGCGGATTGGTGGAGGCAGGCTAGTGGTCAACCTACTGTTGGACTATCACTATTAAGTGATAACCGGGACCAACGGCTTTACGAGCCGAAGCACGGACACGCTCGATTTGAAATACCACTTGGTGGTACCAACCCATCCATCCATACCACCCATCGAGGTACCAACCCCGACAGACGTAGCATAACTTTGCCGATCGATGCTAAACCACGAGCGCTTCTAGTTATATAGTATAGATAAGTATAATACCTAGGTATTTCATAGCTTCTGCCGAGGTTTTACGCGTTCCATGTGTGACAGTGATAAAACTTCTATAATTGCTATTGATTGATCAATTACCTCGCAAACTTACACATAACTTGAAAATAATTATGTAATATAATTGAATTTAATATCTGGAATATTAAATAAAGTTCCACCGTGCCGGTTAAACTTTGGTTTCTGAATTTGTGGTACAACATATGAACTAATAAATTAGTTTTGTTGCGCAAACCTTTAATCTAGTTTCTCATACGAGTAATTAACTATCGGAACTGACTTGAAAGGTTACAAGTTTTTAATTACCACTCTGCAACCGTCTAACAAAATTTCTTACTTGAAACTTAGTAAACTTATGATGAAATATAGAAATTAACCCCCCCCTCCCCCCTTATTTCCGAAGTTTGCAATGCAAACATCTGAAAGAAGTGCACTTGGTGAACATTGATGTAAATTTCCGTTTTGTTCCGAAATCATCAAAATTCGTTTACAAACAAACATAATACGCGGGCCGGTTTTTTACAACAGCTATGGCCCAAGCCAAGAAATATACGCCCGAGGAAGGTCGGAACCCTAGGGGAGCGAGTCAGACTCATACTTGCACTTTGCTGGTTTTATTTATTTTATGGTTTCTGTAGACTTGACAACAATCTGTGGTGAGATTGGTAAGAGATGATATAGCCGAAGGTAGAAGATAAAAACCCATTAAAGATGACAAGCGTTACATATCCAAACAGTCTGAGTAGCATAATGCTAATCATTTCAACTATTATAATTTGATTTCACATTTTCATTAAATATAATGGTGAACTTTATTTACAACAAATATGTACAAATTACAATCTATATAATATAGAAAAACTCCTCCCCCCTTATTACAAAACATGGTTTAAAGTAAAGCCAGGTTTTACTGTCATTTGGTCACTTTCTAACGTCATATAATAAAAAGGGACGAGGCTATTTTAAAACCTGGTTTTCCTTTAAACCATATTTTGTAATAAGGTGCCTCAAGTCTGCTGCTACTTCCGATTAACGGCAAGGTTCCCAGAAGGCTGGCAGCGTTTCCTCTTTGGATAGCCAAGCTGATGCGTTGGCGGAAAAAGCGCCCCGCCCGCTGGTCTCCGGAGGCCTCGATCAATTTTGATGACAAAGCGCGAGCAAAACGGCGAACTTCGGTCCCTCATGGTCTAGACCGTAAAAGGCGTAAAAATATAATTTGATTTCTATAAAATCTTATGAATATTATAAATACAATTTTACCATGTTTTTCTCTACTTAAAATTAATATGTCACAAACTATTCGGTATAAGAAATTTCTCAGCTACTGATGCCATATTTCGATAGCCCTTTCGTTTTCCTGACTAGCTGAATAAGTGCACTCGGTTTGCCATTTCCATCGCATACTTCATTTTACAAGTGGGGAGTGCACTTTGCTCTGTAATAATTTAATCTTTGCACTCGCTTCTCGCCGAGTTTTCCGTCTGCTCGGGGAAATTGGTCCTCTGAAAGTTTCACAGGACTTATTTAACCGCTAAAGGAGTCACGATCGTAATTCCACAAATATTCACATTCCTTTGGGAAATATTATCCGTAAATAGCATTCGTTAATCTTTAAGCTTCTGGGAGTGGTTATGTCTTCTCGTCATGTATCTAAGTGCTTGATATTTTTCGTTTTTGTTAAGGAAACGTTGATACATTTAGATTTATGCCAAAATTTTCCATTTCATTTCCCTTATGGTGCGTCCATGCTTGGCGAACCGAGCACGAGTCGAGCCACGAACGAGCACACTGCGAGCACGATTCGCGTAGCGTGGACGGGCTCGCGAGCCTCGAACGAGCGTGATTGTCAGTTTTTTCACGAAAAAAGGGATTCGCATCTTGCTCGTTGTAAGCTCGTTGTAGGTTCGTTCGTGGCTCGGCTCGTGCTCGATTTGCGTAGCATGGACGCACCATTAGATTCATTATAATATGGTTAAACAAAATTAACTGGCGAAACTTTACCAGGGACATTATTATTGCTACCAATGATATTTAAAATGCATTATTAACATTTTAATGTTATTGGATATATTATTTACACAAGTGTACACATCCGTGCGCAATCAGCCGTGACAGTCAGTCAATTGAAGCATTTATGAGTATAGATTAAAAATTATAAATCAACAAATGTTTGTTACAATTACCAATTGCGATTGCCAATTATTTCGCAATGTGCTATTGCACGTGCTATAGCACGGTGGAAAAAACTTAGCAAAAGATCAGTGTTTTTGTCTTCAAATTTATGAGACAGCTAGTAAATTAGGTTTCGTTTATATGACACAAGTACCAACTATGTAACAATAAAATAGTATTACTGTCAGGTGAAGATGCAATAACATTACGCCCTCGAGACGAAGGATATTTGACAAGTGACGTGGGTATAGCTTAGATTAGGAGCGTGTTACACCATTTATATGTAAAGTGAAGGAATCAACATTTATACGATACATATTGGGGAAAGAAGTTCGAAATGGTCGTTTTGTAATGCAAAATAAAAGTTTAGGGCGTATAGTTAAAGAATATTGACTCTTACTGCTGTAATCATAGACGCCAATTAGAAAGTGTATGTAAAAAATAACATGGTCAGTTATAAGACGAGACGAAAATGAATGTTAGGGATTTGTATGGAAAAAATTAAAACTAGTCTTGAGTTACATACTTATAACATAGACATATACGTTGAGTATAGTTATTATTAGATATAGATAAAGGGATATTCTGTTGTAAAAACTGATTTTGGAGCGGATTAATGATAATATTGTGATAAAATATAAGCCCATAAAAATATACGTATAAATTTACCTGTGAAACGTATAATTATGTGGGCTATTTCATACTGTTCACATTTACATTGCTCACAGAACAAGTGAAATTTCTATAACATACACTGTTTTATTTGCACGATCGTAATTATTTTCAGTAAAATACGAAATCATACCCAAGCACCCGGGTTGATATGGGTTGATAATGGATAATTGGACTGTTTTACAACAAACTTAAACCGACTTCAAAGTACACTAAGAAGTAATCAAATCCTGATCTGATGACAATGGGACCAAACGGGAAGTGTACTCTTCCAGACAAAAAAAGAATTTTCTTCATAAATTACGGAGTTATGAGGTAACAAACAAAAAAAAAAAAAAAAAAAACATTCAACCGAATTGAGAACCTCCTCCTTTTTTTGAAGTCGGTTAAAAATGAAATTGACTCACGACTAAAATGTCTACGCGTCTCATTCTCTCCCGCAAAGTGTCACAAGGATTGTCATATTTCGATAACATGCTATGTAGGATGTATGTAGGTCTAGTTAACGTGACTCATTAAATTATCACCATCTTTTTATTGAAAGCTATCGAAAGGGACAGATATAGAGATAATTATTCAGTCTCTGGGAACGGCAGGACATATAATTAGTAGGGTTAGATATAGTGCGTAAGTATTTTATGTAACAATACTATCGATTTCATTATCAATATTCGATATCGTATAATATTGAATGATGGTAACTTTGTTGGTAATTATACAAGATTTCATTTTCTCTATAATTATGAATAACTTTGAGTTATAATTTCTTGTTGTTTTTTTTTGTTTATGTTTATTGTTTTGAAGAAAAACAATGTTTTACAAAAAACTTAAACCAACCTCAAAGTACATTAAAAAGTAATCAAACCCTGTCCTGATGACATGGGACAAAATGGGAAGTGTACCCTTCCAAACAAAAATAGATTTTTCCAAATCGGTTCTTAAAGTGGGCCATAATGACTAAAGACCCAAATGACGGAGCTATGACGTAACAAACATAAAAAAACAGCCGAATTAAAAACCTCCACCTTTTTTGGAAGTCGGTTAAAAATAGCCATTATAACCAGGGAGTCCAATTTTTTTTTGCAGAGTTTCTTGCCAGTTCTTTTCTTTTGAATTCCTATAATAAATAAATGGCCTCAAGAAGAATAATTTTAGCATTAGCTTTCAAAAATATATCTTTGTATTAAATTCGCTATAGAAAGAAAATAAATTACAATTGTTTGAAATACGATAAAGATTGCGCAAAAAATTCACGACTTATTAATAAATTCACAATCAGCTGATTCAGTATAAAACTGGAGATAAAAGTAATTAACGACTAGTAAAATCTTTAATGAATGAATTATTAAATTGGTTCATTATCAAGTCTGGATTCTGGAATATCAATGTTTTAATTATGACTTTAAAAACTTACCCCCTTATTCATATTAATAGTTAAATTTCCAAAGACTTTATGGTGTTATGGAGGTGCAAGGTGGATGACACCTCCATTTAAAAGGGAAGATCTTCTGCCAGGCTGGGTCATCGTGCTTGGGGACCGCGGTCCAACTGTACATGTCGGACAGTTGTATATATGCAGATTCTCGGGAAAACTTCGCAAGCGCGATGCAAGATGTAGGCGCACGATGCAGGATAATGTGGCGCCACGCCATCTATCTTTCCGTGTGTGAACTATCTCAGTGTTACTGATAGATGTCGCTACAGTGTTATGGTGATCGAAAGAGTGAGACGGAGGATAACTAACTAACTATAAGACTTATTTAGTTATAAAGCTGTTAGAGGATAATGACAATGAAACATTTTAAATTATTATTCGGGTAAAAAAATCGGCTATTTTTGATATTTTTGAGCCTCACATATTACTAGGTAATGAAAAAAAATTGTAGGTAAAAAAATACTGATTAGAACTATTAATTATGGTACATTATACAAAAAACATCAACATCATCTCAACTCAACAATATCTCTACTTAACTGTGCTAAAATAAAGTTGTCATAACTAGTTACAGTTAAACGGGAACGCTTTTGAATTCACAACAAAAGTCAGTTAAACTTTGGTATCCTGTATTACGTTTGTCAAACTTTACTTTCCGTGTATTCGTTCATAAGCTGGAGTTCTACTGGATGCGGCTTTCAACGTAATATCCTGTAGTAGTAACTCTAAGGTTATCATTTATTTATACCTTACATAAAGTTTGAGAACAATGTTTGGAAGGTGTGATGCGGTACTGCCACAGAATAGTAAAACGTGTATTACGGTTTGTACTACTGCTACAGTAGTAGTGAATGACTTTACCTTTGCATGTACAAATTGACTGACTGTCTGACAATGCACAACCTAAGCCTGTGCACCTACATAGAAGAAGGGAAGAAATCCATGAGTACCCAGGGGAGCATTAAGAGAAGATTAATATAAGTTTCTAGCATAAATTATAGCGTTGAACTAGGCATTAACGTCATTCAAAGTTACCTAATTTGTATGCATAACTTACTCTAATTTATTAAAAGTTGTAAGAAATAAATTCTCGCGAACATTATCAGTATTATAAAAGTTAATTCAGGCATCGCGTCCACTTAAATGTGCAGAGGAAACTTGGAGCTGAAAGCTTGAGACGGCGTCATCTGTTCGCAGACAAGTTTCCAACTTCCCTAAGTAATGCGACACCATTGAGATATAGAGCTGATTGCTTAAAGAAACTGTTTGCGACCACCAATTTTGCTTCAAATGGTTTATAATGTTTGAATGTGTGTAAAGTATTGAGTGGCAGCCGTGACAGGTAAGTAAAAAAAGTATACCGATTGACTTCTCTAGTCCAAACCTCAGAGTGTGGGTTCATATTTTAAACTGTAGTACCTTTTGGCAATCATGATCCGAAAACATACGAACCATGAATCAGATAATTGCTTCATGATACCAGCATGGTGGAAGCGCTCGTGGTGTAGTATGATAAGCCGTTCTTAATCGATCGGCAAGTTAAGCTACTACCGTCGTGGTTGGTACCTGGATCACCCATCAAGGTACCGGTTTCCGTGCTTCGGAAGGCACGTAAAGCCGTTGGTCCCGGTTATCACTTAATTGTGATAGTCGTTAAGCTAGTTGGAGGTCTTCTAGGCGGTTTGAAAACTCCAACAGTAGGTTGACCACTAGCCTACCTCCACCGATCCGCAGTGGGCACGCGTGGTGGAGTATCTGCCCATTCCCTTTCATCCCGATTTGTGAAAGGAGGCTTCTGCTCAGCAGTGGGACATTATAGGCTGATGATGATGATACCAACATACCATAAACAATCAGACTTCAAACTACAAAGTGTATGTTTGGTACTCATACTAGGCGATAATATCTCATTAGTAGTGACGACGGATGCCGAGACGAATTTTCTGGGTTTGAATTCTTCAATGAGCTCGAGCTATCGGTGAAGGAAAACATCATGGGGAAACCATAGAACGGTAGTAGAGTACTTTGTAGTACCCACCTGACATGGCAGGCGACCACCTTCAAGTTGAATATATGTCGCGAAGCACTTATCGCTCTGTTCTGACAGCTGCAGAGAAAGCCAGTTACTTCTTGGCTCTGTGTGCTTACCAGCTTCGGCAATATCATCACATCATTAGGTAAGTACCAATATATAATACATGTCATTGCTGTCAAACAAAGGCCTTTAGAAAGAAGGAAAAAATCTCAATCGTTCTGTAATTAATTGTTGAATTTATTTGAATTGCATTTGGCATATAGATCAATCATATCCTAAAATAGATCAAAGCATATTTTTCCCGGTAAAACAAACCCGTCGAGGTCAGGTATAGATTGGTGCATTTTGAGTCTTTATGTGTTTCTTCATAGAAAATGAGGCTCCTCGTGCCGACTCGATCGTCCACACACGATCAGTCGAACGGTCCTCTGCAGACCATTAGGATGTGGAATGAGATTTCCACGGTTTTTCCTCAGCGCTACCAGTATTTATATACTCTGAGGCGCTACGTTATAGGGTTTTTTAAAAGTGGTGTAAAAAGAGCTCTTCAAGGTTGAAAACATATTGGCAATCCCCCTGGTATTGCAAATGTCTATAGGCAGGGGTAGAGGGCACCAGAGCACGTGGGAGATCACCCATGCGATGGACCGACCAAATTAAGGCCGAAATAGAGGGTCCCATCAACGACTACACCAGAAAGGCAGTAGTTAGGGATGAATGTCGGCGTGTTGTGAAGCGCGCCACTAATCACACGTCATGACGAACACGACCACTCTGTCAAGAGTGACACGCATGAGAAGAAGATAGGCAGCGGTGAATACAATATCATTAGCTGGTGACCCCTCTGCCTGCTTGTCAAAAAACAATTGGCGCTAATTCCATATTGAAAATATTCAAATAACTTTGTCTGACCTAGAACCAGTTTAGATGGATTTATTTGCCTATTTCTAAAGGTTTTACGCATAAAGTCTCAGCATTTATTGGACGGTCGGCTAAGCTCTGTAATACTTGGCTAGCTACAGTTGCGTTTTGCTTTTACGAACAAGATCAAAAGATTTGGCCTCCCGCATACGTAGGTACCTAAAGCAAGTGTGGTGAGTGGGCATTCGATACAATCTATGGATGTAATAGTTGTGCCAAAATAAAAGTTTACATTCAGACCCTCACTGGAAGCCATTTTAATGCCAAGTTCTTTCAGTAAATACCTACTGGCATTACAATTGTATAGCTTTTGATTATGTGTTAAACCCGTTAGATGTTCAAAAGATAGTGCTATGTTTTCTATTGCAAATATTCTATTTAATGTTGATAGGAATTTTATAAACAATTTTCATGGTACTAATTCAGGTACGTTTGTATTACCACGTATTACTTAACCCATGTATTGAATTGAATGAGAGTTTTTTTATAACATGCCAATGCCATTACACTAGTTGTTCCCCGCGGTTATACCCGCGTTCCCGAATTGAAAAGTAGCCTATGTCCTACGCCAAATTTCATGATGATCCGTTGAGTAGTTGAGGCGTGAAGGCGTAACAAACAAACCAACAAACTCACGTTCTCATTTTTAGGGTTCCGTAGCCAAATGGCAAAAAACGGAGCCCTTATAGATTCGTCATGTCTGTCTGTCTGTCTGTCTGTCTGTCTGTCTGTCTGTCTGTCTGTCTGTCTGTCTGTCTGTCTGTCTGTCCGTCCGTATGTCACAGCCATTTATTTCCGGAACTATAAGAACTATAATGTTGAAACTTGGTAAGTAGATGTATTCTGTGAACCGCAATAAGATTTTTACACAAAAATAGAAAAAAAACAATAAATGTTGGGGGTTCCCCATACTTAGAACTGAAACTCAATTATTTTTTTCATCAAACCCATAAGTGTGGGGTGTCTATGGATAGGTCTTCAAAAATGATATTGAGGTTTCTAATATTTTTTTTTTCTAAACTGAATAGTTTGCGCGAGAGACACTTCCAAAGTGGTAAAATGTGTGTAACTTCTAAAATAAGAGAATGATAAATCTATAAAAAATATGTGATGTACGTTACGATACAAACTTCCACCGAAAATTGGTTTGAACGAGATCAAGTAAGTAGTTTTTTTTTAATACGTCATAAATTGAAATTAATATCAAATACTCAGGTCTATACTACCATTTACTTATATACCTACAGGTTTGTACGGAACCCTCGGTGCGTGAGTCTGACTCGCACTTGGCCGGTTTTTAATATTAGTAAGGATTATATTCTAACATTGAGATATTATTACCTACGTAGTAATAATAACTCAATGTATTTTAACAAAAATAAATTACGCTCCTTCGAAATAAAATTATATTCATATTTTTTATTATGTCGGAACGTAAATGGAAACGAAACACGATGTGGAATACCTGTACAGATTGATTCTAATAACAGAAAAATCTTTTTTTTTTCGCTGTGTGCTCCCCAATTTGATTTGATATAAAAAGTTCGGTTTATATTTCGTTAAGCCAAACATATTTAATTTGTAGTTAGTTCCAGAATATTAATATAAGAGTCGTCTTGCTTGTACTTGAACATATGTGGTTTTCAGGGTCGGATGATAAATACCCTGGGACAAATATCCTGGGACATTCCTCACACACGGTCATCTGATCCCAAACTAAGCAGAGCTAGTACTATGGAGACCAGATAACTGATATAATACATATACTACTTTTTGTTTGTAAATACATACTTAATATACATAATTACACCCAGACTCAGGTCACACAGACATTTTCATGCACACAAATGCATGTCCTGTGTGGGAATCGAACCCACGACCAGCGGCGCTATAGGTTAAACTCCACGTCTTAACCAACTGCGCCAACTGGCCCGTCAGATGATGGAGTAGCAGGGTGGGCATTGGAACTCCATAGTAGACCAACGTATCTTAGTGGTGTTTGGGGTTGTTGGGATTGTCGTGAGATGAACCACGTTCCTCCTCCACCTTGACCATTTCGACGGGTCCTACGTATACTAGTGCAAGTGCAATAACACAACTTTACAGCAGAGCGATCTAAAGATTCTATTGCTTCTAACTTTGACATAACTCAACATAAACATATGCAATATATATGGTGTTGCAAGTGTCCATAGGCTACGGTAACCGCTTACCACCAGGCGGGCCATATGCTTATTTGCCACACATTTTGAAATGGAAACCTGGATATTTAATATAAAAGACTGCATAATTAATTTGCAACACATTAACATTATTTAACCCGTTGGTTCTTTAACATGCATTTTGTATATTATATAATAAACAAATTATTATAAGCTCAAATATTCAAAATAGTTTTCTTTTATCAACTTTAACACTTGCACCCATTTACTAACAATAGGTACTGAAAACTATTTGTACCAGTTATCTATGTAGTACAGTCAGCCCTAAGTTGCGAGCTATCTAAATTACCATTTCACTCGGTGTTATACAACTAATATTTTTGTGTGACGTAAAGTTTATTTATGGCACCAAAATATGCTTTATTTATAAATATCATAAGAAGTAAAAGACATTCACTCACAAAAATAGATAAAATGTATTATGTCCTTAGAATAAAAGGATAATACAATGTTTCATTGTTATTTTATTAGTCCGGATGTATTTACCTTATCCGATTGGGAACGTTTTTTGTATCAGCACAAAATAATATTCCCAGTGAATCGTAGCTAAGAAGATACATTCTATTTTACCCATTATTATATTATCTCAAGGGATTTTGCATGTAAAATATTGTTTATTTATATCTTAACCGCTAACGTTTTTATTCACTCTCCGAATAAATTGAAACAGACGTTTGAATTTTTTTTTTATATTTTAAAATTCTTATTCCCTAGTAGTCAGCCCATTGGTCGAAATTCAACTGTATTTAATTAATTTTCAAGTTTGTATTTATAAATAAATCTTCGATAGTCTCTTTTTATATTTTTTCTTCTAGCTGAAATTTTATTATTCGGTACTACATAGTTTTCAAGTAAAGGGTTCAACTCTATTTTTCTAAGTCAGTGTAAAAACATGACAAGGTCGAAGGACGAAGGACCTTCGCCTATTATTAAGTCGGCGACATTATTTATAAGACTATAGTGCTTTGTTCGTGCGATAAGACCTTGATCTGAATCTAGGCAAAACAATTTGTGAAATGTAATTTAAGGCCGAAAATTAGGTTTTGGGCTAAAATTCTTATAATACTATGGTAAATAGCACATCAATCTTAATCTTGTCGAGTAAAAGCATATTAAAATGAGAAAAATAAAGTAAGAAACACTCGTTATTTGATTGCTTGGTTTCAGATAAGGTACCTAGTTGTATGTTTGAGATATTGAGTTAGGCGGCATGTTTTATATTTTCTTTTTGTTCTCGAATTTCTTGGAGAAAAACACTAACCCCCATATTCATAATCGCTTTTTAACTAAATCAGTGTAATAGTGTCCTCCGTCTCACTCTTACGATCACCAAATGTCACGTGTTAGCTAAAAACTTCAGAATTTTAGCTACCTAATTTAACTTAGCTACTATTTTTTATTTATTATGAATAAGATATGAATTTACTCCATTGCCAATCAAATTTGGATCTTAAACGAATGGAATAAAAATGATAAACTGGATATTTTTTTTTTTTTTAATTTCGGTTCATATAAAATATTCCGTCTCGTCTGTATTAAGAGGACGTATCTTGTATCTATCGATTCCGATAACTGCAGTTATTGGAAGGCCATTTTCCTTCAAGGTTATATGGACTAACTTCTTTTCATCATCGTCATCGCTTACCAATGTGAGATTGTATGGTCAAAGAACGACCAAGAGATATTTTTGTAATAGAAATGGACACATATTTAAAAAAATCCGGCCAAGTGCGAGTCAGACTCGCGCACCGAGGGTTTCATACAAACCTGTAGGTATATAAGTAAATAGTAGTATAGACCTGAGTATTTGATATGAATTTCAATTTATGACGTATTAAAAATAACAGTATTTCAGTAAGGTTTTTCTCGTACCATAAGAAAGTAAGTACCGTAATGTTATTCAAGCCTTTAATATCGTTAAATCTGGTAATGGATCACTCTTCATATGCAATTATATAGAAGATAAGTAAGCGGAAAGCTATTTGGCGCTTGAAAAAGGGGCTGTTAATCTTATAGATGGAATTTATGATACTCAAAATGAAATAAAGCACAGGCAAGCACTGTTAATAAATTTAATGCTTCTATATATCATTTGCAAGCATTTTTGAGCATTTGAGAAAAAAAAATTGTGAATAGAAAATACATTTGAAGGTTTTTTATTGTTGTATATGAAATCTTCTCAGAAAAAAATACATGAAAATGAGAGCTAAGGTTTAGTTTCAGACTAATAAAAAAATTTGCCATCAGGCAAGATATTTTTATGTAATGTCTATAATATGGTTCCTCATCGTGGTCTTTTTGGAGCGATATATTCAAATATTTTGCTTTTTTCCTCATTTGGGGATCAAGGTTATGTAACCATTGTATAAGAAAATACCTACCTATCCTTTTTTTTACTAATATACACATATTACATTGTTTTTTTTTAGTTCAGGTTTTTTTTTTTTTACGTATATTGAAAATATTTAATATTCTCATATGACGTAATCAGTAATAATATCCTTAGTTCAGATAGTATGAAGTAACGATGTGACCAAAATAAGTTACAATTTGTGGCGTAAGTAGAAATTCCATTGAATCACCGTATTTCTATGAATTAATTAATACCTAGATGAAACTCTGATTCTACAGGACCATTTGGTTCTGTTTCTAAGAAAAGCATTTGCTGCTGGAAATAAATTATAAGAGAAATGAAATGAAATGAAATTTATTTCTAAAAGTTGTACAAATAAACTCCTTACGCTAAAATAAAATACAAAAAGCAAAATACAATGTTTAGGCTACTGCAACGTCACGACTGTGGCAAACCCCTTCCCTAAGGTGCCTGACCTTAGGGAAGGGGCTGCCACAAGCGACAGCTCGTCTGCAGTAGCACAAGGAACAAACTTAAAATAAGAGAACTAATAAATCCTTTTTTTTTGTAACAAAAACTTGTAACAACACAAAGCAAGGTAAAGAGAGAATTGCTTTCACTAAAATGTTGGTGTTAATGTAAACTAGTGAAAATTACAGCTGCCCAGTTATTCTGTTCACGCGGATTTCTTTTGCCGCTTTTCTTTTCCTCCTCCGTATAAAATATTCTGTAATTGTGGTTAAAATGAGATCTTTCTTTGTGTTCGCTGTTTTGTTTCTCGAATTTTCCTTCCCATTCTTTGCGCTTAGCTGAATTATGTGCTTGTCATTATTTTGAAAGGAGGGTGTTTATTTACATCGTTGTGAAATAATTGAGTTCAACAAGGGAATCATTTATTTAAGGAGTTTATATAAAAACTGTATTTTGGTTGCTACTGATGCAAAGATATGAAATTAAATTAATTATGTAATAATAAATCTTTATTGAAATTGAAGAAGTGTAAAAAGAATAAACGGATTCCTGGTATCTAAACTAGAATTTAAATTTCTGTATCTTATGGTGCGTCCATGCTTGGCGAACCATTTACACCATTAGACACCTTACAGTGATATTTTGTTCTATATCTTAACAATGGTTCTTATTATATAGACAAAAACCGGCCAAGTGCGAGTCAGACTCGCGCACCGAGGGTTCCGTGTTCCGTACAAACCTGTAGGTATATAAGTAAATGGTAGTATAGACCTGAGTATTTGATATTTATGACGTTTTAAAAAAAAACTACTTACTAGATCTCCTTCAAACCAATTTTCGGTGGAAGTTTGCACCGTAATGTACATCATATATTTTTTATAGATTTATCATTCTCTTATTTTAGAAGTTACAGGGGGGGGGACACACATTTTACCACTTTGGAAGTGTCTCTCGCGCAAACTATTCAGTTAAGAAAAGAAATGATATACACACAGACAGACAGACAGACAGACAGACAGACAGACAGACAGACAGACAGACAGACAGACAGACAGACAGACAGACAGACAGACAGACAGACAGACAGACAGACAGACAGACAGACAGACAGACAGACAGACAGACAGACAGACAGACAGACAGACAGACAGACAGACAGACAGACAGACAGACAGACAGACAGACAGACAGACAGACAGACAGACAGACAGACAGACAGACAGACAGACAGACAGACAGACAGACAGACAGACAGACAGACAGACAGACAGACAGACAGACAGACAGACAGACAGACAGACAGACAGACAGACAGACAGACAGACAGACAGACAGACAGACAGACAGACAGACAGACAGACAGACAGACAGACAGACAGACAGACAGACAGACAGACAGACAGACAGACAGACAGACAGACAGACAGACAGACAGACAGACAGACAGACAGACAGACAGACAGACAGACAGACAGACAGACAGACAGACAGACAGACAGACAGACAGACAGACAGACAGACAGACAGACAGACAGACAGACAGACAGACAGACAGACAGACAGACAGACAGACAGACAGACAGACAGACAGACAGACAGACAGACAGACAGACAGACAGACAGACAGACAGACAGACAGACAGACAGACAGACAGACAGACAGACAGACAGACAGACAGACAGACAGACAGACAGACAGACAGACAGACAGACAGACAGACAGACAGACAGACAGACAGACAGACAGACAGACAGACAGACAGACAGACAGACAGACAGACAGACAGACAGACAGACAGACAGACAGACAGACAGACAGACAGACAGACAGACAGACAGACAGACAGACAGACAGACAGACAGACAGACAGACAGACAGACAGACAGACAGACAGACAGACAGACAGACAGACAGACAGACAGACAGACAGACAGACAGACAGACAGACAGACAGACAGACAGACAGACAGACAGACAGACAGACAGACAGACAGACAGACAGACAGACAGACAGACAGACAGACAGACAGACAGACAGACAGACAGACAGACAGACAGACAGACAGACAGACAGACAGACAGACAGACAGACAGACAGACAGACAGACAGACAGACAGACAGACAGACAGACAGACAGACAGACAGACAGACAGACAGACAGACAGACAGACAGACAGACAGACAGACAGACAGACAGACAGACAGACAGACAGACAGACAGACAGACAGACAGACAGACAGACAGACAGACAGACAGACAGACAGACAGACAGACAGACAGACAGACAGACAGACAGACAGACAGACAGACAGACAGACAGACAGACAGACAGACAGACAGACAGACAGACAGACAGACAGACAGACAGACAGACAGACAGACAGACAGACAGACAGACAGACAGACAGACAGACAGACAGACAGACAGACAGACAGACAGACAGACAGACAGACAGACAGACAGACAGACAGACAGACAGACAGACAGACAGACAGACAGACAGACAGACAGACAGACAGACAGACAGACAGACAGACAGACAGACAGACAGACAGACAGACAGACAGACAGACAGACAGACAGACAGACAGACAGACAGACAGACAGACAGACAGACAGACAGACAGACAGACAGACAGACAGACAGACAGACAGACAGACAGACAGACAGACAGACAGACAGACAGACAGACAGACAGACAGACAGACAGACAGACAGACAGACAGACAGACAGACAGACAGACAGACAGACAGACAGACAGACAGACAGACAGACAGACAGACAGACAGACAGACAGACAGACAGACAGACAGACAGACAGACAGACAGACAGACAGACAGACAGACAGACAGACAGACAGACAGACAGACAGACAGACAGACAGACAGACAGACAGACAGACAGACAGACAGACAGACAGACAGACAGACAGACAGACAGACAGACAGACAGACAGACAGACAGACAGACAGACAGACAGACAGACAGACAGACAGACAGACAGACAGACAGACAGACAGACAGACAGACAGACAGACAGACAGACAGACAGACAGACAGACAGACAGACAGACAGACAGACAGACAGACAGCCATTTGGCTACGGAACCCTAAAAAAGTAATTATAACTTCAGTTTTAAAAAAAAGTATGTAAAAGTCAGGTTACAATACCTTGGATATAAAAAAAGTTATTATATTATTTTATGTACATAAGGAAGACCATGTGTGTTGCCGACTTCTACAATGCCTCAGAAAGCAACAGATTTCCACTTGAGGCTGGCCAGGTGGGCCAAAGTTTCCTACCACCATACCAAAAGAGAGAAACGTGTTTTTCCTACAGACGATTCCTCTTCGAGTACGTAAGGTGCTCTACTAGTGTGGGGTGGGTAACTAGCCCAAGGGCAAGTTGAAACAGGTTTAAAACTTGGCTGGATTAAGCCGAGGGTGGTGAGGGCACAGGAGGAAACAAAATAGTTTTTTAACTAATCCCGTTTTCTTCAACGTTCTTTCACTCGACAAAAATATGGCGTAAAGTAACACGATGATACCGGCATACATTTAACTAACTTTTGACATATAATACAAAGTTGGCTACGCGAAAGCTGTTAACAGAGTACTCTTCCTTAACTATTGGCTATTATATCCTATTATCACCATAAATACAAGAGGATCTGACTTAAGTACCTTACGGTAACATATAAGTAAGTAGTCGGCCGGCTATAAACATCCACTCAAAGATTTTCATAGGGCATCGTGCCTCACGTTATAAATTCTTTGCATCCACTATCTTTGCTTACTGACCTACTAAAGGGATAGGCTTACAACACTTTGGAGATTTCGATAATATTTGTTGGTAGATTGAAATGTGACGTTGTATTCTATAACCTAACTATCCGAACCCGTTGGCTCGCCTTATTCTACCAATATAATCGTATCCGAAAGTAAGTTTGTTTGTTAACTCTTGACGTCTCAATAACAACTTGTACAGTTGGACCGCGGTCCCAAGGCACGATGACCCAGCCTGGCGGTAGATCTTCCCTGTTAAATGGAGGTGTTATCCACCTTGCACCTCCATATGGTGACCATTGTGATGGATGGGAACATTTCCAACCCTACAATCACTGAACATGCAGTTTTTTTTTTTTTTTTTTTTTTATACCACACATGCATATATATCTAGGGTCGGCAACGCGCGCGTGATACCCCTGGTGTTGCAAGCGTCCATATGGTTACGGTAACCGCTTACCATCAGGCGGGCCGAATGCTTGTTTACCGACTTAGTCGAATAAAAAAAAAAAAGTTCATCGCATCACATGTCCGGATTAACTCTCCGGTGCGGCGGCGTGTCGTTTTCTGCACTACGTGTACTACTATCAGCTCAATCTGTCGCAGCATCTTCGCTCAGTGTCGACTCTTCGCAGACTTCAATCAGCACTGGCACTTGCAAGCTTAACGCAACGACACGTAGCAATAGATCGATCTCCTGTCCAGGAAGAGAGTGATGTAGCAACATCTCTATCAGCCATTTATCATTACACTAAAATAGTTTACACGCAGAAAGATAGATGGCGCCACAACATCCTGCATCATTTTGACGAAGTTTACTCGGCGATCAGTATTTACAACTGTCCGACATGTACAGTTGGACCACGGTCCTCAGGCACGACGACCCCCCAGCCTGGCGGAAGATCTTTCCTTTTAAATTGAGGTGTCTTCCACTTTGCACCTCCATAGTACCTCAGAGTATATAAATCTACGTACAAATAGTACCTACTAATCGTAATAAAATTTGACTAGCAGGTAGATCATGGCTTGGAATAACATAAAGGATACTTATTTCCCGGGAAAACATTAGATCCCCGGGAACGCGGGTGAAACCACGGGAGAAACTAGTTATGCTTATTTTAAAAATATTTTGTTGTTTTATATTTTATTTGACCTTGACTTACATAGGTTAAATAATTATAAAGATGGAGATAACAATAAAGCAAAAAAAAAGTATCATACAAGTATAATTACGTCGTTTTACGCAAATATTTCTTAGAATAAGACAATGAACTTCATTCAAAGTCCTCAAAAGCCTTATATGTTTATCGTTCATTCATAAACAGATTGCAAACTTGTTTCGTAACTTTATAATCATAACAATGGGTTCCTTGATCCTTTATTACGTAATATTTTTAATTTATAAGATAAACCTTTGGTTTTACTGTAAAAGATACGTGCTTGCATGCAGAAAATTATAAAATATTATTTCCTTATAATATTTAATCAATCTTATCAGTTTATCACAATTACCTGATGATCTGTTGAGGTTCTAAATTCAGAACCATTTAAAAAAAACAACAGATGGATATTTTTTTATATCACGAAGTCGGTAAACGAGCATACGGCCTGGTGGTATGCAGTTACCGTAGCTATATGGACACTTGCAAACACACGAGGCATCACTCACGCGTTACCGACCTCCCCTCCCAGAATGATCTCTGCCACGCGCAGGAACACAACTTATTTGGCTGCGTTATTCTGTAAGGAGGTACCTACTTCCCCAGTCGAAAAGCTCTTTGGGCAATTAACGCTATGCTCTATCTCTCTCAATGGTGCCGATTCTGTTTTAAATCGCACTAAACTAATTTTAATCACATCTCATCTCTTTCGTACGAACATTATTGAAAAAGGATAGAACATATTTAAAGCTGTCAAATTAATCTTTGCCGTCTTATTTTGCGTGTATTTAGACCGCGATAGATGGCGGCTAAAATATTGAAAACAAGCATTGGACTAAATTTCTTATATCCTTTTCTTATGTTCTTGTAATTCTTATGTTGTAAACAACAGAATCAGGGCCAATATCTTAGTTAACAATGCAATATACCTAACTAACAAACTTACACGCATACACCTTGTAAGTTAACATGGCACTATTTCAAACGTAGTTCTCCAATATGATTCATGCATGAAGGGCCGAGGGACACAGCCTGACACGGTATGTATCTATCCGGACTGAATTAGGTTAACACACCGCTTCTGTTTACCCTGTTATGTTTATCCTTATAACATGTTGCGCGTGTTTATTTGTGTCTGTACGAAGATATTGTCTTCGATGGAATATGGAACGTAAGGGAAAACAGTAGTGTGTACTTTCTTAGGTAATAAATAAAGGTCAAATTAGTATTTTATACTAGTGATACATACTTGTGAACAGGTGCTGGTTGTGGGGGCTGGTCTGCTTAAGTTTGCTAATTTATATAGGTACTTATTATTTATTAACTATCGATTCAGTCTACCTTGTAGTTTTGCCGCTGCGCCGGGGCATGCAATTGTTGTCAGTGCGATTAGAATGTAAATATGTAAGTTTGAAACTAAGCTTGTTTTGAAAAGAGTAATTGCTGAGTTTATTGCAGGCACTGCTCAGCAAATGCAAAATTCCGAACCGGTATTAAAGTATTAGAGTCAGACTTTTCATAAGTACTGGCTGCGAAGGTCGATTATGAATTTGAAAAAATGTTACTTTTGAATAAAAAAATAGCACATATTGAAAGAAACGGTATACAATTGTTTCAGTAAAATCGACGATTGAATTTGGTTCTAGCGAATAACAATACTTGTACGTAGTATTTATATCATCATCATCAGCCTATAATGTCCCACTGCTGAGAACAGGCCTCCTTTCACAAATGAGGGTGAAAGGGACTGGGCGATACACCACCCCACGCGCCCACGAGGTAGGCTAGTTGTCAACCTACTGTTGGAATTTTTCAAGCTGCCTAGGAGGCATCCAACTAGCTTAACGACTATCACAATAAAGTGATAACCGGGACCGACGGCTTTACGTGCCTTCCGAAGCACGGAAACGCTCGATTTGAAATACCACTAGGCGGTCACCCATCCAGGTACCGACCACGACAGACGTAGCTTAACTTTGCCGATCGATTAAGAACGGCTAATCATGCTACGCCACGACTTCGAGTATTTATATACTCTGAGCTTAAACTAACAATTTTTATGTAATTATTGAACCCGTTCTACATAACTCATTAAATGATACAAAACATTGGTATTATACTTATAACGTAAAAGCTTGTAACTCAAGTAAATTATTCCCCAGGTCCATATACACTTATCTATGTACATGTTATACCCAAGTTTCAAAGCTGCGGTGAGGTAAATGATTAATTTCTAATTGGCAATCTCACGTCAATCCCTAATGGCTATTTCCGTGTAATACATTATATATTATGCATGTATTAATAGTATATAGTATTAGTATAGTCTGAATGGTAAAAGGATCTGTCCTTACACCATTCAAATGCTCTTTTATAGTGTTTTTGGATCTTTTATAGTGTTCAATATTTACACTTTTTATTCGTCTTAGAACGCAGCCCAAATAAAACAAAACTTTATTTTTTTAACATTGTGTTTAATTAAAGACTTATTTACGCATGACGATGAGCGCAGTATATTCGACTCGTGCTCTGGGTTGGTATTTTCTACCATTTTATACGTAAACTTTAAATTATATTAACTCGATTTTTCGTAATTCTAATGTTTTTTTTTAGGTCTACTAATGGGAAAAAATAATAATGAAGGCAGAATTTCCTGTTTGGATAGCCATGCTGATGCGTTGGCGGAAAAAGCTCCAGCCTGCTGGTCAAATAATATCAAACCGTACCTATATTTATTTTTTTAAATTGTTAGTAAAATTATTTAAGGTTAGGACCCCTATTGGTTATAGCTCTCCTCCTTAAACTACATTATAATATGAATACTCAATATACACATCATGCTAGAAAAAGGAGGAAAAAGGAAAAGGCCAATTTCTTACTAATTGCACACGGTCGTTATAAGACGGAAAAGTAATTACGGTGCTATTAGCAGTAAGATCAAAAGTACCAAACTGCCCAGTCGGAGCATAATGTTTACGAATGAGTTCGCCTCAAGCTTTGGTTCCCGTTGATTAACTGAAACTTCCGATAGCTTTCGACAGTTTGATAACAATAACAACTATGATAGTGTTCCTATTATGCTATACTTCATAAAGTAGATTCAATTCTATGCAAGTTGGTGTGTATTATCTGTTTGTTATCACTCAATTTGTAATGGCTGGACGAATTTTCATATTTTTTATAATAACCTAGTAAACATTTTTTTGTTTAAGGTTTTTTTGTCAAATTCTTCTCGAAGCTTATTTTTTTTTATACAACTAAGTTAGCATACAAACATTCGGCCGGCCTGATGGTAAGCGGTTACCGTAGCCTATGGAAGCTTGCAACACTAGGGGTATCACTCGCGCGTGCTGACCCTGAGAAATTTTTACGGGTCTGAAAACATTTCGTTTGGAGAACCCCTTGTTCTTATAGATAATTAACAACTCAGCTTAAACTCTATTAAAAAAATATTCCTAGGCTTATACGCAACTGACGTAGGTAATATCGTGTAAAACATTATGTTTGGAGATGTGTGTATGGAGAGCGATATGGCGCCCCCGACGATGCCGCCGCGCGTCCAGCGAGGAGCCCGCCAGCGCCACGCCCAACAGTTGTTGCGGTGCCCCGTGCTGCCGATGCTCAGCCGCCCCGGCCCCGTGCAGTTTAAGTCGCGGCTCTGCCAACTAACACATGTATGTGTTAGTTGGCAGAGCCGCGACTTCATCTAGTCCTTGTATCCATGTTGGTTATTTTGGGGTTTCCCCCTACGGCCTCCACCTCCCCTTCTAGCCGTCCCTTTCCACACTCACCAGCTCCTACTGGTTGAAGTCTATGATCCAGATACTTGTATAGCCTCTTTTGGCTTCGCCTGAAGCTCATACTTTTTATGCACTTGCATAGTTGCCTTTTAACTTAATTCGTGTAATTGTTTTCCATCATCAATTGCTTCTCTTTTCTATATTCTTCTTCTAACGCGCCAACTCAATCTCGTCCTTTATTCCCAAGACAGGCAAAGGCTCGACCCATACAGCCTCTTCAATTGCTGTCATTATTCTCAAAATGCTAACACATGTTATCTTTAGGTTATTTTTTATATTAATTTTCTTGTTATTTTTTCGTTAAGCAATTTTACGTGGAGATAACCAAAATGTGATGCCCCAAAAAACAAATAAAATTAAAGTATTTTATAACTGAATCTGATTATTCACGGTCACACTATACGTCGAACGAAAACGAATTAAGTAATTTTAAACGTGCCCCGAATTTTGATGGCTTGCCGCGATCATAATTTCCAGGAGAAAAATATTTTTTAAACATAATGCAATTTTCACTCTCTCATCAATTAATAGGAAAATTACCTTTAAAAAAATATTTTTGGATACATAAAAGTTGCAGTACTTTTTCCAGTTTTATTTTCAGCTGGGTGACCAAGCTTTGTTCGGTGTTTGCAAAAAGTCGTAGTTACGATAGGAATGCCGCAAACTTTATTAATCTATAATAATACCAATACCAAACCACAAAAAAAAAAAAAATACAAAAAGATCCAACCAGATCGGGGAACTAACTTTCATGACCTACGAGGCAGAATTCTAACGCTCTGACCACGGGGCTATCATTTTTATACATGCTGCAGTGAAAAACGCGTTTTCCAGAAACGAGACCTAGCTTGAGCGATTTTTCGATTTTCAGAGCCGTTTTCGAGATCTTAATACTTAAAAAATTGCTTTAGTAGTATAGAATGTGAAATAGTAGCGGATATTGGAGATTCATTATCTACTATAATAAAAAAAACTTAGAAATAATAATTTGCTTTCCTGGAAGCATATTAATTATTCATAATATTTTCAATGTTTTCTTCACCGAACACTTTAGCCAAATTATTTCATGGAAATTAATTATTTGCCTCGTTCTACTCAATATAATCTAATTTGAAGTAGGTAACTCATAAACGTCTATCACAAGATGAAATAACATGAAACAAAATTATATTTATAAAAAATAAATGAAAATTGTGAAATATATTAATCAATTTTTAATTTTAAATAAATGAAAATTGTGAAATATATTAATCAATTTTTAATTTTTTTTTTTATACGATTGTTTCGAATGTGTAAGGATGGACTCTCCTTCGATGGCGAGATTTGCAAGAAAACTGTAACATTATTTTCTTTTGATAACCATATATGCTACAATTTCACCATAGTATAGACAATAGTAATACTATGACGAATTGCTTCTGAAAGTTGTCAAATTCCTTTCGGATTTGCATAAATCATAAGATTGAGTGTGCAAACTTGCACTGTCAATCGCACGGTCAATTGTTAAAATAGCAAACTGATAAAATGCATATACTACTTATTTGTTTGTAAATACATACTTAATATACACCCAAACTCAGGACGTACAGACATGTTCATGCACACAAATGTATGTCTGGCTGGAATCGAACCCACGACCTGCGGAGCGATAGGTTGAACCTTAACCAGTCTTAACCAACCGCGCCAGCTGGACCGTCTGCTGAGCTGAGCTGAGCATAAAAGGAGACACTTTTGCCACACACACCCTAGACACTAAAGCGAAAAATTTTACAAGTCAATTTAGGGCACTTATGGAGGTCAAAGCTGTTGTTACCACCAGTTCGTAAGTCGGCCTTCAACTGAGAAGAACAGGCAAGAAACTCAGTAAGGTTACATTTTTAGGGTTCCGTAGCCAAATGGCAAAATACGGAACCCTTATAGATTCGTCATGTCTGTCCGTTTGTCTGTCTGTCTGTCTGTCTGTCGGTCCGTATGTTACAGCCACTTTTTTCCGAATCTATAAGAACTATAATGTTGAAACTTGGTAAGTAGATGTATTCTGTGAACCGCATTAAGATTTTCACACAAAAATAGAAAAAAAAACAATAACTTTTGGGGGTTCCCCATACTTAGAACTGAAACTCAATTTTTTTTTTAATAAAACCCGTTAGTACCTAATCTACTAACCTATCTATGGATAGGTCTTCAAAAATGATATTGAGGTTTCTAATATCATTTTTTTCTAAACTGAATAGTTTGCGCGAGAGACACTTCCAAAGTGGTAAAATGTGTGTCCCCCCCCTGTAACTTCTAAAACAAGAGAATGATAAATCTATAAAAAATATATGATGTACCTTACGATGCAAACTTCCACCGAAAATTGGTTTGAACGAGATCTAGTAAGTAGTTTTTTTTAATATGTCATTACGTCATAAATTGAAATTCATATCAAATACTCAGGTCTATACTACCATTTACTTATATACCTACAGGTTTGTACGGAACCCTCGGTGCGCGAGTCTGACTCGCAATTGGCCGGTTTTATATTTTATTATTTTTTGGTCAATCTGACTTTTTATCCAAAGTAAGTATATGTTTTTGTTTAGCATTAGCATTTTTTTTCCAAAGTAAGTATATGTTTTTGTTTTACTAAGTTAAAAAATACATAAGCATAAGCAAGAACTTATTTTGTTATACATTAGTAGGTATATTGGAAGACAAAGCAAGTAAAGTCAACAAAAAGTACAGTCACCATAAAAAGCTTGGACTAAAAATGAAATTCCTAACAAAAAAATATGACTACCTACGCTTTGACATTAGCGAGCGGTGAGCGCGGCAATACTATCAGGAGCACTGTCACGCCATTACGCTGTGGGTAGTGATAAATTCGCTGAAGGGTGTGAATGTCCCTAGAAATAGTGTTCCTGCTTTAGCAGAAAAGCATATATATTAATTTATAACTTTAGGAGATAAAACAGTGTAGTCTAAAACTAGAACATAACGATCTTGTGAATTGTTGGTAATTATTTAATTGGACATAGAGCAGACCTGTACTTAGTATGTTCTGTACTGGTAATTAGTGGAATGTTTTCGAAGTAAAATGTAACATTACTAAATTTGTTTAATTATAGGCAGTAGTGGGCAGTACAGTATGAGGCACGAATGGTGAGCACAGATAGGCAGTAGTGGGGGCAAGCTCGCGCATGTACACTTTTGGCCAAATCACAGTAGCCAACTGACACGCAAGAATCCAATAGACGACGAGCATCGACTGACGAACCAATCGTGTGCAGCTCGGCGCTCCCCCTGCTTCATTCCGCCAAACTGACCGAAAATAAACTACTGCGCAGGTGAGAATCTGTGCTCACCACTCGTGCCCCTTACTATACTAAGTTGTGAAGTATAGCCTAGACTGTGTTATTAGCTAAACTAAAGCGTTTGTTGACTAGATTATACAGACAATGTTGAAAATGAAAAATCAACCATCTCTCCGATGATGATGATGAATGTCACATAATAATATCCTGCGACATTAACAAACGGCTATCCAATCCCATAGGTACTAATTAGAGCTTGTATTTAGGAAACCTTATAACTGATATACTACATTTTCAATGTTTTATAAACACAACATTTTTATAATTACACCTAAACTCAAGATAACCTCACATGTTCATTCACACAAATGTTTGTACTGGTGGGATTCGAACCCACAGTGACAGAACCCTGCGGTGAGATAGGTAGAGTACCAACCCTAACTGGCCCGTCAAAATAAGACCAATATTTCTCAAATCTTATTTTCGTATCACTTGAAATACGCTCGCAGGTGTACCTATAGGTACATACATGTTAATCCGAAACTCCGAAGTAATAAAATTCTTTTAACTTCAAAACGAAGAACTAAAATTCTTACAACTAATCCTAGTTATACACATAGAGCTGTTAATACCATCTCCAACTTCAAATGGTGTTAGTAACAAGTTGCTCCTAGCGGAGTAGAGCATACGTGATGCAGGACTTCCGTGGCTTAATGGCGTTGGGACGTGAGAAGAGTAAAACACCACTTTGTCCGCACTAATATTGCCTCTCTCTTTCTTTTCAAAGGTAGCTCGAAGGTTCAGCCATTTCCTACATTCTTACTAATCTAGAGACGTATATATAGTTTTAACAAGTCTTAGTATGTTGTAGGTAGGTATATTATTATACTTGTGTTAAGGACAAGCATGAAGCAGGATATTTGCTTCATGGGGAGAAGCTTCTGAGAACGCACATCGATTAACCCTCGTCTATTAGGGTCGGGGAATCAAAATTTAGAATAGATTATGATACTTGATCGAAAATAAACCTCATAATTAATAATCTACGATATAAATTCTACTACTGAGTAAAGTTACTATTCATTAATTCACACTGGGTTCGGTCTTAGATTATTCTTATGCAGGTTTTCAGTTTCGGTTAACATTATCTTCAAACTCCATGCCAAAGATTTTTCAATTCGTGAATAAACTACTGTACAAAGGGCTTGCGGGGAACTCGTTTTTACATAATTTTATTTTAACCTTACCTATGTTTTTGTACGTCAGTCAAGAACAACGACATCAAAATTGGTTAAACTTCAATTAATTATTATATTTTTTAATCATAATTTTGTCTCTGGCCGTAAAAAATTTAAAAAGTTTTATGGTTGAGCCAGAATTAATTAAGTTTTCAAAAGTTTTAATCAATGTTCTTGCTACGTGCTCTTTTACAATGCTATTATTTATAGTCTACGTGGTATTCTGTACAAAATTAGGAGCAAAATCAAACGTAGGTGCAATTAACCAGTTATTGACCTTAGCCAGTTTGACTTATGAATAAATTTACAATGTTATGGTAAACTTGCAGTGTGAAAACACTCATTGATATAAGCAACTTTTAGTACAGGGCCAACTCGTGAAACAGCTTTTTCATCAAAATCAATACTAATAAAAAACAAATTAATACAAGGTAAAGTCATAGAAAAATAGTCTTAAATAATTGAACTGTTTTACAAAAAACTTAAACCGACTTCAAAGTACACAAAGAAGTAATCAAATCCTGATCTGATGACAATGAGACCAAACGGGAAGTACAACCCTACCCGTTGTGTACCCTTCCAGACAAAAAAATAATTTTCCAAATCGGTTAATAAATGACGGAGTTATGAGGAAACAAACATTAAAAAAAATACAATCGAATTGAGCACCTCCTTTTTTTTGTTAAAAAGCCTTATTTCAAAAATGTTTCCTTCAATTCCATCATTAAAGTGTCATTACACTTGACGTACTCACCATTTTATAAGATTGTATGTCCATGTTCAATCTGACGGAAGATTTCGTAACTTTAAACAGGAATCATTTCAATAAAATAAACGTATCGAAAACATGTTTACAAACAAAGATAGTTAAAATTTGCCCCCCCCCCCCCCAAATCCTGTTTCGGCGCCTGCTCCCCTAGACAAGATGGTTGTCGACAATCGTTATCGTTAGTAATCGATCAATCTTTGTATGGGCTTGACATTAAGAGATTGTTAAAAATCCCGTGATATTTTGATTTGAAATGTCAATCCCATACAAAGGTTGATCGTTTACTAACGATAACGATTGTCGAAAACTAGTTGTGGCCCTGAACGAGGTGCCCAGTCCTCACGAGTCTATGATGCAGCTCCTTCCCAATGATGAATCATCTATCACAGATAATGTTAGCGCAATCAATCAGTCTAAAGTATCTGCCTCAGAGGCCTAATGGCCTATTTAATCAGAATCAAGTGACAGAAAGCTGTATTCTTAACTTTTATTTAAGCCTATTAATTACACATATCTAGGGCATAATCATAATTGCTTGCTATACTTGTTCGCGTACAATAAATATTCGATAAGACGTGTGGTCACAGATGAAATAAATATAGATATGACAATGTGACATTTGTAGTACCTAATTTAAAAGGGAAATAGTACTTTCCATGAAATATGAAAACGCGGTCTAAACTATCCTAGTTTAGACCGCGTGTTGGCAAGTGTTGTGTGGGTCTTTCCAGTCCAATGGAGTGATAAACTTGAAAAAGGTAGCCGAACTGGGCTGGATGCGGGTGGAAAGGAACCGGAAGAAGAGGCGTGCATGTTCTGTGGAGGGCCTATGTCCAGTAATGGATTGAGAAAGGCTTGATGATGTAACGTGATAAGTCTACGATCAATACAAATGTGACTCAAGAAATTCAAAGGTATGCACTTATATCATAAATAAATAAATCAAACCACTCCGCAATAATCCAATGGAGTACAGCATGCGGTTCTTCAAAAAGTGTGTGAAGAGATTTCTGCAGGTTCGGCAACGCGTGGGCGATAACTGGTGTTGCAAGCGTCCATAGGCTACGGTAACCGTTTAAATTACCATCAGGCGGGCCGTATGCTTGTTTGCCAACTTAGTGGTATAAAAAAATGAAACACACTTGCTAAATTTAAAAAACTAATTGCATTTACAGTGGCCGGCAAACAACTTGAGCCTTGAGTGCGCGATTTTAAGGTGTCGTTGGTGGAAAGAGAGGTGCGCGGGGGCATTCTGTCGGCACGCGTCCACGCTATTGGCCGAGCATGAGTGTACATGCGCGAACTTCGTCGACTTTGGCTCAAGTTGTTTGCCGGCCTCTGTACAAATAACTTAAGACTAGATGCTATACAAACAAATACTATTGCGAAGATAAAGGGCACAATTTTGCAACTGCCCTACGGTAAATGCTGTTTTTACATCTACGACGCGAGTCACTCCGTCAGCACCCGGATTGGTTTTAACAATAATACCCAAAGGCCAATGTAAGGGCGCAGCGTTTTCAGATTTAATTATCACAATAACTCCTACAGTGATGGAAGCGGAGTGAACTCTATTCCGCCAACTCCCCACCACCGACAATACGCTCTGACTGGCTAAGTCAAGGAGTGGAATTTAGATAAAACAAAACATTAAAAAAAAAAAACCTTAAACATTTAGATGCATGCAGTGATTGGTTAGTACTGTTATTAATATCTATTAAATTTTCTATTCTTTGACCAAATAAAGGTTTGCACGCGAGTGAGCGTGACTTAAACAGCGTCCTTGAGCACTTTAGTATAGTACAGTCACATGTTAACTCAGCATTAATGTTTATTTCACCGACCCACTGTATGCAATTAGTGAAGACACCACTTTGGTATGATGTACTATTAGAATAAAATAATAACGCTGACTAATTTTCCTGGCCTTGCCCGAAAAAAAGTGTTGCTTACATTTTCATTGGGGAATAAGCCTATTTTTGGACCATGGGGTCAGAATATTAATAGAGAGACTGTACTAGCGAGACTGTACTAGAGTATGTGCCGTGACCACGGGCATGTGCATCGCTGCCTTGAAATTAATTCCGCGTTCATATTTTGAACTACAAAAATTTTAGTATTGTAATTGGTGGGAAACTGTTATAAATTAAAGTAAAATATATAAATAAAATACAAGGAAGGATACATTTTGTTTTCTATTGTAAATAAGGCTCTAATCGCGTGTATTCTCGTAATCTCTAAGTGTAGATAAGCCCTGATTATCTAGAATAATTGTGTAGTAAATTACTTGACGTATTTAGCAGGGATTATAGTGTTGATTAAAGGTTTCTGTATCTTATGGCTGAGTAGCATCTTATCTCAAGCCAGAATATCAACACGTGCTCGCTACTTTGCGTTATTTAATAAACCGCCAATGAAATAGTTTAATTATTTCCATACAGCGCAGGAGTATCAGACTAGGTGTTTAAGTTTACTGAGGTCTAAGACTAGTCTATGATAAACCATTTCTGAGTGAACTGGATACTTTGTAAAAAAATTAATAAAAAATAATATAAAGTGCTAATATGTGTATTTGTTAGTTTGGATGCGCAAGGTAATCTCTGGAATAGATAGCTACATAGTAAGTTTAGGCATTTCATAATACCACAGCTTATATTTTATTTCCGAATGTCAATATCATAACGTTATTTGTTTCTAGTAGAGCGAACGATTTATTTGATCAAGCAAACTAACTATCTCATGTTCGCGACCCGACGGTAAAGAATTGTAGCAATATTGTTGTTTCGCTTAATTTAATGCCTAATAAGTGTCAATGGTTCAAGCAATATCCTAACGTTGTTGTGTATCGTAAAATACTTTATTAGATACATAGATTACAATTTAGCTATATCCTCCAGCTCAGGGCACCGACTGTGAATTGCCCATTTAACGTTACGATCTCGTCAATGAAAATTTGGTCGGTTTTTTCACTCTTTGACGTTTATTCATAAACCAGATTTTTTACTCGGTGATTTACCGTACTAAGCCTAAAACTTTCGTCAATCTAATGCAAATCGGACTAGTTCCTGAGATAAACGCGTTGAAACATACATAAAACACTGTTGGTTTGGTATTTAGATGAATAGTTTATTGCATTCTAATGTGATTATCACTAATCAATCATTGACACGGATCGATAGATTTATAAAGGCTTTCGTCACAAAGAAGCCAAAAGCCACCTTCACCGCACACACACGCACTCTTACTGTCATCCTAATGATCTCAATATTTCCGTTTTATACTATCTTCATAATTATCACCCCAAAGATGTACCTGCTAAACATAGTCCATTAAATTCCCCCATTGATTTCGACAACCTAATGGTATATCCAGAGACGCCCAACGACTGGTCGTCGGCCCAAAGGGTGGGAGTTTCCAGTCCCGCTACTATCTATATAAGAATAAGATAGCGTAATAGCTCAGACCAAATATTTCCAATCTAATAGCATTCAAATATTTGACCGGTGCAGCGGTGCCATTGAAATTCGAAAACTGGAAACTTTGCAACTACCTTGCCAAGCGAAGCTTTGAAATCGTAGAAATTTCCTTTTGTGGGACGAGGGTACGCTAAACGTTGGTAAGCAATTTACTTTGTACTGATATCTTGAGTGGTTGGGCTAGACTATTTATTGGAAAATTAATTTTAGGTTGATGGCAATAGAACCCCATATTGTAGCGTTGTTTGGTTAGATATTATTAGACACATTTATACTAGCATTTACATAGCTCAGTGCTTTGGAAAGCACGTAAAGCAACTGGTCCCGGTTATCACTTAATTGTGATAGTCGTTAAGCTAGATGGAGGCCTCCTAGGCGGCTTGAACACTCCCAACAGTAGTTTCACCACTTACCTCCAACAATCCGCAGTGGGCGCGCTTTGGGTAAAAGGTGGCCTGTACTCAGCAGTAGGACATAATAGGCCGATGATGTTGATGACATAGCTCTGTGGTACTGATATCTAATAACGTAAAGATCATAGTTTTGAATCCTACAATGAGATTTTGGTGAAGTAAAATATGAGAAAACCATATAAGTGCTCTCCTATAGCAAGTGTAAATTCTATATCGATGGACATGGACAAATCTGTCGAACAACTCTAAGTAGATTGTAAAAAAATCAAATTTTAATTATTTATTTGTAGTATTCTGCATAATATGCATATTTGGCGTACAAGTAATTAAACAACACAATTTAAAGAATAAATATAATAATTAATACATTCAATAATTTATAGTTTGTTAATACAATACATACCTAGTTCATTAATAAGGACAAATACACAACCATAAAATACAATAGAAAAGAAAAGAAAAAAAAAACTGTATTGTATGTATATTTGTATGTCAATATTTCAATTAGCGTTAAGCTTTCAATACTGAAATTAAATTCTGAGATATTTTACCTGTTATAATGCTCATTATCATAAGAAACTTTCATATATTTTTATTTGATGGATAATAAAATATGCGTCACTTTTTCAACGTACATAATTCAAAGCCAGTTAATCAAAATCCAGTTCCCAACCACTTGAATGCCTTTTCAACGATGTACAATATTGCGCGTATAATTAACTAACATTAAGGTTAAGGATAAACATCAGTTACGAGGCGGGAAATTTGATTTTTTTCGAGTTTTTTTTTTACCTTCGTAGAACAATATGGATAGATATTTCATTGATTCGCGACCATAGGTAGTTCATTTAGCATATTGTAGAATTCCTATTTTTTGTTTAAAATTAACTATTTTTGTACATTTCCCAAAATAGTAAGTTTTACGGTTTTTAGAGAAACCGTGAGAAATATTCAAATATGGCTCATATTATACAAAAAACACTCATAACACAATGTGCCAAATGAACTTCTACTGTCGCTACACACAGAAACAAAACTCGAAAAAAAAAACATATTTCCAGCCTCGTCTATTGATCTACCTTCATTCATTTTTCTTTTCCCAAAATTATTCAGTAGTAGTACGTACATTTAACGGCCTAAATCGTTTCCTATTTGTCTTCCATTGTGCGTATACCGTCTATCATCTCATATCATCAATGGTTTATTGTCGGCCGTCCATCATTGCTTATCTATCATAAGTTCTTCCGTAGCTCATTTAGAAAAAAATATTTTGCTTAAAAAATGGAATCCAGATCCAGATATTTTTAAGCTTCCAGTGATGGAAATTGTTAAAACCTATGTTTTTTATATTCTTTTTACTCAAAGCACTGGCCTGTTTTTGATAAAATTTATATTTAAATTGTTGTTCTTTTTACTATTGTTTTTACAGACTCATTGTACCCTTCACTTCAATGCTGTCAACTAAAAATAAAGCACGTCTTTTCCTGGACTTCTACTTCTTCTTATTTGAATCACCTCCAGCTACTCTGCCTGGGAGCCTTAAACTCCCAGAGGTTATGGTCCTACGCATCAGAAATTATTGTGATTTTTAATAAGAAGAAAAATCAGTAAGTATGAATGGAGACCAGTCTTCATCGGTGGTACAGCCTCAGCTGGCAGTCTCCACTGGCTGCTCAACAGCAGTAGTTGCAAACACGCTGAGCTTCTCAAAATTAAAAGGGAGCTGCAACTATGCGACATGGAGCTTCGCGATGAAAATGTTCCTGATTGACAGTGATCTATGGGACTGCGTCACCAAGCCTGCGGAAGAAGTCACTGACTTTGTACGCAAAGATGCCAAAGCAAGATCTAAAATATGTTTGGGTCTAAGCGAGCATTTATATCCAATAGTGATGACAGCTGATACGTCAACGGAAACCTGGAAGCGACTTCGCGATGCTTACGCTGACAGCGGACTCACGCGACGCTTGAAACTCATGAAGAAATTGTTAAGTACCAAGCTTGAAATGTACTCAAGCATAGAAGCCTATGTCAATGACATACGTCATGTACAGCATCAGCTGATTGCCATCCAAGCTGGCTTAGAAGATGAACTTGTTGGTGTTATTATGCTGGCAGGCCTCAACGATAGCTATGGCCCTATGGTGATGGCAATAGAGCATTCCGGCACCCCGATATCCACAGACTCGGTTGCATCAATCCTGCTGAAGGAAGAACGCCGAGATGCCCCTACTACAACTAGTGCTTTGATTTCTAGTGTAAATAGTGTGCCTGTGTGTAAATATAATAAGGTGTCGTGTACATATTGTAAGAAGTTAGGTCATGTAGTGTCTCAATGTAGGAAACGTCTAAACCGTAACAAGAAGTGTCATCCATCAACCTCATCATCATCTCATAAATGCAATAATACATCTGAGGTCACACTTTCATCGAGTTTCAATCCTTTTCCTACAGGTTGTGCTACTTCCTCATCTTCTATCTCTACAGAATGGTATGTTGATTCTGGCGCTACAATACATATGAGTAACAAGAGTGATTGGTTCTTGGATCTCAAGCGGGACTCCACACCAAAAACCGTTACTGTGGCTAATGGTCAACAAATAAATATAGAAGGCAAAGGTACAATTTCATTAAATGTTTCAAATAAAGTTAAGCAAATTTCAGACGTCTTATATGTTCCTGACCTAGCTATTAATTTACTATCAGTTAGTAGCTTAGTTCAGAAAGGGCTAGTAGTGGTATTTTCTAAGAAAGGTGCCTCCATATTAGTAAATAAAGGATGCAAGGTGACAGGCTCAGTCGTAGCGACAGCGTCAAACCATAAAGGCATGTATAGGTTAGATACTTTACAAAATAGTGCCTATTTTACACAAGTAAAAGAGTCTGCCTTACTATGGCATAGACGTCTTGGCCACTTACATCCTAAAGCCCTTAATATTTTAAAAAATCGCGCGCTAGGTGTAGACTACACAAGTTTATCATTCAATGATTTGAATAAAACCTGCGTGCCGTGCCTACAAGGTAAAATGTCACAGAGACCATTTAAAAATTCGAAAAGTAGGTCCAATGCTAAATTGGAATTAATCCATTCGGATCTCTGCGGACCAATGAGTACGCATTCATGGGGTGGAGCACTTTACCTACTTACATTTACAGATGACTTCACGCGTAAGACCTTTGGCTATATGTTAAGATCGAAAAGCGAAGTTTTTAGTAAATTTGTAGAATTCAAAAGCCTTGTGGAGAATCAAACCGGTCTCAAAATTAAAACTTTACGCTCCGACAATGGAAAAGAGTACGTAAATTATAATTTGACTCAATTTTTAAAGGAAAATGGTATTGTTCATCAAACCACTGTTCCGTATACACCGCAACAGAACGGAGTATCAGAGCGAGTCAACAGAACTGTTGTCGAAAAAGCTAGATCTATGCTCCAAGATTCTGGCTTACCACGAGCATATTGGGGTGAAGCCATTTTTACAGCTATCTACCTCAAGAACCTCTCGCCAACTCGTGCTTTAAATAACAGAATCCCTGAAGAAATGTGGACTGGGAAGAAGGTGAATTTAAGTCATCTGAGAGTTTTTGGCTGCAAAGCGCATGTTCTTATTCCAAAAGAGAAACTGAAGAAACTCGACTGCAAGACTCAAACCTGTATCTTTGTTGGTTATTCAGCTGATACCAAAGGTTATCGTCTTATTAATCCCCAAAATCCAAAAAGTATTATCGTTGCGAGAGATGTCGTATTCGTCGAAGACACGCTATCATCTACCACACCTGGTGAAGAAACAACACGGATTTCAGATGAATCTAATCCTGATAATCCAGAAGTCCTTATTCCAATTCTCCAAGATTCCTCACCTGCACCTCAACTACAACCTGTACAAGTAGACACATCCAGCGAAAGGTTATTCTCTCCTGAACCTGTTATCATAGAACATACTGTTTCCCAGATGGAACCAGAGGTCTTCGCAGATGCTCAAGATGTTCCTGTCCCTTTAGTGGCTGACACATCAGAAGATATCATTACCAGAAGATACCCTCTTAGAGTACGACGACCTCCGGACAGATTCTCAGAGAATGCAAACCTTATTAGCACTGACTGTGAACCAGAGACTTACAAACAAGCACTGGAAAGTAGTCAAAGCCAAGATTGGCTGAACGCTATGCAATCTGAGCATGATTCATTGCAAAAGCATGGGACATGGATACTTGTAAATAGACCTGTCGACAGAAAAATTATTAAATGTAAGTGGGTGTACAAAGTCAAGAGAAATACCAATGGAGAAATTGTTAAGTATAAGGCAAGACTTGTAGCCAAGGGATTCACACAAGTCTATGGAATAGATTACGGTGAAACGTTTTCTCCGGTAGCGAGACTATCATCAATTCGCCTGTTATTAGCTTTTGCTGTAAAACTTAAATTAGAAATCGATCATCTAGATGTCGAAACAGCATTCCTTAATGGCGATCTGGAGGAAGAAATCTACATGGAGCAGCCAAAAGGGTTCTCCAATGATAAATCGAAAGTTTGTCTACTGAAGAAGTCTCTTTACGGACTTAAACAAGCTCCACGACAATGGAACAAAAAAGTTTGTGAAGCGATGAACAAACTGTCATTTAAACGTTCAGAAAAAGAACATTGCATTTACTATAAACACGAACACGAAAAGTTACTTATTGTTACTGTATTTGTTGATGATTTTTTCATCTTCTGCAATGACAAGAAAAAACTCATCTTTGATCAACACGTCGACCGAATCTGTACGAAAGCTTATCAACTACTTGGTTTTGTTCTACGAATTACCAAACCCTTCAAACGTGCATCCACTTACATAACTTTGTATCAGTCACTTATACGCTCACAGCTAGATTTTGCCTCTGTCATATGGAATCCTTATTATGCGGTGTATTCAAATAAAATAGAGATGATCCAGAAAAGATTTCTAAAAGCATTACACTTTAGATTAACACGATCCAGAGGGCATTATTCCGATCTACTTCAACTGTACACCCTACAGCGCCTCAGTGACAGACGAACCCTACTCGATGCTACGATTCTCCACAACATTTTTAACAACCAATATGACTGCCCAACCATATTGGAACAAATCAATATTAGAGCACCTTCGCGCTCATCACGATCTCAGGTTTTATTCTCGGTGTCTGCTACTAAAAAAAACTCTGGCCGCCGAGCCCCCCTTAGACGAATCTGTGAATCGTATAACGAAATCCTCCTATCAGCAGATTTATTTAATTCAAGTAAGTTTGTATTTAAAAAACAAGTAAGACAGATACTGGATGAATATGAAAATAAATAGATCCCAAGGCTTTATTATGTATATGCTCTAACGTATACCTACATTGTAATATATTTTTAACAATAATATAAATGATAATAGTGCTTAAGTATAGTGAAGAATATGTATGTATCTGTATGTATACGTGTACAAGATATATATGTATGTGTGTTTATGTGTATATGTATCTATGCATTATATTGTATGTATAATATGGTATATTATGTATATATATGTATGTATTATATGGTATGGTATGTATGTATATTACTTATCTGAATGTGTTTATCCTCTTGTATGATGTATTAAATTATAATTGTCAGCTTATAAAATGCTATTTTATGTCACCATGTTTTTGCTACATATTTAGTTCCCCGTGAAAAATGTTTAAGGGAGTAGATTTAAATATTTGTCAATGTCTTTTTTTCTAATTTCTAGTTGTAATCTATTTCTGTTATTTTTCCTTAATATAAATAAAAAAAAAAAAAAAAAAGAAAAGAAGATGAAAGAAGAGTTCAAAAATGAACTGAAGAAGTTTTTTGTAATCAAAGATTTAGGCCCCCTTAAAGATTGCTTAGGTATGAGAGTTACAAGAAAAGATGGCAGTCTATCACTCGATCAGACTAAATACATCGAAAAAGTAATAGAGAAGTTTGGAATGTCAGACGCCATTCCTGTCACAACTCCTATGGAAACTGGTACAAAACTTATCTTGCCAGATACTTCCGAAGAACAGCTCGACTTACCTTATCAGCAGCTCATAGGATCTTTAATGTACATTTCGATTGGTACTAGACCAGACATTTCTCATACAATTTCTGTTCTCAGCCAATTCAACGTACATTACGGGGAGGTACACTGGAAAGCTGCCAAGCGCGTTCTCCGTTACCTTAAAGCCACGAAAGACAAGAAACTCACATACAGCAACACTGGTGATTTGATAGGATACGCTGATGCTGATTACGGAAGTAATCTAGTCGACCGACGCTCCTATACGGGGTATGTGTTTCAGATGAGCGGCTCATCAGTGTCGTGGGAATCACGAAAGCAGAGAACTGTAGCCCAATCAACAACCGAAGCCGAGTATATGGCCCTCAGCGAAGCCTGTAAAGAAGCTATGTACATTCGCTCACTCATCAGCGACATCTTTTCATTCTCATCACCAATTACCATAATGTGTGACAATCAAAGTGCTATCACTCTGACTAAGAATAACACCCATCACGCACGTACTAAGCACATTGACATTCGACATCATTTCGTTCGCGATTCCATCTCTACTAAACAAGTCGATGTCAAATTTATACCATCAGCTCACCAAACGGCAGATATTCTTACGAAACCGTTGCCTAAGTTGAGACATTACAAGTGCATTACTTCTTTAGGGTTAGTCTAGTGAATTGCTTTGATACATTTGTTTTATGTAGAGTATGTATTTATGTTTATGTATATAGGGTGCTTTGATTACGGGGAGGTGTTAAAACCTATGTTTTTTATATTCTTTTTACTCAAAGCACTGGCCTGTTTTTGATAAAATTTATATTTAAATTGTTGTTCTTTTTACTATTGTTTTTACAGACTCATTGTACCCTTCACTTCAATGCTGTCAACTAAAAATAAAGCACGTCTTTTCCTGGACTTCTACTTCTTCTTATTTGAATCACCTCCAGCTACTCTGTCTGGGAGCCTTAAACTCCCAGAGAAATCATCTAGTGGAAATTACAGCCGATTCATCGTCACTGCCTTAAATTGTATTCCAGAAGATAAATGCTCATTTCTTTTGACTATATACCGGTGAATTTATGGTCAAGACATAGCATGATTTCTAAGCCCTCGTACGTCAAAATATGTCAAAGTTCCTATTTATTATCAACGACACATCAATTATATATGATAACGGATTTAATTGAGTTCATATAACGTATGTATGCTTGATTAATGTCGGGTACACAAAACCGGGGTAACCGCAGATTTTGCACTGTTTAGCAGTTCACTATGTAGTAATTGTTTAGTGTTTGCTACTACGCGGTAAGTTGTTCACACAATTCCCTTGAAATCTTCAAGTTTAGCGCTGTAGCCACCTGGAATTTCGGAGCATGTCGCATTGTAAATTTAGTGTACACTAAACTTGTGTAAATGCGCATATTTGTTATTTGTCTAATTAGTGTGAACACTCAAAAGAAATACAAATTAATAAAAGGGAATTAGTGTTCCAAATATATAGATACTTATAAGTTTAAATAAATCTTTCGTACTTTAAAGTAGTTAACAAAAAACAACACCTAAATTATTATTGTGCCAAATCCAAGTTGTTTAAGAAATAGAATCGAGAAACCTTCAATGTGCCTACCAAATAGTATAATTAAGAAAAACAGTAAGAATAAACATAACATTATTACCTTACCTAACATAACATTATCACTATGTGCTTGTATCACTAAGCTGTAAAGCAATCTCTTTCAGACTTTTAGACGTCTTAGGATTGACTGACTGACTGACTGATATATCAATGCACAGCCTAAAGCCGCTGGTCCTAGGGACATGAAATTTAGAGGGTATATTCTTTGTTAAGAATACGTATCCACTTCGAAAGGGTTTTTCGAAATTCCACCCCTAAGGGGGTAAAATAGGGGATGAAAGTTTGTATGAAAGTCCGTCGGTTTCGAAGATAGGGTCTTCAAATTCTGTGTTCAGAAAATTAATTTATACGTGTCTCAGCGTTTTTAATAATCCCACCCTGGAAGCGGGATGAAGTTGTTTTGTTTTGTTTTATTTTATTGTTATAGAAATATGTAGGCCACGCAGGCGAAGCCGCGAGCAGTAGCTAGTTAGTTATAGAATTAATTAAATTTTATCAGAATATGTTGTCAAATATTGCAAATATTAGTAAATGGTTTAATTTCATCAAGCCCGTGCAATGCACCAACAAAGTGTAATAAGTGTACCTACTTCACCTAGTATCATTTGAAACAAAGCCAAATCGTCTCCGCCACACGTGTCTGTAAAACATTAATGTTCCAAACTTTTGTTCTGGCCTTAATTGTTACAACAATCACCGCTGAAATCCTGTATCTTTCCTTCATTAACATATTATTTGGTCTCACCAACGAAATTCCCAAAATTTCTCTACATAGTCATCTCCAACTTATTTGGAACAAACAATAGTCTTTTTTGGGTAACAAAAGTGTTCATATGCGCAGTCTAAATACTCGTTTACACTGGCTTCCTATACGAGTATTAAACGTAAACTTCCTTCTCTCCCGCAATAAGCTCCAATTTTATGAAAGGAATTCTGGATATGAAACATTGTTGAAAAAGATATGCATAAAAGTTATTAATTCACTTTTCCGTTCGTAATAGGTAAAGATTTTTTCTGTTTCTTTTGAAGTGAGCGAAATAGCATGACGTTTACTGTAGAAAATATTTCGCTGACTTCAAAACAGTTTCAGAGTTATTTCTTACTTTTTAGTGTACTTTGAAGGCGGTTTATGTTTTTGTTAAAAAGTTTATTTATATTTGAATTTATAGTTTCATATATACTAAATACTTTCGAGTGTAAAGGCCTGCGTAAACAATGCATATTTATGCGATAGCAGCATTCGCGGTTAATTTGCTGTAATTTTTTAAGAGTTCCGTTGACTGTCTCCGAAACTCATCATCAGATCTATATGAAATTTATATGGGACCATTTCGGAATAAACCCGTTTCGAACAAAAAAAAATTTTGAAAACGACATAAAAAAAAAACATATAAACATTCGAATTGATAACCTCCTCCTTTTTGAAGTCGGATCAATGTGGGTTCAATAAAAAAATGAATATCCATTTTAAATCCATAAAATGGAACTTATTGGTATGATTTTCATTACCTACCATATCTTTGAATCTTCGAGTGAATTTGAGGGTAGGTAAGCTAATCTATTTATGCAACGTGGAAGTTAGTCGGATGTCCGGAACTTAGATGCTCAATTACCCGGGCACTATCTTGATCTGACCGGCAATTTAGGAGGTTCCACCGAGGAAATTGGTTGCAAATAAAATACTTCTAATTCATTTAAAGGATGGTTTTCAGTGATTTATGATTTCGGGTCAGTGGTGACGTCGGAATCGGGAATGTATCTCGTAGCTTTTTGCAAACAAACCATTTGTCTTGTTGTAATTGTTGGTCCGCAGATTAAATTCGTTAAACTTGAATAATTAAGGATACTGATTAATGATTCTCGGATATTAGAAGCAGATAATAAATTAATTCTCTCTGTTCTGTTGATTCTAATTGATATTATAATATTAAGGTTTTTGATAACATGTATATTTATTGACGGGCCTGCTGGCGCGGTTGGTTAAGACTCCGGTTAAGATTCCACCTATCGCGCCGCAGGTCGTGGGTTCGATTCCCACACAGGACATGCATTTGTGTGCATAAACATGTCTGTATGTCCTGAGTCTGGGTGTAATTATGTATATTAATGTATGTATTTACAAACAAAAAGTAGTATATGTATATTAAGAAGTTATATCAGTTATCTGGTTTCCATAGTGCAAGCTCTGCTTAGTTTGGGATCAGATGACCGTATGTGAGGAATATCTCAGAATATTTATTTATTTATTTAGTACTTAGGTTCATTGAACTGAGGATATAATTACATTATTGAACAATTTTGTATTTCCTGGTACTCAAATTGAATTGACTTCTAGATTCGGATTTTCCTTATGGTGTGAAGATGTGATCTGCGAGTTGGTGACCTTTAAATGGTATATATACATTAAGCATTTTGCATTTTGCCACTTTCAATTGCGGTATTGCCTACCAGTTTATTTACAGTGCTTTAGTGTTCTAAAGCACTGTAAATAAACTGGTAGGTAATACTGTAAATAAACATAGACTTGTTAGACAATAAATCATTGTCTAACAAGACAATGAATTAAATGAATCATGGATGGTTGATAGCTTATTTGTAAATACTTTTTATGTCTTCAAGTTGATAAGCAAACAGACTTTCTACCTCTATATAATACCTCTTTTCACACTTATGAAAAACTCCATGACGATGGTGAATCAAAAACATTATAGGGTAGCCATAGACATAAAAAAAAGACCGACGTATTCTCACTAACAAAAAACTGTGTCGCTCAAGTCGGCCACCATTCACACGCGAGCGCGGGTAAACGGCAAGAGAGTCTCGTTTCCCGCGGAATAGCCAACTAATATGTGAATGTGTGCGTGAGGGTGCTAATTTTAAATCCCTGTGGTCCGTAATAGCTGAGGTATAATAGGTTTCTATTTTTCGTGAGCAGCTCCAAAAAATTAAATCAGTATTGGTATGCATTTCGAAAACTGCTAGAAAACTTTGAACCCAAACCGTTATCAAAATCAAATTGTAACTCAACTAACACCTCTGTGGTGTTAGTTGAGTTACAATTTGATATTCAATAGTAACACCTAGTACTTCGAAATAATACACAGAATAACAATTCAGGCAGAAATTACAATTTGTTTATAACCCGACAGATTTAAGAAGCTTACAACCAAATGACAATTCAGCATAGAATAGGAAGGTTATATGAATTTTAGTGAACACTTCGTATGTTAGCAAAACAACTTCCATGAAACTTTGTATCTGCATTAAATCCTTTGAGTGGAATTCCGAGGATTTAACTTAGAGAATTTACTTCGCACACTCTCCAAAATATATCAATGCTATTGAATAAGAAATCACAACATTTTAAATGCAGCAGTAAAGGATTAACTTCGACATTGTAAAACGTTGCATAAGGTTTTGATACGCATATCCGCACGCACACATTTCTAAAAACCTTCATTCCAGCATGAGTCATCGATTTGACCAGTATTTCTTTATGATTAGTCACCGTAGTGTAAATTGCAGTAAATATTTACGTATTATCAGTTTTGTCCATGACGTCATCTAACGGTAAAGTTTTACCTTTCCTTTTAGCTAAGGATTGCACCACAATCAATAACATTGTGATCCATTACGACGTTTAATGGTGCAAAGTGATATCGTGAGGAAATAAATCTATTGAATTTTAAATACTAACGTCAATAAATAGTTCATTATTGACGGGCCAGTTAGCGCAGTTGGTTAAGACTCTGGTAAAGATTCTGGTAAAGAAGATCTAGCTATAGCGCTGCAGGTCGTGGGTTCGATTCCCGCACAGGACATGCATTTGTGTGCATGAACATGTCTGCATGTCCTGAGTCTGGGTGTAATTATGTATATTAAGTATGTATTTACAAACAAAAATTAGTATATGTATTATATCAGTTACCTGGTTTCCATAGTACAAGCTCTGCTTAGTTTGGGATCAGATGACCGTGTGTGAGGAATGTCCCAGGATACTTATTTATTATTAAATTGTAGGTAAATACCAAATTGAAGCTTCCCCTTTGACTTCGTGTTCCTCAATATTGGTAAGTTACTGATGATTGCACTCCATCTATAGCGTTAGTACTATTATATGGTGTAATTCTTTGATTGTATGGTTTTAGAATGTGTCATAGATAGCTATATATAGCCTTTTAATTCTTACTCTGTGCATAAGTTCGGTAACCGCTGAGGGCTTTCAACCGGGTCAACAACTTGTTTAATCATCTCTATACAAATAATTAAAATTGAAGTGTCTGTTTGTTTTGTCAAAATAACAGCTTTTTACTAAATGCATATGAATGTATAATGGTACCAAAAAACCTCTGTTTATCTGTTCTGGCTAATGAATTTATTATAGAAAAATAGTTTGGGTTCCGCGCCAAAAAATAAAACCATACGCGGTCGAAATCGCTGTGGTCAGCTATAATTACTATGATAATAAAAAATGCCCAAAGCTTACATTCATGCGATTTGCTCCATTCGAAAGTGAGTCACTATTTCGCCTCTCACCACGGCAGTCGTTACTCATATCTTACTACTTATTTAGATATTGAATCACCCATGTATATATATTTTAAAGCAAATATAATTAAGTCAGCAGTTTTAAATTAAATATTTAAACTTATTTATACTATACAAATATTAAATGGCATTGTGACTTGATGTTTTCTTACCAATATTAGGTATTTCCTATAGACGAAGGTCAATAGGAAATACCTACTTGTATTTTTTAGTCTGTTTCAAGAAAAGAAAACGGCTCTACCATTTTGAGCAATGCGTTATGACCCCCACAATTTGTGAAATAATAATTTCCTCATATTAGTAACGAATAATAATTTCAGGTAAATATAGATCATCATCATCATCATCAGCCTATAATGTCCGTGCCTTCCGAAGCACGGAAAAGCTCGATTTGAAATACCACTAGGCGGTCACCCATCCAGGTACCGACCAAGACAGACGTAGCTTAACTTTGCCGATCGATTAAGAACGGCTAATCATGCTACACCACGAGCGCTTCCTTAAAATATAGATAGTTGATTAAAAATAAACCTCATATATATTATAGGTTTAAGATTCAGATTTAATTGTTTCAGTCTCGACGCTAAACTCGAATGAGGTACAACACAAGCTGTGCCAAATGCTAACGATACCTGACGGCAGGCTATTTCTCTATTCCTCCAATGTGACTGTAAAAAAATCAGCCTTTGGAAAATCCTTGCATTTTTTGTCGCTCACCTCCCGTACTATAAGATAACTGATTTGAATAAGGATACAGATTCAAATAATCTAATCCATCGGCAATTGATTGACGTAACGTACATTATAATAATTATCTTTGAAATACGTAGTAATAACAGCTCAATGTTGAAATGTAACTTTTTATCTACATGTATTTTCCCGAATACTAATTTATAAATATTATGGCTTTTCCTATTATCGTAAGAGTATGAAGACATGGTATGCCGTATGACTAATGACGTAATTTGGTTAACATTATAATATTGCTAGGTGTGCTCTGCTGTTTCACCCGTTACGTAACGTTTTTTTTTTTTTTTATTTGGACTTAGTTCTAAAATAAAATAAAAACAGCTTTGTAGCTGCTGAATTTAATGCGTTCAAACATATATACATATAAATACATTACAGCATCATACCTAACTAGCTGCCCGGCGCGACTTCGTCCGCGTGGAGTCCAACCCCTCCTCTGCCCTATTTCGTGGTCTTTTCCGATGTTTTAATAGTTATTTCGATTCATCAAAAATCATGAAAATCAGTGCAGCCGTTTTATTGAGTTATATATGGTATAACTAACCCGACTTTGTTTTGTATATTTACCCCTGAATTATTATGAATATAATATGGTGTAACTAACCCGAATTTGTTTTGTATAATTGTATTACAATTTCTGCGTCACTTAGAAGTAACTTACTCACGTTGTGGAAAGGGGTAAAATGGTATGGTAATGATAACGAGTGTGTAACAATAACAACTTTATTAACCTTCTATATTCTCATTGATTTGTAACACAGCGTAAGAACCAAAGTTTCTTTCTTCGACTCGCAGTTATTTCTTTTGTCATAAAATTTGTCGAAAAGTTATAAAGATTCCTATACACAATCAACAGAGGCGATTGTGCCCCGCGGGAAATCTTGGTGTCTCCAAATCCTCGGCCAAATTTACGAAGAAAAGATAATTATATATTTGGAAGACGTCGAAAACATAATGTGACCTTTTTCTCTTTATTCAAAAAACTAATACAAGTTTTTTTGTGGTTGAGGAAAACGTTTGATTAAGGTGACCCCTTGTATGCGGAAAAAGTGGTCATTATTGATGAAATGAATTCATTAAATCAAACAGACTTCAAAAGATGCAAATTATATGAGTGCTGTATATATTGTTGTAAATCAACAATGCAATTTAAATGTGAGCTCGTTTATCGAAACATTTCCAACCCCAATCTGTTAATTGCGATACAGCACTATCATAAAGGTGTTTTTTTTAGTTCAAAAATACATTTTTAATATTTTAAGCATTTTTTATTTAAATACAAATTCCCTCTTCTGATTTTGTTAAATTACCTTATGTCGTTTTGATTAGAAAAGTATTTTAAGAGAAATAAATATATTTACCAACTAGCTTTTCAATTTCTTTTTACAAACACAATTTCAGGGCTTCCAAATTGTATTTTATGGTCCTCAAATAATTAAATTTCGAAAGAAATTGCGACCACTTTTTTCAGGAGTTGACAAACATGTGATTTCATTTAACTTATTTAGAAAAACAACAGCGATACAGAAAAAAACATTATTTCATAAAGTACATATCATAATACATTAGGTAAGAATGAATCGGCTTAATCAGTCATCAGGTTATCAGAGATAAAATCTTAAATAGGAATGATTGATTTGACTACTAATGTACTTTATGGTTAAGTATATCAAAAGATTACTTATATTGTAAGTACAGTACAACACTTTAGCAACGGCATATCCAAGACCAGCGTGTTTATAGATGATGGTTGCCATGCCATTCAGCCGGATATCCCCGGATTTGTCCTAGTTTAGAGGGCGTCCGGGGAGTGTTCCGGCGGGGATTTATTTATAGTCGGGTTTGAATGTTTTCAAAACAATATTTAAAACTATTTTTTTTCAGAGTAATTTAAAAATAACACTTTTTACATGTCCGCGTTCTAACCTCCAAAACCCGAGGTTGTCACGCTTCTTGTCCTGGTTGCCAGATTTTAGAGATGGAAACCCTTCAACCCTATTTAATTAACCCATTAAAATCCTAATAAAATCACTTGTTAGTGTTAAAATTAAATCAGTAAGTTTCGACAAAATTTGTCATAGGTGTCGTTATTAGCAAAACCTGCAAAATAATAAAAAAAACATGCTGCCTATAACCATTCAAAAACTTGTGCTTTTTGTTTTACTGAACATTACAAAACATTATTAGAAGATTATTACTACAAACACAAAAGACCACAAGATCGAACCACTAATTCCGACTAATCGCCCAACCGGCCACGATGCGGTTGCGTGGTTTATGTAAAGCTTAAGAGGAAATGCTGGTGGCGTTTGTTCCATACAAACGTAATCCTCAGTTTCCTCTCTGGATAATTACACTAGAGCAATGATATATTCTACCATGCCATCTGTAGGTACCACTGTATGTCCCTCGGTTGTTTTTCTCCATAATTAATTATTATAAGAATTACGAGCCTTCTAAAATAACAAAAACTTACCATTTCTAACGCCCTTATCAGACGTCTAGCGAACAAATTTGACTAATATAAACAACAAAGGAAAACCGACAGACATAGCCAAAGCCCTTCTTATTATGATTCTTGTTTTTCTTTTATCGATCGAGTTTTGGAGGAGTTAACCGTGGATTACGAAATAGCGATTTCGTCTAATTTAAACAGGTATAATCGGTCCAAGCTGCAGTTGTCTCTATCGCCCTCGGGTTGGATAGCTCCGGCACAGCGCGACAGCAATAGATATGTTAAAAACCTATTTTACAAATTTCTTGCAGCCTTCCTCTTAAGAAGTTATTTATCAGAAACTAGGGAATTTGACTGAAGTAAGTAATCATCATTCATTAATTCATTGTGAAACGTTCGTGGTGTAGCTTGATTAGCTGTTTTTAATCGATCAGCAAAGTTAAACTCCCACGTCGTGGTCGGTATCTGGATGGGTGACCGCCTAGTGGTGTTTCATATCGAGCGTTTCAGTGCTTCGGAAGGCACGTAAAGCCGTCGGTCCCGGCTATCACTTAATTGTGATAGTCGTTAAGCTATTTGGAGATCTACTAGGCTTAAAAACTCCAACAGTATAGGTTGACCACTATAGCGTACCTCTTGTACCTCCACCGATCCGCAGTGGGCACGTGTGGTGGAGTATCTGCCCATTCCCATTCACTCTAATATGTGTTAGGAAGCCTGTGCTCAGCAGTGGGACATTATTCTGGGTGGGGATCAAAATGACATAATAGCAAATATTTAATAATTTATATTATTGCTTACTTGCCGGTTGCCCAATGGCAACCAAAAACAACATTTGGTTGTAAAAAGTGGCCGCTAGTAGGTATTTTTTATATATCAATAGATTTTTCGAAAAAAAAAACATTCATTAGTTTTTAAGATAAATTATAATCCACTTCACAGCAATATTATATGAAGAACTTCAAAATGCATATGAATTAGTCATGAACGTATGAATGTTATAAAATAATACTTGTTACCGCCGGCGCCGGGTGCGAAGAGGTTGCGTTACAACTTTAATCTCTGGTTGCGGCCAGGTTGCGCAACTGCCACCAAAACTTTTCAAGTTGTTTACATTGTTGTCAAATGTCTTATAATTTATAAAAAAAAAACAAGACAATTATTTTTTCGAAATAATAAATTAATGTTATTTTGATCAAAGGTACTGGGGCGGTCACATTTTGATAGGCAACCCGGCAAAAATACATTCTCCCAGTCACAATTATATGTATATAAAAAAAATATCCCAATCAAAAACTCCATGAACGCAGTTTTTTGCAGCCGGATCTTAGGCTAGGGTTGAAGCCAAACATTATTATATAAAGTTATTGCTATAAGCTTTTTTTCGATTTGTGACGATTCTAGTACCCTAACCTATCTTGGCCCATGGAGCCTTTTGATCCTTGCAGGAGACAGGATCGATTAAGCAAGTTATTATTTTCGAAAATCGCTGTTTTATCGCTGGCTGTTTTTTTTTTTCGAAACTTGTAAATTCCGATGGCAATAACTCAAAGGATAGTCTTCTAAGACCATATTCCCGTGGTTTCAAAACTTAAGGCCGCCCTCACAGACCCCTATAAAAACCTAGGGTCATAATAAAAACTCGCTTTCGCATTTGCCAATTAGTTCGAATAACGATAAGATATTAGTAAGATAGCTTGAAGGTAACCTATTAAGTATCTACACTGTATTACCATTAAAAGGTAACGGATATAATAATTATAATTGGCTATAAAATATCTTTGTAGAAATAAATAATAGAAATTCTATGACTTGGTATCTATAGTCGGTATTTCATGACAAATCACTTCAAGGATATAAAAAGTGTCGTATCCCGTTTGGTTAAAGATACTTAATGAGTGTCATTTAGAGGAAAATGATTAATAATATATGTCAGATAGAATGCGGTTTCCGACACGTTGCATAATAAACGTAAATAGCCTTGGAACGCCCGGTGTGACTTTGTTCATTCACACAAAATGTCGGAGTTGTATACTACAAAAACAAATAGGTAACAAATACGGACAATACACACGTTTTAAATGATCACCTTTGTTGCATCACATCATTCAGATCTTAGTACGGGTGTTTAGTACATTCGGTCCGCTCCTCGTTCGGTACGCGGGCCGAATCTACCCTGTCTTTTTTTGCAGTGGACGTTTCGGTCCGCTGTCAGTTTTTTTATAGCTTTGGTATCGATAGCTGGAAAAGAGTACCTTTTAAGAACGATCATTTAGGCTCAATTGTTGAATGAAGACTAAAACAAACGAATTCAAAACCTATAGGTACCTTTACTCTAACGTTTATATTCGATGAACTCAATCTGGTTTCTGGTAATATAAAGGCCTTCAGGCATATCATTCATTTAATATTTTAAGCTTCGACCAATTAAGTGGATGTGGCGGGAACTTTGAATTTTTAGTCCATTTGGGACATTGTTTTATGAATGTTTTTTGTATCTATAATGTAGGGCCATATTTGAACGTTCCTCTAAAAACAAAAAAACTGACTATTTTGGGGAATGTATGAAAACAAAAAGTATATGAACTACCACCACCACACTACGCCCGCAAATCACTGAACGATTTAGGCATATTGTTCTATGAAGGTAAGAAGGTTTTTAAGAGAGGTAGAGCACAGCGTTTATTCGCTCAAAGAGCAGCTCGACTGGGGAAGTACCTCCACCTTACAGAATACCGCAGCCAAATAACTTTATGTTGTGTAAAGTTGTGTTCCTGCGCGTGAGTAAGGTCGCCAGAGCTCATAGGGGAGGGGGGAAAGGTCGGTAACGCGTGAGCGATGCTTCGTGTGTTGCAAGCGTCCATATGGCTACGGTAACCGCTTACCATCAGGCGGGCCGTATGCTTGTTTACCGACTTAGTCGTATAAAAAAAAAAAGAAAAAACAATAAAAACATGAAAAAGTCAAAATTCCTTGCAACTTGCGGGCACATCTACCTTAACGGAGGTATAGGGTACTATGAAGTACCCGCCTGGCTAGCTACTGATGCCCTCCAAGCATCAAACGGTGTGTTCCGTCCGCTGCACTTGAGACAACAAGAGAACTACAAATAAAGTTTGAAGGACTAAAAAATTATATTAAATAACAATAAGGTGTTTCAAGTATATAGATAATATAGGGCCTGTCTACTTAATACCTACTTAGGTATTACATTCAAACAGTTAAGTGGTTACATACCGGTCTTCGGGACTTACCGACATTACTGAGCTATTCTGCAAATTGTTAATAGCATAATATTTTACATAATAATAACGATTACTTGCAGGTGTAGTATTACTGTACTAACCTGCTTATTTTTAACCGACTTCAAAAAAAGGAGGAGGTTCTCATTCGGTTGTATGTTTTTTTTTTTTTATGTTTGTTACCTCATAACTCCGTCATTTATGAACCGATTTGGAAAATTCTTTTTCTGTCTGGAAGGGTACACTTCCCGTTTGGTCCCATTGCCATCAGATCAGGATTTGATTACTTCTTCGTGTACTTTGAAGTCGGTTTAAGTTTTTTGTAAATGTTTCTGGACACAGTTTTAGGACCGTATTCTAAAATGTCAACTAAAATCAAGTTTTCAGTCGAGATTAAAACAATTGAATTTGGCACCTTCACCAACGATATTAGGTTTATTTTCGATTAAAACTATTTATTCTTCATACAGGCTTTACTCTGATCCCTAAATAAGCAACTCTTTTTCCATCCAAAATAGATAGCCGATATATACCTAGCTTATTTTTATTTTAATAAACGCTTTCACACCAAGGTTTTAAAGTTATTTTCGATTATCCAAGTTGTATTACGAGCCAAAAGTCTCAAAACAACATGAAAAAATTATAGAATGCAGACTATAATTACAAACCGCATTAATTATTTTCCGTAATAATGAGTTAATTTAATAAAGTTGATTAAAATTTGAATTTGATAGCTTAATGTATAATTAAATTTTAGTAAAGAAGAAATTTAGGTAAAGATTGTTATTGTATAATAAATGGTACAAAAAAGCGTCAATTTACCTACAATAATGTAATATACATACTAGGTATGCTATTATTTATTCGAAAGTAGTCGTAAAATATAATAATGAAGAAACATTTATAATAAATAATCTTGAAAATAAATTCATTCAGGTAATGCCACTGCCACACAAACAATGGGACATAAAATAACACAAAAAATTATGACAAAATAAAAAGTATCTATTATAATGATATACAAATAAGTAACAGGAAAAACAATAAATTATAACCCACAACATTAAATCAATAAATAAAATGAATCAGGTGGTACGTGATTGCAGAATAACTCTCTAATGAGCATAAATCATACATAAAAACACGCGACAAAACCTGTTCAAATCATTTGTTTATAACACACCGCCTTGCAAGGTCGTAACACAAAGCTTTACTTAAAATTAACGTACGACCACCATGTACAAAATAATATTAATAACTTTGTGCCTCATCGAGTTAGTGCAGTTGAGAAAAATATACTACCCAAACATGAACGACCCAGATGCGATAGTATTCGAAGGACCCACCAATTACGAGACCAGAAGATCATCGGAAAACGAGGTGGGTGGTGAGGACTACTACGACCTAGATGTCAGAAAACATGATGGCGATGAGTGTCCTCCCAAGTACCAGAAGATAGGAGGGATGTGCTTCCCTAATGACTAAACGGACAGTGTTGTGACAATGGGCTGCGAAAATATTCGGTGTTATTGGGTGTCGAAATTTTTACCCAAATGGCACATGGAAGGCGTTTTTGTGAGATTTTTTTGCATATTTTTCAATTATGTGACATTTAAGTGATAAGTAAAAAAATGCTGTTATGTAAACCAAAATTACTTGACCACCTTGACACTACCAAGTCTCTTATGGCATAGGACAAGGTTTGTACAACGATACCAGTTTTTGGTTTTTGTAATTCGATTTAGGGATGTTTTTAGAATTTAGTGAAAATATTGAATGTGTTTCTTCTTTAGTTTATTACTTGTGATTATAATTTCTCATTAACGTAGGTAAACTACCTAAAGAATGTATTATTATCATAATAGTTATTTTAATTTATACTAGACATAGATTTTTTTATAAAAATTTGTTTACATTATTCTATCAACAAGAAATTATTTGCAAAATTATTTATCAAGACGAGGAAAAGTAGTAATATTGTATTTTATTTTATTAATTATAATTAAGTTTAATTTCATTTTTGTGATACTATTTTTTACTAAGTTTTAATGGTAAATTATTACTATCGCGATCATGCATTATGATTTTGAAGTCATCAAAGCACGTAAGAATACAACAATTTGATTTTCACACCACTATATGCGGTATGAATATCTAGAATTATGTATTTTTCTTTCATACACATGACACCTTAATTTTATTATTAAGATTTAAGTTTGGATTAACTTTAATTGGTTTTATTTATTTGACTGATTTATTTAAATCGAAGATTTAAACGAATAAAAATGGCTTTGCTAATACAGATTTTTATTGTATTGTTTTATTTTGCTAAAACCGTTATTTATGTGAGTCTGTTTTGGTTGTACACATAAAATACTTTTATGGTCTACGAAAACCATAAAATCGTTGAAGCTTGAACGGTGCTAAAGAACGAAGTTTCGCTTGATAAATTTGCAAAGATATTAGATGGTATCAAGAAGAAATCATTTTACACTTTCATCCCTCCAGCGATATACAATGGCGCTTCTGAATAATTCAAAAATGTAAAATACATTTTTCTACGAAGACCACTTTATATTATGAAAATAAATATCTTGCTTTATGCTTGCATACTCTGGACTCAAGGTTTGTTTTTCTTGGTGTATTTAGAAATTGGTATAGAAGTGGTGGGTTGGGTAGTCGATTTCATGGGTCTTTAGCTTATTCGGTCCGCGGGCCGAATCTTCCCCGTATTTTTTTGTTGTGGACGTTTCGGTTACTACACCGCTACTGTGTGGGACAGTAGGAGCACATGTCTCCTCATGTAGCGCTGAGGACCTTACTCACCGCAGGAACATTGATGTAATGTTACTTGGCTGCGATACCCTACAACGATCTAATGAGAATTAAATATATACTGTTGGTACCACTGGTTGCTACTGGTACTGATTCTGTTGTTTGCAACTAAACTTATTTTAATCTCACTATGTGTCTTTCTAACAAAGAACATAAGAAAAGGATGTAAGAAATTTAGTCCTGTCAAATTAGTCCAATGCTTGTTTTCAATATAAATTTTATCGCCATCTATCGCGGTTACGCCTAAATACACGCAAAATAAGACGGCAAAGATTAATTTGACAGCTTTAAATAGGTTCTATCCTTTTTAAATAATGTTCGTAAGAAAGAGATGAGATGTGAGTAAAATTAGTTTATCTAGTTCATTTCATTAGTAGGTATGGTATATTAACCATATATTAACGATTGATGGTCTTACAAACAACATACATTTTTATTTGCATTCCGGTGCACGTACAATTTATTAATTATGTTATAAACACAGGTTGAATTCCATAATTTATAGGAGAATCTTTGACAAAGGCTGTATTCTCGGAGCCATGAAATAGGCTAGATTCCAAAAAAGTCGTCATTTAGAGTATCAAAAAATATTAGACACGTATTTTTTTTTTTGACAACTAAACAAGATAATATGGTGTGTTAAAGATCCGCGTGAAGTCTGGTTATGGTACACTATTTACTCAAAAGTGATGACACAACTCCCCACTCTCGAACTTTGACGCGCTTTATCTTTGTAATTTTTTTATTATTATGTGTTAAATTTTATCTATTTAGTATATTTCTTTTATTTATATATACTTTTATGTAGTTATATTATGTAGTATGTTATAAGAACCTATTCAATTGATAGTATGTTATATTGTCCATCCTCTGGTTCCCACCAGTGAAGCCAAAACCAGCGTCGCGGCGTCGTAGCGTTGCTGCGACCATGATGCGACATTATGCTGAGTGAGAGATCGTTTCAGCTGTTGTATATTTTTTTTTCTTGTGTTATTTGTAATGGTGCATCCATGCTTGACGAGCCGAGCACGAGCCGAGCCACGAACGAGCACGATTCGCGTAGCGTGGACGGGCTTGCGATACTCGAACGAGCGAGATTGTCAGTTTTTTCACGAACAAAATAATTCGCATCGTGCTCGTTGTAGGCTCGGCTCGTGCTCGATTCGCGTAGCATGGACGCACCATAAGATTCTGAGCTAAATGTTTTCTATTCTATAATGATTTGGTAAAACAAAAATATTGGTCAGTACGGGCTGATTAGATTTTTTTACCCGGGAATCATCCCTTTTGAATCTACTTAATTCATACCTGGGACATTCCTAACAAACGGTTATCTGATCCCAAACTAAGCAGAGCTTATAATATGGATATCAACTTGATCAATAACATTTATTAGTTTGATAGTTTTAACCCAATGGCTAATATCAATCAAGTAAATTTTTTCCTTGATCAAGTTACAACCTTGTGAAATACACTGTGTCACCCACAATACACATAATTCAATACAAATTGTCTTGATTTTTACCGAAGCGGATATGCAACCGGAAAATGAAGTCGTTATAAATGTAGTGCTTACGACTGTACAATACTGTACATAATATTTATTACAAGGTTTTATTTAACTTGCCTTGTTAGTATGGGTTGAATCTTGCAACAATAATGCTTTGACGAGACGGCGGGTCAAACATCTTTAATAAACCTTACAGTCCTCAAATTAAGTCCTTTGTGGTAAGTGGGGCCTCTCTTTGCCATTTAATTTTCGTTTTTTGGTATATACTTAAAATATAATATATGGATGTGGGCTTACAAAGCAGCCTTTATATATTTTGAAGACTCAAAATTGAAGAGCTAATTGTGGACAAAAGTTTTTGAAATTGAGCAGATATTGAGGATCAAATTATTAGAAACAAGTTTTGCCTCAATTATTTTGATTTGCAGTAGACAATCGGCGTGTGCTGAAATTTGCTATTTTTTTATATCCAAAAGCTTTTTTTTACGACGCCGCCAGACGATGTCATACATCTTAGATTATGGACGTGTTGCTTCACGTGTTTCGGCAATATAATTATCATTCTATCTACAGAGGTGTCTTGTACAAATACCATAAACTAAATATTACTAGCGCGAGCGTTAATTAGTATTATATGATGAATTAGTATTATTATTTGACGGGCCAGTTGGCGGAGTTGGTTAAGACGTGGATTCTTAACCTATAGCGCCGCTGGTCGTGGGTTCGATTCCCACACAGGACATGCATTTGTGTGCATGAACATGTCTGTATGTCCTGAGTCTGGGTGTAATTATGTATATTAAGTATGTATTTACAAACAAAAAGTAGTATGTATTATATCAGTTATCTGGTTTCCATAGTACAAGCTTTGCTTAGTTTGGGATCAGATGACCGTGTGTGAGGAATGTCCCAGGAATGTCCCAGGATATTTATATACATACGGGGTTTGACTTATTGTCATTCTTATTATGTTTCATGATTAGCAATAATCGTAACTAAAGTAAGCGGCACGAGTCGTGAGCACACTTTTGAACATAAAGTTTAAAAGTTCTTAGAGTTAAATTATTAAAGGTGTTAAATGTATATTAAATAAGGTCACGTGACGTTATTTAAATACATTTCAAGAAATGTATTTAAATGCTTGAAAATTAATAGCTTTTAAACTTTGTGCTTAAAAGTGTGCTCACGACTCGTGCCGCTTACTATACTTTTACTTCCTATAACTGTGTGATAGATAGAAAGATAGCGTAGGATTAATAGGAGTAATAGGGTCCCATTTGGGTATGATGTATGATCTCCTAAAAATAGCACGGCACATATTATATTTTAGCTAATGATGTAAATAAAAATGCAAAAAACTAAAAGGACCTATGCACACATACCTATCCGTACACCTAGTACCGTTAGTATATAAGATTATGATTCATATCAATTTCATTGATATAGTCACCAAGTAGGCTTTTATTTTAAACTTGCTTTTAGCCTTCTATTTCACACGGCAGACGTAAAATTTCTATATTAATTTCCCGTCAACTGAATTCAATTATATTATCTTGTCTTGTCACACACTATGCTTAATTTACATGTGAAAATCCCATGAAAACCCGTTCAGTACATCGGCAACGTGTTCAAATAAGCGATATCTATTATCGCGGAAATTTTACCAGAAATTGAAAAAAATAAACGTTGCATTGGGTTTTACTTATTTTAATACTAAGTTCTTCTTGTCATGACATATTTTTATAGAATCCAGAATATTTGTAGTGAAAAACTTAGTTTTATTTTCTCCATGGTCCCCATGACACTGGCGGCGTTTCCACGCTGAATGGTTAGGCTTAACCTCTTTAGAATCCAGAAAAGCATTTATAAATTAATTATTAATAACGGTAGTTACATATACATACTATAATAATTACTATTTAAATTAATTTAATTTATTATTTTTAATTTAATCAATATCCAATCAAATGTATAATTCCAATTCGTATTCTTGTTTAATATTGTGTAAAATTATTAATTTATGTTTTCCTTGATGTAAACAATCTGTAACTGTAGCTGAGCTTATTGCATGCCGTGGCAGCCTTTAATTGAGGCAGCATTTAGATTTAATTTAATATTGCATGTAACTTAGTGAAATACCTATTGTATGCCTTGTTGGTTGTCCTAAATAAAATAAAACTTGACCGACATCAATGCAATGAAAATTAACTGTTTTGTTTTAGTTTGTTATCATATATAATAAATAATAATATAACGTGCTATACAGTTAAGTTAAGGATCATTAGAAGATTCTTTGGTATAAATCCCAGAGATATTAGCTAGGATAATCACAAAGAACTAGTTATGCAAATCTACATAATGAATTGCGCAATTTACTCGACTGTTCTAGCATATATCATTACAGTAAATTTCACGTAGCATGGTGTAGTTGACGCAATGTGTTTTTCATAATTTCTCTAAACCTACCTACATAATACTAAGTTGTAGGAATATCGAAATAGGAAATAATTTTAATTTTTTTATTTATTAGAAAATGGTAATGGTTTAGTTAGAACATAATTATGGATAAAAAAACCTTGAATAGCTACGTAAAAAGACTATTAGTATATCATACATCAATATCAACAGCTTCTTAATACCGTGTCTTGGACACCAGACTCTTAAAACTGTGTTATTCGATGGTATGATCTATCTAAATCTCGGATTTAAACTTAATCCCCCTTATTACAAAACATGGTTTAAAGCAAAGCCAGGTTTTACTGTCATTTGGTCACTTTCTAACGTCATATAATAATAAGGGACGAGGCTATTTTAAAACCTGGTTTTCCTTTAAACCATGTTTTGTAATAAGGTGCAATTCGTCCAGCCGTGAGTTGATTGTTAATAAACATACACACACACACAAACTTTTGCATTTATAATATTAGTTGGATATGATAGGATATAAAATGAGTTTAGTTACTTGTTTGAACTGAAAATATCGTGACAATCATCAATAAAATGTACCTATTAACTAATCTCCTAAAACATGAAACCAATACCTCAATTCAAATAATTATTGTATGCCTTGACTTCGAAAATAACAAAAATTCATCCGTGGGACATGGGAGATCTGTTGTCATAAACAAACCATCAACTTTTTGGCGGGAACTTGCAGAGTGACGTTGCGTTTTCATTTTTATTTTTATTTTAATTTGTGTATTTTGAGTTTTATTGTGTATTTTTGGTGGTATTTTACCCAATATAGTTCATCCATGTGCACCAGTGAAGTGAAATGAATCGCCAGTGAAGTGAAGTGAAATGAATTATGTGTATCGTGAATTTTCAAGTTGTCTCAAAAAGTCCGTGAAGAGTTTTATTACAATGACCACCATTGTAGTAAAACATGACTTTTATGGACGGTGACTGACTGAGGACTATAAATACTATAATGTAATGTGAAGTCATTTATTGTGACTGGAAACTATTATATAACTCGACACTGGCAGAAATGAGCCCTAATTTTGTGCTTGGTTGCCAAACTTAAAAATACGAAGTACGAAACAAACCATCAGAATGTATTGCGACGATTTTTCAACACTTACCCAATTAGTTTCAAGTACAGAGTTAATAAAACGTCCCCTTTTGGGTAACGATCGCATTCATCTTATTACAGAGGTACTAAGGGACAATTATAGAACCCATTAAATTTCATAATTATAACAATATAAACAAATAATTACATAATTATGTTTCATCTAATTTGCGGCTCAAAATACGTTTTCATCCTCTTTTGAAACGTCTCGCCGCATCGGATGAAATACTATTTTAATATTATAACTTGAACGATTTAAAATGCCAAAGTGACCAAACTTGTTACTTATTGACGAATGAACGGCACAACCGATTGTAGTAAAATTTAAGCTGGTCGACCATGGCATGGTGAGGAAATAGGAAAGAAAGACATAAAGAAAAAAAAAATATCTTTTTGTCCCTAAATCACAGGGAAAACTGCGGGAATTGCGAATAGTATAGTTACGTAATTAATATTCTCTGAGCAGCTGAACAACAAAGTAAAAGTAAGTGGATACTGTTTGGACAAAAAGAAGCGAGGTTTCTATTCCAAATGGTTTCGGGCTTTATCAAACAAAATAAATACGAGTAGGGTATATATTCTAGCAATAAAACAATTGAAGATCATAAGGTATTGTTACGAGCTGGGGTTCAGGATAAATAATGGTACACGAATTTACCAAAACACTGGTCACACTTTTATTAAAACTCTAATTAAAACACTCAGAAATTAAATAGTTCACTAGCACTTAACTGTATTTCACTTCGATGTTTACTCACTGTTATACAAAACCAAACTCAAACTACTCTGTGCATTGTCCCGTATTTATACTTCATAAACGGCATCTGGAACATTCCACAATTTACCCGCGTATTCTACATGCCTACAGTGCTATCGGGAATATTCCAGAAGCCGGTAGCTATTCGGCGATAGATGGCGTTGCTTGATAGATGTTTACTCCTATACAATAACAGCGTTACTGATAGTACCGCTATTCAATAACAGATGGCGTTACTGGTAGCAATTTATTCCTGATGTCGCGATGTCGTAACACTACCCCCTCCTTAGACATGCTCGTCCCGAGCAATGTGAGTTCCATGGTATTGCGCCAAACGGTCTATATGGACAATCTTCGGTTTACCTCGAGCCCCCTTCTGGATACGGTAGGTGACATCATTGATTTTCGTAACAACACGATATGGTCCATCCCATTTTGCTTGCAGTTTCGGGGACTTTCCTTTCCTGCGCACTGGGTTATGTAGCCATACTAGGGACCCCATCTCGAATACTCTATTGTTCGCTTTCCGATCGTAACGGGTCTTCATTCGTTCAGACATTTGTTGGCCATACTGCCTGACGTGCTCATATACGTCATTCATTTTGTTTCGTAAGTCGTTCGCATAATCTGTAACACTAAGTGGATCGTCAGGCGGAATACCGGTGAGCAAATCTGCAGGCAATCGCAATTCTCTACCGAAGTTTGCAAAAGCAGGCGTCACCGTCGTACTTTCATGAGTTGCACTTCGATATGACAGGAGAAAGGGTTGTATGTGTTTGTCCCAATCCTTCTGCCGGCTGTCCACAACTTTTGCCAGATATCTCTCCAACGTTTGGTTGAACCGTTCCACCATTCCGTCCGATTGCGGGTGATAAGATGTGGTCCTGGTTTTGTGTATACCCATTACTCGACATGCCTCCTGAAATATTTGAGACTCGAAATTTCTTCCTTGATCGCTGTGAATTTCTAGTGGTACACCAAACCGACAGAAGACTTCATGGACTAATTTATCTGCCACAGTAGAAGCTTCCTGATTCGGTATCGCGAAGACCTCTGGCCACTTTGTGAAGTAGTCCATGACGACCAGGAAGTACTTGTTTCCACTATCACTTTCAGGAAACGGCCCCGCGACATCCAACGCTATCCGTTCCCAGGGAGCTCCAACATTGTACAGCTTCAGCGCACCTCTACTGCGTGTTTGTGGTCCTTTTACAGCTGCGCAACTGACGCACTTTCGTATCCAGTCTTCCACATCGTCCCTGCAGTGGATCCAGTAAAATCGCTCACGAATCTTTAATAGGGTTCGTTTTACTCCCATGTGACCTCCTGAACATCCATTGTGATAGAATTTCAAGATATCTGGTATCCTTGCCTTCGGAACAACCATTTGTAGGTGAGAGCTGTCCCCTCGGGCATTTTCCCATTTACGGCATAAAATTCCATCCTGTATAGCTAAGCTCTCCCACTGTGCCCAATAACTTTTTGTGACTGAACTCGTCGTTGCCACGTCACACCACTTAGGTTTAGTGGCACTAGCCTGAATCCAGTCGCGAATCGGCTTGATGTCCGTGTCATCTTGCTGAGCCTGCTTTAGGGTTTCTATCCACTCTTCACTTAGGTCAGTCCTTAGCATCTTTACGGTTATTACTTCCTTATCTTCTTGCCTAATACAGTGCTTACAATTTTCAGGACAAGGTCTTCTTGATAAGGCATCTGCGTTGCCATGCAACCTCCCACTGCGATGTTCAGTTACAAAGTCAAACTCTTGTAACAGTTCAATCCATCTAGCGACTTGTCCTTCTGGATTTTTGAATTGCAATAGCCACTTCAATGCGGCATGGTCAGTGCGGAGATGAAATTTCCTCCCTATCAAATACTTGCTAAAATGCTGCAACGTTTTCACAACAGCAAGTAATTCTTTTCTTGTAACACAGTAATTTCTCTCCGGTTTCGACAAGGACTTGCTAAAATAAGCTATCACAACCTCTTGATCTCCTTTTCTTTGCGATAACACGCCACCAATTCCATTATTACTCGCATCAGTATCTACTATGAATTCTTTTTCAGTATCAGGATAACCCAAAATAGGTGAGCTACACAGCCGTTTCTTTAATTCTTGGAATGCCACATCACATGCTTTGTCCCAAAAGAATTGTGATTTTTCCTCTGTCAACTTATGTAGAGGTCTAGCAAGGTCAGCAAAATTTTTCACAAAACGTCGATAATAGGAGCACAAGCCCAAGAATGCCCTGACCTGCGTTTTATCTCTTGGAACTGGCCAATCGTTGACAGCAGCTATTTTCTCAGGATCTGTCTGAACTCCTTCTTCTGAGACTATGTGTCCTAAAAAGTTTGCTTGTCGTCTAAAAAATGAGCACTTCTTTGGGCTCAATTTAAGGTTGGCTCCACGTATTTTCGCGAGTACTTGTTCCAAGTTTTGGAGATGATTTTCGAATGTTCGTCCCACGATAATGATGTCATCCAAATAAACAAGGCAGGCGTCTCCAATTAAACCACTTAGTACTAGCTCCATGAGCCGTTCAAAAGTAGCAGGCGCATTGCATAGTCCAAATGGCATGACGTTAAATTGCCATAGTCCTTTTCCTGTAGAGAATGCAGTCTTTTCCTTGTCCTTTGGGTCTATTTCAACTTGCCAGTAGCCACTTTTCAGGTCCAGCGTGGTAAACCACTTCGTTCTTGTCAGCGTATCTAGCGTGTCGTCAATCCTTGGTAGTGGGTAACTGTCCTTCTTCGTAATGTCATTCAACCGACGATAGTCAACACAAAAGCGCATGCTACCATCCTTCTTTTTCACCAATACCACGGGAGAACACCATGGACTAGATGAGGGCTCTATAACACCACCTTTTACCATTCCCTGAATCATGGCATCTACTTCCTGTTCCCGTGCTATGGGTAACCTTCTTGGTCGTTGGCGGATTGGTAACTCATCACCCGTATTTATTTTGTGCTGAACTAATCCAGTCTTCCCTATGTCAGTATCACCAACTGAGAAAATATCAGCGTAACGGAGCAACATCTTCTTAGCCTTATCCATCTCTTCCTTCGACAGATTATCACTACAGTCTTCCAATAGCGTTGTCACGTTGAACTGAACATTTCCCCCAACAGACCCCGTAGGCTGGTCTTGACATCTACGCATCCAAGCAACTTCTTCACAAGTGCCCATCAATGTCCCCTTCTTGAGTACTTGTTCATGCTCACTTAAATTTAGTACACGTACTGCCGAGACGTTGTTAGCTTTAACTAAAGTTCGTGCCATCTTCCATGGAAGATCACTGTCCAGTTTCTCTATAAGGATGCAACGATTTCTATGACCTGAATTTTCTGGTAAGATTACCGGCACGATTGTTTCAGACATGGGAGAGAGAACACTCTTCTTCAAGCAATACACTTGGCCCGACGATGCGCCTTCTATGAAGACTTCTTCCGAAGCACATTTTAATACTCCGTGATTGACGTCGATCTCACAGTGATGTTTCCTCATGAAGTCTAATCCCAGGATACAGTCATCCATAATGTCGGCCACGATCACTTTGTGACGGTAGCTTTGGTTGCCCAATTTTAATTCTACCTCCTTCTCGCCTTCGACGGTTATCTGCTGGCCGGTAGCTGTTACCAATTCAATTTGCTTGTAGTCTTTGAAGTAGTCCCCAAGAAACCGACTTGCTAGTTGGGAACTGACGATCGTGCGAGATGCTCCAGTATCCAACGTTACCTTACATGGCTTGCCATTAATTTCACCTATAATGATCAGACTGTTCCCGTTATGGGCTTGTGAGATCGAGATCCTTGGGGCTCTTCGAACACCAGCCAGCACCCGCCCCGCGGTCCTGGCGTTTACTCGTTTCCCTGTTGCTGAGCAGTGCCACCAGTCACCGCTGCATTTTCTTCCCGGGGTCGATTTTCTTCTTTTCTATAGTTTCTCCACTTCGGGCAACTCATCCGAAGGTGGCCCTTTTCTCCACAGTTGTAGCAACGGGGCGAGGCCACTTCCCTGATGCGGTGAGGTCGGTCATCGCGTCGCACAGCCTCCACTTCTAAGGCATGGGCTAAAGCGTCTTTCAGCGACTCGTGGTGCCCTAATCTCACGGCAGCTCTAACTTCCAAGTCGCGTATACCATCCACGAACGCTTGCACTAGATTACCGTTGATCATCGCTGGTGCAGACTGGTATGCTTTACGGACCAGCTTTTCTATCTCTAGAGCCCACTGTTGTATAGTTTCAGCGCTCCGTTGCACACGGTCCTTGAGTTGGGCACGGAATACGTGTTCCAGGTGTGCGTCCCCGTATCTAGATTCTAGAGCTTCCAACAGTTGCTCATACGTCACGTCCTTCCCGAGGGCCTCCAGTATAGTGAGGGCCTGGTCGCGAAGACCCAAAGTGAGTGCTGTCATCGCCTGTGCACTAGTCCAACCATTCGCCTTCATGACAGCTTCGAACTGGATTCTATAGGCTGACCATGACGAGGTGCCATCAAATGGCGGCACCTTGAAACCACGTGAAGAAGCCACAGGTAAAGAAGTAGCAGTTCCAACCTTGAGTCCAACCAGGGCATTCTTCACGTCTTCTATCTGTACTTCGGCCTTGGATATACGATTTTCGGATTCCGAGATACGGGACTCATAATGCTGAAGCTGTTCCTTCACCACCTTGAGATCTTTGCCAAGAGTTACTTGTAAATTTTCTAATAAAACCATCTGTTCCTCTTGGCGGCGAGCCTGCTCCTCCTGACGGCGAGCCTGCTCCTCCTTATCCCGCTGTAGCTGTTCCTCCAGTCGGCGAGCCTGATCCTCCTGACGGCGAGCCTGCTCCACCTGACGGCTAGCCTGCTCCTCCTGACGGCGAGCCTGCTCCTCCTTATCCCGCTGTAGCTGTTCCTCCAGTCGGCGAGCCTGCTCCTCTTGACGGCGAGCCTGCTCCTCCTTATCCCGCTGTAGCTGTTCCTCCAGTCGGCGAGCCTGCTCCTGTAGCATTACCATCAAAGCGCCAAGATCTGGGGTTGCAGGTACTGCTCTGACTTCAGGTGGGTCGGCAACTGGCAAAGAGCCAGTTGGCTGCTGGCCATCCGAAGTCTGCGACGGAGAACCTCCAAACCTCCTTTCATCCATCTCCTGCTGCCGCTGGCCCCTTGTACGGATACCCTCAGTGACTTCCTTTGGCATAACCGGCATTATTTATCCTACTACTTCTGACACCAATTGTTACGAGCTGGGGTTCAGGATAAATAATGGTACACGAATTTACCAAAACACTGGTCACACTTTTATTAAAACTCTAATTAAAACACTCAGAAATTAAATAGTTCACTAGCACTTAACTGTATTTCACTTCGATGTTTACTCACTGTTATACAAAACCAAACTCAAACTACTCTGTGCATTGTCCCGTATTTATACTTCATAAACGGCATCTGGAACATTCCACAATTTACCCGCGTATTCTACATGCCTACAGTGCTATCGGGAATATTCCAGAAGCCGGTAGCTATTCGGCGATAGATGGCGTTGCTTGATAGATGTTTACTCCTATACAATAACAGCGTTACTGATAGTACCGCTATTCAATAACAGATGGCGTTACTGGTAGCAATTTATTCCTGATGTCGCGATGTCGTAACAGTATATTAGCATCGAAGAAAAGATAGAAAAGTAGATCGAGACATGGGATGAGTGGGAATTCTTTTGAAAATGTTGTTACCAAGCCAAAACATCTACTTTTTCATTGAAACTGAGGACGTGTACTCGAAGAACTCACCTGAAAAAAAAAAACAGTAGTGCCACTTGCGAGTGACGTCGACTGTGAGATTTATCGATACACTTTATTTTGTAGTCGACTTTCGATATTAAATCGAGAAAACTAAGCTTCCATTGCAATATATATTTAAGGTCAAAAGTAGCACATGGTTCTATGGAACCAATATAAAAATTGTAATAAAAATATAGTGCTTTCATATTCACCTAAGCCGATATTCTTTAAGTGAATAACAAAGTAAAATTGTGAGTTATTATGTTGGAAAAATCTTTATGAATATTTTATTAAAGACAACTATTTTTGTAGCTGGAAAGGTGAACATTGAAGGTTATTGGATCCAAATTTGTATGCAAATTTAATTTAGGATTTCATTCGAGATTATTAATTATGAAATAATAGTATTTAGGAAAAAGTATGTAATGTAGTCACATAGTACGAGATCCGGCACTTTACACTACGTTCATTACATTTTTAATCTATTGTTTATATATAATTATGAATGGGGGAATATATTTTAGCCAAGTTCTCAGGCTCTAGAGCCTGGTTAGTTATAAATTTCAATTAAAAGTTCTACAAAATGATAATTGCTGATCGTCAATAGATTCAAAGCGCCATTTAATCAGTTGACTTGGTTATTACTGCATCCGCAGTTAGAGCGGTTGGCAAATTAATTTATTTCGCAAACACTACTCGATCCAGTTTTGTAATGAACGAAGTTTTACTATGACCGTATTGGTTTTATTTACAATTAACTGATTAATTTTATTACATTAAATTATGCTATTTAGTTTGCCTTTTAGTAATACGAGTAATGTAATATGTACCTTGGCAAATAAATATTATTCCAAATAATTATTTAGTAGTATATTCTAGTATATCAGTTATCTGGAAGCTCTGCTTAGTATGGATAGTCGTGTCTTAAAAATGCCCCAAGATATATATTATATTTAGAGACCATTCCTTATACTGTCCTTATTTCAGAGGGGAATTATTCCTTGTTGTTTGCATAATGAGATCGAAATAACTTATTTATCATTATATCATTGTAGTGATTATTAGATTATCAGAGCTGAGTGTTATGCCAAGGTGGTCCGCAAAGCCTAGATGGAACTGGCTCTCAAATGCAGTTGTTGTATTATAATAACTTAATAACAAAAATGTGTCATAAAAATGGATCGAGACCTCCGGAGACCAGCAGGCGGGGAGCTTTTTCCGGCAGCGCGTCAGCTTAGCTATCCAAAGAGGAAACGCTGCCAGCCTTCTGGGAACCTTGCCGTTAATCGGAAGCAGCGGCAGACTTGAGGACGTTTTCTATATATATAGATAGATTGTATTTTGTACATATTTGCTGTAAATAAAGATTCTAATTAATATCGTTTCATTATAAATTATCGTTATTAAAAGTTGATAACTAAAAATAAAATGTATGTAGCAATAATAAATAAACTGTCAACTATTACATTTGTAGCTAAAATACCTGATTTGGTTTTGAAATTTATGGTTTACCTATTGGTTCAGGAATAAACCAGAGAGAGTGAATTTAATTTGCCACATTTTCAACGCTTCCAATAGCGGAATACTCCGCTTAAAATGCAATATCCAATATTGTGCTATTGAAATTTGAAATATGAAGATATTACACCTGTACCGGGCACAGAATTGAGTCTTTATTTGGTAACTTTTAAATCTGAGTGAAATATTTTTGGTGTTTTATCGATATCAATTTTGTTACGCTAAAAAATAGCCTGGTTTTTCAAGGTCAGTAATATCCGAACCGCATTCTAACAACCAGATTGCCCAATAATTACTGAGGTACTATGGTCCCCATGTCGTGGGGGGTAACTTAACAGACTTAATTGTTTTTTATTAATTCATCATCATCATCATATCAGCCTAAAGATGTCCACTGCTGATCACAGGCTTCCCCCATTACTTCCACTTTGAACGGTTTTGGGCCGCTTGCATTCAGCGGCGACCAACGATTTTGACCAGGTCGTCGGTTCACCTGGAGGGAGGTCGCCCCGCTCGGCGTTTTCCAGGACGTGGTAGCCACTCGAGAACCTTCTTTCCCCATCGGATATTGGTTCTTCGAGCTAAGTCTACGAGCTATATAGCTCGGTAGTTTTTGTTCTCCTACGAATGTCCTCGTTTTGGATCCTGTCACGTAGAGATTCCAAGCATAGCTCGTTCCATAGCACGCTGAATAATATAATATGGTAATTACATGGCATACATTGGAATATTAGAAACATAAGTTATCTAGTTAAAACAAATTTTAATACTACTTATAAAATTCAAAAACAGAAAAACGAAAACTTATGATGAACATACACAAAATTCTATTAAAAATAATTGGACTGTTTTACAAAAAACTTAAACCAACTTCAAAGTACACTAAGAAGTAATCAAATCCTGATCTGATGACAATAGGACCAAACGGGAAGTGTACCATTCCAGTCAAAAAAAAAGATTTTTCCAAATCGGTTAATAAATGACGGAGTTATCAGGTAAAAAAAAAAAACATACAAACGATATGAGAACCTCCTCCTTTTTTTGAAGTCTGTTAAAAATGCATTCCATTCACTTATCAGCACAATGCTCAAAGCATAGTATTTAAATGCAATTTTTGGCTAAACAAGCTAATATCTTGACGTAAAAAGTGGCTTTTAAAACTTTGTAATGGTGGTTATTCACTTTCGTTATTGAAAGTGCCAAGATAATGTAATGGAAGGTCAGGGCCATATTTTTTTTTATGAAATTGGCTTAGTAAAATGGCGACCACGTACCGGGAAACGCCTAGAGGGACGACTTCCAATCAAGTGAATTGTTGGGAGTCCCTTGGGTGGAAATGGATTATATCGTCGTGGAAATATTTATTGGAAGCCTCCGTTATGCAGTGTAGCTCATCAGACAATCCTCTTCCCACTAATCCTTATTATATAATATCCTAACCAATATTAAATACTCATAATATTCAATAATAACAAGTTGCATTCAATTGTATAAAATATAATGAATTGCAAATGTATTAAAACAAGAATATACAAATAAATTTTCAACAGGAAATTAATTCCTCACCACTATAGAACGCCTTCTCGACGAGCAATAATATAGTTTTTCTTAAAAGATTAGGTTCGGGGTGGCAATTACAGTTTCTGGTATTTTGTTGTAAATTGCCGGTTCCAAAACAATTGTGAGTTTGTCCGAAATCGCAAGTCTGTGGGGTACGGTAGCAAGTTTACCCTCGCCACGAGTATTGTAATCTCGGGCGTGATTGTTTCCTCGAGTTTTAAATTGTGACTGGTTATGCCTCACAAATAGCGCTACCTGGAGAATGACTAAAGAGGGCAACGTAAGTAACCCTATGAAATATGGTTTAGCCGACGTCATCCGCGACACCCTTGCGATAGCCCTCACGGCGCGTTTCTGCATCCGGAAGGCACGCAGCCAATCAGCTGCACACCCCCATAGCTCCGCCCCGTACTGAAGAAGCGAGTGTATGGTCGCAAAGAGGTTAAATCGTTCAAGGTCGCAAAATAGCATGAGCGAAATACGTCGCGGCAAAGCGAGACAACCTTCCTAACGCGAAGCATGCTGCACTAGCTAGTTTAGAGCATAGTTTGTCAATATGTGAGCTCCAGCTGTGGCCTATTCTATATATATGCGATCTATTTGGAAACCGAGGAAAGTCGGATTGTTTCCAATTATTACGTAAAAATGTTTAACCTTCCTCCCAGAGATCGTACACTACATATAAATGCGAATGTGAGTTTGGTTGTGTTTTACCTTAACCGGTCATGTTGAAATTTGGCACGCAGATAGCTTATGGTATGGAGAAGGACATAGGCATCTTTCTATCCCGGAAAGGCGCGTGAAAACACGGTCATCCTGATCCCAAACTAAGCAGATTTGTAGTATGGAAACCAGATGAACTACATCATTTTATTATATAATATACTACTTATATTTATAACCAGATTCAGAATGTTCATATATGTTTATGCACACAAGTGTTTTTCTACGGTGGGAATCGAATCCACGATCCACTGGGGCTTGGCAGCCAACCAGCCCGTCGTTAACATAATTATGTCATCATTATGAATTCATTATTTTTATTTAATTCTTTACTACACGACTTGCGATGCAATGCCTCTGTTGTTTTATGTGTCAGAAACTTACCCAAGTGTCAAACACAACTACAAGGTTCCAACCCAGTTGACGGCACGAACGCATAGAAACGAACGAACGAACATATAATTTTTTACATTTAATAAAAAATTGTGCTAACATTATTAGATTTAGAAATACATGCAGTAAAAGTTACAATGATTCTGTAATAATAACTAACAAAAATAAATGTCGCTGGCCCCCATGACGAGAACCTTGTGATATGTAACTGAGAAAGATAAATAAAGTAATTATATCTTGATCTAGTTCACGAGGTTGTCGACATGTGGGATATCGACGTGGCAACAATTGCTGCGATAGTCGTTTCCGCTCATGGCATTATAGCCAAGAGCCTCGACAATCACCTCGAAAGGCTTGCGTTAGGCAGCTGGATCAAGGGCCAGATTTAGAAGGTAGTGCTCTTGGAGTAGACAAGCGTTATGAGAAAGTTTCTCAGCCTGGAGCCTTAACCACCCGGTAACTAGGACCAAAATCAAAAAGTCATTTATTTAGTTTAGGCCCAGGGAGCCAATTCTCAATTTTTTTATTTTTTATATAACAAGGTTCTTCTCAGTAAATAAGGAATGGTTAACATAACATATTAATTATTAACCATACCTTATTTACTGAAAAGAAGTTGGCTTAAACAAGCTAAATCTGTATTTACACCGTTGGTAAACTTGGTAATTACCACAAAATGAATTAAAACACCTTCTCCAATGGCCGCCATTGTTACGATTATACTTTTCTGGTGTTGCCATTCCTCGATATTCAAATACACAATATCAAAATAAACCGTTTTACACTTTCATAATAAATAATGCTGACAATTAATTATAATTAATCAATATTCAATGGTATGAAATTTAATAATATTCAAATAATATAATGTTAATGCTAACACTTCCATGTGTAAGGGTTGCGATTTCGTCATTTTTAATTACCTAAACTTATTTGAGAAATATACGTTTCGGTGATGACAGTTTTTCTTTTTTAAATCTTTTCCGGCCATGTTTTATGGAAGGTTGCCACAACATGAAAATTAATTTTCCACATTTTTGTTAAGGATTATTAAAAGATGATATCGAGTACCTACTGAATATATAAGTACATGCGGAATAAAGTATCAGCAAAATATACCGCTCAAAACGGCGTACAAATATTAAATAAAGAAAAAAATTTGAAAATTACATATTACAATTATAATTATTGAAAATTAAATTAAGTTTGATCTTTAATAATACAAATTATTATTTAATTACTATTACAAATCAACACTATGTCATTTTTCATAATTTGGAATGTCATGTAAAAAATCATTCACAGAATAAAATAAATTTTCCATAAACCACTTGTCAATGATGTATTTAAATTTACTGACGGGAAGTTCTTTAAAGCATTCTTTACAGTAAGGGGGTATATGCATAATACATTATTCAACAGGCATTTGGTAATAATACGGGCGTCTATAAACGTCTATATACCTTTCTACTAGGTCAACGAATCGGGTACTCCCCAGTTTTTTCTCAAAGGTACTTTTTGTTGGTACTTCCCACTTTTTCCTCAAATCTACTTTTTTTGAGGTAAACCATCCTTCGTCCTTGAGATATGATTTAAGCCTACTCCGTACAAAATTATTCCCACATAAAATTAAAACATAGCTCCAACTTACGAGGATAAATTATTTTAACAAGAATAAAAACTCGTTGAAAAGTGACTCGTTATGAAAAACAACCACATGAATTATGTTCTTGTTATTTTTTTTAACCGACTTCAAAAAAAGGAGGAGGTTCTCAATTCTCAATTCGGTTGTATGTTTTTTTTTTTTTTTTTTAATGTTTGTTACCTCATATCTCCGTCATTTATATTTATGAATCGATTTGGAAAATTCTTTTTTTGTCTGGAAGGGTACACTTCCCGTTTGGTCCCATTGTCATCAGATCAGGATTTGATTACTTCTTCGTGTACTTTGAAGTCGGTTTAAGTTTTTTGTAAAACAGTCCAATTATATTCTTTTGTAATGAAGTCGACTTCATTCATTATGTTACCTACATATAATATAAGTTATGAGTATAATTTGCCGCAATTTTATATTAACCCCGTTATTGAAACATTCTCAAGATAATTGGACTGTTTTACAAAAAACTTTAACCGACTTCAAACTACACTAAAAAGTAATCAAATCCTGATCTGATGACAATGGGACCAAACGGGAAGTGTACCCTTCCAGACAAAAAAAGAATTTTCCAAATCGGTTAATAAATGACGGAGTAATGAGGTAACAAACATAATAAAAAAAATAAAAATAAAAACAGCCGAATTGAGAACCTCCTCCTGTTTTTGAAGTCGGTTAAAAATACTATGATGCAATACCACAGTGGTGGTATGTTCAAATCACCGAACAATTAACTTTCAGAAGCGCAATGACGTTTCTTTGTTTGAAATCTATTCCGCCATTTCCCTATGACTAACAATGCGCTCTGATTGGCTAATCAAGGACACACTACACATTGAGATGCAGTGATTGGTCGGTACTGTTATTAGTCAGTGCAAAAATAGACAATGGACAATAGACACAGCTTTATTTGATATCACAAAAATAAAAAAAAATTACAAAGTATTCAAACAACAAAAACAAAAGCTTAAAATAAAAATAAATAACAAAAAATAATAACACACAAAGCTAATATTTACATACTTATAGTAAGTGGCACGAGTCGTGAGCACACTTTTGAACACTTTTGAAAAGTTCTTAGAGTTTTTTAAATACATTTCAATACATTTATTTAAATATTTGAACACTAATAACTTTCCCCCTTACTCATAAACCATTATTTAACTAATAAACTGATTAAGTTGTCACTTAAATAACGTCAAATTGTTTGACAATGACAACAAGGTGACGTTATTTATTTGACCATTTAATAAGTAGGATTAGTTAAATAGCGTTTATGAGTAAGGTCGTTTATGTTTTAAAAGTGTGCTCACGGCTCGTGCCGCTAACTATACTTACTTAAATACTTACTGTTGCGGAAATGTATTGCTTACTCCTACTCTAAAGAGACTCTTCCTAGGTGGTTCAAATACTACAATGAACATGTGCACATCGTGTGGAAACCAAGTGGGTACTTTGTAGTATCTATCCGCTTGTAGTCTGGTAATCGTGGAGTAGTGTTCGAAAACAAGAATATCCATAGAAAAGCAACTGCTATTTTAGTATACACTATCGTAACAAAACGACGAATAATAACAGATAAAAATCCAATATAGATGCAGCATTATGGAGATACTGTTTTGCGCCCCGTGGACTCACTCGCAATTCCGATGCTTTATTGTTTTCCCGGGATAAAAAATGTTACTCCAGGTTATGGTCAATCTGCTTGCCAAATTCCCATCACGATTGTTTTTACCGTTGATGCGGATTTATTATATTATTCTAACTAATATTATAAATGCGAAAGTGAGTTACGCTTTCACGCTCCAAATATTCAACCGATCATGATGAAATTTGGCATGCAGATAGCCTATGGTATGGAGAAGAACATTCTTTCTATCAAGGGAACGCGGGTGAAACCGCGGGGGACAGCTAGTATGTAATAAATATAGCATTTGGTTAATTCAGTAAATTAAAGACTTGTAGTCCTATTACTACAGCGCGGCAGCGCTATTACTTACCGCCACGTCGTAATCCAATTTATTTTTCAGCCCTCAATCTTAAATAGATATTGCAAGGGAAAAACAACTTTACTGCTACTAAAAAGAGTCGTAACTCAATTACATCGCGTGTGAAAACCAAGTTTTCTTTTAAAACTGTCTTGAAGTTCGTTGTTCCCTAATGAAACGGTCACATCTGTAGTAGCCATGTTATAAAAGTTGTACACAACAATACTAATAGCTTTATTTCGGGATTTTGTGTTTACAAACAGCTTGGGGTGAGATTTTGTAAAGTCTGCCACACTTTTAACATGCTTTCAACTCATATTTTTAACTTGAACTTTATAATTTTTCTTGAGAACTACAACAAGTGATTGCGAATTAACCCAATTTAATTCTGAATAGCAAAGGAGTGAAACTCACTTCGTGGGTCTGTGTTTCCTGACACCTATACCACGGTACATATATCTATACTGTGCCTATACTCTTGATATCTTTAGAGACAGATTAGGCATTTTCTGTACAAGCGTGCTACATCTTCGGCTTCGTCATATCTCCTTCTTTGGTCAGTCGACAGCCAGATGTAAGCCCATTTTACATTTTACAATACGCTACATTTCTTCTTTCGAATCAGCCCTTGATTGACTTGACTTCAGACTTGATTATTATTTATCTGGTCTATTACCTTAGTTAAAACCTATTTACGTTCTGACACTTGCATTTAGAGTGGCTTTTTTCAAAAAAATATTGAATCAATTTTTTTGAATCATTTTCGATTAAAGAATGCTTAGAGCCTGTTTCTAATGAAACGTGCATTGTGCAAGTGCAAGTAATATTGTTTTATATTATATTGATGGTATTTGGATTCGATTAGCTTTATTTACAACAAATATGTACAAAATACAATCTATATATAGAAAATTTCCTCGAGCCTGCCGTTGCTTCCGATTAACGGCAAGGTTCCCAGAAGGCTGGCAGCGTTTCCTCTTTGGATAGCCAAGCTGACGCGTTGGCGGAAAAAGCTCCCCGCCCGCTGGTCTCCAGATGGTATTTTATAATCAGGGGGAAGATACAATTTATTTTCTAGTTCAAGCTAAGGTCAAGTAAACAACAACACACCGTTTGTCAACAAAAATGTAATATAATTCCATTCCTAGCTCAGTTTGTAAAGTTTCCTGTAATCCTTTCGGCTGTCGTTATTGTAAATGAAAGACAAGCCAGCTGGCTCAAACTTAAGTCAGGGCTTAACTTTCATCGCTGAATAAAGTAAGGGCGGCAGTAATGGACCCCGCTCTCGTCAAATAGAATTAGTTGAATAATTAAATATTGTTAGACTTATGTTAATATTTCTAAATTTGACATCTCTAGAGTATTTATTCACGGTGATAATAAATTTCTAATTAACTTTACGAAAATTATGAAAAATAAAGCGTCTTAAAAAAAATTAAGGCGCTTTATTTTTAGCATACATATTATTATAGGCCTGCATTTGACCACAAAGTGGGTGTCTACAAATGTTCCTACAATCTTCATCATATAATTATTATTTCCTAGCAATGTTTTCTTTCTATTTTCTGTATTTTTATATAAATTAATTTCCTTTAAAAAAATATGCTATTTTTAAATACCTTTTTTAAATATTAAATAGGTTTGCGCTTGACCGCAATGCCACCTGATGGTAAGCGAAGATGTAGTCTAGGGTGGACCACGCGTAACCATAAGATAAGATGCCTGTTCACTCTGGCCTTGAATAAACCTATGTTATAAGTGTCTGGAAACACGTTGTCCGGGAGAGCATTCCACAACTTGGCCGTGCTTATAAGGTAAGAGGAAGCGAAACACTTGGTACGGCAAGACGGAATGTCGACGACGAAGCGATGGAGGCGACGCCTAGTGGTCCGATAGAAGAACGGGGATGGAGGGACAAGTTTATGGAGTTCTTTATCGCATTCTCCGTGGAACAATCTGTATAATACCGTCAAACTTGCAACCTGACGCCGATGATCCAGGTTTTGCAGTTTTTTGCTCGTTAGGTCGCTATCGTCAATTATCCTTCGAGCGCGTCTATCTAACGAGTCCAAAGTTGCTAGTTGATATTTGGCTGAGCCATCCCACAGATGAGAACAGTACTCCATGCAAGGTCGAACTTGAGCTTTGTATAAATTTAGAAGCTGTTCCTTTGTGAAGTACCGTCTCACCTTATTTCCTCAACTTATTTCCTCTGAAGTACCTACCTAAGTTTAACAACACTGAAAATAAATTGTGTTGGTATAAAAGCAATATACCAGTTAACCGTCAGCGAAAGAATTGAGTCGTTAGAAAAAAAGTTACACGTTAGGGTCGGCCTATATTGGCAGTGTGACGCGACGCGACGCTGAAATACCATAATTGTAACACATACACCCCAATATAAAAAAATACATAGGTAATGCAATAAAATGCAGACAATAATATATAGCACACATTAGTCTCTCACAAACACACACACAATCCATCCTTTTATTATAATTTTTTTTTGTAATTCTCGTATTGCTTTTTCTCTGCAATAAAGTTTTTTTTGTAAGTGTATTGTTGTGATGAGATTAATACATATTTTTTCCGCCGGTATCGGGAGCAGGGTCGAAGCTACCAGTGGTTAGGGCTGCAGAGACAGGAACCTCCTCACAATACGAGCAGTGTCGAGGAGTACTGCCTTCTGAATCAGGCTCTTGATTCAACCGCCTAACGAGAGCCTCGAGAGATGTTGGTCGAGGCTTTTGGGCATCAGGTTACGATAATATTATTATTCTTTATATTATGTGAACAATGCAATAAAATAAAAAAAACAATACTTTAATGTGTAGGTAATAGAATAAAAAAATACTAATATTAGGTACATCAATAATGTAAAAATTAAAAACTATTTCTAACTTATTTACTAGAAAGATATCAAATCCATGTACGTACGTACATACCTATGTTGTGCTTTTAGTACCAGTTTGAGTGCGCCCATTATTTTTTCAAGGAAATATTTTAAATGCTATTTTTTGTAGTATCGCGTCGCACCTGCAATGTCAGCTTACCTTAACAACGTCAAAAGGTTAATGTTGAAACATAACGTAAAATTAATAACGTTCGCGCCACGCCAGCGAAACATTAAACTTATTACAATGCACAATAACTTTTTATTGGGTGTTTATTTCATAAAATTGCGGACTTTCCCCGGTCGATTCCAAGATAAAACTCACTTTTATTTTAGTTGCTAAGCAACGAACGGTGGAACGACTCTCAATAAAAATTCCCCAAATATTATGCAACGAAATATACACTTAATTTTATGGTAACCTTTATTGTTATCATTCTTGAAACCATAAAGGAAGTTTTCTTCTACCATAAGATTTTATACATTACGGAGATTTCAAAACATTTTGTCTTATATATTTCCTGTCATTCTTTATTTTCCGCAAATCCCCGAAGAAAATAGTAATGTAACCATAATGTAACATTATTGAAATTTATTTGAATAATTATAATATTAATTAGCTCTGTTTAGATGACCTTTTATATTATATTTAAATTATTATTCTTAATTAGAATTTAATCATCGAGAGGGTATAGTAAATAAACATGGAAAAATTCTATAATATATAAATGATTTCAGTGCTCCATTTACTCAAATATTAAGTACAAGCCTATCGGTACTTGTATCATATATTATTTATTTAATAAGAAATAATAATGCAAAATAAATTATTTTCTTGCACTCCGAAATCCTTTATAATCAATCTTCAAACCAAGTTTTGATCGCAAGAATTCCCAGCCTTCATAAATTTATTTCTAATCTCATTTTTTCACGCGGACGCAGTGGCTCATTCTCACGAGATAATTTATACACTTAACAAAGAGATTGCTTTTGTTCTTGTCACCCCCTGATGGGGTAAAAGATTGCTTATTCAGTGGTGCCTTTGTATCATTTCCCGTTGATAAACTTAGTTTTTTATCTTGAAATATTATGCTAACTACGCAAGAAGACAGTGAATAAAGTTTTCTTTTGTATTCACGACTAACGAATGGAAAATTAAACCTAGTTAGAAGTTAGAGCTCAGCTGCGATTGAGCCTTCTTCTTTGCTCAATAAACCCACAGTTAGAAAAGCACTATAATAATAATAATAATAATTTATTTCATATAATAATGGTACAAAAAACATTTATGGCCCTAGCTCCTAAACTAGAAGTATATTCTGTATCTTAGGAGACTAGTTTCTTCCCATTCAGTGGTCTACTCGTATATACCTATTATTATTTATTTAACTATGAAAAGTACATGCTGAGAATGTGGGAGTGTGAATGTGTATTTGTTATGTATGTAGGGGTGTGTATGTGTGTGTGTGTTAGTGTTGTGTATGTATTGTGTAGCGTGAGTGAGAGGATGTATGTGTGCTAGAGGAATGTTTCAGAGATTGTACGTGGATAGTCACTGTAGTGGATGTAGAAGGTTTTCTGTGGATTGGTGATTTAACCAAGACAACTTTTTTCTCAGTAATATTTTTAGAAGATGTCTACTTAGGTTGGTAATATTATCAATATTATTTATCCTAACTAATATTATAAATGCGAAAGTGAGTTTGTTTGTTTGTTTGTTTGTTACGCCTTCACGCCTCAACTACTCAACGGATCGTCATGAAATTTGGCATGCAGATAGCCTATGGTATGGAGAAGGACATAGGCTACTTTTTATCCCGGGAACGCGGGTGAAACCGCGGGGGACAGCTAGTTATTATATAAATATTATAAATACGAAAATGAGTTTGTTTGTTTGTTACGCCTTCACGCCTCAACTACTAAACAGATCACCATGAAATTTGGCATTCAGATAGCCTATGGTATGGAGAAGGACATAGGCTACTTTTTATCCCGGGAACGCGGGTGAAACCGCGCGGGACAGCTAGTATTACTATAAAGGAATGAACCAAGGAAGCCATATTGCCGTTGAGCAAACCTAGTTTTTACCAGTGGAAGTGGTATACGGTTTCTCCTTTTTCCTCTAGGGAGCTCTGCTATTACGAGGGATCTATGAAATCGTAGAATGGTGTTAGAAATAAAAAGTTGTCGTACGGTAAGTACATTTGATTCCTTATACAGCATCTCTGTTGGATATCTTTTCGGCTTTTTATGCATCACCTTGATAACTGCACGTTGGGCTCTCTCTAGTTCAATCAAGTGGGTTGCAGCCGCACCCCCCCATACAGGTATGCAATAGGTCACTATTTATTTGTTGTTCAGTTTCGTATTTACGTTCTGCGGGAGATTTTATCATTAAATAACACAAGTTGGAAATAAAAAAAATATAAGGTTATTGAAATTGTCGGTCTTTTAACAAAAGTTTAAATAAATCCTTGTCTGCAAGATCAATTAAAAACTGTATGTGACTTAGTTTAGTGGGTATTTCTGTAAGTTTTTCCACATCTGCTGTCTCCAGAGTGTCATTTCAGTCTTCAATCGTTCTCTAAGTGCCAATAATTTAAAGAGCCAGGATACAGAATTTGCTCTTTTTCCGTGTTGAAACAGAGTGATGATGAGATCATGAGGGTGTGAGGCCAAATTAAGCTTGTAACTATGAGCACACTTACATATCATATTCCACCGGCTGGCTGGTCCGTGAAGAAAATTGTGCAAGAGAATGTGCATTAGACCCTCAAACCCCATTGTTATTAGGGTCAGCTCGTGACCCTCTATAGGGGACAAAATTAACGATGATGATTATGATGAGAGGGTGTCATAGATTTAAAGTACGCTAGGTTAGATACCCCAACCCTTCGGCTCAAGCGTGATCGCCAAGTAAGTGCAATACAACAACTTGCCGAGCTCCTATTTATTTTGCGAATTGAGTTTAGTTACGCCGGTGGTAAGTCGTGTCGTAGAAAACCTTTAAAAGGTCCTTGTGTCATTATCTACTGTTAGATCTCTTCAAGGTTAGTTAGCCGAGTCATCTTTCATTTCACCGTAGGATGAATAAAATTGTACGCTCGGTTACATACTATTTAATGAATATGCCGAGTCCCTACTCTAAATCTGTCGGGTGAGTCTTCAAAAAAGTTACATATTTCATACTTTAAAGGGACGCAACCGCATTACGGTTATTACATTTAGGCCCTTACAACTTATTCAGTTGCTCACGTGTTTGTTTTTGCTACACCGTATAACGATAAATCTTGCGCATAAAACACAGGCGTGATGTATTAAGAAGCTAAAGCGGAAAACAGGAGTAGCATTTTTAGGGTTCCGTAGCCAAATGCCAAAAAACGGAACCCTTATAGATTCGTCATGTCTGTCTGTCTGTCTGTTCGTCCGTATGTCACAGCCACTTTTTTCCGAAACTATAAGAATTACACTGTTGAAACTCGGTAAGTAGATGTATTCTGTGAACCGCATTAAGATTTTCACACAAAAATGAAAAAAAACGATAAATTCTAAGTATTGATACCCCCAAGTATCCATACTTAGAACTGAAACTTAAATTTTTGTTTTTAATAAAACCCATACGTTTGGGGTGTCTATGGATAGGTCTTCAAAAATGATATTGAGATTTTGTTAGAGGCTCTACTTTACGTTTGTTGTTCTCATTAGCGGTTGAGTACGGCTGGTTTATTGACCAATGGGATATAACTACTGCATTTTTATATGGTAGGATTAAAGAAGATATTTATATGCTTCAACCGAAAGGAGCAGTAGTCAAAGGTCAAGAAACCAAGGTGTGTAAGCTTCAGCGATCTTTATATGGGTTGAAACAAGCCTCAAATGCTTGGTTCAATGAATTAGATAAAGAGATGTTGAACTTAGGATTTGTGCAGTCGAAAATAGAACCATGTCTTTATCAAAAGCAATTCAATAATAATAAAGATAAGCTAATAGTCGTAGTGTACGTCGACGATATTTTTATTTTTGGAAATTGTTTACAAACAAAGCATAAATTAAAATCAGATTTGCTTAAAAAGTTCAAAGTGAAAGACCTTGGTGAGGCTAGACATGTTTTAGGAATGAGACTAAGGAAGGATCGAGATGTATTTTATTTAAATCAGGAACAGTTCATTCTGAATGTATTAAAAGATTTTAGCATGACAGATGCTAAGCCTGTAACTACTCCAATGGAAGTTGGAATAAAGTTAGAAAAGTCACCTGATTCTAACTGTAAATTGCCATATCAAAGTTTGATAGGTTGTTTAAATAATTTAGCTTGTAATACGCGACCAGACATAGCACACGCTGTAAGTGTACTTTCCCAATTCAATTCGTGTTACGATGAGGTACATTTTAAGTGCGCAAAAAGAGTATTAAGGTACTTAAAAGGTACGTCAAACCTTTGCCTTACATTTAGAAAGACAGGAGATTTAGGTTTGAACGGTTACGTAGATGCAGATTGGGGTGGAGCGTATGACAGGAAATCTTTCACTGGATTGTTATTCAAATTAGGAACAAATATTGTGACGTGGGAGAGTAGGAAACAAGCAACCGTATCCTTATCTTCCACAGAAGCTGAGTATGTAGGACTAAGTCAAGCTTCTAGAGAAGCGATTTACTTACGTAGTTTACTGAATAGTTTAATACCTATAGATAGTAAACCGGTCGTCATTTACAATGACAACCAGTCAGCGCATAAAATCGCAAGCAACAAAATGATGCATAACAGAACGAAGCACATAGACATAAAACATCATTTTATTCGTGAATGTGTACTGAGTAACAAAGTTGAGATCAAGTACATGCCAACTGATAAAATGATAGCTGACATTCTGACTAAGTCAGTTCATGGCCCGAAACTAAAAGAGTTCATAGGACAGTTATCTTTGAAAAATTACTCTATTAAGGGGGCGAACAAGTAGGATGTTTTAAGGTTTTATGTTTTGATAGTGTTTTGTGTAATAGATTAGTTTTTAATGTTTATTTGTTATGTGTTTAGTAGGTAGTCATTTGTTTAATCTTTTAACTAGATGTAGGACTATGTTTTTATGTTATGTTGTTTTTGTTTGCTAAGTACAGACGAGTTAAGAATTGTGGGTAAATGTAATGTTTTGTTTTGCCCATCATATGTAACAGATTAAGGGGGCGTGTTGGAGGCTGTATAGCTTTGATACTGGCATAGTGTTAATCTGTTCCATATTCGAGCAAGGTTGTTTGGAAATGTCTTTATATAAATTGTACTGTCACACTGTAAAAAGCATTGTATAATACATGTAGATAATCTGCGGGAAATTGTCTTTTATTAAATTTCCATCAGATTTCTAATATAATTTTTTTCTAAACTGAATAGTTTGCGCGAGAGATACTTCCAAAGTGGTAAAATGTGTGTCCCCCTCCCCTGTAACTTCTAAAATAAGAGAATGATAAAACTAAAAAAATATATGTGATGTACACACGGCAACAGATCAAGCTATACATTTCTAGTATAAGCTGACCTGCCATTGTACAGAAATCTTATACCATGCGAGATCAGCTTATACTGGAAATGTATAGCTTGATCTGTAGCCGTGTGTACAATGCAAATTTCCACCGAAAATTGGTTTGAACCAGATCTAGTAAGTAGTTTTTTTTAATACGTCATAAATTGAAATTTATATCAAATACTCAGGTCTATACTACCATTTACTTATATACCTACAGGTTTGTACGGAACCCTCGGTGCGCGAGTCTGATTCGCACTTGGCCGGTTTTTTATTCTTCCTATTTTGTATGATGTATGAGTACATAAACCTTTTCATTGTGTACCTGCATACTTTTGTCTTTTGTTTTATCTAGTAATACTCTTATTTGGGAGCGTATTACAAAGAAGGTAGTAATAGTATATCTTCTGGCTTATAGCGTGTAGGAAATGTGTTCTTTCTAATTAATTCAGGTTTCTATCATATCAATTGCTTTACTATATTATTGTCAGGTGCTTTTTAGACTTTTTTTCCTTATTCCACTGCATCGCCATTTTTACACCGAACCACAATACTCGAGAAATATTCATCCGTACGTTGTTGATATACCAAAATACGGACAGCGACAGGTATTTGCGCCGTCCGTTTCTTGACTCTTGTTTGTTTCTTGGATCTTACAATTTAGGGACTCAAGGCCAAAGTGAATAGGTTTCTTCTGGGTAAGCGTGTTCCATCTCTTCGTCATCGTCTCTTATGGGTGGGTCAGTGGCCTAACGCAAGCCCATTTAATAAAAAAAAAGTAGGCTTCGTAATTATCGGCAACACAATGGCTAATCCATGTGGTCTATAGGCGATGGTAGTCACTTACTATGAAGTAGCACCCCGACGTGTTCTGACAGCTGCACGCACATGAGCCAGTTCCTTTCTTCGCTTTGTGTGTACCACCATCTGCCTCTCATCACTTACGATGGTGAGTTTGTTATCAAATAGAAGCCTACTTCCAAGAGATTCCTGTTTCCTTTGATCCACTGCTAGTTTCTGGCTTTTAGTAGTTAAGAATATTTTTAACCGACTTCAAAAAAAGGAGGAGGTTCTCAATTAGTTTTTTTTTGTTTGTTAACTCATAACTCCGTCATAAATTTACCGATTTGGATTTTTTTTTGTCTGGAAGGGTATAATTCTCGTTTGGTCCCATTGTCATCAGATCAGGATTTGATTACTTTACTTCTTAGTGTACTTGGAAGTCGGTTTAAGATTTTTGTAAAACAGTTCATCAAAATTCAAAAAGCATTTATTCAATCTAGGCCCTGATAACGCACTTATGAACGTTAATAAATGACTCTACACCGGTTAACAAGATAATCCAAAAAGTATTTGAAAACCTTTATTTAACCTTGCTCATTTTCTCTTGCTCATTTTCTCTTGCCGGCTCTTCTCAGTTGAAGACTGAACTCCAAACCGGTTGTATTTGAATAAATGGCTTTGACTTTGATCAGTCATGTCACTAGCGAAGAAAGCTAATTATAATTTATTTTCAAGTAGGTACAGAAAATAAAATAAGGAAACACTTTCAAAAAGTCCTCGTTTGATATATCAGTACGGTTCGTATTTAAATCGGGTCTCTTAATTTACCTTTATTTGATTTCCGCCTTTTCCTTTTTTTTCCTTTGCTATCTAAATGCGTAATTTACGCAATTTAGGTACACATAATTTATTTTTGAGAAAAGCGCCCGGCAACTCCGCGGAAAAAGAACAAAAGGAATGGGTTATTTGACTTTTTGCATTTGTAAAAATAACTTTTAGTGAAATCTTTTTGAGATTAATTAGAACATACATCCCAGCCTTCTGGGAACCTTGCCGTTAATCAGAAGAAGCGGCAGGCTTGAGGAAATTTTCTATATATAGATTGTATTTTGTACATATTTGTTGTTAATAATAAAATCTTTTGATTGTAGAATCTACAAGAAAAAAAAAGAACATACATTTTGAAGTGTGCAATTATTCTGTAGACTAATATAGAATTATGTGATTATGTATGTATAGTTATTTTAATCGAAGAATAATATTTCATACAATTTCAAACATTAATGGAAAAATATCACAGGATCGGCAACGCGTGAGTAATACCCCTGATGCGTTCCCCTAATATTGCAAGCGTCCAACACGGTAACCGCTTACCAGGAGGGCCGTATGCTTGTTTGCCACCTTAGTGGTTTAAATTAAACATGCGACCCCCATTTCTCAAGCAACTATTATAACTTTAGGTCCTACTATCATCATCATCATCAGCAGCAGCTTTTCTTAAGTCCACTGCTGGACATAGGCCCCACCCAGAGCGCGCCACTCCTTCCGGCTACCACCCGTATCCAGCCCAGTCCGGCCACTTTTTTCAGGTCCTACTACTGAAACGTAAATAACTTCATCTAAAATTGATAAAATAACTTATCCAATGAAAAAAAAGACAAAAATATTTCAATCAAACTGTTTATTACAATAATTCTGAATAACGAAAACAGTAAACTGTTGTTAGTCTAATATCCCTTTTAAATAAGGGCTCAAATTATTTCAAAGGGATATAATTCAGTAAGACAACACAATATTCTCGTATTTGACTAGTGTACCAACCATAGTCTAGTGGTTTTAATGACACAGTTTATTCGTTATAATTATCTTATTAACATTATTTACAGCGGACCAAGATATGTATTTACAATCAATAACACAACATCATTGTTTTATTATCATGCAGACAGCATAATGCAGATGAAACCGTTTTCGTTGATTATAATTATTCGTTTACATTTAAATTCCGTCAAATCACTGAATTTTATTTACACATTCATTTGTGAATCTACTGTGCTATGCACGATTTACTAAAAATATGTACAGTTATGTCATATAATATCATTTACTATTTCAATATACCTACTGTCATGTTCAATAACATTTTTCTTAAAGTGTACACGTTACACACATTTAGATTCATATTGATGTTATAATTTTAATTAAAATGTATTTAATTTTATTACTCTACTTATCTACGGATGAATTCAAAAACTTATGAATTTGAGCAAATCAGCGGCTTTAGAAAGCTTAAAACTTCTACGTGAAAATTATTTTACAGTCTTTTGGCACAAAACTTGCTTACAACTTTATACAGAGTAACTTTTTGAATGCTCTTCTGAAGTCCATGTTGAATATTGTGTATATTAAGGGATTAAGAGCTGAGTTGACGTATCCGAGCCATGTGATAAAGTTTATGAATTTATTGGACAAACAGCAACTCGCGCAGAATGGTATTACGAGATAAATCACAAAGAATGGGAGCCAGCAGACAACAAAAACTCCCATTATTATTCCTAGTGTTCTAGCCGCACGGCGTTCCCTAGTCAACGATATCCGCTGTTTCTCCTCTATAAACTGATACACTGTGTTTTGTTGATTTGGCTTCGGACGTTTTTGTACCTTCTGTATAATCACAGTCTCATTGACTTCTATCAGATCATCTTCATGAGTTTCTTTAGAATTACTCTCAGATGAAGTGTGTCTATTTTCAAGATTATCTCCCATATCTGTAACAGAATTGTCATTGGAGAGTATTGGAATTATAAGTTTATTATGTGACTTGTCATCTTTGCTCCAGTAACGTTTCTTTGGTTTCTTTTTTGGTGTTAGCTTACGTGTTCTTTTCTTTTTTTCACTTTCATTTGAAACAAGTCGTGTGACACCTTGATGTTCGTTATGATTCGCCTCTGAGCTCACTGAATCCTGATCCTCATTATGATCGTTAGCTTTTGCCGTGTATTTATTTTGTCCGCTAGATATAGTGCTGATTTTTGTCGCTTTAGCGCGATCCCTCAGTCTTTTCTTAGTGGCCAAGTATATTTCAAAGTACACTACAGTCATTATAACTAGCGGTATGTAAAATGATCCAGAGGAAGAGAATATGACGAAACCCGGTTGAGAAGTTAGGCGACAGGGTGTGTCTGGCTCAAACACTTCGGGCCAATCGTTCCATCCTAATAACGGTGGAGAACTTATCACTAATGAAAGGACCCATACAATGCCGATCATGAAAAGTACTCTTTCGAGGGTCCTTTTCTGTGCGTAGTTGATCGGGTCTGTAATAGCCCAGTATCGGTCGAGGGCAATTGCACATAAATTTAAAATGGACGATGTGCAGCACATTATGTCACAGGTCAGCCACATTTTGCACACATATATCCCGAATACCCATTGTCCGAGAATGGAATACGCTACGTTAAGTGGCAACACCAATATTGCTACGGTTAAATCTGCCACTGCCAACGATACAATAAAAAAGTTTTGGACGATTCTAAGTGGCTTGTATGTAAATACACTGAGTATCACCAAGATGTTTCCAACTATCGTCGAGATAATGATAAGTGTAAGCACTATTGCTGTACATATTGCTTCCCATTCAGGCATAGCTAAAGTTATGCCGAAGCTACTCGGATATTTAGGGTCATCAGCAACGGCACAAACGTCCTTATCGTCGCCAATTACCTCGTATAGCTCAGTGTAATTTACTGCGGTGAAGTTACCGTCGACACGAGTGGATGTCTGGCCCATTTTGTTACGATTCTCAGCTACATTTCACGTATTTGCGAGTAAGTTAAAGTTTGAAACAATGTCGACACATTTGGCCAATAAACGCCGATAATGTTTCATCATATATAGGGTGGACTTGCTTGTGGCTTCACGATTCATCTTCTTATAGTCCATTTTTCTGTAACAATAAATAACCCTTTTAATGTGTAATGGAAATGAATTGGCTCTCAAAAGGTTATGTGTACAAAGTTACGTCTAAATTACCTTCTGCTCAAAATCTTTTCTAGGAACTCCCATTCGTGTAACTTGTTCATTTTTTGATGTGTAAACGAATCTGTAACAAACGAGAACATCTATCAGACTCAGTCAAGTATAAAAATAAAATATATCTTTTTATGAGCGACTAACATTAAGGTAAGGTGGAGTAATCACGTGATGTGCTCACCTGGGGGCTTTGGCTATACAATATGGATAAGGATAGTACTCCGGTATTATTATCATTATCTTGAACATAACAAATAACATTAAAACAAGAGTCCCGGGAGCTTTAAATACAAATTTAACGCAATATGACAAGGGCAAACGTGAAAAACATGAATAAAAGGCAGAACACTCGGCATTCGCCTCTACGTTGGCGCTACGTGGTTAAAAAAAATAATTCAAAATCATTTATTCAAATAGACCTTCGCAGGCAATAATAATCTGTCAAATTGTTATATTTTTTTATTTTTTTTGTGATATTTAGTCTAAACTTGTCAATAGTCACAGTGATAACAAATTGTGTGTTTAGTGTTTCCCTTTAGTTATTTTTAATTTCTAAGGCAGACTTAAGTAAGTCATGCTCACTTTAAGGCCTTTGCTCGCGGCGGCGTCGTGTGACGGGTCGCTCACTTCCCTCCAATATGGCGAGGAGGGCGATGGCTGCCACACGCGTCATACTTGTGAACAGGTGCTGCTTGTGGGGGCTGGTCTGCTTATGTTTGCTGTTTATTTACTTATTAAATATTTATTCAGTCTACTTTGTAATTTTGCCGCCGCGCCGGGGCACGCAATTGTTTTCAGTGCGATTAGAATGTAAATATTATGTAATTAATCTAAGCCTGTTTTGAAAAGAGTAATTGCCGAGTTTATTGCGAACCTATTTTAATTAAATAAAAAATCCCATCAACTAAAGAACGAATATAATTGAAAATACTGATCTTACCGGTAAGTTATCAAGACCTAGAATTCAGAACGATAGATTTTGCTGAACAATAATATACAAAAACCGTATTGTGTGGTAGATAATAAAAGGATGGAATATAAACAATGATATAACTTCAAAAGTAGATTATTAATTTTCACTCTGCATGAGCTCCCATACAAATGGTAGTATTGAGTATAACCAGAATGATAGCTATAGTAATAAATTGCGTTCCGTTGTTTGCATTTTGAATGTGTAAATAAAATTAAAATACAGGTATTCAATCATTTTATTACAAATATTTATTTTGATGTTCATTGGGGTTGTATTCAAAAACATGATAAAGGTAGAATGTATTTTTATTTAGGGTGTTTAGTACATTCGGTCCGCTCCTCGTTCGGTACGCGGGCCGAATCTACCCTTGTGTTTTTTTTTACTGTGAATAATATCATATCAGCCCATGGATGTCCACTGATGAACATAGGCCTCCCACATTGATTTCCACTTCTGAACGGTTCTGGGCCGCTTGTAAACAGCGGCGCCCAGCGACTCTGACGAGGTTGTCGGTCCACCGGTTCCAGTCGTTTTCCAGTGCGCGATCGCCACTCGAGAACCTTTCTTCCCCATCGGTTATTGGCTCTTCGACCGATGTGGCCTGCCCTTTGCCACTTCAGCTTACTAACTCTACGAGCAATGTCCGTCGTTTTCGTTCTCCTACGAATTACCTCATTAATTACCTCATTTCGGACCCTGTCAAGTAGAGAAATTCTGAGCATAGCTCGTTCCACAGCTCGCTGAGTGATTCTGAGCTTATTTATTATGCGGCCAGCAGTAAAAGACCACGTCTGTCCCAAATGTCATCACTGGTAACACGCACTGATTGAAGTCTTTTGTCTGAAGACTCTGAGGTATTTTGGACGTGAAGATATGCGGTAGCTTCCCGAACTTCTATAAATAATCGCGTGTCCACAATATAACCATGGTAAGTAATTATGTGACCACAGGTTTTTAACACATTAACCCCCTTACTCATAAAGCGCTATTTAACTAATATACTGTTTAAAGGGTCACGTAAATAATGTCACATTATTTGACAATGACAACAAAGTGACTTTATTTACGTGACCCTTAAACAGTCTATAAGCGGCTATTAAGAGTCAGAAAAAGTCAGTAAAAGCTTCACGATAGTTCGAGGGGTAGTAGCTATATTAAACCCTATATATCTATATTATTTCGGTAAGTACTTCATAGCAAACTCATAAAGTAATGACGCACTTGATGTAATGTTTACTCGCGCCACCGTTTACCGTATTTTCATTTAATCACACATCATCACGTAAACGTTAACGCTACGGTAGCGTCACATCAGTAAATGACACCCGCGTATTAATAAGTTGAGTTTTCATTTGAAGCCTGCATTATTGCATGGATAATAGTATCATTGGCGTTATGTTATGTTACCTACGATTCCATTTTACGAAGCAATAATACCCGCAATCCCAATAGGCCCCAAAATTCAAAAACAACATAGAAAGAAAGAAAGAAAAGAAAGAAAATATATTTATTTTGAATGTACACACAACACACACACAAATAACATATACAGGTACATAAAAACAAGAAGGAAGAAAAATGTAATGTTGTGTGACATCAAAAATGGTCAGTGACTCAGTAAAACACTGTTGCCCATATCAGGGTAACAGCACTGATTTTCAGTCACTGCCATAAGTGACATCACGCACAGCCGGACAGAATAATATAAGATTTACAATAATACAAAAGAACTCAATAAGGAAGACAATAATACAAACGAACAAAAATATTACAAAGGAACACAATAGCACAAGGGAACACAAATAATAATGACTTTATGGTTAAAAATAAAAAATATCAAAAATAACCCAAACCCATAAAAAAAAAAGAATTTAAATAAAATAAAAAAGTAAAAGAAAATAAAAAATAATTTTGAGCACTGTACAAAAGCATAAGTAAATAACATGCAAAAAATGAATAAATATTGGAACCTGAAATAGTGATGGTACGATCCGTAGAGAAAAAATAAATAAAACAAAAATTTCAAATTTATCTTTTCTGCAGATTTAAAAAGTGGGTCTTAAGATGTTTGCTGAATGTCTTAAAATTTTTCAAGTCACGAATTGGCGGCGGTATATCATTCCAGCAACGAGAAGCTGCGAATTTGAAGCTTCCACGGAACGCTACCGACTTATGTCGTGGCGTAGTTAGTCGATCCACGCAACTTCTTATAGAATTTCTCCCATTCCTCCAAGAGAGTTTATCATAAAGATAACTTGGTTCCTCATTTTTAATGATCCCAAACATAAGTCCAGCGAGATGAAGGTTCCTCCGGGATGACATTTTCATGAGATTTGCTTGGTTAAGAAACGGGGTAACATGACTACGTGGAGGTATATGAAAACAAAAGCGGGCACAAGCATTTTGAACTCGCTGTATTAGACGTTCAGTTCTGGCAAGTAAGCAGGGTCCGTAAACACTATCTAACACGTATCACTATCACTATCTAACATCAAAGTTTTCACATACCTTCACGCGGCGGACATGAGAGTATCTAAAAACTTTGATGTTGGTTCCTTCGTGTAGCTATCGCCTGGTATAATGTGTGGCTGGTTCGGTCCCATAGTACCTACTATACAGGTTTTTTTTTTTTTCTAGCCAGTGGGGGCAACTTCGGAACTACAGGTCTTAGAGAAAAACGCTGAAAGGAACCCCGAGCTGAATTTTGAAGAAAATAAAAATGATTTACAAAAAATAGTATTTTCGGATATATTGAATTTTTTCAAAAAAATTTTTTTTTTCGAAATTCTGCTTCTACGTCACAATATGAACAAAATTATGTATGACTCACAAGTTGCCGGTGTCGGTCTTCAGCTTGGTCAGTTGACTTTGACCAATAGACTAGGAAGGAAGTCTCTAAGGGATTAAACCATAATAATTATTAGAAAGCATATTTAATAGCAACTCATAGGTAAAAATTCAATCTTATATATAATTAAAATAATATATTTATGCCAGTGATTTGAAACTGTAGTACCCTAGTAATATTATTGTAAAGTGCGTTTACCACTCAGCCACCACGACACGGTACAAAAATCATAGTACCTAAGTATAATTCGTAGTAACAGTAATGCATATTTCTTGTAACATTTGTACGAATAACCTCAAACGAACATTGCTGCTGCGGCTTTTTAAAAGCCCTACCCCCCGGCTTAATAGTTTCAACTCTCAATTGATTGAAACACGGATAAAGCCTACATAACAGACTGAACTGTTTACGACTTTAACTGCTAGTTTCTGAAAGCCGAATTAGTTAATTTACTATAATACAAATTGCCATCTTTATCATTTCAGACGTCAATACTATCAACCATAGATTAACTTTTTCAGAAACTGCAGTAAATAATTCAACTGAAATATTAATTTCCCATGGAACATTTTTGAAAATGCAGAGGGTTTTTCCGAGGAAATGATTTCCGATTTGATATTGTTTTTGAATCGAAGCTTCATAACCAAACCATATTAAATTGCGGGTGTAGAATGTGTAAATGAGGAGCATACCTACCGGTTCGCAGCGTAACTCGATTCAATGTACTTCTTTCTTTCGTACCTCGCGTTGGATCAAAATTAAAATCTTTATTCGTCGTTGGCGAAAGTCAAAGTCATTTTATGTAAGATTCGCTTCTGTCGGGTGTCTCATGATACATCATTGACTCATGATTTTATTTTCAGTGTAAATTTTAAACAGACTTCAAAAAAAGGAGGAGGTTCTCAATTCGGTTGTTTTGTTTTTATTTTTTTCGTCTCTTATTAACCAATAAACTCCGTCATTTATTAACCAATTTGGAAAATTCTTTTTTTGTAGAAGGAAGGGTACACTTCCCGTTTGGTCCCATTGTCATAAGATCAGGATTTGATTACTTCTTAGTGTACTTTGAAGTCGGTTTAAGTTTTTTGTAAAACAGTCCAATGATGTGTTATAGAATTGACTCCAATTACAATAAAAATTTACTTTGAATCGATTGACAATTCCTTATGAGATTTTTGAAGAAAGGCTGCGCGCGGCGAACTATATGCCGCGCGATCGAACAGTATACATGCAGGTTCAATGTCTCGCATGTCATTCAACAAGGTGATTGATGGACATTAATGAAAGGTTTTGAGTTTGTATTCACGTTTCTGTTAACTTTTTACATTATTTTAAAAATATATAAAAAAAAGGAAAATTTTCTTGATTGATTACTTGTTTTTCTCGCTTAGGCCTGTAACGACATTAAAAGTCAGATCAAGACTCAAGAATAGGTCGTGTTCATCGAAAATAAACCTAATGACATTAGTGCAGGTTCCAAATTATTTTATTTTAATATCGACCCAAATTTGACATTAGCATTGATTGACTTCTAGAAACCGGACCTATGAGAAAGAAGAAAATAATAAGGAATTTGTTAATAAGTGAACTACAAAAATTAACTTTTTTATTTTTTATTATTTTCCGCGATTTCACCATGGTAAGTGAAGACGTGTCCGAAGGTGGTAAGCACACTAGACTAGGTGACATCAGTTGAAAACTGGGATGGAGCCGGCCTGATCATCTAATTACGCTAAATCCACTGGTTTTAAGTTATGCATTTCATGGTTAACAGCTTTTTTCTCAATAAGAACATATCAAAACTCTTTTATTTATTTTAATGATTGCAAAGCGTGCGCGTTTATTTTTATTTTTGCTCAAGCTCTTTATGGGTTTAGTTTATTTTTTGAGATCGAATTAAATGATTTGCAAAGGTCAAGTTATGATTTAGGTCCAGTAGCATACACAATTTTATTTAAGTTCAAATTGAATTGGGTTTTATGCGTTTTTTTACAAAACTTAATGAACGATTGAAATCATATTTGCTTAGTCATTTTACATTTTTATTAAGTAAAATGCAAATCATTTTGATGAAAATGTTAACAAGAAACTGGCAAGTATTAATGCATGACTTGTATTGTATTGTCATCAGGGTCCGTAACCCATGTTGTGGAGAGGGCACCCTCCCGTAGATACGACGTATATGTAACTGTTGCTATATTATTATCGTTTAAATAACGAGGCCTCTGCAATGCCTCCTGGATGACCTAGAATGCAACCTAATGAAAAAATTAAAGAAAGTAAACAGCAACCTTAGAAATATAATTTACAGCAGAAGTTTTCTAAACAATACCAATGTGGTTTTATAAATCGGGACAAGACAAAAAATTATAGCTTTTGGCTTTGGCGTTGAGTTTCTTGCCGGGAGTCTTCTCAGTTTAAGTGTATTACGAACCGGTGGTAAAATCAATTTTAAAGTTCGTAAGTGCCCTATTAGGGCCTATATTTAATAAAAAAAAAATAACATATCTTAGAATTGAAATTTACCCAAGTAAATAATATTTAAATGAAAAAATATTTTTATATGGGTATTATCATTATATACGCAAGGGTTCAGTCAGAGCAAAAACATAATGGAATGAAAATTCCTCGATAGAAAAAAATCACAAAGCTACCTCTAATAATAATGAATTTTCGATTTCATTCGTTCCTGGTGTATCTAATTAAGACTAAAATTCGATAAATAATATCACTAACGTATGACCTAGGGCTGATACTAACGATTTAAATATTCTATACTTTTCGAGTGATTTAGATTAGAAGCGCTTAGTTCATTTTTGTTCCGCGAAACACGCCATCTCCGTCTCATGCCACGCGAATATTAGACATAAGTTTGTTTCATCTGACATTGCCATATTTTCCTGGCTATATATAAATATTCTTTTAAAATAATATTTATATCTAGACGTATTTATTAGGTAAGTGTTTTTTCATGTAAAATTGCATAATCTTTCATAGAATTCTAAATAGATCACAATGTCAACTCTACAACCAAATACAAACTTAAATTATAGTAGTTAACTCTACCAATTCACCATCCAAGAAAATTCTGAACAGCACCTACTAATTTTAACTCCATAGTTTCTTACTGACTTAAAAACTTTTACGTATGAGAAATTAGTCTGCACTTCAACATACAAGACTAAAGTTATTTAACTGAGTTAACCTTTCAAAGTTCTTTATCTTAGCACAAAATTAACACATAATTCAATTCCTTTGAGCCTTTGTGAAACTAATTGAGACGTTCCATATAGGTACTTAAAGTACCTATAGTATACTAGATGTCCCCCGCGGTTTCACCCGCGTTACCGGGATAAAAAGACATTCTCCATACCATAGGCTATCTGCATGCCAAATTTCATGATGATCCGTTGAGTAGTTGAGGCGTGAAGACGTTAGAAACAAACAAACTCCCTATCGCATTTATAATATTTGTAATGAACTGCTAGTATATTACAATTATAGCTTCTCTGCTGATATTACAATTATAGCTTCTATTTTTTCCAGTATAAGACGCTTGATTAGTGCCTACAAAATATTAACCCCCTTACTCATAAAACGTTATTTAACTAATATAATACTATTTAAAGGGTCACGTAAATAACGTCACTCTATTGTCATTGTCAAATAATGTGACATTATTTACGTGACCCTTTAAACAGTATATTAGTTAAATAGCGCTTACCGTAACTTATTGAGTTTATTCGCTCAAAGAGCAGCTCGACTTGGGAAGTACCTCCACATTACAGCATAACATAAACCCATCATTTAACTTTATGTTGTGTTTCTGCGCGTGAGTAAGGTCGCCAGAGCTCATCGGGGAAGAGGGAAGGGTCGGTAACGGGTGAGTGTTGCTGCCGTGTATTGCAAGCGTCCACATGGCTAAAGTAACTGCTTACCATCAGGTGTGCCGTATGCTTGCTTGCTTGCTTTAAAGTGACATCGCAAAGACACTAGTAGGTATATAATATAATATATGATCAGTTATCTGGTTTCCATTTCTATTTAGTTTGGGATCAGATGACCGTCTGAAAAGAAAGGTCCCGGGAGCTCACATTTGAATATTTTCTTATGGATACCACGCACTGTTCAATTTGGGCCGTGTTGACACACATGGGAATAAATTGACCTTATTCTAAGTGAGGAGAGTCGACCTTTGAGTTACACAAAGTTATAATAACAGCACATAACGGTAACAAGGCGGTCATTAGTCCTCGACGCAGTCTGCCTCCGCTCGACGTCTCGAGAGAGTCCCACTAGTGGCTCGTATCTACTGCCTCCTTCTAAAATTAAGGGATTTTTTTGTTTCAATTTTTTTATTCAATGAATACAATTTTCGAAAATCAAGCTCCGTGTGTTTTATGCCATCTTGGTTAAAACAATATAGTGTGCAATTTAAGAAGAAAGAGATGAGAAATTAATTTAAAATGCATATAGTATCTTAGCTATTACTGCTATCATCATCATCATCGGCCTATGATATCCCCCTGCTGAGGTCACCTTTGACAAATGAGGGTGAAAGGGAATGGGCAGATACTCCACCACGCATGCCACTGCGGGTTGGTGGAAGCCAGTTCACCTCCAGTTCCAGTTGGAGTTTTCAAGCCGCCTAGGAGGCCTCCAACTCACAATATTAGTGCTATGCCCCCACGACATAATGCAACATCAACATAGAAGAATTCGCGTTAAAGAATGTTGATTGGTAATACTTACGCGCCAAATGTAAAATTCATGAGTATCATCTCTGGTACAGTAGTATTGCCGTATAAAAATCGTCGGAATATACTGATTACTTTGCATCTGAGTGATACATTTGTGACATAACAATTCTCATTTAAACCACATACCTAATTAAAACGTAAAATTTCCTAATTAGTGCTTCGAGAATTTCGAGTTTCAATGGTACAATTAACGCATGTCCCCTTATTTATATATACATTTGAATATCTGAAAATGTGTTACGTTAATTAAATATCACATTTCATTATGAAAGGATCTACTTCTCTGTTTATGAAACCATCACAAAACCAATGGTAAATAATATGTGTTTGTTCCGTGTCTTGGCGCAAAATTATCTTAATATGTTATTTACATTAATTTATATACTAGGCATTACGTTTATGTTTAGTTATCTAGTTTCCATACTACGCCTTGTTTGGTTTGACTGAATTAATTTAAATATTCTTTAGGTTACTGTAAAAAATAAAAACACATAGTTATGATAGTATCATCATCATCATCAGCCTTTCCCAATAGTCGCCACATCTTCCGGTCCTCCACTTTTCGCATCCACCTTCTACCCGCCAAGGTTCGCAGGTTATCGGTCCACCTAGCGGGGGGCGTCCTACACTACGCTTGCCTGTGCGTGGTCTCCAGTCAAGACCTCGTTTACCCCATCGGTTATCCGTTCTGCGACATTTATGGCCAGCCCACTGCCACTTCAGCTTGCTTATTCTCAGGGCTATTTAGTTCTCTGCCGGATCTCATATCGTTGCGAACTCTGTCCTTGAGAGAAACCCCGAGCTTAGCTCTTTCCATTGCCCGCTGAGCAACTTTAAACTTGTGCACCAGGCCAACTGTCAAAGAACACTTTTTAGCGGCATACGTCATCACTGGCAGGATACATAGGATGATAGTATAAATATATTTTATTTTGAAGATCTATCTAATAATGGACTTAACTGACTTACTATAATGTACAATACAATTAATGTTTTGATTAAACAAATAAAAAAATAAATAAATAAATAACTAGCTGCATCCGCGTTCCCGGGATAAAAATTAGCATATTAGTAAAAGAATTTTTAAAATCTGTTAGTTCGTTAGAATAGCTCGTTTAAACATACAAACGGAAACTCATCCACTTTATTATATAGATTTAAGGCTTAAGCGATCTCTTCCAGAGGTTTGGTATAAAATTTTCCAAGTTATTAAAAATAAATCACTGGAATTGCTGTACAAAGTCTGTAAAGGCTGCAATATTGGCTTGACGCTATGTTTATCAGTAAATAAAATATGTCTGGCTTCTACATATAACTTGGTGCTTGTTATAAACAAAATATATAATAATAACTTTGTTGAAATTAACATCAACTAGCTTAAGTCTACAACATTTCATTACAAACGAAGTAACAAAGCTAATTTCAGATTTAGTATTCTACCCTCCGTACTAGTTAAAAAACTTTATCACGGTAGGGTAGGATTCCTCGTCTTCACATAGCAACGTACGAGGCAAGTGACTGTGTAGTATACGTAAAAAAACAAGATAAATTACAATGTTAACAAATATACTATTACTCTTGCAAAATGCTATTCATCATGATAATCTCTCAAATTAACATAGCTAAAAACCTTTGATTAAGGATACATCCAGATAGAGTGTAGCAGCTGTGCACGCGTCGATAAAAATACGCTCTAACTGTTAGGGGCTAAATCAAATAAAAATAAATAAAAATGCAAAATAATGATCAATATTTAAATTTCTCCCGATTTTAATTGGAATATATTAACAACTACTATCATTATGAACGTCATTATGACAAGCAGAATGACGCAGAGGGAGCGTAAAACGTAGCTGTTACGCGCAGCAGCCTATAAAAGTTGGCCTGTTTTGTATATTAGTGTAGTATGGCGACGTTCTTTCTAGGTATATTTATTTCTATGCTAAAAACATACTTAATTTTTCAAAGACGTGATATATTTTGTTAAAAAGCAGTAATGCTTCAAAAAGTTTGTCTAAACAAATTAAATTGCTTTATTCCATTAAGCTAAAGTACATTTTAAATTATAATGAAAATGGCAAAACCAAGAAATATCATTTCCATTTATAAATTATAAATATTAGCAAGTGCATAAAAGCACTTTGCGTTTGATAACTTTGTTAAATCATTATTTTGTAGAGATTAACTTGAAATAAGCTAAGAAGCATGCCCACAACTATTAAATGAAAAGAAAACTTAAAATTAAGATTTACTGAAAAAATTACATGCTGTTGACGCAATGTGTTTTAGTAAAGTCAACCTTGTTTTATTAACCTTAATTTCAGTTTTAGTCAACATAATACGCAGCCAACTTATCTCATTCATTTGATGGTTAATGTCACCATAAAAAGGTTGAAAATAAATGCAACACTTTTATTTAAAATATAAAAAACTAGCTGTCTGGCGCGGTTTCAACCGCGTTCCAGTGATGAAAATAGATATTATAAATACTCGGGGATTATGTAGCTTACTACAAGTGAACGAATTTTTGGAAACCAACTGGTAGATCCAGTGATTAGCCCGTTTAAACAAACAAAAAGACTCCTCGGCTTTATTACATTATTGTAAAATATTAGTATAGATGCGAAATTGAGTTTGTTTGCATGTTTGTGTGCTTGTCACCTTTTGACGTTTCGGCCATTGCAGGTAGAGTCAAATGGAAACTAACACGTCAGGAGCACTGTACAACAACCACAAGAGGTGGTCACGCGTGGCAATGACGTCACGTCTCCACCATTGTACTCAAGAGGAAGTGTGAGATCTGCACACTGAGCACAATTTAATATACTACCCTTGGATGTAACCATGTTTCAGTCGAGAGCGTTATAGTAAAAGTATTCAGTTTAACGTGAAAGGTTTAAAAGTTATGTGGATTAGCTTCTCTGAGTTTCAGGCTACTTAATTGGGAAAAATTATGGTACAAATCAGTTTGCAGTTTTTTCGTTTAGAAATTCTTAACTATAGTTGAAACAATGATGCCGAGATTGCAATGGGCTGTAAACTGGGCATGTCTATACTTATCTATACTAATATACTAATAATAATATTATAAAGAGGAAAGATTTGATTGTTTGTTTGTTTGCATTGAATAGGCTCCGAAACTACTGAACCGTTTTGAAAAAATCTTTCACTGTTGGGAAGCTATACTATCCCCGGGTGACATAGGCTACTTTTTATTACGGAAACGCGGGTGAAACCGCGCGAGACAGCTAGTATGTTATAAGTACCATACATGCCTAGTTTACAGCTCAACCGAATGAATTTTAACTAATTGTGAATTTCTTTTTCCCCTGCATTATATTAACTGTTTTTATACAAATAAAAATTATAATCATTTATTATGACGTTTTCTCAAACAGCGCGCGTTTTTTATGCGCGTATTTCTTGGCCTGATTTAAAATTAAATCTAGTGCCGGCAATGATTAGTAAGTAGTAGGATGGCTTAACATGTAAACAGCCTGACAGCTTATTAATGTTTTCTATAGATTTCGTAATCCAAAGTTATTACATCTCACTGCCTCTAGTGACATATTTCTCCGCTGTATTCATAAAGATGTTTGGATTCAAGACGCGTACTTCGTTCGAAACTAATTACATCCTTTCGACAAGTAACTCAGTTTATCTCCTGACATTTATATTACAGTCTCACTTAAGACGAGGTCTTACCTCAAATTCACAAAAATGGGTTTCTTTGAGAGTCGAGCAAGTATAACGTAACGCAATGAAAATACCTTACACAAAAAATTACTGTGGACAGAAGAGGGTTTTGAGAAAAATGTTAACCGAATAGAATATTAAAAAGTGCTTTGGTATTCCCAATAAAAAAATCGTAAGTGACGTCTCAAAAAATCTTTCGCGTCGAAATTCTGACACTTATTCAATTTAATGTATATATTTTGTTTAATCTAAAGAAAACCCGTAAATAAATGTCCATTTCATAGAGTAGACACATTTATTAACCATTCTCAACCCTATTCCAGTGAACAACTAGTGCTGTCAAAATCGTAGTCAGTCCGCGCCTTAAAACGTGAGAATACATTATATATGCATACGGGGTTGATACAACAATACGACATTAAACAATATGAAACCACGTAAAGTACCCATGTATACGATCAACTTTTACTATGGGAACAACTTCGAAATCACAAAAAAAAACTGCTTTTCATACAAAAGGTACAGTCTCCTTTACGGTACTTTACGTGGTATCATTTAATGTCGTATTGTCGTTTACACCCCGTATACAAGCGGCACTATCTTTAAAACATTGCCATTCGTATATTCGATTTAGCATATCGTACGTTGCGGATAAACAAACGGCTAAAACAAATAGACGTGAAAAAATACAGCCATCAAAAGTCACATTTATTTGAATCAAGTGTATTCTTGCTCCTGTTTTATATTCAAAGTGTGTTTTATCTCACCCAATAATGTATTCAAGAACGAAATAACCTCATTTCACTTTAGCAAGAGTACCATCGGGTTAAAATGTTCATTGACTCAATTTAAGTCACGTATTACTCAATATAATTATTAACTGCTAATGTCTTAACTTGGCAGGGCTCAATGGAACATCTTGGAATATAACGTATGTTCATAAAGGACGATAACGTATGTTTATATTATGCATGTTAAGTAGGTTAATAACAACTCTATTCTGGGAACAAAAGGCCATGAAAGCTTGTAAGTTAAGAAAAGCAATTAATTTTAAATAACCAAAATGGACATTGTTTTTTTTTTTTTTTAGTTTGTTCAAAATATTATTGCGAAATGTCAAAGTGTTAGATCTCAGTTGCAAAGTGCGTCGACATTTTTCTGAAGAAGAAACGTGACGTAAGTAATACATGGATCAATCACTTTCACGACTTTTCTACCTGTCGGATTGGGATAAATCCTTTTAGGGATATCTCGTGATGACGTCACGTCAGTCTACAAAATGGCATAATATGAGGGTAACTTGATAAACGAGAATATACGGGAATAAATCCTGTGAACCGCACCCTTTTGCCTTTTAGGGTTCAGGGTCTTGATAACCATCGTTTGTGATTTATTTCAACTTAATTATGTTTGGTGATTTACTGGCTAGCTTTTTTCGTGTTAGTCTTCTTTTTTTATACGACTAAATTGGTAAACAAGCATACGTCCCGTTTGATGGTAAGCAGTCACCGTAATGGTGTTCAGGTTATTGATAAAAGGCTTGGAAAATAATAGAATTCTTCTGGTTACTCTATCTTTTATTGAACAGTATGTCAAAAAGGTAAACAACATTACATTGTCATAGAGACTACTCAATTTCTTTTTCAGTACCTCCCCTAAATTTAGTAGTTCTATGAACAATTACTTAACACACGAGTGTGACAATAACATAACATAAATGAACATAAAAGTACTTATGTAATATAATAATAATCCAACATTAAAAGCACAAACATAAACATTAAAATAAAACCTATGCATACAATTTATCAATGATGCATAAATTTATCTCGAATATATGAAAACACTTGCTGACCTAGAGCTTTTGTAAATATGTCACCAAGCTGTTCTTTACTTTCAATATATTCTAAAGACACTTCTTTATTTTGAACTTTTTCTTTAATAAATTTATATTTTATATCAATATGCTTTGATCTATTGTGATAAACCGGATTCTGTATCAATTTTATAGTACTCTGATTATCAATGTATAATTTAAAATTTTTACACATACTTCCTTGACCTATTTCTGTAAGAAATTTACTGATCCATAAATATTCTTTTGTAGCTGCACATGCTGCCATAAATTCGGACTCAGTCGTAGATAAGGCTATTGTTTTCTGTCTTTGACAAGACCAAGTAACTGCTCCTCTATTTAAAGTAAAAATATATCCAGTTGTTGATCTCCTAGTATCAGTTTCACTAGCAAAATCAGCATCGGAATAACCTTTTAAAACACTATTAGAACAGCTTGATGTATAAAGGATTCCTAAATTATTCGTTTTAATAAGGTATTTTAAAATTCTTTTTACATAATTCACATGTTCTAAAGTGTAACAATTTATATACCTGCTAGCGACATTTACTGCATAAGATAAATCAGGCCTGGTTACACAAGACAAAAATAATAGACTTCCTACTGCTTTTCGATACGGAAAATTAATATTGCATAATATTTCCGATGAATCATTTTTATTAAGAATCACATTTGGATCTGCGGGTACTGTACAAGGCTTAGCGGTATTCATGTTAAATTCTTTAATTATTTTATCTATATAATTTCTTTGTGATATAAAAATAGAGTTGTCAGGTCTGTTAATAAGTATTTGAATACCTACGTAACCACTGACATCTAAAATTGTAATTTTAAATACTTTTTTCATCTTTTGTAAAATAATTTCTAAAACATCATTATTCTTTGACATTAAAAGACCATCATCGACGAAGATACATAAGATTACCTTAAAATTCTGAAAAACACCGTGATAAACACAATTATCAGCTTCACATTGAATAAAGCCAAGTTCTTTCAAAAAAATGTCAAACTTATTGTTCCAGCATCTGGGTGCTTGTTTTAGCCCGTATAAAGACTTCACCAGTTTACATACCTTTCCTTCGCTAGTAACAACTCCTTTTGGTATTTCCATATAAATTTCTTCCTCCAGTTCTCCATACAAAAATGCTGTTTTAACATCAAATTGGCAAATGTTGTATTGATTACTTACCGCAATGCTAAGTAATAAACGGATGGAGTCATATCTCGTAGTGGGAGAAAATGTTTCTTTGTAATCAATATCTTCCACTTGACTAAACCCCCGTGCACACAAACGTGCTTTATACTTATCTATATCTCCATTTGTTTTGGTTTTAATTTTAAAAATCCATTTAGATGTAATGATATTCATGTTTTTAATTTTTGGGGTATCTGTTATAATCCATGTTCCATTTTCTTCATGAGATTGTAATTCATCCTCTATTGCACGTGTCCACTTATCTGAATCATGACATTTTAGTGCCTCTTCATATGTTTCAGGTTCCTGCATAGTGACATTTACCATATATTTTTCTGAAGCGTTTAATTTGTCTCTGTTTCTTAAGTTGTAACGATTTTCTATATTCATTGTACTAATTTCAGATGTACTCGGTTCGTCATTCATCGATGTATTATTTTCTTCACCAACTATTGTTTCTATTACCTCAGAGTTTTTAGTTAATACATTTTGCTCTTGTTCTTTATTGTCAATATCAAAAACAGTATATTTTTGTGAGTCATTATTATAATTATTGGTATATTTTTCAAAATTAACATTTCTGGAAATAAGAACTTTTTTCGTGACAATATCAAACATTCTATAATTTTTCGTATTTCCATCGTAACCAATTAAAATCATTCTTTTGCTCTTCGCTTCTAATTTACTACGTTTCTCATATGGTATCATTACGTAACCAATACTTCCAAATTCCTTAACATATGATAAATCAGGTTTCATGCCACACCAGAGTTCATATGGTGTTATATTTCCTGTTTGCGATGAAGTTACTCTGTTGTTTAAATAAACTGAACAATTTACAGCTTCTGCCCAAAGATATGTTGGCACATTTTTAGCATACAACATTGAGCGCGCCCTTTCCATAATTGTTCTCAATTCCCGTTCAGCTCGCCCATTTTGTTCTGGGGTATATGGTGCCGTACATTCATGTTCTATACCATTTTGTTTTAAAAACTCTTGAAAATACTCACTTTTATATTCTCCACCATTATCCGTGTGTAACGTTTTAACACACTGACCAAATTTATTGGTCACAATTGAGCAATACTGCTTGAAATAGTCCAAAACATCAGATTTATGTCGCAAAAAATAAACGTAACAAAAGCTTGAAGCAGCATCTTTAAATATCACAAAATATTTACATCCTCTTATAGAATCTTGTGACATCGGCCCACATATATCACTATATACTAACATACCAGGCGATAATTCATTTCTTATCGATTCTTTAAATTGCTTTTTCTGTTGTTTTCCATAATTGCAAGCCTCACAAAAGAAATTTCGATCAATATTTTTTATTTGAATAGTTCCATTTTTCACCATTTTTAATAACTCATTGACACACACATGTCCCAATCTGTCATGCCAAATTTGAAGTTCATTTTGTTTTTCCGTAACATCACACTCAGCATCAAAAATGTCTAAACAGTTTTTGTTGCAGTTTATCAAACTTTTTGTTGTGATGGTTTTTATCATAAGTTTGTACATATTATTGCTACAAAGAGTGGCATAAGCAATTAACTCGTTATTACTAAAAATAAGTGCCAGTGAATTCTCTTTTATAATTTTATATCCTTTTCTCATTAAAACACCTTCCGAAAGCAAATTTTTCCTAAGTTCCGGTACATACAAAACATCATCAATTCTTCCGTCAATCCATTGACCTTTGATGTATTTTTTAATAAGTACGGTACCTTTTCCTTGTACTTCCAGAGTAGCTTGATTGCCAAGTTTTACTAATGACTTATAATTATTGAAGTTTGATAGATAATCTTTTCTAAATGTAATATGCATTGAAGCACCACTATCTAAAATCCACATATCTTCATCATCAATAGAATTTATCTCTTCCATCACAAGTGCATTTGCTCTACTTGTTTGATATTTTCTTTTCATTTTACAGTCACGGGCAAAGTGACCTCGTTTGTTACAATTATAACAAATAAATCTATGAGGTTCTTCTTCTTTCATTTAATTTTCTTCAGTATATCTATTTTTATATTTTTCTTTTCCATATCTTTGTTGGCTACTGTGTGCAGTAACTAATGCTACATCATCATCTTCTTCTTTTGTCATACTCTTTTCTTCGTCCAAAAGACGAGCTGTTAAATTCAATATAGTTTGTCGACTAGGATCCATCGATAACCATGCTTGTCTAAAATTTTTATATTTGATAGGCAAAGTTGATATTATTTTCGTAATAATAGCTGTATCACTTATTTTTTCTCCGCTTTCTTGTAATTGCTTCGCAAGACTTTCCACTTTCGAAATATGCATAGCGATGGGTTCATTTGGTGTTATTTTATATTCATAAAACCTTTCATGAAGAATCATTTTATTTAATTCTGTTTTCAAATCATAAATGCTGTCTAATTTTTCTATCATTTCTTTCGTGCTGTTACAATTTTCAATAAAAGATATTTGCTTATAATCCATGGCAGAAGTGATGATGAACATGGCCGATGCATCATCTTTTTCTCTTTGACACTTTTGTTCAATACTTTCAACTTCTTTTACTTGTGTCGATTCGATGAAATGATGCAATCCTTTTGCTTTTAAAGCCAACTGAATTTTAAATTTCCATTGTTTATAATTTTTGCCGTCAAATTTTTCAATTGTAGTTTTCAGATCCATTTTTAAATTTGGCCTTTAGTTTTTTTTTAAATCTTTGTAGGTAACTTACTTTAATACACAATTTGCTCTTAATATTTATCCAAGGGCGCTGGGCCCATAACCTGTTCAGGTTATTGATAAAAGGCTTGGAAAAAATGGTGCGTCCATGCTTGGCGAACCGAGCACGAGCCGAGCCACGAACGAGCACACTGCGAGCACGATTCGCGTTGCATGGACGGGCTCGCGAGCCTCGAAAGAGCGCGATTGTCAGTTTTGTCACGAACAAAGGGATTCGCATTGTGCTCGTTGTAGGTTCGTTCGTGGCTCGGCTCGTGCTCGATTCGCGTGGCATAGACGCACCATAAGGAATAAGGACGCTTACAATACATGAGGCAACATTCACGTTGTTACCGACCCTTCCCCCCTCTGTTTGAGCTCTGTAGCCCATTCTCGTAATACGAAATGAACCAAATTTCGCTAGAGTTTAAAAATCGTCCAACTAAACGGTAGTTTTAATTTCGCATTCCCGTGCTACTTCACTCGAAAGATACCTCAATTGGATTGAAACTCAACGACAAGCAAGCAATTACCTAACTATTCATAAAAATATACACTAAATATACTATACTATATAAAACACAGGTTTTTTCCTAGTTTGAGAGTCAGAGGCATATCTCTTTGTAAACTTATATAGCCTACAAATTATAATATTTTCCCCGGTTGAGTCAATAAGAAAAAATATTCAAAAATTGTTACTTATTTTAAGTTTTTTATTGGCTGAATGAACATTATTATTATTATTCATGTGGGCAAAAAAAATTGCCATATTAATCCTAATTTATTTACCAATTAACCTTTAAAATCAAATTGTAACTTTTTCGATTATCGAGTTCGAATTAATTACCGGAATACGCTTGCAACGATACATTATTCGAACTTCGAAAGGATCGTTCTTCAATCGTGCAAAATGTGTTACGAGAACACGGAAAGCAGTTTCGATTGTTAAATCGTTTGGAAGTCGTTGACGTTTTGTTACGAGAATCGGGCTACTGGTGCCCTTATTCAAGCGCAGAAAACAAACATAAAGTTATTTGGCTACGGTATTCTGCAAGGTGGTGTGAGTCTATTTATGTGTTATTAGAAAAACCCCACAAAATATGGTTTGGCCAAAAGTGGTAAAGTAGTACCCAACTGATAAGGCGCGTCGTGAATCTTCGTTCGCACAGAATAGAAAGTATGGCCCGAAGATTAACGAAAGAATTCTTAAAACTTACAATCAACCTTAGATCACTACTAAAAGGTTCATAATGCACTGCAGGTGTTAGTTCCGTCTCACTCGCAATTCATGCCCCTCCGCATACATGGCGGCAGCTGCCGACCAATAGCATTTTCCGAGCTTTGAAAATGTATATTCTGCGCAGGTACGTAAGCCATATCAGTTGGGTACGGGTAAGCAGAAAAGCCTAGAAGGGAAATGGGCGATGGCTGTGCTACAAAACATTCAACCATCGTTCTGAATTTAAATTTTCCAAAACTTTAAATTAAAATGTGATAATCAATGATTTCAAAAAATATGTTAGTCAATGGAGAAATTAAATTTATGATTTATGTACAAATAAATATCTAAACTGCGATCTCAGAAAAAATGGTGCCCCCTCAACGCTTATATTCTGTCGTTGCCTTACGAGTGAGCGTCACGAATATCACTACGAAATGATCATTATATAATGTTTATAATTTTTGTTTTCACGATATTTCTACTTATTCAGAATACGATAACCGCAACTTAAAGCAGCTTCAAAGAATGACCCTTAAAACAATGGAACATTATTCTTGGACCATTCCAACATTGTAACTGGACCCGTAACGGGTGAAGCAAGGGTCAATTGAAGCTTCCATTATTCCAAATATACCTATTCAATGTGTCTGAGGGACGTTTGGAATGAAACTCTACATTGAATAGTTCTCACACTCGGTACAATTTGATTTTATTGTTTTGCTTATTTTTACGGTTACAATTCTTTGACACTGTAATAATACTAGGAATAAAAATATCATCTATATCATATTTTTATCAATATTTTTATTTAATTTTATTTTAATAAAGTTATAGGTAGGTTCTTTAAAAAGAGTGTGAAGAGAGTTTTTGAGGGTCGGCAAATATCATCAGACGGGCCGTATGCTTGTTTGCTACCTAAGAAGTATAAAAAGAACGGGCCAAGTGCGAGACTCGGACTCGCACACGACGGATTCCGTAAAGGTGTTTCTTGTATTACCTCATTTTATTTCATTTTATTGTTTGTTGTTATAGCGGCAACAGAAATACAAATTCTGTGAAATTTTCAACTGTCTACCTATTACGGTTGATGAGATACAGCCGACTGACAGACAGACGGACGGACGGATGGACGGACAGCGGAGGCTTATGAATAGGGTCCCGTTGGCACCCTTTGAGTACGGAATCCTAAAAACTATCACTCTTACGGCCTGATTCACAGGAAGTTGATAAGTCTCTAATAGATTATCTGTTAAGACTGCATTAACAAACACAAAAAACTCTCTTTTTAAATGAACAAAATAAGAGGGCTTGTGAAGATACCAGATAAGCTTAAAAGTAGCCAGCAACATGTGACACAGGCTCTCTATCTAAATCTTTTAAAAATGTCAAACATAGTTTTAAAAATTCTATTTTTATTGTCGGTTGTTTTGATAAAACTCTTAAAGCTTTTTTTGTTAGTGTGTTTATAATGGCCGACCGCTGCACTGCGCTGCAAGCCGAATTTTTGTTTATTTACTCAGTTATCGTCCTCGCAACAGTGAGAACTGAGAAGCTTTGAAAAAATAAAAAAACGGTTCAACGCGTCGAGGATAATCTCAGCTGAATATAACAGTGAAATAAGTATTATTTTTGATCAAATAGCATAAAGTCACCTAAAATATTTCTTTATTTTGTACGGGGATTTGGTGAATTGATTTTGTTTTTGTTTTTATGTCTCAATTCTGTCCTAACTAGTGTGTTTATTTTGAGTATTTTATATATAAAAATTATAAATATTTGGAGAATTGTAATAGTTTCTATTGTAAATATTATGATGCGTCCATGCTACGCGGCGAGCACGAGCCGAGCCTACGAGCCGAGCCTCGAACGAACAAGATTCATTCGTTGCTCGCGATTTCAAGCGTAGACGTACTTAACGAGCCTACAACGAGTGCGATGCGAATCCCTGTGTTCGTGAAAAAACTGACAATCGGGCGGAGCGCAGTCGAGCACGCTACGAATGCTCGTTCGAGGCTCGCAAGCCCGTCCTCGCTACGCGAATCGTGCTCGCAGTGTGCTCGTTCGTGGCTCGGCTCGTGCTCGGTTCGCCAAGCATGGACGCACCATTATATTATAGCTAAGTATTAAGTAGTAATTTTAATTTGGAATCAATAATAAATTTTACTTTTTTACATTTTAATGCTACTTAATGTTTTGGTTAATGGATTTCCATTGTTATTATTATTTAGTTTGGCTACACTAAAAAGGTAGGTAAGCACTCGACACTGTTGATAAGAACAATACTGTTAAGCTTGTATATAATAAATAATTACAAATAACATAATATTACGTGAAAAATTGACTCCATTATCACATAATCTGGCCACTAGAAGAGAAAGAAATAGAAGAAGTAATTGCCAACTCTTATTTAGTTCTTACAATCATAATTCAAATACTCGTATTCCTAACCAAAATACTATTATGAGAGCGTACGTCTGGCTATGGCCGCCTCTCTTACAATGATGTAATGCGATGGATCTGTATCATTAGGTACCCATAAGAACGGTTATGTACGAGATAATGAGCACATTCGTAGCAGACTGTGCTACGGGTGCTACGCCCGTCGTAGCGGGAAAATAATGTTCTCTGTGTTTTGATACTTATTAAAAATGAACAAATGTATATGAATTTAAAATAACATACTGAAATTCTCTATTAATTACTTTGGATTAAGAATAATATGTGTTTATTCGTAGTTTAATGGAAAAAAGGTCACGTTAAAGATATTTGATAAGATAATATCTAAATCTTGGTAAAAGGTGTGAGTAAAAATAGGTCTTATTTTTTTAGATCCTCTTAAAAATCGGGGACAATTTTTACAAGGAGTTTTTCGGCTTCATCGTACTCTGAAAACATTTCTGTATAAAAACTCACCGAGATTTAGTACACATTTCGGGGCAATGAATAAAAATCTGTTAGTAGGCCACAAAGAATATGTATCCTAAAAAATAGGGGCGTAATGAATAATCCAAGGCAATAAAAATCGAGGCCTCTTTCGACTGACGAAGTATAGAGGTCTAGACGTCTAGGTACGATATTTAAATGCAAATGACGACAATCACATTTGAACTCCAAATGTTGGTAGTTGCTTCATAGATTTGACCTCTGTAAGTCCTCATTATTAGGGCGCAAGCTGAAGGTCACATTACTGAGATTTAATTTTATGCAAAATATTATAAAATTATTATGTAACCATATATTCACAATTATCACAAAGAGGCGCACATATTCACAAGAGAAGCGCTTGTGGTGTAGCATGATAATCCGTTCTTAATCGATCGGCAAGTTAAGCTACAACCATCGTGGTCGATACCTGGATGGTCAATAGTGGTATTTGAACTCGAGCGTTTTCCTGGCTTGGGAAGGCACGTAAAGCAGCTGGTCCCGGTTATCACTTAATTGTGATAGTTGCTAGTTGGAGGCCTCCTAGGTGGCTTGAAAACTCCAACAGTAGGTTGACCACTAGCCTACCTCCACCGATCCACAGTGGGCACGTGTGGTGAATATCTGCCCATTCCCTTTCACCCTGATTTGTGAAAAAAACGCCAGCAGTGGGACAATATAGGCTGATGATGATATATTCACATAAAACAATGTACAACTTTGTTCACCATCAGCGTTTGACACAAAGGCTTGCAGATTATGCCTTGAGGCAGATGAAATACCAATACATCCTCTTGTTTGAGTGCTGTCCACTTATGCGTAATTAAAATACATGCTACACCAGGACCGCTTCCTTCCTTAGATGAGTACTAATTATTATACCTGGCTTCGGAAGGCACGTAAAGCAACTGGTCCCGGTTATAACTTAATTGTGATAGTTGCTAGTTGGAGGCCTCCTAGGTGGCTTGACAACTTCAACAGTAGGTTAACCACTAGCCACCTCCACTGATCCGCTGGTGGATTATCTGACTTATTGACATTTAGACTTATTACAAGTATATTTATATCTTTATGAAGTTTAAGGGTGGTTTTAATTCAAATAGTTATGTGGACGTTGGTCAAATGCCAAATCACCCTTTGTTTATCTGGACAGTATATGTTACATAGTATATTATTTACTCATTCTTACTGGCGTAACATATAAGTATAAGGTAAATGTTAGAACCAACTTAAATACTTAGAACTGCTTTGTATTAAGTAATCTAGATATAGGACAATGTGTCTGGCGGAAAACAGGCGACACGTAACTGTATGTATTGTATAGTTTTACATCATCATCATCATCAGCCTATAATGTCCCACTGCTGACCACAGGCCTCCTTTCACAAATCAGGGTGAAAGGGAATGGGCAGATACTCCACCACGCGTGCCCACTGCGGATCGGTGGAGGTAGGCTAGTGGCCAACCTACTGTTGGAGTTTTTCAAGCCGCCTAGGAGGCATCCAACCAGCTTAACGACTATCACAATTAAGTGATAACCGGGACCAACGGCTTTACGTGCCTTCCGAAGCACGGAAACGCTCGATTTGAAATACCACTAGGCGGTCACCCATCCAGGTACCGACCAAGACAGACGTAGCTTAACTTTGCCGATCGATTAAGAACGGCTAATCATGCTACACCACGAGCGCATCGTCTTAGTTTTACATGAGCACTTTCAAATACTTTTCCCAATACCACAACTTTTGTTTCTAAATGTACCATAAAAACATTGAGCTTGTTACTACGTAGAGAAAACACCACACATCACAACTATGTTCCGTTCAAGACAGTATTTATCTACTCTGAGGTTCAAGTGATGCCATCCAACCACACATGTTGTTGTAGAACTATGAACGAAACGTGTAAGTGCAGTGAAAATCACGGTGTTTGTGAAAAAAATACTTCTAAAAGCGTTCTGATAGCACTACGTCATTCTACTATCTGATTTGATCTTATTATTGTTTGAGAACTTTAGTTGACTCTAAAAAAATGGGATATAATATTTGCTTATGATAGGTTCTCTATACGTACCTAGTAATAATAGCTCAATGCATAAAAACAATATTTTATTCGACACATAGTCCAAAATTATCCTGCCTAATAAAAAAATATTATTGGGAGATAAATGTTTATGACAAACTACTGATACCTCATCAAAAAACTTATCTTACTTTATATAAATCTTAAAACAATAACAACCCAGTTTAGCAAGATTTTATCATCTTGACTAAAGTACCAATGCAAAGTCAAGCTTATTCCTCCACAACTCGAGTTCAGTTTACATTATCTAACCTCATCCAGCAGTCAGAAAATAATATGGGTCAAAGCAAAGCGCAAGCTAAAATACCGCTGTAGTAATACTAAATTTTATTGGAACGTAAAAAAGGTTCGTTTTACGAGAATCTCCTAACATCATGAAAATTATATGTTAGATGTGGAGTACCCTTTAGATGTGACTACAATGCGTGACATATGTATGTCGCGTATACTATCCTGCTACGTTTTATTTCACGTTAACCGTTTCAAAGTTATGACTAGGTACCTGTTTGTTGATTACAGAAAACAATTGCATACCGTTTTGCTACTCAGTACACTTTTTGGAATTTTGGGCAGTTTTATTTATTTATTTTATATTATCTGAATATTAAATAGCCTAAATTTTTTTTTTTTTTTGTTTTTTCTCTCTTTTTATTGCAAGCTGTCTTTTATGACATTCAGCAATTGTTTAGTGCGTGAGGTAAGCTTGGGAGGAACATATCCATTGACATGCCCTCGTAAATTGTACTGCCTTAGAGCAGGTCTTGTGGGTTTTTTCTTTTAAGTCTCTTATTTGGTTTTACTGTGTCCATCAGATGTTGTGCAAGAATGTTTGGGTGTGATTTTAATCTCCTACCATAGGATATCAGTCTTTCTTTTATTTCTTGCCTTACTGTTTGGATGCAAAGGTCATGGTGGAGTCGTTCATTTGTAATGTACCAAGGTGCGTCAGCTATTATTCTTAGCATTTTAGATTGAAATCTTTGTAATATTTCAATATTTGAGTTGGCTGCAGTGCCCCACAACTGTATGCCGTACGTCCAAATTGGTTTGAGAATACACTTATATAGTAGTAGTTTGTTTTCCATGGAAAGTTGACTTTTTCTATTTATAAGCCAGTTCATTTTGCGCAGTTGCTGGCTCATCGCTAGTCGTTTGGTAAATATATGTTTTTTCCAGGTTAGACGCCTATCTAAGTACATTCCCAAATATTTTGCATATTCAGATTGTGGGATCTGGACTCCAAAATTGTGGGATCTGGACTCCAAAACCTAAGCCTAAATTAGTTATTTTATTTTTTTGATATTAGTTTATTAACTTCGTCTTAAATGTTACCTCAGAACTCCGTCATTTATTAATCGATTTGGAAAATTCTTTTTTTGTTTGGAAAATTCTGATGACAATGTCAGATGATCAGGATTTGATTACTTCTTAGTGTGCTTTGAAGTCGGTTTAAGTTTTTTGTAAAACAGTCCAATTATTGTTTGTTTAATGCGAGATAGAAAACAACCACCACGATTCGAACTATTTTGACAACATTGTGTTAAATTGAGAATATTGCGATGCGGTTCTTAGGTAAGTTATTAGGTAAATTAATGAATATATTTTTTTCGGGTATGAATATGATCGTATGATATTCCATAGAGACATTGATTGATGTAGAGTGAGGGAATTTGTTTGCGCGCCTCCTAACCATTACCACAGTACATATCTGTATAAAGTTTACAGTAAAGTCAAATTAAATTGTCACTGACACTGTCAAATTAGTCCAATGCTTGTTTTCAATATAAATTTAGTCGCCATCTATCGCGGTTCCGTCTAAATACCCGCAAATTTGACAGCTTTAAATATGTTTATCCTTTTTCCATAATGTTCGTAAGAAAGAGATGTGATGTGACTAAAATTAGTTTAGTGCGATTTACAACAGAATCGGCACCATTGAATACTCATGTATTCAGTCATCTAAGAGAAGTTGGGGCGCGTCAGCTAGTGTTTACCATGCCGTTTTCTTTAGATATATCTACGCCCATCTTTTAAACTCTTACTGCTTAGTTTAGAATGTAATGTAAAAATGAATCTAAGCTTGTTTTGAAAAGAGTAATTGCTGAGTTTATTACCGGGTCTTCTCAGCAAATGCAACCTTCCGAACCGTTATTAGAGTATTAGAGTCAGACTTTTCATAAGTGCCTGCGAATGATCAATAAATCATCATCAATAAATGATTTTGAATTTGAAAATTTCCCAGGCTATTATTATTATTCTTTGTAACGTTCCTGGCACCTCATTCGATCCTCAAATAACTGCATTGAGTTTTCAGAAATGTACGTATTAAGTTGGGCATTTGTATGGATTTGCAATACTGGTTTAGAGCATACTACACTGTACCATTACATTAAAGCCCATGGTCCCAATAGATGCCCCTTGTTCAATTAGTGGAACCATGTCCGAGTTAACATTTGAATTTGGGTAATTGGTTTTAGATTAATTTATTGATGTGTAATATTTTAATTGGTTTGTGATAGAATCTATCAAATTAAATAGTGTCTATCAGATAGATACTATTTAATTGGATTGGGCAATTGTTTATTGTTCGAAGATATTCGAATGTAAAACATTCGAATTCGAACATCTACACTCAAAATTTGACTTGAGCATTGATTGGCATTCTAAAATACGGACCTCCACATTATGTTTACTAAATGAATTGCATCCTAAGCCTTAGCTTTGTAGCAACTTTGAGATATAAGAAATCATTAGAAAAACATGGAACAAGTTTATTATTAAATCAAACGTATAACAGGTTCGAGATCGCATATATTCGAAACCTATGTTGGGTTAGTCATGCTGAACAACTTTTACTATGGGACCAATAGAGAATTCTCAAAAAAAATATTACTTTTATTACAAAATGTCAACCTTGCTCGATCATAATGTATGAAAAGTAAAAAAAAAATGAGATTTCAGTGTTGGTTTCATAATAAAAGTTGTTCAGCAGGACTAATCTAACAAAGGTTTCGAAAATATGCCATCTCGAAATCTCCACCACATATATATGTAAATCATATGAATACTACGACAACGTATCCTGTGTTATCACCCTCAATAATTAAATGTTGTGCCTCAATTATGTTCTTCAAGATACATAAAGCTATACGTAGGTACACCTACATTGGTTTTTAAATAATAATAAAAAAAATATCCAGGGACATTCCTCACACACGGTCATCTGATCCCAAACTAAGCAGAGCTTGTACTATGGAAACCAGATAACTGATATAATACATATACTACTTTTTTTTTTTGTAAATACATACTTAATATACATAATTACACCCAGACTCAGGACATACAGACATGTTCATACACACAAATGCATGTCCTGTGTGGGAATCGAACCCACGACCTGCGGCGCGATAGGTGGAATCTTAACCACCACGCCAGCTGGCCCGTCAAAAATATAGCTTAATACGTATTTATAAGTACGTAATTACTAGTAATATCAGAGAAATGAAGTAATATATAAATGGTGCGTCCATGCTACGCGAAGCGAGCACGAGCTGAGCCTCGAACTATTTAACATTATTATATGAAAAACCACAGATGAACAGTTTTACTGATTACCTATACCCAAAAAACCAGAATAAACCTTGGGACGAGATACGTGTAGAACTATAACGAGTTAACCACCGCATTATCCTACTAAACTTGGTAGTGTTATCAGGCCCACACAGAGGCACAGGCCTCCTAATCATCCTAACGACGAGAATACCAGTGATTGAACCGGAGATCGCTGGATTTACGGTAGGCTTAATTAACAGTTACTCCATTGCGGTATTGCCGTACGGGACCCAAGATATTAGGGGAAGGAAACCGTATAAATTAATCCGCAATCAAAATATATCGAGTGAGATAGTTTCGACGCAAAGTTTTTTTGTGTAGGGTACCGTCAAATAGTTTTGTTTTTCTGATTAGTTGTCGGTTTTTTTGTAAATAACAATGTTTCGTTATGGGTATAATGAAGATTAACAAATAACTAGTACACTTCCTGAATGATTGACCAAAATAAAAAAAAACGCAAAAGAAAGAACAATTTTTAACCAGTAACTTTAAGGCGCTGCAAAAACATGTGTCTTGTCCTTGTGTCGGACACAAGCTACCAAAGAATATTTGATTTCTATAGAATCAGTATGAAATAAGCTATTCCCTGTGCAGATTTGTGTCCAGTTGCTTCCACTTTACACACATACTCGTTGACGATCAAAAAATTTTCGGTGTCGGAAACTGGAAACTAAAAATCGTCAGTAGAAGACACAAGCAACATTAAAAAAAATCCTTACAATTGTACTGTAACTGACTCAAAAAAAGCGGTGATAGTCCGATCACCGCCACCAGACACAGCAATTACGGTTACCAGTGACCAGAAGAAGCAACCGGCGTCTGTGTCCGATGTCCGACACAAGACACACGTATGCGCAGCGCCTTAGATTCTGCCATTTATAAAATCTAGGGACGCAAATATTATCATTTTCCGGGGTCAGAAAAATACTATATAATTTTATTTCAAAAATCAGAACGCATCTTATATCAACTAAGATAACGTTTATACCGCTCTAGTACCGACCCTGGTTGTAAGAACATGATATTTTGCATTTTATGCGAACTTTTATCGTAATACCCTCTAAGATATGAACCGACCTCACGGGAAAGTTTAAAAACTACGCTGAGATAGTCCTAATGAAGATAGTTTTCTGAGTATACTTAAGTAAATGCATCTTAGTTTTATCTTAGAGTAAAAATATTTTCAGTGCCTAGGTATTATAAGGTATGAAGCTTTGATTAAGGATGCATCCAGATTGAGTGTCGAAGCTGTGCACGCGTCGAAAAAAACAGCCCCTAACTGTTAGGGGCTAAATCAAATAAAAATAAATAAAAGTGCAAAATAATGTTTAATATTTAAACTCCCGATTTTAATTGGAATATTTCTACAACTACCATCATTATGAACGTCACTATGACAAGCAGAATGACGCAGAAGGAGCGTAAAACGTAGCCGTTACGCGCAATAGCCTATACAAGTTGACCTGTTTTATATATTCGTGTAGTATGGCGACGTTCTTTCTAGGTATATTTATTTCTATGGTATGAAGGTATGCTGAAATGAAGTACAAAAATCATATCCCTAATGTAGAATGTAACGATGTTAACCTCAAAGTTAGTTAGATTTTGTCTTTAAATAAGCATTTCCTGACTGAACTTTCTTTATCACCGTGTGTCTATAGAGTAATTGCATTTTTTACAAGATTTTTTGTACTCTAGACTCCGGTCGATCTGGTTCACTCGTGAATTTTTCATCTTCATTGATTATCCGTTCTACGGGCGGTATGATCTGCTATCAGTAAAGTTGTCATTAGTTGCCATCACTAGTCAATACCCAATGAGCCGAGTAGTTTTAAAGTCAACTAACGCTTATCGCTTGGAAAATCCCCTGGTCCCTGTTCTCATTAAGTAAATTGGAATCCTTTGGGTTATATTAGTGTACAAATAAATGCATTAAACCTCAGTTACATTGAGGGATAATTAACTTGAGTTTCTAAATGGCTTCCTATTCGATAATGATTATAATATATAAGATGTATAACTTTTGAATGCGGTGTTGCACGAGTTTTTTTAAACTATTTATAGGCCTGTGTTTGACCACCATGGCAAGTGATGATGTAGCCGAAGGTGGTAAGCACACAAAGCCTAGAAGGAACTTGCTCATCAGAACACACCGATGGGGGCTTGGCAACAGATTTTCAATTTGAGGGTGGTAGCCAGCCAGGCTAGGGTACTACAAAGTACTCTACTACCGTGATATGGTTTCCTCCCTATGTTTTTCCTTCACTGAAACCTTAAACTCATCGTAGGATTCGAACCGAGGACCTTCGTCTCCGGGAGCTATCATCACATTTCACGATTTTCTAGTTCATTCGCTGTATTAGTATCCCTTCCCATATTCAAAAGAGATGCAACTTATTGATCCTGCCCTAAGTTATTGAATCGTTTGTTATTTGAGATTTACTGGATAATATACTATTACTAGCTTTTCCCTGCGGTTTCATCCACGTTTCCGAGATAAAATGTTACCCTATAATACTCGGGGATAATATAGCATCTTATAGTGAAAGAATTTTACGAAACCGACTGGTAGTTCCAGAGATTAACCCATATAAACAAGCAAAAAAATCTCTTCCACTTTATTATGTACATAGTATTTATTTATTATGTAAAGAATATAGTTAAAGGGAGGGTAGGGAGTATCAAAAATATATAAAGAATACTGATCTTATTAATAATTCGAGTTTAATAACTTATATATATATAAAAATACATGTTTATGTATGTCTTTATCTAGTTCTAAACGTTATCAGACATTTCACATTAAATTCTATAAGACGTGAAATTAAGTGCGGATTAATCGCGGCTTGTAATAACAAAGTTCTTGATGCTTCCATTAGCGACCTGCTCTAAAATAAACAGGGGCCAAATATCAGAGTTGAAGGCTTATGTCAGAGTTATAAGGGCTTGTATTAACTACATTATACTGGGTGGAGTATTCTAGATGGCATATTTTTGAAACCTATGTTGGGTTAGTCATGCTGAACAACTATTGATATGGGAGAAACATTGAATTCTCAAAAAAAAATATACTTTTCATACATTGGTCCCATCATACGATTGATGTCTTATTTTCCCACTTTAGTAGTAGATTTTTGATAAATACATGTATTTTCTTTCTTTCTTTCTTTCTTTCTTGCTTTCTTTAAGTATATGCTTGGTTATACAATTAAATCAGCAAGCAAGCGCACGGCCCGCCTGGTGGGAAGCGGTTAGCCCTATCATCATCATCATCATCTGCCTGCCCTGTTCCCAATCATTTGGGGTCGGCGCAATATGTGCGCTTCTTCTATTCGTTCCTTCTATCCGTCATACCAGGATCCACTCCTTTCTTACCCATATCATCTTTCACACAATACATCAATTAATGTCTTTTTCTGTCTTCCTCTTCCCGTATATCCATCCACTTTCATATTCATAACTCTTTTAGTGATGTGGCTTTCATTTCTCCTCATGACATGTCCATACCATGCTAAACGGTTCCCTCTCAACTTTTCAGTCACTGGCGCTACTTTCAAGCTCCCCCTTATATATTCATTCCTTTCGTTTTCAAGCCGCTTAGAAGGCCTCCAACACGGAAAAGAGAATACACTGGAAGGGCGATGCGTTAGAATTTGTATCGGAACCAGCGTCGCCAAACTCACACAAATAAATGTTAAATCATATATTGTACTACAAATAAACAATCCTTTTGATTGGTCGTTTCTATTTTACTCAAAAATAGCTTTAATCACACAGGTCATACATATGAAAATATACCTTTTTACGTTAACATAAAATTTATTTTTCAATAGCGTACAAAGTATTTACGTCGTTTTGTAATCTACAAACTAACTAGATTCAATCGACGAAAAAGTTCTGCCACTCGGCATTAGATGGCGTTATTTTCATGGAACGCAATTTTGAACTTAAACGCATTAGACATAATGTTGATAATTGCGTAATAGCTGCGTCGACTAGCGTCGAGTAGCAACACTTATTGCTATTCGCTTAATGCAGCGAAAGTAATCGATAAAATATCAATAAAATTATCGATATTTTAATTTCGTCGATATTAAATTTAATTATTTTTAGAAATTCCGTAAGAAAATTCACGTTCGATAAGAATAATTGTGCTAAGAATACTGAACTGTAAAAAAAAACGTTTAACATGATGAAGTAAATTAAAAAAAAGTTATTTTTACACGGTTTACACGGCCCTTGAAATAAAATTTATTTGTTTCGAAATTCTCGTTTTGAAAGCTTAATTTTAACAGATGAATGCGGATATTGATATAACTTTCAACTATTGCCTTAATCAAATCAGTGATAAAAAGATGAATTTTATCGATATTGATCGAACAAAACTATCGATGCACGTGTTTTGGGGTCACGACAGGTCACGACTCACGACCACTGTGAAAGAACGCAATACATTACGTGCGGAGTTGCGCTCGCTACCTTGCGTACAAATAAAGTGAGAGTACATTGCCTTCAATGTATAATTTTGCAGTAGTATCAGAGTTTATCGTTTACACCTAAAATTATTATAATCTCGAATACATTTTTATAAATATCACAATTAAATAAAGGTTTGTAGACTCATCGATGAAAGGAAATCCCTCCTTGAGTTACACTCCGACTCCTCACTTCGTTTCCTACAGGAAATAATAGCGCATCACGACATAATTAATATTTTTCGCGGAGCTACGCACCTCTGCTAAGTATGGCGGATACTACGAAGCGTTGACGCGTGTTTTGGTTGATATATGCCCATTTGATGTAATGTGTGGCGCGCGGGCTCCGCTAGCATAGCGTCTCTATTTATATTTCTTTTCTCTGTGGCCTCCAACTAGCTTAACGACTATCACAATTAAGTGATAACCGAGACCAACATCTTTACGTGACTTCCAAAGCATTTAAATGCTAAATTGGAAATACCACTAGGTGGTCACCCATCCAGATATACCGGGTGTTGTTCTGCATTTGTGCCATATTTAAGGAGGTTGATATTTACCTTGTATAGAACACTAATCAATTATAAAATCATGCTCGTAAAATTAAATATTATATTTAAAGTTTTGTAAAAATAAAAATCCCCCCGTGTTTGACGATGTTTTATAAAGATTTATAAGATATAGGTTGGTGAAAGCTGCGCGGCGGCCCGGTTTCTCCCCTCGCCCCGGATCCCAGACCTATTCTGTGCAGTTATGAAGTCTTATTATAATTTGACGTTAATCACAAATCATCAATAATTGTTTACTTATCAAGCCCAGAATTAATTACCTATTTTATAATAACTAAATAAATCATTTACTATTGGTTCTGTAAATATGGCACGAATGCAAAACAACACCCTGTATTACCGACCTTTTCCCCTACCCAATGAGCTCTGGCATTACTCACGCTCTTGTTACCTACATGGCTGAGGTATTCTGTAAGGTGGAGGTACTTCCCCAGTTGAGCTACTCTTTGAGCGAAATAACGCTATGTATTTATCTCAGCTTAAGTATTCCAAACCTGCGGTAGAGCCAACGGTAACGTTCTTAAGTCTAAGCCTTAAGAGCCGAAACTGAGTAAATTATATTCTGATTTTTGAACAATGAGTTACGATCTCATGAAGGAAAACATCGTAAGGTAAACAGGTATATAGCCACAATATTATACTTTTCATGGTGAGATTGTGGTAACAAATAATCCTAATAATAGTAAATATAATATAAATAAATGAATATCCTGTGACATTCTTAACATGGCTTTCTGATCCCAAACTAAGCAGAGCTTGTACTATGAATACCAGATAGTTGATATACTAACATTATAATTTTGACTAACAAACTAACTGGTGTAGAGTTTGTGAAGTAAGGGCGTGTACAGTTATAAGCTTGGCTGTACATGAGATCTGATATCTTTTTGAAAGTGCGAGCCATATGGTCTCGTCTTGGCAACATTTTACATGAAAATGTTTTTGGTGGGATTTATTATTAAAAGACACGTATTATTTGGGGACATAAACCTTTAATAAATCAAGATATTTCCATAATGCTATAAAAGAAAAATGTTACAAAAGAAAAACTTGAGTTATATGAATTTCCAGAGTGCCTGAACAAAAAGGTCAAATAACAAATTGTAATAATAAAAGTCCACCTTAAACATCAAGGGACTCATTAGTAAGAATCTTCAAAAGGGAAGAAGCTTAGCTTTCTCTATACAATCTATTCGTTAGAGATACAGGCAGCATGAAACTGCCTGTTTATAGCCGATCCCATGGGATCATCGACCTTTCCGGAGAGAAGTTTAGGACCGCATTCTTATGTATATGCCGCATTTACCATATTATACTTACTTTACATTACTTGGATGTTTATTTTATACTGAATAGGTGGTTTTATCGACCTTTTTCTTGGAGTAGAATACCTATATGATAAATATATGCAGTCAATTTATTCCTAGATATAGTAGTAGTTGTAGTTCAGCGGTAGATTGAATGTGACTATTTGCCCCACTAAATTTAGATTTTACTGTTAGTACCTATTATGATATCAGAGTTTAGATTAATATAGCTTCGAGATCTATCTTATGGTGCATGTACAGGTCGGTTAACGAAAGCTGGCACGTTCACAGTACTCATAAATTTGCAATCAGTCAAGTCTAATGGACGAATGCAAAAATATACCACTCTATATTTATGAGCAGTAGCAAAAGCAAAACAATAACTGTCTCCTTCATACTCATAAGCTTGACTTTGCGCGAGAGAGACGGTGTAAATGTGTTGAAACGTGCCAGCTTTAGTTAACCGACCTGTACGCTACACACGAGTGCGATGCGAATCCCTGTATTTGTCACAAAACTGACAATCGGCAGAGTGCAGTTGAGCGCGAGCCGAACGCTCTTTCGAGTCGTTCTTTCGTCTACGCTACGCGAATTCCTGCTCCACGTGTGCTCGGTTTGCTTAGCGTAGACTTAGATTTTGAAGTTATCACGGGCAGTTTGTAGAGATTGTAGAGTGAGTTTGACTCGCTCACTGAGTTATCCGACCTTTCGGAGACGTAAAATTCTTGTATGGGGCTATAAAACTTGTAAAAAACCGGTCTGCATAACTAAGTTTATTTGTAAATGAATTTAGATGATTTCGAAAAAAAACTATGGTTGTTAGAACCTACTTTACAAGCTTTTATTTAGTTTTATCTGTACGGTGTCAGTAATAGAATCTTGCAAAGTTTTTCACCCACTTCCCAGTGTCCGATTGAGAAATTTGGTGTACATTAGCATATTGGTAACAATGCAAGTACAGACAACAAAAAGTACAGTCACCATAAAAAGCTTGTATTAAAAATTATTTGTTACAAAAACTTGTTGCTTATATTCACATCAATGTCTATCAAGTGTAATTATTTCCCACTTTTTGCATTGCGATCTTAGGAGATAAAGCTTTCATAGTGTTTGCTGAATTATATCGGAGTGATATACCTTGAGTTTTTACCTCTTGGAACCCTATAAATGAAGCCGTTTCTACAAAACATATTTAAAACTCGCTTGCTACTAAAAGCTCTACGTAATATTAAGTTGTGAAGCCACTAACCTTTGACAAAAAGTCGAAAATAGAACATCTTAAAAACTTTGTTCTAAAAGGTTTTCACGATCTTTTTACAAAGTTAAAAAAAAAGTGCTGAGTAATATTGCGATTTATTATCAAGAGTTTTCGGTATCGGGAACAATAGTTGAGATTTTGACTTCAATGCCAAGTTGAAGATTGATAGCGCTGTATTGTTAAGTTTCTTTGAAAATAATAAATTAAACAATAATTATCACGACATCGAATTCAAAACAATGGAGGTTTAGAAATATTATTTTTTAAGGGACAATAACGTATTGTAATGTCGACTTAATTAATAAGTTACAATGAGAGTTGCTTAAAAATTGCTTTCGTGTTCAGTCTTGCAATACGTCACGTCTATAAGAGAAGCCGTTTTATGCTGAGTTGAATGATGGGTGGTTTTTCGACTTACAGAGTTAAATAAAAACTATAACATACAGTCGTTACCTGTTATTTTATAAAAATAATATAAGCGTTCTTAAAAAAAAAGCAGTAATCTCTACGATTTCGAGTAATCCTGTATAATTATAGAAACTTAATAAAAAATGTTAATATACATAATAAATAATTGGACTGTTTTACAAAAAACTTAAACCGACTTCAAAGTACACTAAGAAGTAATCAAATCTTACAACATTAACACCCTTACAGAATACCGCAGCCAAATAACTTTATGTTGTGTAAAGTTGTGTTCCTGCGCGTGAGTAAGGTCGCCAGAGCTCATAGGGGAGGGGGGAAAGGTCGGTAACGTATGAGCAATGCTTCTTGTGTTGCAAGCGTTTATATGGCTACGGTAACCGCTTACCATAAGGCGGGCCGTATGCTTGTTTACCGACTTAGTCGTATACAAAAAAAAAAAAAAACTTGATCTTGGACCAAACGGGAAGTGTACCCTTCCAGCCAAAAAAAGAATTTTCCAAATCAGTTAATAAATGACGGAGTTATGAGGTAACAAACATAAAAAATACAACCGAATTGAGAACCTCCTCCTGTTTTTGAAGTCGGTTAAAAAGTTTTAAAATGAAAAGAAGCTATAACAATCTGGGATAATGTAGTATGCTTTAAGGTTTAAGCTGAAAGATTTTTTTGAATCGGTTCAGTAATTTCGGATCCAAACCTAAATCCAAACTCATAAACAAACCTCACCTCTTTATAATCTATATATATAAAAATCAATGCCACTTTTCGTTGTAATTTTATAACTCAAGAACGGGCTCATCTATCCAAACCTAATGTTTAGGCTTTGTTCGGACTATTTAGTAGGTGGTTTATGTGAAGTTTGCACAAAATCGGTCGAGCGGTTCTTCATTTATCACATTTTTTGTAACAAATGAATTCAATAAATGGCGGATCATTTTATTAATGGGGATTTTGCTGTCAGGGTAGGGTAGGGTAGGGTAGGGTAGCACCATAGAGTAGGGTAGCACCACGCGAACGAAGTCGCGCCGGGCAGCTAGTATTAGTTGTACGTAGTATTTATATACTCTGAGGTATTAGTATAAAAATCATAAAAAGATATAGGAATACTATTATGCACAAATGAACCATTTTAAATTAACAGTGGCACTTATCATATTGTATTGCAATTTCTATGTTTCATATGTTTTACTTATTCAGCATTGTGTCTTATTGGATCTTCTTATTGGATTATATGCTATGAATTGTATAGATGAGCTAACTGCGAGATTGAATTGAATTCTAGAGTAGAAATATGATGGAAGCTATTTTTCAATTTAGGATTATTACCGATGTGTGATTGTTTCAATTTTATTTTCGCTATTCAGCACTTAGTTTTAGATTGTATTGGAAATAGAATGATGAGACGTATTGTTGGGTTTCAAACGTGATTATTGCTATTTTAACCGACTTCAAAAAAAGGAGGAGGTTCTCAATTCAGTTTTTTTTTTTAATGTTTGTTACCTCACAACTCCGTCATTTATTAAACGATTCGATTATTTTTTTCTGGAAGGGTACACTTCCCGTTTTCAGATCAGGATTTGATTACTTATTAGTGTACTTTGAAGTCGGTTTAAGTTTTTTGTAAAACAGTCCAATTATTACTTTAACCCTTACCAAATGCTATCAAAATGTTTTTTTTTTTTCGAATCGAATGTGTTCATAATTGTTATATGATTAATAACAACCACTCATTTGGTGGTGGTAAAGGTTGAGGTTTAGAGTACTACAATGATCTTGAGTTTCTGTTGTAGTAAAACATCCCTACAATGCAACCGCTGAGAGAATGCCTGTTAATTCCGAGATTAGCCCAACAGCTGTCAGAACGTATTTTCTCGGCGGCCGCACTGTAGTAAACTATAGCATGGTGGTAGGGTCCCCTGACTGGTACCGTCATCATGTTGAGAATTTGTTGCTAATCATCTACTTGATACGGGCTAATATCTGGAACTACCAGTCGGATTCGAAAAATTCTTTCACTAATAGGAAGCTACATTATCCCCGAGTATTATGGGGTACTATTTATCCCGGGAACGCGGGTGAAACCGCGGGGGACAGCTAGTATTATAATATTTTGAAAACCACTTACCTACACAAGAATACTGAAATCACGATCAGTCCCAAAACAATTATACACGTAATGGGATATAAATTACGACTAAACTTGCTAAATCAGTTTGAGCGCCGAAAACTTTCACATAGGGCAAGTAATTTTCGTCGGTAAATATTTAGGTCAGAAATTCAGGTTCTGTTTGGGTAGGTAACACTTTTATCGGACTAAGATTTATATGCTTTTTGTATATAACTTGACGTGTGAAAACTATGTGAACATAAATCGGGAGTTGGATTTGTTTATCTTAATTGCTACTTAATGTTTTTTTCTCTCGAAGAACCGTGAACCGATGGGGAAGAAAAGTTCTCGACAGACGACAGACCTCCGACCAGTTGGATCGACGACATGCGAGCGCCCCGCTGGGTGTAAGTAAGCGGTCCAAAAACATTCGATGTGGAAGTTAATAGGGGCCTGTGTTCAGCAGTAGCAGCTCCGGGTACGTGTGCGCCATGTCGTGCAGCAGGATCAGCGCGAAGTGTGTGTCACATGCACCTGACATATTGGTGTAGTATTGACCTACCTAATTCATTCATTTATTCGCGAAATCCTCATTTCAAAGTCATTTGAATATGTAAATGTAGGTTTTAGTGTATTTAATGACGGGACAGTCTCCGAAGTACTTGGTGAAGAGCGTGGTGTATCCTTAGGCTGTTATGATGATGGTGATAAATGATTTTTTAATAAGTATCACAGCGTTATTTGGTGATGTACAATATAAATCTCGGTAAACTAAACTAGTTTTATGTGAATCAATTGTAACATATGATTGATGCTTGGAACATTACCAATTCTAGTATGGAGGTAAGCCTTGTGGATACTATTTAGTATCTAACTATCGTGTAATGGTTTTCCCTTTATGTTTTCTTTCACCGAAATCTATGTGATTTAGTGACATGATAATTCAGTGGTGTTTCTTCGGGTAGATAACGGTTTCGAGACTAATGAGTTTTAGCTTTAGGTGAGAAAGACATTACGAGGAAACCATGGCTCAGGTAGGGTACTTTGTAGGCGTCTGGCTGGCTACCACTAGAACGATTTCTTTTTAGGCTTTGTGTAATAAAAAAAACGAGTCGCAACTTTCAACTAAAAGTTCTGTTAGAAAAATTGACAAAAGTAAAACTTGAAATACAAACTAAATATAAATCACCAATTCCCAATAGACCCATGAGCAATAATCAGTTTAAATCGCTTCATTCCATAAGCTAAGGTGTCTGAGTATATGTGTAAGCCATTGCAATGGGTATGACCGTTTGTGCATGTTAATAAAAAAAACTAAGGAAGCAAATGTGTATAGCCAGCTATGTGAATAACTTATGGATTTAAATAGGTACCTATACCGAGCTTCCTCCTAAAATATTCAAATTGCTTTAATTCATAATTGGATAATAATGTCATACACTATCTAAAGTTCTCTGTTATATTGCGATCAAATGACATAACTCACGCCACGCAGCGTGAATCAAAATGGAGCTTATGACTTTCATATAAGACGGCAAATTTACTGGACAAATGGCATTATGTGTTGGAAATAATAGCTAGTTCTTTAGCAATAAAGTTCTATCGATTTGAGGAAGCATTCAATCCATTAAAAATGTATTGCTTAAGTCCGGTAATCCTATAAATGTGTTAGGGTTGAACTTTAAATAGCGTCTATTGATTTATTTACACTATAACGTAGTATAAGACATTTTAATTTTTGTTGTCATAATAATTTTATGACAACATTTTATGACGATGCCGTTGTAAAATAAACATTACATCGCCCTTATTAAAATTCAGGTACTCAATCTAGCTTCGGAAATTCGTAGAATTAGGTAATATAAAATTTTCTGTTTATTGTTTTAATCGAGAAAATAAAGGTTTTTTTACCTTAGAAGTTCCAAACTACCAATAAACCCCATACTAAATTCCGGATTTCCCGTACAATCATAAAATAATCAAATTACTTACTAAGAAACCTTTGAATTGATATCAACTTTACTCCATTACAATAAGATTGAGGTTCTAGAAATACCTGTTAAAGATAACATAAATTATTTTATCTACACGGTAACCGTTGTTAATAAAACGAGCTATTGTTTACCGGATATACTAACCATTTCCGGCTTATCCGCGGCCCTTAAATCTACACATAATATGCAAGACAAAGTACATACGATAATCTATATTTGAATGGAATAATAGGTATTATTATTCCTACCAATAATTGTCTAGGCTAATAGTTGCAAGCTTTTGTACCATCAGGTGGTTCGTATGCTTGTTTGCCGACTTAGTCGTATAAAAAAAAAATAGGAATCATAGACGATAGAAATCATCGTTTGAATCCATTACTGTTAAAATTATGTTATATGTGAACCTTTAGTTGATTCTGAAGCTGGATCATTTTGTCTATTGAATATCTATTATCGTTTAGTCTTAAGGGTTTATTAATGGCCAGATAAGCGGTATTGGGCTGTAATTTGTAATAAGACCAGTTTTTGTATAAACTTATCAGACGAATATCTTATGCCTAGGTTTGTTTTAGCGATTGAAAACCCTAATTCGAGTTAGTAATGAATGAAGGTTTAACCTTTCATTCATTAACTATAATATTTTTCTAGTTTATGAAAAGTATGGCTTTAATATAAATAGGGTAAAGTAAAGGTCAACAACTCGCAAGAAATCCTTGTGGTACGCCAACATAAAATTCCTTTGAGCAGGTACGCTTTATTAACTGTAAATATTCATGAAAAATAAAAACAGAAACGAACACTCGTTACAGTTTACCACACAAAGATAATAATAATAGATAAACCCCTATTTTGTTATAGCTACGTGACCTTCCAGGAGTATATTTTTAAAATATCCAGCTATTCTGTATACGAAAGTAATTTGGGTTCTTTCCCAGTCTATACTAAATTACGTGGGTATATAATAAATCATGTCGTAGTACACATGACTGAAGTAATCTTGTTACGAATCTTTGGACAATTGTCGTGGACACTGCTTAATTGCCGCTCCACTAGTTCCACTACGATATACATTATAGCTTGTGCTTTTTTATGTTTGCTCATTAGTGGGTTGTTTGACACCCACTCTAGATAGTTTGGGACAATATTATACCTACTTTTAAGTTATAGAGTATTCAGTAAGTATATTTTGGTCTCTACGGTGTTTTACCTTGTTCGTTTATGAACGAGATTTTAAATAGAGCAGTAATTACTTTAAAAGTTTTTGCAGTAGAGTAAAGGAGTGGCGGTTTTATGGATATGTGTTATTCTTCAATGCTATGTGGTTAGAGCTTTCAGGTAGCTTAAATATAGTTATTTAGTATATTTGTCACCATTTACATTATGCCTTCAGGCTGATGATTTTTATATGCGTAGACAGTTTGCGTTTTACAATTCGCGTAACTAAATATGTAGCCATTTCATAAATGCCAAGGCCAAATGCCGAATAGTTAGGTCCTACATTATCCGGCAGCAAACCATAACAACAATCACGATGACATAATGAAAAATTAGAGAACTTCACTACATGCCACCATAATTCTTGTATCTCTTCTTCTGTCGGTCCCTCTTTTCTGAGGATTTTGGTCACTGGACTCCCTTACCTTCGTACCACTTGGTAGAATTTAGAAGAGGAGGTGGCTTCTTTCACTTGGTCCGACCATCGTGTTGGCGAGCGGCCTCGTATTCTCTTGCCTTCGGTATTGCCAACAATGACCATCTTTTCAAGGTTGTCATCCCCTCTTCTCATTATATGGCCGAAATATGAAAGCACGCGTTGCAGACATGTGGTGGACAGTCGGGTCTTAATGCCAAGTTGGGAGAGAATAGATACATAATTGTGCGTTTGGCCATCCATGATATTCGTAGGATTCGTAGAATTTTTGTATGTAGTATTACAATAGAAATGTGTGAAAAAACCATAGAGTTAGTATTGTACTAAAGCACGGATAAGAGCAAAATGCGACGAAACGAAGTGCGTGTACATCGTTTGAACGACTAAAATATATAATTAACGCCAATTTCTCGTTTTAATCGATACTTTAACCGAGAAAAAATTATTAGGTATCCATATCCATATTTTGTTTGCCTGTAAATCAACTAGGGTTTGTAAAATATAGCTTGATCTCTGCCACAGTTGTTTGAGTCATGAAAATTAACCTTATAGCTTTACAATAAGGTTCATCTGTTTAATCTGTTGTTGATTTTATGCTGATACAGATAAACCTTATGCTAAAGCCATAAGGTTAATTTTCATATGACTCAAACAACTGTCGCAGAGATGAAGCTATCTTTTTTCAGGTGTATGGAAACATGGAAACTGCTCACGCTTCACACAGTCTATGGAAAAAACACTATTGGTGGGCTTCTAGGTCGGGAAATAGTCGATATACTAGACTAGGTCAATTTCCATTGTTTATTAATCATCTAGGTATCGATATTCTATTTTTATCCTTACCCCAATGTAAGAAATATGATATGACATGTCATACATAGTGACTAACAATAAGACTAATCGACTGTCAGGCTGTTTGTAAAACATTGACAATCGATTTAAAAATAGGCAGCTATGATATATAGGTAGGTACTTAAGATTATTATTATTTATTTAAAATTATTAAAAAAACTTTTATCACGCATCTATAGGTTGTTAAAATAAATATAGGTTAACTCTTTCATTAATATGTACTACTTTTAAAAGGTAAAGCAAGGGGATAGTTATAACTAATATTTAATTCAAACTTATCTACTTACCCCCTTACTCATATAACGTTATTTAACTAATATACTGTATAAAGGGTCACGTAAATAAAGTCACTCTATTGTCATTGTCAAATAATGTGACATTATTTACGTTACCCTTTAAACAGCATATTAGTTAAATAACCTTTAATGAGTAAGGGGGTAAATCTTTTTAAAAATTCATATTTGTACTTTTACATGGTAGCAAAATCTGCAAAAGCTTTCATAATAAAGCCCTTCAATCAACTAATGGACGCGAGACATATACTCTCTTTGAATTATGACAGAATCTTCTAAGCACTAATGAAATATTCTTATATTCACAAAGAATTGTGTATACCACAATAATTTTGTCATTACACACGTGTAGGTATCGTTTCAATAGAGAGTAGAATACATTGGTATATTTATATCTATATATTATATGTATACATTATTTTCGTTTATGTTTACGGCATAGAAATAAATATACCTAGAAAGAACGTCGCCATACTACACGAATATACAAAACAGGCCAACTTTTATAGGCTGCTGCGCGTGACAGATACGTTTTACGCTCCCTCTGCGTCATTCTGCTTGTCATAATGACGTTCATAATGATAGTAGTTGTTAAAATATTCCAATTAAAATCGGGAGAAATTTAAATATTGATCATTATTTTGCATTTTTATTTGATTTAGCCTCTAACAGTTAGGGCCTATTTTTATCGACGCGTGCACAGCTGCGACACTCTATCTGGATGTATCCTTAATCAAAGGTTTACGGTTAATATAAAATAACAGTAGCTTTTGGATAGAAAACAAATAAAATATCTCCGAACATAGTTCTTCGGAGATTCAATAAGAATAAGATCTCGACCTATAAATAAATAGATACCTACGAAGTGATGCTGGCTGTATTGATTTCTCAGAAGCTATTGTGTATGAGACCTTTTGTCTAATTATGCCCGGGCAAAGGCCTCCATATTTTTGTTGCCAGTTTTTTTAAGATTCCGTATCTGACGGAAGGAAAACGGGCCATCTATCATTGACTTGTATCGTTGGCAGCTATTTATTTACCGCTTTGTAAAATAAATATGGCTCGGGAAATAAAACGAGGGACCATTGAATTATTACGCTTAGAAGCGAAGTATCGAACAAAAATCCTCGCGACACGTAAGCCACTTGACAACCAATGTATGCGTGAGTACCATATGATTACACTCGCTGACACGCACACAAGCGCACGAGTAATGTTGCAAGCTAAACGAAATATTTCGGTAAAATTAACCTTCCGATTTCGCCTACTAGTGAAATTGGAATTAAGTATTCATAAAAATAATTAAACAGTTTATGAAGTTCTGCGTCTTAGATAATTTATTATAGACACAGGCCTGTTATTTATTTATTACAAGTTGTTTCATAGTACTTATTTCGGGTATTTTAACATAATAAACCAAGATAATGTGCAGTGCTATGAACGATCGTAAAATTTGTAGCTTTCCTTGGTAATGATAGGTTTCAGATATGATAGGTTGTATAGAAAAAGAAGATTAAGTAGTATCTAGGTATTTAATTTTCATTAACAAAATTGAAACTTTAAAAGCCTGTTAGTTGAATTTATTTCCGGAACAACTGCCGCTTTGACAATATTTTCCTAGCTATATTCTCTTTTTTCTACCAGCCTGATTCGAAATTATTTCACTAATATGAAGCTACATTATCCCAAGTATTATAAACTACTTATCCCAAGAACGCGGGTGAAACCGCGGGGGACAGCTAGTCAGTTATAATAGCTATAAGTAAAAGAAGCAACTTATCGGACTCAATTACTTTATTAATAACAAAATCAGTATCAATTACGTAAAACAACGCAAATTCGCACAAAAAACAGCTGGCAACACTTTGCTCGAAATCTGAGTGAAGTATTTTTATTTTTGAATTTTGTTATTTTAGATGAATTACACAATAAAATTAGTGGCTTGCCTGTGGAATGTTACATCAGAATTCTTATCTTTCTTCCCTCATGAATTATGACACAATTTTACTACACAAACCGTCATATTTATTATTTTTCTCAGAGCTGCACTCACTAAAACGTCACTCAGTACACTGACAGCGCGGCGGTCATTTGGAGCCATTATGGCTCCAATTGAATGGATTATTTTTCGCGCGTGTACTTTGCTTCTATGTGTAATAATTCAATGCGAGGGACCATTCAGAAAATATTTTCAGATATTATTGATATCTGTGCGACTTTTAAACTTTTTCTACCAATATTATATAAAGATGTTGCGGTTTGATCAATTTCAAAACATCTTACTTTACTACTTATCTTCGACGTAACTTCGTAATTTGAATAAATAATACTAATAACTTTCTTTAACATTTATAACGTTTTTATCATTTCATTTGAAAAACTGCAAAGCTGAATAAATATACTGTGAAGATAGACACATTTTTTTTATTATTTGTTCATGACCATGGATACAAAGTCCTTCAGCCGCATACATTTTATTTATAATATCACATTCATATAGTCTGCACATTTTTATTGAAAGTCGTTGCATGCAATGTTGTGAGAAAAACCTGCAGACCCATCCCAACAATTATTCTCAAACAAAGGAAAAGAACTTTGTTAATAACCCATAACGCAAAATTGTTTGCAATAACATTACAAGTTAATGTAAAAACTTTTCTACTTGCACTTTCATACAATGTACTTCTTAACTTTAGCCGCCACTTATGTTTATAATAACCGTCGTAACTGTGTTTTTATTATCCAAGCAGAGATGTGTCAAGCGCAGCCCAAGGCAAAGAGGGCCTTTATTACACACCCGCAAATTCAACAAAATTATATCCGTTGAGATAAGCAGAGCTTCAAAATGCTTTTTAAAGTACAGTCCTCATGCAAGTTGATTGCCACCTTCCTCTTCAGAAAATACAGACCCAGCAGGTCAACTGGCCGTTACGTGAGTTCAAACAGGGCCAGTTAGGGTCATCGCTCACTATGTCATCACCGCTCCATCGCAGCAACGGCCCGGCCGCGTCTCATCTCAATCCAACCACTAGCTGCCAGCGCGCCACCTGCGTGGTGGTAGCTCACGGGCGGGGCGCGGCGTCGGTGAAATTGTTGGCTTTGGCAAGATACCGCTTGCTGGCGTCACGCAGCAAGGGAGCGGACCCTTAGCGGACCACTCGCTGGAAGCGTGTGGTCAGCAGGACTAGTGGCTTGTAGCGGCAAGCGCGCTTGTCGCGAGGCGTCAACTATTTTATCTAGTCATTGTCTAATGTTTTAAAGGCCTCACTTGCATAGCAAGGTAAATGCCTAGGCCGGGATTATTGCTTCATGGCCTAGGCGTAGCCTGGCTGTTATAATGAGCGGTTACCCTTAGCCGACTGGTCAGTATGAGAATAGGTGTTGGCTTTACTGTCCACTAGAACGTTTGTTAAACTAAAACGTCAAACGATTTTGTAAATCGAAAATAGACCTCATGTTCATATACCCAGGATTCAAATTAAATCATGACTAATCATTTTACTTATGTTTGAAGTTATGGACCCTAGACTCTCAAGGCCAGTAAATGTAGATATCATCATGTGACTGACCACTGAAATACGGGCAGCTGAATATGATAAAATTAATTCAAGTTTTATCATATTTCTATATAGAGATACTCGTGTGAACACAACGAAATCCTGTACAAACACTGACAATACAAAAAGTTATTTATTACACTTTACAGTTACGCGTTACGTCGTCAACCCTTTCTCCCCTTAACTACCCCCTTATCACATGTAACCTTCTTGCTACGAACCCATTAATGAGTCAGTTAGTTGTGTTAAATCTCCTCACGTACGTCTACACGTTTTTTCCTTATACCAAGCGTAAGTTACTAGCCAAACAAACGTAAAAGTTTGTGAAAATATTTTTCTTTCAATTGTCTTCTAGCAAAATAGAGGCTGGGAAAAATCTAGGTCACATTATACTTTTTGTTGGTGTGATAATTTGGGATTAAAATGGAAAAAGAAATAAGGCTGTCTACTACACTATAAGGCCAGATTCTACACCCAATTCATGTATTTTTGATAATCTAAAGTAAGAAGAAGTCTATGAAATTTTATCAAAGATCACCTAAAAACTAATGATCACAAATCCTACAAAAATAAATGGGGAAAAAATTAATCTTATTTTCAACCTACGGCTACGTTACACATAAAGTCTATGAAATATAGCTAACACACTATTGTACTCAGATAGCAATCATCAAACCTCATCCTTACCCACAAATGATTCTTCACCACCAGGGACATGTTGCACTGACATATCCATAAAATAAAAGATATGCAAATGCTCTATTGGTAGGTACCATTTTTTATTGGTCAACCCCGATCCAGCTTAGCGTTTTTGGATAGCCTATAAGTTAAAGTTCACCCAAATATTTTTTTTTGGCAGATTCAACATTTAAAAGAATTGTGCTTAGGTTATTCTTATAGTAATAATTGCTACCGATTTATAATGTGCTCTGAATAGTAAAGTGTACAGTCGAGGACATAAATATGTATACACTTTTTGAAATTCAAAAGCAATTTTCTCGCATGTTTAACATTTAAGTGTTAATCTATTACACAAATCGTAATAGTATATGTTAGAAGATTCTGCCTTTATAATATCTCATAATTTCAATCAGTAGTTTAAGAGGAAACCGTTGTTGAATTTTACTAAGTGTATACATATTTATGTCCTCGACTGTACTTATAGAACTTATAGAAACTATTTTTGCCGCCGCGCTGGGGCACGCAATTGTTGAAAAGAGTAATTGCCGAGTTTATTGTCGTCTCTTCTCAGCAAATGCAACCTTCCGAACCGGTATTAGAGTCAGATTTTTCATAAGTGCCTGCGAAGGTCTATTTGAATAAATGATTTTGATTTTTGAATAGATAGAGAGAGAAAGAAAACATATTTATTTTTAGCAAAAAACAATACAGTGAGGGTATGCCGCAATTATCAATATTGGCAATTAATATCGAAATGATAATAAATATAAAATATCGGTGGTAACATTAGTAAAGACCTTCATAAGTACCCTGGGGCTTAAATTGAATAAATGGCTTTGACTTTTGATAATAAATAAATAATTAATTATCCTAGGGAATAGGTAAATGAAAACTTTATCAAATGAATGTTACATTTGACTTCATTGAATCATTATATTACACTAATTATATTGTATTACTTTATTCCATGCTTTCTAAACTAAGTTAAATATTAATTATAAACGCGTTGGTCTGGTTTTCCCTTTTGAGATTGAATTCCCAATAACCCTTATTAATTGGCAAATATTTGCAAACTATTATGTATTCATTATGTATAAAGGCCCTTTCGATTATAAAATAAATAAATTTTTAAATAATCATCATCAAAATAATTGATATACAGTTATATGTGTATCTTATACAGTTATATGTGTATGTTAAATCTATAGAGACTGAATCAATTCACGACTTAAAAAAAAACCTACACCTAATTAATGATTAAAATCGTTTTTTTTTCGATCCGGTCTCAATAAATTTTAATCTATTCTATACCTGTGTTCTATACATATAAAATGCTTTGTCCTGAATGACTGACTGACAATCAACGCACAGCCTAAACCGCTGATCGTAGAGACCTGAAACTTGGAGGGTGTGTTCTTTGTATGACGTAGGCATCAGATAAGAAAGGATTTTCCGAAATTCTACCCCTAAGGGGGTGAAAAAAGGGGGCAAAAGTTTGTATGGGACAACGTGATTCCTTGGTCCGATCTACTTCAAAATTTGCATAAACATTCTTTAACAGAATTGATGGTAGACGTGTTTCATATTTTATTGAAACTCATCGCCAAACGTGGTTAAAAAGGGGTATAAAGTTATTTTAGGGGTGATTTGCATCGAAGTTGATATCAATACTCCTTAGTACTTTTGATTTAAATTACTTTTTATTTTGACACATGTTTGAAAATTCAATCCGATTTTCACAGATTACAGAATAAGGCAGATGGAGCGCGCGAAACACGGGAGTGAGGCCAAAAAAGCAAATACATACAACACATTGGCGATCCCCCTGGTATTGCAAATGTCCATAGGCGGCGGTGACCACTTACAATCAGGTGGCCCGTCTGCCTGCTAGTCAACCTATTGACATAAAAAAAAAACATCGCTATTGAATTTGTATAATGCTTTGCTTAAAACACTTTATTTAACGATAAACACTTTCTTGTTATAAACTTTGTTTTTAAACATTTTTGTCTGTCTGTTCCGGTTCATAGCTGATGTTATAAGGAGTAACTTAGCTACTTTTATTTTTGAAAAATAATTAGTGTTCCGCGTAAAAAAATTCAAACCGTACGCGGGTGAAACCGCGGGAGTCTGCTAGCTAGATTATAAAATACTATCATTCATAAATGTGATAATAGATAAACATCAAAAAAGACGTTCCACGTATTTTTTTTTTTTTTTTTACTGTGTATAGGCTTGTGTTTGACCACAATCTCACTATGGTAAGTGATGATGTGGTCGAAGGTAGTAAGCACACAAAGCCTAGAAGGAACTGGCTCTCAAGTGCAGCTGACGGAACACACCGATAGGTGCTTGGCGACAGATTTTCAACTTGAGGGTGGTAGCCAGCCAGACGGGTACTACAAAGTACCCTACCACCGTGCTATGGTTTCCTCACGATGTTTTCCTTCACCGAAAGCTCAAGCTCATTGTAGGATTCGAACCCGGGACCTTCGTCTCGGTATCCGACGTCACTACCACTGAGCTATCATCGCCTTATAAACTAATTTTCGTATGGGGTGTTATATTAAAGGGGTCCCCTTTAACTTTAAATTAATTTTATTTTTATTATTTCTTGTTATAGCGGCAATAGAAATACATATTCTGTGAAAATGTTAAGTTTCTACCTATTACGGTTCATGAGATACAGCCACACGGACAACGGAGTCTTATGAATAGGGTCCCGTTTAGCACCCTTTGAGTACGGATCCAAAAAACCAAGAGTAGGCCTCAAGTTTTAATTATAAAAGTTACGTTCCCAAATTCATTAGTTATACATTCTTTATTCTCCTAAATGGAGGCAAAAAAAAACCATCGAAATAATTTTAAACTACGTTAAATCTTAAGGTACTAATTAGAACGAAAAAAATGTGACCCAAAGGACGGCCATGATTACATTAATTTTTTTAATTAAATTAGAAGAAAGCCTTTAGGCGCTATCCCAAACTGGGCTTATCTTAAGGATAAACAAAAGAAAAATAGAGCTATTTCTTTGTTTTGTTTTAACAACGTGTAACTTTAAATCCTCGGGGCCTTATTCTTTGATTAGATAAACAATAAACTTTACCAATAAATTTTATTTTATTGTATCTCATCATCATCATCATCAGCCTATAATGTCCCACTGCTGAGCACAGGCCTCCTTTCACAAATCAGGGTGAAAGGGAATGGGCAGATACTCCACCACGCGTGCCCACTGCGGATCGGTGGAGGTAGGCTAGTGGCCAACCTACTGTTGGAATTTTTCAAGCCGCCTAGGAGGCATCCAACTAGCTTAACGACTATCACAATTAAGTGATAACCGGGACCAACGGCTTTACGTGCCTTCCGAAGCACGGAAACGCTCGATTTGAAATACCACTAGGCGGTCACCCATCCAGGTACCGACCAAGACAGACGTAGCTTAACTTTGCCGATCGATTAAGAACGGCTAATCATGCTACACCACGAGCGCTTCTTGTATCTATATATATATAAAATTCAAAGTCCTGACTGACCGATTGACTGACTGACTGATATTATCAACGCACAGCCTAAACCGCTGGTCCTAGATACATTCAATTTAGAGGGTATATTCTTTGTAAAAAGTAGGTATCCACTAAGAAAGGGTTTTTTGAAATTCTACCCCTAGGGGGTAAAATAGGGGATGGAAGTTTGTATGAAAGTCCGTCAATTTCGCAGTTAGGGTATTTTGTTTTCATTTATTGTTGTAGTAAAATATGTCATTTGTTTCCTGTAGGCTACGAGGTCGAAGCCGCGAGCAGAAGCTAGTGTGCTCAAAAACTGCGAATGGTACCTAATTGTTTTTTTTCTATTAACAAGATAGCAATCCGAATTTACAGCGACAAATGTATTTTTTAATTTTTATTTTTTCCTTTTGTTAATGGGGATCTACCTTCCATTTTAATGCAGCATTGTTGTGTACCTAGTTTTTTAATCTTATTTTTACATTTGTGTTATTTTTTTTGTTATATTTCAAGTGCTGTCAATTAAATCTTTTTTCTTTCTTTCTTCTTTCTTTTCAAACAAGAATACGGCTGCTGCTGCGTAGTTACGGATTGTAAGCTGTTACCGGACCCTACAGGGGTTTGGAACACCAGTTACGCTGCCTTGAACGCCTGCAGGTGCTGCCTCGTGCCACCTAGTTTGCTTGTGACTTGTAAAAAGTGCCTAGATATGTGTAAGTTCTGCTTCTCTTTAGGTTTTAAAACTATGCCATTTCGAAATCTCCACCCACGTATGCTTTTATTATACATTTAATCGAATTGCTAGAATATTCTCGAAAGGAGAGATGCTGCAATGCACGCCAGGTATAAGCTAGTCAGTAATTAAAACACCTGAACCATGAACCGAGTAACTTTAATCCATATCCCTGACTAGAATGTAGCATCACAAACTTGAAAGGCAGTACTGCTGGAACATATCAACGGCGTAGGTACGTTTGTTATTTGGCAGACTCAAATGAAGAGACCATCCACGCGGAAATCTAATCAGGATATCACTTGGCTTGGGAGAGGAAAACCTCGGGGCATGCCTGACTTCACACCCTGCCGAGATTTTGTCTTTCACAAACAGATTGGGGCCCTTTGGAGTTTGGATGGTATATTGGTACAGTTCAATTGGATTTTTGTTTACGTACTATTGCTTTGTATTTCTGGATCTTACGTATACATACTTAAGGTCTTTATTTCATAGTGAAATAAGATTCCCATTACATGAGATAGTTTAAACTAAGTCTAGTAAATCCCAGGTTATAAATATATCGTTCGCTTTTTAACACTTTACAACAAAAATTGCCAGGATTATCGTAAAACCTCAGTTTTACATACTCTGAGGTTTTACTAAAATTAGTTTATACCGTCATATAAGGGTGTAGAAGTTTAAATATTATTTAACCTGCTAAAGTTCTAAGTATACAAAAGATTTAAGCAAGTTACAGGAACCCTTATAAGCAGATCTACTAAAATGTAATTTTGGTGGCGTCAAAACTTCTGTTTTACTTTGTTAAAGTCCACAGTAACTTGTGTTTAAGTAGGTATTTCGTTCAACAAAAGTTTGAAGTGAAGAACAGCCTACAGCATTAAAAATCCCATCTTTTTTTTAAAGAAAATAATACAATATCTTTACCCATATCAGATTTCTAAATGGCAGACATTTTGAAGCAGATTTAAATGTAATAATTAACAAGTTATTGTCAAACAAATTGGTTTATTTATTTTGTAGGCAGGCTTAAATAAATAAATGGTGGTGTCCCAAAATTAAGCTCTACGTCAGTAAAATTAAGGATTATTATTATGTAAAACATTATTTGCGTATAATTTTGTAATTATAGTTGAGGCGTCATGTTTCATGAAAACTGTTTAAACGGATTAATTTTAATCCTAAAACGTTGTACAGATTGTGTGATTTATATAATTACTTCATTAACAAATAGTGGTAAATGGAAACCGTATTTAAATTTTACTGTAATTTTAATAAATGGAACTGATATAGTTGTAGTAGTTGCGTCATTAATTTTTTTTTTTGCTGCGGTTTTTTTTCGGAGCACCTTTGCACTTTTGTTATAAATATTAATCAGGCTTCGAAAAACTATTAAAAAGTCTTTATCTGTCACCCTATTTCTTTCCGTAGTTTGCTAAGGAAGTAAAAAATATATATTTCAAAATCACATGTGGAAAAATACAAAACTATTTATTCAAATAGACCTTCGCATGAGTATGAATAGTTTAACTCTAATACGGTTCGGAAGGTTGTATTTGCTGAGAAGAGCCGGCAATAAACTCAGCAATTACTCTTCTCAAAACAAGCTTAGATTCATTGCATAATATTTCCATTCTGATCTCACTGACAATAATTGCGTGTCCCGACAGAGAAAACTACAAAGAAGATTCAATCAATATTTTAGGGGTACGAATATAGCACACCTAAGCAGACCAGCTCCCACAAGCAGCACATGTTCACAAGTGTGACGCGCGTGGCAGCCACTCCACACAAACATGTAAAAAACCACCGCCTATTAGAACAAGGCTACTCATTAACCAACAGTCAAATATTAAGACACAATATAATCAGTTGTCACAGACATAAATCTAAATATATACCGCAAGTCCCTCCATCCGTATGAAAACCAAGCGTGTTTTTGTACCTAACATAAATAAATAAATAAATATCCTGGGACATTTCTCACACACGGTCATCTGATCCCAAACTAAGCAGAGCTTGTACTATGGAAACCAGATAACTGATATTACATACTACTTTTTGTTTGTAAATACATACTTAATATACATAATTACACCCAGACTCAGGACATACAGACATGTTCATGCACACAAATGCATGTCCTGTGCGGGAATCGAACCCACGACCTGCAGCGCAATAGGTGGAATCTTTACCAGACTCTTAACCAACTGCGCCAACTAGCCCGTCTGGCCGTCTGGCTGTAAAGTCACAAGATTGATTTAGTTAGGTTGGCATTAGATTTTTAACATGAAAATGAAGCTATCCTATTTGTCAGCTAAACATATCCCTCGCTACACACATATCTGGTGGACGTGCAGCCTTATGCGAAGTCCCAGTCAGCGCGAAACAGTTTCAAAAGAAGAACATTCGGCCCCATTTTTGCACAGATTTTGACACGCGAAGTACATACACTTGCGGCATCTATTTAGATGTATATCTGTGGTTATAGTCAAGTAGGTACAAATACCTAATTTAGACACCAGAGGGCGCCTTTATTGAAGCTGTTTGCATAATGGGGGTAATTTCGGCTTAATCGCTAAGCTGGCTTAACTGAAAATATTGAATAGACAGCCTGTTTGGGTACAAATTGACACATGGCATGCAATACAGATGTAGTGAACTTGAACGGGCAATTTACATAATTATTCACGATGCGGTACTTTCAGTGTCTGTAGGATTATAGGATTTAATTACATACCATATTTGACACGTAGAAATGTAAATACTCTATGGTCACGCTATTATTATAATAAATTAATGAAATTAAAGTAGCATATATTTTATAAAAGTAGCTACCAAAATTATCATTGAAGTATTTTTTGTGGCCGTTTTGTGTCTATTGGCCGCTTGGAATCGGACTTGATCAAAAAGGTTTTGTATTTTGGTAATGATTAATGGCTTTCTTAATTAAATAGCTATTCATACTCAAACTATTATCCTCTCCTCTTTTGGTATTTCTACTAGTAAAGGCATTGTTTTATTCAGATCATAGCTAGCCTCTTTATTAACCATAAGAAAATGAACTTGAATGTCCCTTTTGGTACTAAAATCCAATCCTTCCTTACACAAGTAACTTTCTAATGTACAACAATTATCCTCTGTCTAGAAAATAGGCTCAAATTGACGCACGCGATCCATAATTGCGAGTTCACTCACGAAGGAACAAACAATCGCTGAATAGACTCTCGATCTCGGTTCTTCGCAAAAGATCGTCTGGAAACGAGCGACGTCGGGCACAGGCTGTTTACTTCAACTCTGATTGCGAGACGAAACGAAACACACTTTGTAGTTCAGTGGTTTTCAAAGTGGAACTCAAAACTTACAGCCCCCTGGATGTTTGTTATTTGCGAAGAACTTATTGGTAGTTGCAAGAGATTTTCTATTATTGCACTTTTACCACTTTGTCGGCGTCAACCCATGCCAAATTATTACATGCTTTCTATTAGACAGTCTCTGAACTAAGACGGACGGACATGGCGTAACTATAATGGTTCCTTATTAACTACAGAACCATAAAAAGTGTCTCTCCATACAAACATCAGACTTATAAGAATGGATTTAAAAAATATACCTAGTCGCGAGATATTTAAATAGCCATATGGGATCGCGTTTTTTATTTAGAGGCCAGGTCGCTTGGCCTCTAAATAAAAAAACACCTAGAAAAGTTAAGGATTTGTCAAAGAGGTCTTGAACGAAGTTACATGAACCTAAAACTAAAAGATCGGGTGAAAAATACGACGATAAGGGAAAAAACAAAAGCGAGGGATGTAATCGAACAAATCCTTAAACTAAAGTGGAAATGGTCAGGACACTTACAAAGAGTAGAAGCAAACCGATGGGCGCAGGTTGTGACAAACTGGATCCCAAGAGGAAAGAAACGCAAACGAGGCAGACCTTTTAAAAGATGGCATGATGACATAGTATGCGTCGCTGGGAAACTATGGACAAGAATTGCCAGACACAGACAGGAATGGAAAAACTTGGAGGAGGCTTTTACCGCTTCTGGCGGTCCTTGTACTAATAACAATAAACTAACAAAAAATATATAAATACTATATCTACTAACAATAACATTAAATTAAATACATTTCTTAGCTTTTTTATTTTATTTTATGGGATCGCGTTACAAAAGTTTGAAAAACACTGTATCACTTTAAACCTGTAAACGAAATGCAAACTTTTAACGCTAATAAAATACGGTTTTTATTAAGGCCAGGGTTGTTTCGTAATAAGAAGTAGAATAGATGTCACATTGACTTGGAAAGTGGAACCAAATGTTTTCTATTAAAGTATCAAGTGTTTAAAATGTTCCTGGAAGTAGAAATGGAAGATGTCGAAAGTCTGAACATTTATAGACCATTGCAAGGAACGGTTGAATAAAAATAGCAAAATTAGTACTACGTAGTAGGCATGGCATAAATCACAAGTAGCAGGGGATAAATAATATGATTCTGTTTTCATATGTCACATCTGCTACCGTCCATGACATAGCCTGTTACATGTTATAAAGAATATTTTAGAATATAAATAAAATGTATGCGACTGAAGGACTTTGTATCCATGGTCATGAACAAATAAAAAAAAAAAAAAACTTTATCATTGATTAGCTTTTAAGAGTATTTAAAAATAAACCTTAAATCAAGTGACATAAAGTGTTAACTTCTTTAGCATGTTATGTAGCAGGATCGAAAAATAATTTTTTGCTACGAAATTAAATATAATTTGCATCAGTGATAATTTTACACTTCCGTGCGATGCTCGCACATGATTTTGTTTTCCAATGAAAAATGCCGTCGATTATCATCGATGACGTAGGTTACAAATCATAGACAGGTATCATCGAAACTGTAAGTGAACAATATTGAAATATTATTTACAACAAATATGTACAAATTACAATCTATATATAGAAAATTTCCTCTCAAGTTATATTAATATTAATTGTAATCAGAATCGAAATATTTTTTAAAGATTTATTTAATGTTTACATTGTCAGTCCCAAGCCTATTGAAGTATGAGCTACTATATAAATAAATCCTAATATTGGTATTTTTTGGTACAATTTTAAACATATCGGTTTTAAAAGGAATTGAGAAAACTAAGAAGGAGAACGTATAATACTCCGTGACTTTTTATTCGTCTTAGAAACGAAGCCCACATAATGTACCCAATGAACAGGTACACACGGCTACAAATCAAGTGATACATTTCCAGTATAAGCTGATCTCGCATTGTATAGGATTTCCGTACGATGAGAGGTCAGTTTATATTGGAAATTAATAGCTTGATCTGTAGCCGTGCGTACTATTTTTTTAATTTTTTTTTGTCATTAAAAAAAAAACAAATATTATTATTCAATATGACGCTTAGTAGTTTAAACACCCTGTTACGAGCGCAGTCTACTTGACTCGTGCTCTGGGTTGATATTTTCTACCATTTTATACGAAAACTTTTCGATTTTTCAAAAATCCAATGAATTTTTATTTTTTAAATTACCTGTACAAATGATCAAAAAAACATTTTTTTTGAATGATTAGTACATACCTATTCATTGGATACATTTTGTGGACTCCGTTTCTAAGACGAATAAAAAGTCAAGGAGTATAAGTCGACACTGGCAGAAATAAGTCCTAATAAAAAATATTTGGTTGTGTATGGCAGCCCAATATAAAGAATATGAAGAACCTTGATTAGATTGTATGTCTGAGTATGTCAAAAATAAACCTTAAATTAAGAGACTAGCCTGTTACATGTTATAAAGAATATTTTAGAATATAAATAAAATATATGCGACTGAAGGATTTTGTATCTATGGTCATGAACAAATAAAAAAAATAAAAAAACTTTATCATTGATTAGCTTTTATAGTATTTAAAAATAAACCTTATATCAAGTGACATAAAGTGTTAATTTCTTTAGCATGTTATGTAGCAGAATATGAAAATAATTTTTGGCTACTAAAGGTTATATATAATTTGCATCAGTAATAATTTGACACTTGCGTGCGATGCTCGTTGCTTGTGATACAACGAAGAGGAGAGTGTTACTTTTACGTAGTATAATAATATTATTTATGCTGATACCAACTATTATATTTTGATGTCTGAAAAAGTCTTTAGTTAGAGTGTATAAACAGGTGGATATTTCGAGATGGCATATTTTCAAAACCTATGTTGGGTTAGTTATACTGAATAACTTTTACTATGGGACCAATAGTGAATTCTCAACGAACACAACATAGGTTTCGAAAATATGCCATCTCGAAATCTCCTACCAGTATAGTGTTTTTGGTTTATCAGTATTATTAAATTTCGTGATTTGTGATTCCATTTAAGTATTACATAAGCAGAATTTTTGATTGTTGTTTAAAATATTCGCGCAGAATTTTTGAAATTTTTAACCTCTCTTCTTTTCCTTTCGAGCATAGACAAGTAGGGTTGCCATATGTATCAGAATCAACTAAATTTTACAGAAAAATCAGTCAATAAATATTGCAGACACAAAATCAATGAACTTTTATGTACGTCAATGTAAAAATCTAACTTAGTATACGTACTATCTATATTAATTATAATTAGCGTTGCAATATTTTTTACGATTAATTTAATTTTTACATTGTCAGTCCCAAGCCTGTTGAAGTATGAGGGAAAGCTTATTTATATCTACTATATAAATAAATCCTAATTATTGGTATTTTTTGGTACAATTTTAAACATATCAGTTTTCTTTATTCCTTTTTAAACCAAAAAAATACCAATAGTAGGATTTATTTAGTTATATTACTCGACACTGGCAGAAATAAGTCCTAATAAAAATTATTTGGTTGCGTATGGCAGCCCAATATAAAGAAACTTTGTCCTTGATTAGCTTGTAAGAGTATTTTAAAAATAAACCTTAAATCAAGTTTAAAGTTAAACTTTGGTATTTTTTGGTACAATTTTAAACATATCAGTTTTCTTTATTCCTTTTTAAACCAAAAAAATACCAATAGTAGGATTTATTTAGTTATATTACTCGACACTGGCAGAAATAAATCCTAATAAAAATTATTTGGTTTCGTATGGCAGCCCAATATAAAGAAACATTGTCCTTGATTAGCTTGTAAGCGTATTTTAAAAATAAACCTTAAATCAAGTGTCATAAAGTGTTAACTTCTTTAGAATTTTATGTAGCAGGATCAAAAAATAATTTTTGACCACGAAATTAAATATAATTTGACAAATTACTTGTCATCCATCATTCTCGAAGATTATTTATTTATGACATGATTTTGTTTTCCAATGAAAAATGCCAATGCTAAATCGTACGTTCGTTTCATTCGTTTTTGTAATTTAATGTGAATAAAAATAGATTCGTTTTTAGAGTGTTCGTAGGTAAATAGTGTTTCAAAAATAGAGTTTAAGTTTCGTGATTTGTGACTTTACGTGTTAAACTTTAAAAGGTTGGTTTGTTGGTTTTGTTATCCCGAGAAATGATAGCAAGCGCATGTGCATATTGAAAAATCATTGCAAATCATATATCGCAAGTTAAATCATGCTATAAAAAATAATAATATCATCAAATGAGAATTCCTTTAAAGTAGCAATAATTTCCATGCCTACTACGTAGGTACTTCTATCTAATATACATAAAATACAAGTTCAAGCTCTATTCATTTTGGTTAGATTAGGTTAGATCACAATGCAAAGTCGAAGTCAAAGCCAAATTCAATTTAGGCCCTAGTAAGGCACTTATGGAGGTCAAAGCTACTGAAGTAAAGATACCACCAGTTTGGAAGTCGGCCTTCAACTGAGAAGAACAGGCATGAAACTCAAAAATTTATGATCTTGACTTCAATAATCAGATCGTATGACTGGTAATTAGTGATTACTCATTATAACAAAAAACTTGCCCAAAGAAACGTTTTTTTTAAATTTAGGTACCTACTAAGTGGATGAACGTGGTCAACCGACGCGCGCGCAGAAATTAATGAAAAAATAATAAATCATACTAAAAGTGGAATAGTTTTCTTTATAAAAAGGGATAAGTAACTCTGATGGTGTATTATTCTTGTTAGTAAATTAAATTTAAAAACGTCTTCTTTGGTAAAGTGTTTGTTATCAAGAGTAAAATCATGTGTAAAACCTGGGTTTTACTAGACTTGGCTGTAGGTATCACATTTAATAAGACAGTTGAAGTCAAATTAACAACAATTTAGTTCCTGCGTTTATTTCACTTTATAGGGCCATATAAACGGCGAATAAATTAATTTAGCAGCAAAGAATAAAGTAAAACCAAAATCTGGCAAGGAGCCACATTTTACAGATACATTGAATTGATATGACTATAGAATGCTTACTTTAAAAATCCAATATTCAAAAAGTTTCTTTTTGTCTTTCGATAATATCAAATTGAAACTCACTTTTTTTTATTATTATCCATACTAATATTATAAAGAGGAAAGTTTTGATTGTTTGCATTGAATGGGCTCCGAAACTACTGAACCGATTTGAAAAATTCTTTCACTGTTGGGAAGCTACACTATCCCTAAAAATTTGGGATCCTAACCTAAAACTCCAATCCCAAGTTGTAAAAAACAATTCTTATATTATAAATGCGAAAGTGAGTTTGCCTTCACGCCTCAACTAATCAACGGATTATCATGAAATTTGGCATGGAGATAGTCTATAGTATAGAGGACATAGACTACTTTTCATCCCGGGAACGCGGGTGAAACCGCGGAGGACAGCTAGTGCCAAATAAAAACATAAATCAAACCATTATATCGGAATATTATGAAGAGTTTTAAACAGTGGTTTGCAGTAAGCCTAGGTTCCACTCTGTGATTTCCTGTAACGTATTTTCCACTTCAAATCCCCTCATTCTCGTTGCCCTATCGGTTAACCGCTCTTTAAGCAATGTGGCCTGCCTATTGCCACTTCAGCATACCGACTCTATGAGCTTTTAATGCTAGAAATATCGCTTCAGTTTGATACATTCGATAGTTTACCTCTATTCGTCCATTTTGCATATGCTAAATGTTTGCCGATATGGTCCACTAAACGAACACTTCGCTAAATAAACGTTAGAGTGCTTAGAATTAATATGGGTTAAAAGCTTTAGTTACTTTTCTGTTTTTTAATATTTTTTCATATTCATTATCGCTCACATTTTACCTATTTCAACACTAACAAATGAAGACTTCTAACGAACAGTCTATTTGTGTTGGCGTCATTTATTGCTTAAGAACTCAGAATTTATTAGTAGGTACTTAATAGTATCCCACGAATATCTGCAAAATTCATATACCTTGAAAATATACTGCTATCTATCTCGCTTCTTCGCTCAGAATGCAAACAAGCTATACAGCGGAAAATTTAAAATTGCTATCGGGGAACGATCGTTCAGCGTCGATTCGAAATTCAAATTCCTCATCCGTATAAAACCATATGTTGAATGAATAACTACATAGTAATGAAACTGGTGGACAGGTTTAAATTAAAAAACAAAAGCTGTCGCTGATTCAATCGGCTGCCCCAGTGTGGGCTAGAATGACGACTGTGTGGTCAGTCTACTCACCACTTGTCAACTAACTCAACTCTTTATTGTTGACTTTACGTATTTTCAAAGTAGTTTACTAGTACAGACAGCGACAAAAGCTAAACTAAACCAAAAGTAGCTGATTGCTTTAGTACAGTGTCAAATTACGTAAGTCAGTTTTGATAGAAATAATCAAGAAAATTCAATAGATTTATTATTATTAAAGGGTAGGTATAGTAGCCGGCAATCTTTTTGGCACAAAACGTAAACTGCACAGATGCCAAATTTTAGGTCTCTTTGGAGGTGGGGTACCGGGACCGGAGCAGGGTGGGCGTGAGACATTACATTAAAATAATCTACGAGTACATTTATCACAGTTTATGTTGCTCGCCAGTGTACCTGCGCAAACCATTCCAAAGTCAGCCTGTATTTAGTTCCTATTTTTATTTTCTTTAGTATTGAATACAAAAAATACCAAACATTACGCCAGATCAAATTGCACTTGAGAGCCAAATTACTTTCTAGTATTGAGGTACCTTAGTAGGTACCTCAACTACTACTACGACTACCTACTGTGACATGTCATAAAAATAAACGTATGATAACTCACATAAAATCAAGTTACGACTTTGACAATTAATCTGATTTTTGACATTACATCTCTCATCTGCCGGCTTATTGCGGGTGGTCATCACCGCGTTACAAATTGTCGCAATCACCGCAAATGACTCTCATTTGAAACCCCTGTACACATTGGTGCCATATCGGGAACGCGACTTGGAACGCTTTCCAAGTTTGAAATGTCCTCGTTATGGTTAAAATGATGTTCTAAGCCTCTTAATCGTTTGGGGACCACAAAAGACGATGTTTCGTAAATGGAGTTCGTAATGATTTTTGAATGTTCTCTTGATTATATTCCTGATGGAAATTAGTATAATTTTGCTTATTGTTAAATAAAATTTATAGCTGATTATTTACACTTTGAAGCGCTCGTGGTGTAGCATGATAAGCCAGCCGTTCAAGTTAAGCTACCACCGTCGTGGACGGTACCTGGATGTGTGACCGCCTAGTGGTATTTCGAATCGAGCGTTTCCGTGCTTCGGAAGGCACGTAAAGCCTTTAGTCCCGGTGATCACGTAATTGTGATAGTCGTTAACCTAGTTGGAGGCCTTCTAGGCAGCTTGACAACTCCAACAGTAGTTTGAGCACTAGCCTACCTCCACCGATCCACAGTGGGCACGCGTGGGAGAGTATGTGCCCATTCCCTTTTACCCTGATTTGTGAAAGGAGGCCTGTGCTCAATAGTGGGACATTATAGGCTGATGATGATGATTATTTACAAAATAAAACAGCCTAGTCGTCTGTGTGTAATGAGCACAATCGATTAATCACATGCATGACAAGCTCAATAATTAAGCTCTTTGATTCACGTTCCGATTTTAATGACGTATTTTGCAAATGCATTTATAGGCTCTAGTATACGGGGTGAATACGACAATACGACATTAAATGAAACCACGTAAAGTACTCATGTATACGATCAACTCTTACTATGGGATCAAATTCGAAATCGCAAAAAAAAAAAATACAGCTTTTCACACATTTCTGACGAGGAGACATGTACCTTTTGTACCACCCTTGACCTTGACGACTCATAGTTTGTGAAAAAGAGTATAGTAACATTCTAGATTTATCGACCTACTTTATTTATTTCTTTTTTTATTCCTATTTTATTACAATCACATTCAATTAATAGGTTAATTAATTAGTTACATACAATCCGGAAAAATAACTCTTTTAGCACTATATTCAATTAATTGCTTAAACTTAATCATGTTTATTGAAGAGGTACTCTTCTAGCTTTGAGGTAAGCATATTTGAGCATATAAATATATATTATTGGTAGGTAATATCGATTATCGGCTGACGATCTGGCAGAAACTAGAGAACCCCCATCGATCACGGGGCCCTGATTGTCCAGTGGAAAAGAGGGGCCCGACTGCTTTTTATTTTTGTTCCCGAGGTATCTAATGTTTTCCCTTCATGAAAAGCATCTTGTTTGTCATTCCAGAGTATGTGTTATCAATAAGCGAAGTGCTATAAATCTCTGGATGAAAAGACGACGTAATTGAGTATCATACATTTGCATATGGCATTTTGTAGCCGACCGAGATCGACCTAAGAATTAAAACAATAAAACGACGTACAATAAAATATTACAATATACTTATTTTATACTAGGTAAGCCCCGCGGTTTCACCTGCGTTACCGCTACTTTTTGTTCTTAAATACATACTTAATATACATAACTACACCCAGACTCAGGACATACAGAGATGTTCATGCACACAAATGCATGTCCTGTGTGGGAATCGAACCCACGACCAGCGGCGCGATTAGGTGGAATCTTGACCAGAGTCTTAACCAACCGCGCCAGCTGGCCCGTCCGACTTAATATACAGAATTACACCCAGACTCAACTAACAAATAAACAAAAAAAACTCACTTTCGCATTTATAATATTAGTTAGGATTCCAAGTCCAACATAGCCTGTGCTATAGATAATCAAAAATTCAATAAAAAAAACTGTTGCTCGAAATCCAATCAAACAACCACAACGTTATCAAAACATAAAACTCCACTTTAAAAAATACAATTCAATCCGCAAAAAAAACGGTTAATTGAAAACGGTTGAGTGACACTAGTTGTACGCGGAAGTAAAAGCTTGTCAATCAAAAACAATCGTGTAGCCGCACCCTTATCTACAAATATATACCTACTGGTACCGCCCCTGTGGTAAAAGCGGCCCCTAAACGTTATCTGGTATTACATTTCTGGGCCCATTTCGGTTTTGTTGATATAATATAGCTCAAACAAAGGCTTAACATGAGAATAAGTGGTATAGGCTGTACAAAATATATGATAGCTATTGTGTACGCAGCATCGTTTAATGTATTGCATACGGTTTTTTATAGGACTATAAGTCATACAAAAGAAATAAAAAAGACAGAATAAATATATTATCTTTATTTTATTTAGATATGAACTGGAATATAATAATTACATTATTTATGTAATTTTGAAATATGCGAAAATATTTTGTTAATTTGTAAGCAAAATCATTAGTATTCAATTGTGCTTCAGTCCAATTATTGTTTTCAATTTAATTAAAAGAGTTTATTTAATCATGTTGAACCAATACCTACATTGGTTACATAAATTAAGGAATGTCCAAATGTATAAAATAATGTTGAATTCGACAAAATGTCGCAAACATGATTGTAACTTTTTGAAATTTCCATCTTTGAAATATAAATCCGTTTCATTAATATTTTCTTTGAAGTTTACTTTAACTTTTGCTTTGTTAGTATACCGTTTCCTTCAAAATTATTTTAAAATCAAATATGTATGTATTGTAAATGAAGTAAGGTACTAGGTACTTTAGAGGATATTACGTTCTATTGAGATAATATATTTGTTATAAATGTATCATTTAATAATAAAAGCAAATCAGATAATCTAAGTTACATTTAATTTACGTCATATGTACACTTCAGTATTAAGATAGAATAATGAGTTATTTCCTGTGGTTCATCATCATCATCATCAGCCTATAATGTCCCACTGCTGAGCACAGGCCTCCTTACACAAATCTGGGTGAAAGGGAATGGGCACATACTCCACCACGCATGCCCACTGCGGATCGGTGGAGGTAGGCTAGTGGTCAACCTACTGTTGGAGTTTTCAAGCCGCCTAGACGGCCTCCAACTATGTAACTAGTTGGAGGGCACGTAAAGCCGTTGGTCCCGGTAATCAGATTACCGGGACCAACGGCTTTACGTGCCTTTCGAAGCACGGAAACGCTCGATTTGAAATACCACTAGGCGGTCACCCATCCAGGTACCGCCCACGACGGTGGTAGCTCAGCTTGCCGATCGATTAAGAACGGCTAGTCATGCTACACCACGAGCGCTTCAAATCCTGTGGTTATTTCAAAGTAAATTTTATTAAAGATTCTCATTTCGCTATTGAACGTATCTCGAGTCAAACGCAAACATTACAGAATATTAGATTGTCGTAATAGAAGGCGTAGAGCCGGACCAATTTCCACGATATTTTCTCGAGGAAAAAACCATTCTGTATCGCCCGTCTACGTAATTAAAAACTGAGAGTTGTAGCAATGAGCTTCCGTGCACATAATAAATTGCACACAAAATGATTGCAATATTTGTCCATCGATACATAAGGTTCACAATGGCTTAGCCTGTAATTAGTAAACATCTGCCCCCTTACTAATAAATAAGGTGTAAGTCATATGTATAGTAATACAATATCTAGGTTTAAAATACATCCGTCACTTTCTAATGTCATATAAACAAAAAGTGCTGGGGCTATCTTAATTCCTGGATGATCCAAGACTGACTTACACCTTATTTGTTAATAAGGGGCTCATTTTTACGGTAATTTATGTAGGTACCTACGGTATTATTTCGATGATGGGGAAAAATATTTTCGGCATTTTCATTACTACGTACGTACGTACGTTTTATTGTTGAACGAAAATGGGGAAATGTCCATTATCTGAATTACTGTGTTACTACTACATTACCCTAATTTAATCCGTGATCTTCAGAACGCTACGACATGCGACATGGGGTATAACAAAAAAGGCAACATATTGGCGTTAATCCTTACATCTTTATAATTATTACTATTTCTAGGTAGGTAATAGTTTTCGTAAAATTAAAATGATAAAAATTGGAATAACATTTTTTTTTAACATTTTAAAACATTAGACAACTACAAAGACTAAAATGCTCATCAGCAAAATAAATCAACTTAATCATCAGACCCTCGAACCAGAGTCCTTGTCAAGACGAATCAATCGAACCCAAACTCGATGGGGTTGCGTCGTTTTATTACAGAGTTCCCATGGCCACCGTCCGCCTCTATCATCAGATCAGCTCCATGACATAATATTGCATTGTTAACCGATTCCGGGACAGGTGAAACAAAATTAAAGCTTGTAATAATGGAGAATTAATATAAATCAGCAAAATTCTCCTCAATGCTCCTGGGTATCTTTTCTTTTATAAACCGCACTTTTCTTTCGTGAAAAGATAGTTCCTCATATATAATACGCACGACACATATTGAGTTTTCATCTGTTGTGTCCATAGTTCTAAGGATTAATTTCCTCTGCTACTCCCAGTGGACACAAGATCGATGGACCTACTTCCATTGTCCCACTAGTTGTATGATTGAGGGATGACTTTAAACGATTTTGATCCCTAAAGCTTTTGTTTTTTTCTGAAACGATATATCAACTCTAGTATATAAATAGTATACTATATATAAATATTTGTAAAGCGAATAAGATGAAATCTTTGTTTTGTTTTTTGAACTGACTATAGGTGGCAGCTGTGGTTCTCTCTTTCCACCCTTAAGCGGACGAATTTCTTTGGATAGTATTAGACTGAAAATATAATAAGACGTACCGGTGGGCTTGGTTGCTAAAACACTACTTTTCACGCTTGGTCTTGGGTTCGATTCCCAACCAGGACAAATAGTATACATAAAGAAAATTATCGCTATTATTAATTTGCTTCTCAGATTAAAAAAATAACAATGAAAACAATTGTTATTACAGGACGCGCGTCCCTCGCGAGAACCAACGGATTAAATCGCAAACCAAAAAAAAACAATACACGATTGAATTATATAAATCGTACTCAGAAAGTTCAACGTAAACTACCAAGGTTTAAGTTAAAGTAATTACCAGCGCTTTAACAGCGAAAATAAGGGCTTTTTGTTACAGTGACATAGTAGGCAAGTTACAAACATTAATGAGGTGGGACCGTGTCTCAACTTTACCCTGTATATCTTTCATATCCTACACATTAGTTAGGGCACATTGAATATAATATATGCTGGAACACATGTACCCTCTAAAAACCGACCGGGAAACTTTTGCACCGAATGATTAATCATATCTGTGAATAGTATGAATGGTTTCAAACGTTTCGCACTCAAATATCTATTCTTTGTATTATAAAGCAAAATAACATATCTTAGAATTGAAATTTACCCAAGTAAATAATAATTAAATGAAAAAATATTTTTATATGGGTATTATCATTATATACGGGTTCAGTCTGAGCAAAAACATAATGGAATGAGAATTCCTCGACAGAAAAAAAACACAAAGTTAATTAATATTCGTTTTTATTCGTTCATGGTATATCTAATTAAGTTAAAAATTCGATTAATAATATCACTAACGAACGTATGATCTAGGGCTGATACTAACGATTTTTTAAAATATTCTAAACTTTACGAGTTATTTAGATTAGAAGCGCTTAGTTCATTTTTGTTCCGCGAAACACGCTATCGCCGTCTCATGCCACGCGAACATTAGACATAGGTAAGTTTGATTTAGTAAAAAGTTATTCGTACCATTCGTTAATCGTAATAATTAGTATGATTGTTTACACTATAATTTTTTTTTCATCGTAAACATAAACATAATTACAATTATAATTATTCATAACCATGACACATATAGTGTATGAAAACACTAGCGAGTAAATTCGGTTTTCAAACTATCATTATTAAGGCAACAATACATTATGGATCCTATTGAGTGGCATCCTACTATTTGTCTCTGTCCACTATTCAGCCTAACAATTTTGAGCGCCAATAATTTAACCTTCTCAAGCCTGTCTATCCGATGAGGCCTCGCTCTGACGACGTTTTACGCTCGTCTGCCTGAACCTTAATAAGCTTTTATGACTCTCTACACCAATAAAGCGATTTTGATTCATGAAACCGTGCTGATTTATTAACCTTCCGGTATTTGTCATGTAATAAAGTGATGGATTTTGGGTAAATTTTCCAGATGCCCAAAAAAATTATTTAAACTAGTATTACTAATAGTATTAGTAATAATGCCTTTTGTAACTTTTAGATAATTTCTGATGAGGTCTCTAGAATATTTTTAATGACCTTAATGACTTGACTATTAACAACCGGGCAAGTGCGAGTCAGACTCGCACACGAAGGCTTCCGTAAAGAGAAAGAGAAAAGATAAAGAAAGAAGATTTCTTTTATATATAAGAGGGGCCCCCTTTAATTTATTAATATTTTTTTTTTTTGCTATAGTGGCAATTGAAATACACATTGTGAAAATTCAAACTAAGATGTTCATGAAATACAGCTCGCTAATAGACAGATGGACGGACAGCAGAGGCTTAGTAATAGTACTCTTTCAAAGACAAAAAAACATTTTTTCAAAATTTAGGCCCCAGAAGGGCACTTATGAAGGTTACATTTACTGAAGATACAACCGGTTCGGAACTCGGCGTTCAACTGAGAAAAATCCGGCAAGAAACTCAGCAAGGTTACATTTTTAAACATTTTTTGGACAATCTGACTATGTTTGGGTTTTTTGGGTACGGAACCCTAAAAACGAGTTGTGAATTAAGAAAGGATAAGTCATTAAGGAAAATTAATTAGCAAACAAAACCTTATCAATCAACAAATTAATTGAAATTCAATTTCATCACGTTTAAAAGTAGATTATCCCAAAACGAATCAGACCACGAAACAGTTATCATAAGTACAACTACGTCCAAACTTATTTAATATTTTTCCGATTTAATAAAAAAAGTTACTTTCACAGAATAACTTACTGCAATCATACTGTCATAGTACAATACCGCATTGGTACCGCGTGTAGTTTTACGAGCGGTTTTATTGCGCATCGGTGTGGTAAGGTTTTGACGTGAACGATGATCGGTCATGCGACGTACGTGACCCGAGTCACAGGAATCCGCTTTCGATATAATTGGTTGTGATGGCGAAAATAAGGGCTTTTAATATTTGATATATTAAGTTTATTAAGCATAAGTGATTTCTGCCTGTAATAATTCATTCCTTGGTCAATTTGTGATCAATTTAATTCAGGTTTTTCTTAATTATATTTTTTTTGGTGTGCACTTTGCAAAAGGTAGTTTAAGTAATATTTTTATTTACAATAAATATGGGGTCTTTAGTCATTATGGCCCACTTCCCAATGTCTCGCAGGGTAATTCGCACAATAATTGCAAATTTTAGATATTGTACAAAGAGACCGGAACATTTTTGTATGGGAGCTGGCATAGCTACCCACCGCCCTTTTATTTTTTTTCCTGTGTTGCGGCTCACGGTGTAATTAGTATATATGGGTAGAGGACACGTATACAAACAAAAAATGTTAAGCGGTATGGTGGCCTAAAGTGTCACGTTTCCGAGATATTTGGAGGTAAAGATCGCAATATAACGACAATAATAAAAAAATTACTTATTACCTGTTTACTTTATAAGCATTTGATTATATTCAAATAATAGTTTCCAGGTTGATTTAACTATATATTAGAATATAGTAAAACTAGAAGCACGAAAAAACAATATTCATTAATTACTTACCGATGTAGTATCTATGCTTGATATTCGTGTTTTTTTTATTGTTAATTTTTGGAAAAAATAGTCAGATTGTCCAAAACATATTTAAAAAATGTAACCTTGCTGAGTGTCTAAAATGAGTTGAATTTGAATTCCAGCAACTAAATCCGCGTGGCGCGTCTATCTGTCTGTCCCCGCGGTTTTACCCACGTTCCCAGGTTAAAACTTATAACACTCGGGTATAATGTAGCTTCCTATTAGCGGTAGTTCCAGAGATTAACCCGTTTAAACCAACACACTCTCTTCCGCTTTGTTATATTAGTATAGATTAGAAGTATAGATAATTTGAAATAATTCCCAGGCATTTGTAATACCTACAATAATTTGTTTTTAATGGTATGCCTAGCTTTCGTAATTTATATTCGATTAATGTCATTAAATATTTATACGATTCGTAAATTGGAAACTTTACTACAACAGTGACATAATAATAATCTTGATTGAATATAATGTCGGTGTAATATTCGTCTATCAATACGATGTATCTAACTATCTAGTATTGTTGTTTCAACGCTAGCCGTCCATCTAACAGCATAAGCTTCTAGATCAATGAGGGACTTAAAGTACATGAAAATAAGTATTATTGACCAAAAACCTAAGTCATCATTGGTTCCATGAAATAAAGAAATTAATATTAATTACTTGACAACTGCAAGCGGCCCAAAACTGCTCCAAGTGGAAGTTAATGGGAGAGGCCTATGTTCAGCAGTGGACATCCTCAGGCTGATATGATGATTATGATGACTTGAAAACTATTCAATCATGCACTTTGTTTTACTATATGAAAACAAATGGTGACAAATTTAGATAGGAAAATAATATTATCATTCATCAAAAAGTCATACTTACTCCTACTTATCCTAACTAATGTTATAAATGCGAAATTGAGTTTGTTTGTCACGTCTTCACGCCTAAACTACTTAACGGATTTGGATGAAATTTGGTACACATATAGAATATGTTATGGATTATCACATAGTATACTTTTTATCCCGGGAAAACATACGATCTCTCGGGAATGCGGGTGAAACCGCGCGGGGTAATCTCATCAGTACGAGTATGACCTTACGAATTACAGATTCTATCAATCGCTACATTAAAAATCAATTGGATAAGAAACAAATGAAAATCAACTAGCTTTCAAGAGCTACCTATACATAGATTCAATAATTGGACTGTTTTACAAAAAACTTAAACCGACTTCAAAGTACACTAAGAAGTAATCAAATCCTGATCTGATGACAATGGGACCAAACGGGAAGAGTACCCTTCCAGTCAAAAAAAGAATTTTCCAAATCGGTTAATAAATGACGGAATTATGAGGTAAAAAACATTTAAAAAAAAATACAGTCGAATTGAGAACCTCCTCCTTTTTTTGAAGTCGGTTAAAAAGATAGTAAAACAGAAGTTATGCAAGAAAGGGTACTATAAAGTTTCTGATTTTGTAGATGACAAGAATGCATTTGAATGAATTGTTCGCTTCGCAGGCTATTGTTATGTTATATTTTGTAAATTGTAATACTTATAAGTACACATTAAAAAAAAAAGACTTGCTGAGTTTCTTGCCGGAGTCTTCTCAGTTCAAGTTGTATTTGGAACCGGTGTAGAGTCATTTATTAACGTTATAAACGTTAATAAATGACTCTACACCGGTGCCTCTTAAGGGCCTAAATTGAATAAATGCTTTTTGAATTTGAATTTGAAAATTTGAACTTTCAGTAAAAATATCTCGCCAAGTGATCACTATCACAAAACTTCGAGAGAAGGTATGTAAACGTTGAAATCGACAAAAGTTAAGAAAATAATACGAAGTAAAGTATTCACACTCTGTGAAGCTTGTAAAAGTTAACTTACAATCGGAAAACAATAGATAAAAGTTTTATTTTTATTGTGTACAGAACAAGCCTTTGTTTGATCACAATCTCACCATGGTAAGTGATGATGTGGCCGAAGTATGTTGCTCGAGCTAGTTCAAGTTTCATATTTTGAATATTCTATATTTTTGTTTGAAAACTTGGTACTTAGCCGTGAAAATGTCCGTGATACGTATAAGATAATTAAAACTTAAACCGACTACAAAATACACTAAAAAGTAATCAAATCCTAACTTTCTCAAACCCTCCAAACAAAAAAAAATCCATTCTATTCTATTCTAATATTCCAAATCGGGTAATAAATGACGGAGTTATAGGGTAACAGACATATAAAAAGAACAAAACCGAATTGAGAACCTACTCCTTTTTTTGAAGTCGGTTAAAAATTGATTTTATAGTTCATCATTAATTTTTGTTAAGAAAAAACTGTCTGTATATTGCATTGAAAATGTGTGATCATGTTTCAATGCAATATAAATAAAAAAAAGAACTAAAAAACGGTAGTTGATAATATATATAACGCTTGCTATGTTCCATATTTCATGAAAATTCGCTTGTAATGTTTTTTTTAGCAATTGAGGCGTTACACGTCCGCTCTGGACTCTGGTTCCAAGTAATTTCCGGAGCGCTCCAAAATGGAATGTTTCCATTTTCCTCTTTTATATATTTACAGGTTACAAGAAAATAGGCTAAACGGATGAGCTTATTTCTTTTATATTTCATCGTAGAGTATATTGGGCTTTCTTAGAAATTGTATTTTTTTCCGGCGGTAAATCAAAAATACATTGTCTGTTGAATTTTCGGTAGCGTTAATAAATACTATATCTAGATATTTATTTCTGTTGCATTATTAATAATATTAAAATGATAATTGTTATTTATTTTGTGCTTGGCTTTAATTCATTCTCTAACTTAAGTTCAATTTTAAAATTACCTGCTTCAAGTAACGTCAACAAAACATTTTTAAAAGTCTTAAAGCATATTAAACTTACCAAATTTATTTGTATTTTTCTTTTCGAGTCTTCATAATAGTTTCAGTATATTCTTTGCACAATAACTCAGTCACTTAAAATATTATTTGGAAATGTTTATATTTAATAATTAGTAAATTATAGTTATTTTGTTGATCATCAATACTTTTTAAAGTTTCACATTTTACTTTAACTTTAATCCAAATTCACTAAAACTAAGTTATATCGTCAAAGTCAGAAGTTAGTAAATTCATAGTTACATTCGTAGCACTGTATCGCGTAGCGCATACAGAGTTCGTAGCGGGTGCCCGCCGTAGCGACTGGCTTTCAACTGCCGCTACGAACCGTCTATGGATAGACTCTTGGCTGTAGTACACTTACGTGAGAGGGTCGACAGGGTTTTTTATTTGTTTTGTTTGTTAATTTTATTTGTTTAGTGGCACTACTTCAAAATCAATTTTAGTATATGAAATAAAAAGTACATAGCCAACGTCTATCATTTAGTTCTCAAAGTATCATTCATAATTAATAATCTTACCGATTCTTGTTATTTGAAGGTCGACTACCAAATCGGTGGTAGTTTAAATTGCTTTGACTTTGCTGCTTGTTGTCCTTCTAAGGACATTCTAGGGTCTACACTTTTTGATTATTTTGACGTTGCAATAATCATTTATTCATTATTTTTAATCGGTCAAACGGTAAGACGCGTCTGCCTCTCGTATTTATCATTGCACTCGGTTTCATGTATAACTGCAGTTTGGGACATACTGCAACGCGCAATGACTCCTTTGCGGTCTAAGAACGTAAACTACGTGACACAACTACTAGAGTATGCTAGAAAGAGTGTTTAGCCAAATTAATAATTTTAAAATAAAAAATGCCAGTTTCTGAAAGCCAAATCAAATTTAATCTCTTGTTGAAAGTATAGGTACCTGAAATTTTCAATGACGTCTGAAATACAAAGAAGGCAACAGTTTGATTATACATGAAAACAGAATTGTTTCGAACTGTGCGGGCACAAAGGAGTTTTCTTCCGCGGACGCTCAGATTGTGGAATGAGCTGCCCGCCGTGGTTTTCCCAAGGGAGTACAGCATGGGGTTCTTCAAAAAGGGTGTGAAGAGATTTCTTCAGGGTCGGCAACGCGCGAGTGATACCCCTGGTATTGCAAACGTCCATAGGCTACGGTAACTGCTTACCATCAGGCGGGCCGTATGCTTGTTAGCCACCTTAGTGGTAAAAAAAAAAACATTAACTTTGATTTGGCTTTCAGAAACTGGCAGTAAGTGGAGGGAAAATCTTCTTTATAGCATTTATTGTTATTTATTTATACTTCGCAAAGTTGTGTGATTAAAAAATATCATATCAGTAGGTTCTCATATTCAAGTCCTGTTGTATGCATATGTAATTCAGGCTTATATCCTATCCTCTAATATTTTGAGATTTGTATTAACAACAAATATGTACAAAATACAATCTATATTTACAAAATATAATCTATATATAGAAAATTTCCTCAAGCCTGCCGATTAACGGCAAGGTTCCCAGAAGGCTGGCAGCGTTTCCTCTTTGGATAGCCAAGCTGACGCGTTGGCGGAAAAAGCTCCCCGCCCGCTGGTCTCCGGAGGTCTCGATCAATTTTGAAGACAAGGTGCGAGCAAAACGGCGAGCTTCTGACCCCCATGGTGATTTGTATTAGCATTTAATAATAAATAAAAATAAAACTCTATAGTTTTTTTTATTTCTCTACGTGCTTTCCCGCGCGGTTTCACCTGCATTCCCGAGGGATTGTATGTTTCCCGGGATAAATAGTATCCTATGTGTTAATCCAGAACATATTCTATCTGTGTGCCAAATTTTATACAAATCCGTTCTGTAGTTTTTGCGTGAAAGAGTAACAAACATACATACATCCATCCAAACTTCTCAGTCAAACTTGTCCCAGTGGTTATCATTCTCTAACAAATGTACAGCTTCACATGCTTCCCTATAAGTATCTGATTCCTGACCGATTGTAGTAGGATAGTAGGATTAGGTCGTATTTATAGACCTATGTCTGTATTGCAAGCGTCCATATGGCTACGGTAACCGCTTACCATCAGGCGAGACGTATGCTTGTTTACCGATTTAGTCGTATAAAAAAAAACTAATCCTATAATAATAATAACTATTATAAGTGCGAAAGTGAGTTTGTTTGTTACACCTTCACGCCTCAACCACTCAACGGATCATCATGAAATTTGGCTAGCAGATAGCCTATGGTTTGGAGAAGGAAATATGATACTTTTTTATTCCGGGAATGCGGGTTAAACCGCGGGGGATAGCTAGTTCTCTATAACCCCGACAAAATAGTTGAGTATATTAGTAGTTCATACCAATCCTACGGTTTTACGATGACGATAAAAGGTGAAATCTTCAACTAAGATATCCCGCTTCATTATAACTTTCAGTTATTCTGACAACTAAAGTGACAGCGACGTGACAGAAAAGTAATCATTCGGGTTTTCAAATTCTGCCATCAAAACTGCTTAAGGTGCTTAAAGTCGATCGTTTATTCCATCGCCGGCCTTTCTGTCATTATCTTTCAATGTATTTTAATTTTTAGAGACAATTTTCGTAGTCATTATTATAAAACGTCTGTTTTATAATAATACTAGCCCTGCATCTGTTTAATTAACGACACCTTGCCAAATCGTTGAACGAAAATACTAGACGTTTAGCCACAATAATAGGTACTAAATACATTTATTGTATTGCCGAAGACTTTAATTTTTGCGTTAAAAAGCTACATTTTTATGAGTTCAAAATTAAATCTTTTTATACGTATAGTTCTTGAAAATTACCTATTTTATGACGTAGAACATTATAATATTATTCTATATAATCCTGGGAAATTCCTCACACACGGTCATCTGATCCCAAAAACTAAGCAGACCTTGTACTATGGAGACCAGATAACTGATATACTACATATACTACTTTTTATTTCTAAATACATATTCAGGACATAATTACAGACATGTTCATGCACACAAATGCATTTCCTGTGTGGGAATCGAAGCCACGACCTGCGGCGCGATAGGTGGAATCTTAACAAACTGCGCCAACTGGCCTGTCATTATTTAAGTATTTATTACTATTTAATATTGGTTATAGTTGGTGTTTAGTTTCAAGCCGCCTAGGACGCCTTCAACTACCTTAATGACTATTACAATTAAGTGATAACCGGGCCCAACGGCTTTACGAGCCTTCCGAAGCATGGAAAACGCTAGTTGAAATACCACTAGACGGCCATAGCAAAGCGCGCTTGTGTATCATGAAAATATAGTTCTAACTAAACATTCTTAATTTTTGTGAGATAGGTACAAAATATTATAGAGGGAAAGATGTATCATAGTGGCCAGCAAAAGCTTGTTGCCCTTTAAATTAAATTTAATTATTCAAATCTAGAATTTCTAGTTTACGGATTTATTACTAGAACGTAATTATTAATTTCCCTTAGAAAATATAATTCAAGTGTTCTAATGAGTTATTTTGTGAGCAAATGTTTTTTTTTATGTAAGCACACAAATCATTAACAATAAGGTTATCAATATTGTCACTGATACCCACCATTTTACATTAGATACCTATCGATACTACATTTTATTGACTAAGTAAACTAGGGTAAAGATCGTATAAGCTTTAACGTTTCTCTCGTCCATGAAAATCCAAAATCCATCGAAAAATGTAGAGAAAATCTTTAATATTGTATCATAAATGCGTACAAATTGCGTTTGTGTGTGAAATGAAAATACAAAATCATCCCGGGACTCAAAGTAACCTCAGGTTACGGTAGTTAGAATTCGGTATTATTTCACTTTACCAAACAATATTTCATACAAATGTAAAGCATGATCTGCCTAATATGAAATTGGTAATAGGACGTTCTTATTCTATTTCATAGAAATTAGGCCATTCGCAATTGAATTAACAGTGTACCTTTATTTTCACAATATCCCGAAATTTCCAGAAATAATTACCAACGTATTCAATAAGCTTAACGTTGAATTTGTATTTGCCATTTTTAAAGGAAATTAATGTTTAATTTAGCAGAAATTCACGGTCAATAGGAATGAAACGAGGATAACCGAAGGGTCGTTTTCTATTTTATTTCTATCAAAATTTGTTTCATTCATTAGCACTGTAATAATATGCTTTGGTATTCAATTCTGAGGAGCGCTCATGGTGCAGCATGATAAGCTGTTCTTAATCGATCGGCAAGTTAAGCAACCAACGGTACCTGTATGGGTGACCGCCTAGTATCTATTTATGTATTTCAAATTTCGAGCGTTTCCTTGCTTCAGAAGGCACGTAAAGCCGTTGGTCCCGGTTATCACTTAATTGTGATAGTCGTTAAGCTAGTTGGAGGCCTTCTAGGCGGTTTGGAAACTCCAACAGTAGGTTGACCACCAGCCTACCTCCACCGATCCGCAGTGGGCACGCGAGGTGGAGTATCTGGCCATTTCCTTCCACCCTGGTTTGTGAAAGGAGGCCTGTGCTCAGCAGTGGGAAATTATAGGTTGATGATGATTCAATTCTGAGACGATAGTAATACCCGACAGTTTTGAGTCTTAACATTGTACCCTCCCAAACAAAAATTAATTTTCCAAATCGGCTAGTTAATGACCGTGAATCTCGCCCTTTTTTTTTAATTCTGTTAAAAAAACCAGCCCAGAGTCGGAGTCTAACTCGCTCCGAGTTCCGACCCTCCTTAGACGTGTATTTCTTGGTTTGGCCCATAACTGTTGAACACCGGACCCCATAACTATGTTTATTTGTAAACGAATTTTGATGATATCGTTAAAACTGCGCTAGTTAGAAACTTCATTCATCAACTGCCATTATTTCAGATTTTTTTGATTTGTTAACTTCGTAGAAAAAGGGGAGTGGTATTTTTTTTTTCTTTTATTTTTCATTTTATGTCGAAAGTAATAAAAACCTGTATTGGAATGTGGAACGAAATTTCAGTACCCCATTACACCTCTTTTCAAATGAAATAAAAATATATTTAAAAGATTTTTAATGCTCTATGGCGGAGTAAGCAATATTTAAAACTATTCCAAATTTCAATAACATTAGCGGTTGCTGAAATAAACGACTGTGACAGGCGGAGAAACGGATAGATTATTAATAATTAATTATATTAATATTATTATTAGTATACCGTTAACGAGCCTTGAACCGGGCGTAAGGTTTCGTGTTTGTCGGTCTTCTTTAGGATATATTTTGGAGAGTGTGCTACAGTATTGTTCAATCTAATTCCTCCCTCCCCATTTCTCCACCGAAACACAAGACACCGGGAGAATTTCCACCCATAGGTTGTCGACATCCGCGTACCCAGACACGTGTTTCTTATACGAACAGCATAGGAGTGGAACTCTCTTCCGGGATCTGTGTTTCCCGAGACCTACAACCTAGATGTATTCAAGGCCAGAGTGAATATCCTCGGCCTCGTCATAACTCCTCATGGGGTCAGTCGAAGGTCAAACGCAAGCCCATTCTACATAAAAAGAAAAGAAAAAAGTAAAGATAACAGACATTTTGTGAATTAGCAAAATCATCCGCAATACCTACGACACACAAAATTTTATTTCATAAATACGAGACGAAAAACTCTGATGTTCTGCAGGCACCATTGTTCGCTTACATTTTCATCTTAAATACAATATTTCGTGAAATAAAGCTCTTATAAACTTAGAGTTGAGATGGAACTTCTGAACACGCCACCTGTTACATTCTCAAGTTATGATGTCACAGTTTCGTGGCTTAATTTCCCTCGTGAATAACTGTGAATAGGTTCATTGTTCACCTGTCACTCATTTTTTCTGTTCACCCCATTAAGTTGGTAGTTACGCTATGGAAAATATGGTATTTGTTCCGGTAGGTTTATTTCGATTTGTACCACATGGCATTCGCTACGTCTTTTGACAAGTCCGTACCATCGGAGACGGTTTTCAGTTACTTTTTCCGCGATTGGCGCAACATTGAAGCTTCCACGGACTTTGTCCAGCCGAGTTACACCTCCCGCCTATCTGAGCATCTTCATTTCGTTAGTGTGGACCTTTTGGTCATGCGTCTTCTTAGTAGTCCAGCATTGGGATCTATACTGGGTGGAGATTTCGAGATGGCATATTTTCGAAACCTATGTTGGGTTAGTCATGCTGAACAACTTTTACTATGGGACCAACACTGAATGATCAAATTTCTTTTTTTACTTTTCTTACAAAATTTCAACCTTCCTCGATCATAAAGTTTAACCTCACTGGTAATATTTTGGTACATAATAATAAAATTGATTCTTGTGACGAACCTTTTCATTCCGTGACTGTACATTTAAATCGACAATTTATATTTTTTGCTACGGTAGACATATCTTTATTTCAGGCTACAGAGAAGATATCAAAGGGAGTTACGATGTCAGATAGTTGTTAATGAGACAAGGGTCTGACTTCAAAGGCTTAAAACTAACTGAATTTTGGATTGAATAATTTTCGTAGCTAAAGTAATTCAGACTCATTCATTGTGTAAGTAAGGAGTTAAGTTACCTTAACTTATTTAATCCAAAAATAATAATTCAATAAAAATACATGATCACACAAAAAAATACTTATTAGACTAAGGCCCGATTTTTTAATCGCTAGAAAACCTCTGATTGGTTATTCATTTTATAAGTTCTTACAAAAGCTATACTAATTTGAAATTTATCCTTATTAAGATGCATATTTACCTCACCATGTCAATTGCGTAATTAGCCAAGTATGAACAAAAATAGTATACTATCCAATTAGTGAATAAAGGACGGATTTAAAGCGACGGCCATAGATGAATCACGAGCAAGTGAAGGATCTTAACGACTGAATCACGACCGCAGGGAGTAATTCATGATGATCTTGTGATTCAAGTGTTAGAATCCTGAGCGACGCGAGTGATTCATGGCCCTCGATATAAATCCGTTTTATTCAAGAGTTGCATACTATATTTTATACCATAACTACGAAAAAATTAAAGATTTAAGCGAAAATAGACATTTAATGGAGAAAAAGGAAGCTTAAAATGCATATTAAAATAGGGTCAATCACTCAAATTAAAAGTAATTTTCTTATTATTATTATTAGGATGGTTAAATTAATTTAATTTTTATGAGTTTGAATGTCGAGTATTCTTTGTACAAGGAGTTTGTATCGAGTATGTTTTCGGAGATTGTATAGCATTGAGATGGAGGTCGAATATATTGGTGTTCTAAATTCAAACACCAAAGTAGTGATTAAAAGGGCTTTTTATTCACTGTTTTCAGTAACGATGTATCTTCAAATCAATCCCTACATACTTTCCAAGGAAAAGACCCTGTATAAGCCGCTTACATACAGCTACTCTCAGTGATCTCAGCCGAATGGTAAGTCTACCTACATCAAGCTCACTGAAATACTTACATTATAATAAATACAACTCAAATCTGCCCAAAGAACAAAGCCACTTTACAGTTTAAAAAAGATGTCAAAGTCAAAGTCAAAGTCAAAGCCATTTATTCAATTTAGGCCCTAGAAGGGCACCTATGAAGGTCAAAGCTACTGAAGTTACCGCCAGTTCGTAAGTCGGCCTTCAACTGAGAAGAACAGGCAAGAAACTCAGCAAGGTTACATTTTTTAAATTTTTTTTTTTTTTTTTTTATATTTTTGATGGAGGCTAGAATGTATTTTCCAGTTTAAAAATATCTGCCATCCTACTAAATGTCACATAAAGCTATACTTAATTTCGAAAACGTGGAACTTTTAAGCTTGGTTCTTTAATTTATTTAATAATCACTAGAGATTTCCTGATAAACTCTTCCATTAAACGACTTAAGTACTAAGCACATATTTAACTCTGCACATCGTTAAAAATCATAATCCTCTTAACTTCCGCTTACTTTTTGGACGAAAACAGTACCATATATGTACAGGTAACGGCGTATTTTTATTAGACGATACGATTTATCGGAAACCAACTCACCGATATATTTTTATAACTAAATGTAGTCTGGAGTAGAATCAATATCACAAAAAAAAATATGTCGCATAGTTATCTTTTGTGTTAGTTTTTATGTCAATTGACATGTCTATATTTTCATTGTTTTTCAAAATTTGAGGCTAATAGGTATAACGGCTTAAAAAACTATTGAGATCGATTTTTGTAGTATCCAACTTCTCATATTTATGAAATACAAATTGACTTGTTCATCAATATCAATAGGATGTTGCCACATGGATACATCGTATAATACTATCTAACCCTTAAACCTTTCGTATCGGTAATGTTAAAATCGTCATCCTGTAGTCTAATGTAAAAGTTAAGTAACCTAACGTCACAATCCCCAGGAAGCAACTCCACTTATTTAACAATCCCTGCTTATTTATTTCGGCGAAATAGATTACTGTTGACGACTGTACAACTGCGTTAGCGATGTTTTGCTCGCGAACAAAGCCCGACCCAGTTGTGACGTCACGGGAAGGGAGGGAGTTTTTCCAGGTCATGTTCATGCCAGTCATGATGCCTCCAAGCGACAATTGTTGCTGACTTAGCTCTGTTTATACGGAGAATTCATATTCTCAAACTTTGCAGATACGACCCTATTAGGGGTGCATTAATTACAGGCGAGTCAATATACGTCTTGATAATGTAACTTCTAGTAACTATTTATATGTAGTTTTACCACGGAATGAGCTTAGAGTTTAATAGTAGTTCTAATTAATCCAGACCGAATAATTCCGTTGCGGTGGGGAGCTTTTTCCGCCAACGCATCAGCCTGGCTATCCAAAAAGGAAACGCTGCCAGCCTGCTGGGAACCTTGCCGTCAATCGGAAGCAGCGGCAGACTTGAATCGTTACATATTTGTTGTAAATAATAATGTATTATTCCATAAAAAAAACATATGAATACTAAAAATGTACGTACTCTTCTTATCAGTGATACTTTTTAAAGAAACAAAAACATTTATTGAGACTTCAAAAACAAAATAATAATAATAAGAGACATAACACATTCTATAGTGTTGTTTACTACTAACGTAAACTTTTCATTTCAATTATTAAATCTATTTAAAACGGAGTCACTCCTTCCAGTCTGTTAGTTGGAAAATTGTGCAAACTGAAAGTTTTTAGTCTAAGACCTGAAAATAATAAACACTGAGGTAATAATGAGCTTTTATTATTACAAAAGTTTTCGCGAAAATAATTTAACAGTTTAATAATTTAGTTTTGAGCCTATCCAAACAGATTATATTATTTATATTTTAAACTTTTTTATCCACGTATAATTCTGTAATGTTGTGTGTATGACGAAATAAATGTTTTTCGTTTATTTCACTATCCCTTTTATAAAAGTCTGTCTCCTCAAAATTGTATGAACTTTGGTACTTCTGCAAAAATTCACGGTAAATTTTGGTGAATTTGATTTTTCATATTTTTATTATTTTAACATTATCTAAAACACTTTTCATTTTTTAAACATATCGCACACGAAAACAATACTTATCATTATTCCACATAAAAATTTATAAACAGGGGGCTCAAAAAACATTGAGAACCAAAGATCCAATGTAAATAGCGAGGTAGTATATAAACAATAAGTACTGCGTGCGACCAATGATTGGTTGAGGTTTACTCATCTAGTTAGCTTTATTTAATCAATATCGCCAATACACACTATTTATTTTCTTAGGGGACTGTATGTGGTGGACTGTATAAAGACAAAAACAGACCTTAAGTGCTTTTGCTGATTAAGGATAAGTACATTCGCACACTATAGATGTTGTAGGGGGTTTAGCAGCTTTAGACTAATTTGACATCATGCCTTCTCAACGGATGTTTATTTAATTTGACGTCGAAAACTTCAGACCCTCATCATTCTATATCTTTTTTTCGCTATTTGTTTGTAGAGGACGTTTGAATTCAATTATGTATTCATTCATTTTATTTTATTTGATTGTCAAATGTCTGGTGCAGAATGTTGCCGTCGTTTGCCTGCCATATTTTAAGCAATAAAATACATATTAATCTTATCACCGTTATTCTCCGTCACGGTATCACGGACAGTATTTACACACACCGCTTGGTAGATCGGTGACGTTATTGGTATTTTTTTTGGTATTTTATCTTCTACTATATAAAAATAAGTCGGGTTTTCCTTCCTGACGCTATAACTCCAGAACGCACGAACCGATTTCCACGGTTTTGCATTCGTTGGAAAGGTCTCGGGCTCCGTGAGGTTTATATCAAAGAAAATTCAGGAAAAATTTCAACAGAAAAGCGGGAAAATATTTTTTCACATACAGCGCCATGTCTGATACATAGCATGTACTACAAACCAATATTTAAATTTTGGGCAGTTATACGTAGGGTAGGGTAGGGTAGGGTAGGGTAGGGTAGGGTAGGGTAGGGTAGGGTAGGGTAGGGTAGGGTAGGGTAGGGTTGTGTAGGGTAGGGTAGGGTAGCACTATAGGGTAGGGTAGCACCACGCGAACGAAGTCGCGCCGGGCAGCTAGTAAGACTATATTATTCTATGTACAAAATACAATCTATATTTACAAAATATAATTTATATAAAATTTCCTCAAGCCTGCCGCTGCTTCCGATTAACGGCAAGGTTCAGAAGGCTGGCAGCGTTTCCTCTTAGGATAGCCAAGCTGACGCGTTGGCGGAAAAAGCTCCCCGCCCGCTGGTCTCCGGAGGTCTCGATCAATTTTGAAGACAAGGTGCGAGCAAAACGGCGAGCTTCTGACCCCCATGGTCCCAAGGTCCCAAGGTCTCGACCGCAAAAGGCATAAAAATATAATTGGGTCCAATCGATGCATATTTTTAGAATTTTGAATTTTCCGCACTGGCCGCCGCTGCCCCTGCAGCTTTACAAGTCGCCGGTAAGTGAAATGGCGCGAGTGTATCGACACATGTGGCATTATTATTCTTATGTTGGGACTTACATTCATAAAAATATCCTGTTTATTGAAAAAAAAGAAACACGAAAATTTACTGCGATATCTCCAAGTTATCAGTGTTAATAAAAACATTGTCAACTTTGCAGGCTTTGAAGAGTAGGCTTTTCCATTACAATCAATCGTCAATTTGTTTCAAGTACATTCGTCTTGTGTAGCTACGGGTTTTGTGTGTCGCGATTTACCTTGCATTTAACTGTCTTACACATATTGCTCAACGATAAAAAACTTTTTATTTTTTATAAGTTAAAGTCGGTAAATAAGTATACGGCCCACCTGATGGTAAGCGGTTATCGTAGCCATATGGACGCTTGCAACACCAGGCATCACTCCCGCGTTACCAACTCTTCCCCCTCCCTAATAAGCTCTGGCGACCCTACTCATACGACCAGGTAAGTTATTTGGCTGCGGTATTCTGTAAGGTCGAGGTACTTACCTACCCAGTCGAGCTGCTCTTTGAGCGAAAAAACGTCGTGCTGACCACCGCTTATCCCATTTGACATCCAGTGAAAAACATGGCGGATTTTGACAATGTAATGTATGAATGTCGTCATGGTTTTCGATAAATGTCGAATACGAATTGCGCCGGTCTTAAACTGAATTGGTCACTTCCATCCTGCAAGATAACTTTTCTTTTTCTGACACTCGGGTGAAACCGCAAAACAAAAGCAAGTTACTTGTATAAGGTTCCATGTAGCAATTAATTGAGTCGTGCTATAAATCAAGAACTTAATGAATGTATACAGATTTACACATTCTATATTCCCGAGATTATACTTAACGGCCCTTAAAGAATCCCGCCCATTGTTAGAGCCAGGCGTCACGTAATGCTCCATTTACACTGAGAAAGCAACTTGCAAGTGTACTAACATTCTGTAATAGAACAGCCAATTTTTTTCGAGATGTTATTATAATCTACATATTATGTAGGTATATAACATGCCATATACATTAAAATATCCTGATCATAATCCTAAAATGCGAAGGTGAGTTTTGCCTTCACGCCATTCACGTCTCAACTACACAACGGATCATCATGAAATGTGGCATACAGATAGCCTATGGTATGGAGAAGGAAATAAGCTACTTTTAATCCCGAGAACGTGCAGGGTGAAACCACGGGGACAGCGAGTATTATATAATAATAATAATAATAAATTCATTTATTCAGGTAATTTACACCCATTAATTGCACATCAAATATCTAAGAAAATACATAATAATAATCATAAAATATAAAAATCAAATAACATCAAATAGCATAATTATATAAAAGAGAAAATTAATTTATTGACAAAATGCACTCACAGATAAATCTGCAGGGTCTAGAAATAGAAGAATTAATACAATTTTGCACACAGGCTCCTTACAGGGCATGCATTCACTTAGAAAGGGTTTTTCAAAATTATACCCCTGAGAGATAAAAATAGGGGTCGAACCGCGGTGCGGAAAGCCAGTCTAATATTTTTGTTTACTTTTTGAACAAAATGGTAGAGAAATATAAATTGCTAAAGAGCAACAGTCAAGTAAATACTCAGCTCTCTCACTGTAAACGAGCCTAAAATCTGTGCCGGTCCACGTATTGAAGTTAAATTGTAAGCTCAATCTGGGAAATTCCTTTATTTCGCTCTTCAAGGCTCTTCCGGACCGGACCTGTTGCTTAGTACAATGGCGAATCCAAGAAAACGATTTCATTGTGAATTTAGGTAAAAAGTGAAGTGTACAAAAGAGTTTGTAACAAATTGTAAAAGGACATGACACTAGTTTTATTTCTTCGCTCTAATAAAGTCTTTTGACATTTCCATTGAATGAAAAGAGTAGCACAGTCTTTTTATTGAAGTTCGCTATATAAAGCTCATTGCTCAATGGTAGTGAAGTCAAAGCACAGTCAAAGTAGTATTTACGAAGGTATAGGTACAGTATTACCCAACTAATATGGCTTACCGATGTACCTGCGCAGAAGATATATTTTCAAAGCGCGGGAAATGCTTTTGGTCGGCAGCTGCCGCCATGTGTGCGGAGGGGCTTGACTTGCGAGTGAGACGATTCTAACAGCTGCACTGTATTATGAACCTTATAATAGTGATCTAAGGTTGATTGTAAGTTTTCGTTAATCTTCGGGCCATACTTTCTTTTCGGTGCGAACGAAGATTCACGACGCGCCTTATCAGTTGGGTATTACTGTACAATGAGCTAGATATTTCGGTGAAGGAATCAATAGCATCGTGGTAGATTAGCCAGCAGTTCTACGTAGAACTCTGCTGGCAAGTAACCACCAGCAAGTTGAAAATTTGGCGCTAAGCACATAGGTAGTGGTGAGTTTCAGCAGCTCTGCATTTGAGAACCAGTTCCCATCCGATTATGTGTGTTACATCAGAAGGTTACGGTGTTACCGGTTTTCCCTCAGCGCTACGATATGGGGTTCTTCAAAAAAGGCGTAAAAAAGCTCTACGAAGTCGGCAACACATTGACAATCCCCCTGGCATTGCAAATGTCCATAGGCGGCGGTGACCACTTACCATCAGGTGGCCCGTCTACCTGCTCGTCAACCTATTGACATAAAAAACAAACAGTGAAGTGATCCGTTCTATTCGATGTGAAGTTACATCATGGCACCTAGGGTAGGATCTCATATAATCATATAATTTGAGAGAGGTAGAGCATAGCGTTTATTCACTCAAACAGCAGCTCGACTGGGGAAGTACCTCCACCTTACAGAATACCGCAGCCAAATAAATTTATGTTGTGTAAAGTTGTGTTCCTGCGCGTGAGTAAGGTCGCCAGAGCTCATAGGGGAGAGGGGAAAGGTCGGTAACGCGTGAGCGATGCTTCTTGTGTTGCAAGCGTCCATATGGCTACGGTAACCGCTTACGATCAGGCGGGCCGTATGCTTGTTTACCGACTTAAAAAAAAAAAACACTAATCTTATAATCAGGATAAATAAATGTCTTTTCATAATATAAAATTGAATCCCCTTTTTATTAAAATATCAAACACTCGCTAGTAGGCATTTTGCCACACTCTCACATAGCACTACACATCTTATGGTCGTATAACAGCACTAACAACCAATCTCCTCCATCCCCTGTCCTGATTTAGAATCAAACCGATAACCTTTATCTACACAAACATTGTAAATAACCCTTAGGGGGCCGCTTGGATTCCCCTTTATGGGGGATTTCATTTTCACATTTCATTCTATGCATTGCCGATGGCGACAGCGACTGAATGTTTGACCATGGATTTTTCTTTGATATACGCCTGTATTGTGGAAGTGAGAAAGACTTATCATGGGTGCTTTTTAAATTGATTCGATTAAATCGCAATTTATAAGGAAAATTGGAACCCGCTCATACTTTGCCCTGGTGGGATTTATAATTTTATTATTGTTCGCGAGAGATTTTTCTTTCAAGTTGTGATATTAATTTAAATTGTATAGCGTTTTGTTTTGATTAAAAAAGTCAATGTTTATTTTAAAGATGCGTATTTTATGTAGGTTTTTCAAAGACCTAAAATTCTGTTGTCTGTGTTTAAAAGCGTTTTTCTTAACCGACTTCAAAGAAAGGAGGAGGAGGTTCTCAATTCGGTTGTATGTTTTTTTTTTTTTATGTTTGTTACCTAATAACTCCGTCATTTTATGAACCGATTTGGAAAATTCCTTTTTTGTCTGGAACACTTCCCGTTTGGTCCCATTGTCATCTGATCAGGATATGATTACTTCTTCGTGTACTTTGAAGTCGGTTTAAGTTTTTTGTAAAACAGTCCAATTATGTTGATTACAAAACATCGAAATGTCTATACTATCTAACAAAATAACATTTAATTTATTTTAATTTTCCACATGAACTTCTAAATTATGGTAAAACCAGCATCAAAAAAAAACTAAGGCAACAAACAGACATACAGAAATAGCGTTTGTTTTATATTATACTATTTCGAGATGAGAAAAGACACACATGTTTTATAAAAGTACCGACATGCCAGAGAATGTTCGTTAAAGTAAGTCGTCTCTCTTATCATTAAAAGTTATTTGAAAGTGACTTTACAAATTATGTCTTTGTCGTCCTTGTCTTGTATTAAGTAAGGTATGACAAAATTGTATATGTAGATATAGGTATGTTAGGGATGAAAGTACTGAATGTTATATTTACCACAGTTCCAAGTATTTATAGTTTCATCCAGAAGTTTAATATAGAAGACGTTTATCATGTGTTGATGTAGTGTGTCCCTAAAGTAGCCCAGCGACAGGAGATGAAATTTTTATGCAACCATAATGTAGGAATTTGTAATGGTATCCTGGCTTCCCCGCTTTCTGAGGAGGCCAAGATGATGATTAAGTTGTACATTAAACCCGTTACTCATAAAGCGCTATTTAACTAATATACTGTTTAAAGGGTCACGTAAATAAAGTCACTCTATTGTCATTGTCAAATAATGTGACATTATTTACGTGACCCTTTAAACAGTATATTAAATAATGTCGGGGGGGGGGGGAAAGGTTGGTAACGCGTGAGCGATACTTCGTGTGTTGCAAGTTTCCATATGGCTACGGTAGCCGCTTACCGTCAGACGGGCTGAAGCTTGTTTACCGACTTTCAACTTATTCGATCAATACGCATTAAGCCACTTTGTTAAGAGTTGATACCTTATTACACTCTTCATGCTTCAAGCACACTGTTGTAACATAAATACGACGTAACATAAAATATAGAGTACCTACTTTAAATTGAAAATGTACGCACAATGACACAAAACACGCTTCAATTAAGCTTGTTAAATCAAATAAGCTTCAATCTAAGACCTTGTAAAGAACATAATATAATTTACTTGGAAGGTATTGGGTCGCTCTGTGATTACTCTCAACATATTCCTTACTGATTCTCGAGCTCAGCCGCTTGACAATAATTTGTAGATCTGCGGTTAAAACTGGGTTCTGCTTGTTAATCCTTTCGTAGTGTGTACAAAACACTTGAAATAAGGCACGTTAACGTTGTCTTATATCTACACCTCTCTCTTATAAGTGAGGAAGACGAAGAAGTTTTTACTTACGTGTAAGGAAGTTATTCGTAGATAGTCTAAACTATTTATATAGCTTAAGCCCTACTTATGAAGGTTTTTTTTTTCTCACTTAGGTGGCAAACAAGCTTACGGCCCGCCTGATGGTAAGCGGTTACCGTAGCCTATGGACGCTTGCAACACCAAGGGTATCACGCGCGCGTTGCCGACCCTGCAGAAATCTCTTCACACCCCTTTTGAAGAACCCCATGCTGTACTCCATTGGGAAAACCAAGCGGAAGCTACCACCTTTTTGAAAATGTTATTAAATATATAATTTATTAATTAAATATTAATTTGTTATAATGTAGATTAATATTATTCTCCAATCATATTTGTAGATATCTGTTATCTGATTTCCATTGACACAAGCTATGCAAATAAATCCACAAAGATGACATTGTTTGTAGAATTTATATAATTTTAATAGCATTATGTCATTTACAGTATATTTTTTATAAAAAACATTACTTCATGTAAGTGCCATTACAATTTATCTCTACTCTATTATCATGCTATCATGTGCATTTAATAATCCCAAAACGAAAACAATTTTAATTATTCAGTCCGTATGCGGCTAAAACTTCCAATTAATTAATCTATTAAGGGTCTAGACAGTAGAAATACGATATAGAATATGAACAACACATCAAAATTCGTGTTTCTGCTGTTGGCAATTAAATCAATTAATAAATACGCTTTCAGATTATTCATCTAATATTTCACTTAATATCTACAAAAGCAGTATGCCAGAATAACAAATCTATTTAAGCTCAAATCTAAAGATCTTTAAATAATTCAACCCAAGTTGAAGTAATCTCAGTCGTTTCTTTTGCAAAGAAACACAGGGATTTAGTTTCAATCTATTTCTTTGTAATGTTTTAATATTCATTCTGAAATCGAGTTACGTTTTACAATATTTAAGAGATTGGATGTGTTGTGTTCAAAATGTTTCGATTAACCTACTTTATTTGATGACGTCTTCAGAGGAAATGCTGGTGGCGTTTGTTCCATACAAACGCAATCCTCTCTGGGTAATGATAAGGACACTAGAGCAATGATTATTCTACCATGCAATCTATAGGTACCACTGTATGTCCCTCGGTTGTTTATTTCTCCATAAATAATAAGAATTAGGAGTCATCTAAAATCACAAAAACTTACCATTTTTAACGCCCTTATCGACGTCCAGCGAACAAATTTGACGAATATAAAACAAAAAAGGAAAACCGACAGACATAGCCAAAGCCCTTCTTATTATGATTATTTTTTTAAATCGATCCAGTTTTGAGAGGAGAAAACAGGGATTACGAAATAGCGTTTTCGTTATATTTTAATAGGTATAATCGGTCCAAGCTGTAGTTGTCACCCCCGGGCGAGATAGCTCGGGCACAGCGCGACAGCAATTGATATGTTAAAGACCTATTTTCCAAATTTTATGCAGCCGTCCTTTCCTCTTAAGGGAAGTCGTATTGGAACCTAAAATACTGGAATGACTTTTATTTAGGACTTTTTTTATTTAAATCAAGACCCCAAGACTCGTATTCATAATGTATTACTTTGTTTCTTTATTTATAATAGGTACCTACACGATCGTTTAATTTTACTATAGTTACATTAATTATAATATGAATAACAATAATTATTTATCTAAGTAATTTACCCTCATTTGTTACAATAAAAAATAGAATCACGTCAAAAAAAGGTAATTCACGTAATATGTTTATTATGATAGCATTAGCAGAATGGATTGCATGAGTTGCTAATCGTTATGAAGGGGCAAACATTTGTTACAGATTTTTCGCGAGCCCTTTGAATTATCTCCCTTTCTGTATGGGTCCGGTAAAAGGTACGGCTCAATGCTTTGCCTGAGACGAAGCTTGGCCTTTTAACGGCAGGTAGGACCAAAATTAAATGAGTTTTTAATTAAAACTCTTCTTTGTATATCTTTTTAAACTGTAGCGAAAATAAAAACTAATTTACATCCAATTCTAATTAAAAAGTGATAAAGTTCAAAACTTACATTTTACATGTTTTTTATGTACCTATATTTAGGTAGGACGCGCACACGAAGTGTTCCGTACAATATTTTTATATTCATTTACGGTTAATGAGATACAACAGACAGACAGACAGACAGACAGACAGACGGACGTAAGGATGTTCGGATGGGCGAACAGCGGAGGCTTAGTAATAGGGACCGATTAATGGTTACTTGTATGGCTCTTCAATTTTAATTTTTTATTATTTGTTATTATAGCGGCAATAGAAATCAATATTTTATGAAAATTTCAAACATCTACCTGTTACGGTTCATGTGTTACACCCACTGACAGCCAGACAGAAGGATGGTCAGATGGACGAACAGCGGAGGCTTAGTAATAGGGACCGATTGCGTCCTATGGGTACGGTACTCTAAAAATGATCGTAATAGTCCGGCTAAAGTTTTTGTGCAAAGAAAAATTGAGGAAAATTCTGGTAAGACCGAATTTTGAGTTTTCTTTTCCATATCCATTTAATTCGGGTACATAATATCAAAAATATGTTTATATAAATAAATAAAAGTAAATATTTTTGTTTTTGAATCTTATTATTTTATTTCTTATGGTGCGTCCATGCTTGGCGAACCGAGCACGAGCCGAGCCACGAACGAGCACACTGCGAGCACGATTCGCATAGCGTGGACGGGCTTGCGAGCCTCGAACGAGCGCGATTGTCAGTTTTTTCACGTACAAAGGGATTCGCATCATGCTCGTTGTAGGTTCGTTCGTGGCTCAGCTCGTGCTCGATTCGCGTTGCATGGACGCAACAATAGATACACGTTTCACTAAAATTATGCACCATAACTAAACGCGTGAAACACGGGGTTAAACCCATAAATCGTCACCGGTAATACTCAAGTAACCGCTGCAGGGTTATCGTATCAAAACTTTATCAGTTTGCAGAGTTATATTCATACCCGTGCGTGTTACAAGTTCAGTGTTGCCATGCATGCAGATAATAAAGGGACGGACGTCTAGGCCCGTTAATTTACACATTGACTTTGGCGTCAGCTCAATGTGTAACTCGTGTGATAAGCGCACTCTCTGCGGTATTTGGAGGGTAAAGCTTCTTTGGCTGTTATCTGGTTCAGCGGTTTTGACCGGCTAATTTAGGACTAAATGATGCTTAGAATAACGTTATTATACGTGGTACTATTAAATATATTATAATTATTCTAATTCATGTAACACTTTATAGTAGCATACCTACTATTAGAATTGTAGACGATCTCAAACTCACAAATGGTTTAGAGCCCCTGATTGTTAGGAGAGACTGCCTCCTTATGTGTTTCTTTTTTTATAAGTAAAAAGTCTAAGTCGAAAAAAAAGCATACGGCCCGCCTGATGGTAAGCTGTTATCATAGCCATATGGACGCTTGAAAACCACGAAGCATCGCTCACGCGTTACCGACCTTTCCCCCCTCCCCGATCAGCACTGTCGACCTTATTCACGTGCAGGAACACAACTTTACACAACATAAAGTAATTTGGCTGCGGTATTCTGTAAGGTGTGTACTTCCCCAGTCGAGCTGCTCTTTGAGCGAATAAACGCTACGCTCTACCTCTCTTATTCCTGTGTGTACTAACGCTTGTACAATATACACTGTTCTCAGGAATTGTTTAACATTAATGCCCACGGCTACCTTTTACCAAAGCAACTCTCGCCATTGGACACACATTGGAACCAGAGTGGTTTCGAACTGTGCGGGCTCAAAGGAGCTTCCTTCCGCGGACGCTCAGACTGTGGAATGAGCTCCCCGCCTTGTTTTTCCCAATGGAGTAATCATCATAAACCCCATAGGTACTTACTGTACTCCATTTCAAGAATAGTAATACAAAGAAATACAAACGGTGAGCTCTTTCAACTTACAATAACGTACGAGTAGATGTTAGAACAAAATCCAGGTTATATTATTATCATATCTTCCTGCACGTGTTTATGTCACTGAATTCCTCCTAAACGGCTGACCGATTTTAATGGTTTTTTTTTTGTATGCGTTTGGGTGGCACCCTGGATGGTTTAGGTTCACAAATCAGCCCGGCAGATGGCGCTGCAGTCGATAATATAACCTAGATACCAACTGACAAACACAAGTAAAGTTTTATTTTTTTGTATGCGTTTGGGTGATGCCCTGGATGGTTTAGATAGGGTAGGGTATAGGTAAGGACACCACGCAAACGAAGTTGTGCCGGGCAGCTAGTATATATATATTATTTAAGTTTATATTTACTAACTTTGATTTAAATGTTTAATGTATTTTCCGTACCGTACCAAACAAAGTTTATAATAAAAATCCTTTAAGCCAACTCACATCCCATTTTCACAATATCAAGTAAATTGAAATGTGGAAAACCGATCGGCGACAATACAAATAGTTTTCGAAGGCACTCCCGCAAATATATTGGTTGCAAATACACTGCTGTTAGTAAATTTTCCACTGCGGGATCCTTCCGCTACCGCTACCATGTTGAGTGAAGCTACAAATCGTTTTTGTGGCTCCAGCCTTAATGGTAGTGCCAAAAGTTTAATGGGCAGTTTTCACTGTCAGAAAAGTCTTTAGATGAATGACCTTCATAAATTGCGGTCTTTCTCTCCTACATGTGAACTAGGCCTGATTAATGTGTAACCAACTCATTATGGAAGTTGAGCTATTAAAGTTAAGGTTTGTAAAGCAAAAACCTTCAGAATGTTTTATATTAACGATTTACACAATATATTAGGCATAGAAATAAATATACCTAGAAAGAACGTCACCATACTACACGAATATATAAAACAGGCCAACTTTTATAGGCTGCTGCGCGTAACATCTAATACGTTTTACGCTCCCTCTGCGTCATTCTGCTTGTCATAGTGACGTTCATAATGATAGCAGTTGTTGAAATATACCAATTTGAATCGGGAGAAATTTAAATATTGAACATTATTTTGCAATTTTAATTGTTTTTATTTGATTTAGCCCCTAACTGCTAGGGGTTATTTTTATCGACGTGTGCATAGCTGCGACACTCTATCTGGATGTATCATTAATCAAAGATATTAGGTATATTTCTAGTAATGGATTTGTAAGTTATATATGTCTATGGTTATATATTTATTTATCTACACCCATGCTATAAATCCTCTATAAAAGTTCCTGAAACAGTTAGCTTATTGCCAACATTAAACACTGGTTGTCATAGTAACTATTATATCATCCAAAACAGTGTTATAAGTAGTGTTGTACTGAATTTCATTATGCAACTCCTTTTTTTTGCTTTTTCGGACTATTCCTTTCTCATCATTCAGCCACATTCGCCGTGGTATCCTTATGAATTTCAAAAAAAGAACATTTTCATGCAGGCGCGTTTCACTATCACAGCGCCGTAATAAAAAAAAGAATTTATTCGAATACACGTCGGTCGTATCCCGCCATTTTGGTTCGATATTAGAATTGCACAATTATTACTTTGTTGTTTACAAAAATGTTCATGGGTGTAGATAAAGTCTTGTATGCAACTGTACATAATTAGGTATTAAAACCCTCATTGTGATACTATTATCAGTATAATAAGGTGTAATAAACCCACATTCGTGTTTTAATACCCCTTAAGATACAACACAACTATATAACACTATACAACAGTTGCATAAATAACTATTATTACTACTTCTACAATAAATATATCTTACTAACTAACTTAACTAACTAACTAACTAACTTAACTTAATATAACTTACTAAATAATATAACAATAACAAAATATAAATAAATATGATTCTATTTTAAACTCTTTTGTAATTTTAACTAATAGTACCTAATATGTAACTAAATAAACTAATCAATAAAGTATATTTACATTCAAGGTTCTAAAAAATATAAAAAAAAAATATGATATATACAAATTTTATATTTCCTATTTTATTATAATATTAACTATGTGCCATTTCGTGTATCTTTCTTTTACTTTTACTTTATACAATACTAGGAGACAATAGGTTAGTGGCAATGACGTGGAATATATTAATGAAGATTACTGGATCGAATCCTAATGGTGCGTCTATGCTACGCGAACGTAGCGTAGCGTATCTACGCTATAATCCATCTGGACATGCGAGCCTCGAACGATTCATCTCGCGCTCGACGACTGCGCTCCGTCAATTATCGAAAACAGGATTTCGTATCGCGCTCGATTGGAGGCTCGTTATACGTCCACACTTGACATAGCGAGTGACGAACAAAGGCGACGGCTCGGCCTAGGTTCGCGTAGCGTCGACGTACCATACAAATATAAATACCAGTAGCAATATTATACGCCCAAAAGCAGCGCGGTAGCGGTCTTATCGCTTAGAAGCGATCTCTTCCAGACAACCTTTGGATGGAGAAGAATCTATAAAAGTTAAAAGACTTTAACTTGATTTAACTAGATTGTACTTTTTATATAATTTACTATTTAAAGGAAGCTTTTGGTCAGAAGAAACCAACCCTAGAGGAAGGGTTCTTCGTAGTACATGCCTAGATGGAAACAAATTTCTTATTGAAAAGATGCAACTACCGATGTGGTCCGGCAACTGCACGAGGAAGAGGCACGCAATTGTTTTCAGTGCGATTAGAATGTAAATATTATGTAATAAATCCAAACTTGGTTTGAAAAGAGTAATTGCTGAGTTTATTGCCGGCTCTTCTCAGCAAATGCAACCTTCCGAACGGGTATTAGAGTCAGATTTTTCATAAGTGCCTGCGAAAGTCTATTTGAATAAATGATTTTGAATTTTTAGTACACAGTTATACATTTTTAGTAGAATTAAAGTAAAATTCAATAAGTTTATCTATGAGAATGGGAACGTGAAGCTCAGGTCACTTAATTCCAGTGAACGTTAAAGTTTATACAACTGGAGTTTCCTGATACTTGTAAAGTTACTTGTAGTTTGACGTTGTTACCGATACTTCGATGGTCATCTTTGTTGAATGCACTTATTACTGGCCATTGGGAGTGCAGCTGCTGGAATCAAACGGCATTGTCAACTTCATGTGCGAGTACCAATATGTGTTTTATACCTAATCTGTACCTCGACATGGAAGAAAACGACGTCATATTTTGAGGATATCTTGCGCATTATCAATCCCGGGGTACGAGTAATCATTTCTAAACAACGAAATGTCAATCGCACCTTACCTGGGGTTCATTCCAAATCAAAAATCACTTCTACACAGTATGTACCTACAATGTGTTTAGTGCATACCTACAGTAAGAATATTTATAGAGTCAATATTACCTTGTGCGAACCATGAGCAGTTTACCTATGCATTCATAAATATATCGTAATCTTGTGATTTACTCTTAGAAAAAAATATCGATATGAGTTCCATATAATTTTATTCTGGGTAAAAGTATCGATTTAAATCAAAATAAAAATCAAAAAGTCATTTATTTAGTGTAGGCCCTGGTAAGGCACTTATGAACGTTAAATAATTGGTACATATAGTTGAATTTACCACCGGTTCGGAATAAACTTAAACTGAGAAAACGAGAAATAGGCATTAATTTTAATGTATTATATTTAGTCGTTCAAACTATTGACGCGCAGTTATTCAAGGCAGCGTTGCACATACCCGTGCACACGGCACATACTCTAGTACAATTGCTCTATTAATATTCATCTCTATGGTTTAGTGGACCGGTAAGTATTTTTTAATGATCAATGGTTTCTACGTAATAAAGTAGAATTTGCAACAATTAATAATTATAAAAGATATATAATAGAATATTTATAATTTGAACTGTACTTTATTTCAATCAAAAAGACAGCTTTGACACCTCTTGAATCAGCTGTCAAAGTAACAGAATTAATTTTATCAAAATAGATTACTTTCTTATAGATAGTCAAATTATACATTTCCCAACATCATTTGACTTGCAAAACGTTGAGTAGGTACTGACTGAGTATATTTCATTAATTAACAGAGGCTGTTTCTACAAGTGAAACATATCTCGACAAGTTTGAAAAGAGCAAAATTAACAAGTCTAACAAGAGAGCTGTAGTTTTCTTGACTTTAGGAAATTAAAGGCTGTGATACATTTGCAGTCATGTACTAGATTTTAAATAACACTTAACTTATTTTAATAGTTGAACCTATTTTTATTTTTTTTTATACCACTGAGGTGGCAATCAAGCATACGTCCCGCCTGATGGTAAGCAGTTACCGTAGCCTATGGACGCTTGCAACACCAGGGGTATCACTCGCGCGTTGCCGACCCTGAAGAAACCTCTTCACACCCTTTTTGAAGAACCCCATGCTGTACTCCATTGGGAAAACCACGGCGGGGAGCTCATTCCACAGTCCGAGCGTCCGCGGAAGAAAACCTTTTAGCCCGTACAGTTCGAAACAGTTCTGGTTTCAATGTGTGTGGATGGATTCCCCGTCGATGGCGAGAGTTGCGATGGTGGAAGGTAGCCGTGGGCATCAAGTCAAACAATTCCTTAGAACACTCTCCGTTGTACAAGCTATTAGTACTACTGTGATACAGACAGTTGTTAAATTCCTTCTTTTTGTATACTTTTTACATGATGTACAAATAAAGAAAGAAAGAAGAAAGAAAAAAAAGATTTAATTGACAGCACATGAAATATAACAAAAAAAAAAAAAAAAAAACACAAAATAACAACAAATGTAAAAATAAGATTAAAAAACTAGAGACACAACAATGCTGCATTAAAATAGGGTAGATCCCCATTAACAAAAGGAAAAAATAAAAATTAAAAAATACATTTGTCGCTGTAAATTCGGATGGTGTGCTGTCAAAAAGGAGACAGCTCAGCATATGCTGCTGAAATCAACAGCGCTGATTTTCAGCTGACTCCTCTAGTGACCACGGACGAAGAGTACAGTAAATAAGGAAAAAATAAACTCGTGAAGTAAGATAAATAGATAAAATGAAATACTCATATAAAATTGTAATACATAAAATAATAAGCTAATGATAAATTACTATACCTACATAATATTGTAATATTATACCTACAGCAATGTGTTTCAAAAAAGATAAATTATATGAAATAGTGATCCAAAAGGCTGCAAGAAGCTGCAACATTCTTAACTACTACCTTACGAATGGTTAAACTACCCATCGATGGGTGAAGGTAAGAGTTGAAGTTTTTTTTTTTTAAAGTACATATATTTATCTGTATCTTATGATCGGTTAATATACATTGATCAAATAATCAAATTAACCAAACACATTGATTCATCTGTTAGTTACACACCTAGCGTTCGTTGTATTAATTATAACATCTTCGCATCAATCAACTATATTGTTTGCCATGGTTTAATTAGCTGACGAAAGCTTACGTGGTTACAGGAATTTAGCTGTTTGTTCTTGATATATGGGGAATCTACGGTGGTAATAGTTGTCTTGATGATTTAAACGATTTCCGACCTTATACGGCAGTACTATGTTATGAAATCACAACTACCGAACACATTAATAACAATAATGTTTAACATAAATCTTAGAAGGTATTCGAAGGAAATTGTTATATTATTATAGGTATAATATCTAAGGAGAGACTGTGGTTTTAATGTTTATTTAGCATGCATTTTTTATATATTTAATTGGATCTGATCTCTATTAAATATAATATAACAATATTTTAATCATGCTGTGGTAATTAAAATAAAAGAAAATAAATAATATGCTACAAGGAAAGAAAGTACTTTAAATATTGTAACTAGGAAATTTACCAAATGAAATCATCATTTAACCGATCCCGCGAAATAGAAAAAAGTCCATAGATTTTTATACTTCTATGATTTCTGCACAAAATTAAAATTTGCATGTTATATATAGTAAGTGTGAATTTTATTGGCTTGCGGTAAAAAAAATAGCAATTGATTGTTTTCCTCGCCCGCGCGGATCGCCAAACAGTCAAACCAGTAGAACCTCGCCCTAAAAACTATTTGCAAGTCAGTCAGTGATGCCAGCATTGTTTTATTTATGCAAGGAAACTAGTGCATCCTATGACAGGTTGTTTCTATGGATCGTTTGTGCTGTTACGCGATGGCAGTAGAATACATTGTCTTTTGTCTCACACGTGTGTATCGTGAATAAATTACTTTAAAGTTTTTATGTTAGAATACAAAATAGAGCTGTGTTGCTTCTAGTCTTAGTGTAAAAAAAAACAAAGTCGACGGGCCAGTTGGATTCCACCTATCAGGCCGCAAGTCGTGGGGTCGATTCCCATGCACATACATATGTATTACATGAACATGTCTATATGAGTCTGTGTGGAATTATGTATTTACAAACAAAAAGTAATATATGTAGTATATCAGTTATCTGGTTTCCATAGTACAAGCTCTGCTTAGTTTGGGATCATGACCGTGTGTGAGGAATGTCCCAGGATATTTATTAATTAAGTGGACAGTATTTATTTGATATAAAAAAGTAGACAGAAGTTAAATAAGTTTTTAACGTAGAAGTGACGTCAAATGCCGTGATGAAGGTCATAGTTTCGAATCTTACAATTTCGGTGAAGGAAAATAAAACATTGTGTTGAAATCGTGAAGTCGAATTGGCTATTGCATTTAATGTTGATAAGCAGGTCCTCAATTCGGTTGTATGTTTTTTTTTTTTTTTTTTTTTTATGTTTGTTACCTCACAACTCCGTCATTTATGAACCGATTTGGAAAATATTGTTTTGTCTGGAAGGGTACACTTCCCGTTTGGTCCCATTGTCATCAGATCAGGATTTGATTACTTCTTAGTGTACTTTGAAGTCGGTTTAAGTTTTTTGTAAAACAGTCCAATTATGTAGGCAAGTCAACCAACGTTTTTCGAACTCACGAACATTAGCAGTACAGTCAATCGATGTTTCAAATTTCGAAGTTATGAAATACAGTCTTAAAATAAAACATTAAACTAATAAAATTTTCAATTAGAATTTAAAACATTTATTATTAAAATTATTAATTATTAAATTGAAAACATTTAGGAATTTTGTTACTTAAATTATTCGAGACGATTATGTTTCAACTTCAACGTTGAGTAACAATAAAATTATTATGATACCACCGTAATTTTAATATGCTTGATAAAGTTTATTTAAATCTATTAAGGATAATTAACTATCATCTTAACCTTTTGAATTATTTATTTTAGGTATCATAATTTCTATTTCGTAAGGCAATGCTATAATTTTCTCGGGATTTAAAAAGAAAGCCTACTTCGGTACTAATACTTAAGCTGTGCACATATACAACTAATAGATATACAAGTTAAATCCATGTCAACATCGATAGCTCTGCTCATAATTTCCTAATGACTCCACTTGGAGGTGTGTAGAATCCAATTCCCTTTACTTTCTTCTTATTAGATAGATAATTATGTGGTAATTTTAGAATGTCTCTATATGATGTTCACTTGTGTGTAACAGTGATCTCAAACTTTGATATTAATATGTCAACAAATTTGACACATAATATTACTTGTGCTCACTAGAATCCTATTAAAACTAATTTACATGGGAGAGAAACTTTGGTGAACCTTTGTAGGACAGAGGCTCTTGTTCCTTACATAAATGAACTCAATTAGCCATTATGTAACCTGAACTTATTATACGATACACACATTGACATTAGTAATGTAAAAGGTTGGAAGGGACTTAGTTAAAACAGTATAATAAAAGATTTAACTGGAGCGAAATATTCAAAAAAAAAAACAAACCATTCTTCTTTTTTATATCACTGGCTGGCAAGCAATGCTGCAAAAAAGCGTACAGCCGACCTGATGGTAAGCAGTTACCGTAGCCTATGAACGCTTGCAGGGGTATCTCTTGGATACTTAAAGAATCGCGCGTTGCTACTTTGCGAAAATCTCTTCACACCCTTTTTGATAACCCATGCTACCTATACTTTACTTCCTTCGGGCGGCGGCATCGAAATAGTATAACCCTAGAATAAGGGTGACAGCTGTAGAAACGGCCGAAGAAATAAGACCACGGTGGCGCTATTTCAGTTTCAGTAGGTCCACGTTTGAACGTAGAACATTCATGAGTGACATAATTTTGTTTTATTGAGTTTCCAAGCGGCCACATTCACGATTTTGTCTTGTACGAAACCCTTAATCTAGACAGAAGATCATATATCGATGGGCGGCGGGGATGTAATTCCAAAGGCTGAGCGTCCACCATAGGAAGCTCCTTTGAAACCGCACAGTACGTGTAACCATTTTGGTTCCAATATGTGATGAATGTTTTAAATCATTCTTACTAATATTAAAAATGTGAAAGCTTGCATGCATTCAATTACGTCGTATTTACTGAACGGATTAAGATGGAACATACCACATAAAAAGATCTTGAAATGAGACATAACATACATTTCATCTCCAAAAAATTATAAGATCTTTCGTGCAAGCGGGTTTAGGTAAAACTAATCTTCAAACTTCTAAAGTGACAGACATTTTATTAGTTACCTACCTATTGATTGCAAGCGAAATCTTTGACTTCTTAATTCTATCTTAGACGAATAAATGTGTCAGTTTTTTGTGTACGTATGCCAGTAATTCAAGTATTTATTTAATAGAAAATGTATCCTTATATCGAGAGCCTTAACTGGGCACTGTGGATTGAACAATCATCTGTTCACCATCAGCGTTAAGGACTCGAGGTTGTGCAGATTCTGCTGTGAGGCAGATGAAACACCGATTCATCTCTTGTGTGAGTGCTGTCCACTTATGCCTAAACGAAATACTTATCTGGGGAAACACCTGTTACACCCAGATGAAGTAAAATCCATTCCGGCCAAGAATATTGTGCAGTTTATTATAGCTGCAGGTCTTGGCAGTGAAATTTTATTAACGTGGCGATCACAATAGATCTAGTCTGGTCGCAAGCTCAACAAGCTCTGGAAAGACTTGAAACAGCCACTTAACCCCAAATAATAATAATAATCCTTATATCGAGTATCAATCGCTTTTAACCTTCTTCTCCAACACCGTCAATATAATGAGTAGGTACGTTACCAGAAATTAGAATGTGAGTTAGGGAATAATTACAAGTTTACGAGAGCAAGATAAAGTAGAGAGCCTCAACTACGTAATAAGTCTATTTGCATTACAAAACTAGCGGCAACACAAATGTTAACTATCATTGTTAAAATAACTCTTGGTATAAAGTTTTAACTAATTATAAGGCCTGGGATGGGGCAATCAATGTAGGTACTATGTAATTATGTCCCTTTATACTAATTTCTACTTTGAGAAAATGTTAGCTGGAATATTTATCGTACATATCTCTATTGAATTTTAAATTTGGATAATACATTAATTGCAGTTGGTAAATTGTAATGGTAAAATTGACCTTTGGAGAAATATAAAAAAAACAAATATAAATTAAAACTACCACTATCTACAAAATATACCGTAAAAATTAATTAAACAAAACATACAGGTAAAGTTCTGCATTTATTGTTTACTAAAGATTGATTTTCCACTTGAAAGTAAACAAAGACTCAAACGCTATTATTTCCACCGAGAGTTCTTCAGAGTTTGACCACAAAACAACAAATAACAATTTTAAAAGATTAATTATGTTTCCAAAATTTATAACTTTAAGGATAATGATTTTATAATATCTACCTATTAATTTAATAGACGAAAGCCTTTGTCTCATGTTTATGTTAAACAAAGGGGTCAAACTCAATTCCAGAGTAAATGTTTTTGGTTTCTACACACCATAATACGCAGATAGCATAGGTATTGTCTGGATTCTTAATTCCTTGCAGATTGATTCGATTGACAAGCGCATGATGTGACATGTTAATCATCGCGAAATTTCTACCATTCCACTGTATGTATCTGCTAATACTGCAAGGCATTGGTAATACTCGAAATCCCATATTTATTTACAAATTGAGAAAAAAATCTAATATTTCGGTTATGAATATTATGACATGGTAAAATTACAAAGGAATCCTAAATGTTTGTTTGTAACGCCTTCACGCCTCTACTGCTCAACGGACCACTATGAAATTTCGAATGGAGATAGCCTATGGTATGGAGAAGGACATAGGCTACTTTTTATCCCGGGAACGCGGGTGAAACCGTGGGGGAAATCTAGTTTAAAATAAATTAATATTACAGGTTTTTACCTAGTTTAGGCATCAATGCTTATTTTTTTTACGTGACTATCTACATTGTTAATGTTGAATTTTCTGCCGTAATGTGTTTGTCTTTTTATTTAATGCAATAAAGAATTATTATTATTATTATTAAATTTATAAAATTGGGCCCCCTCGGCATTGTTCCGAAGATGCTGGCAGCATTTCCTCGCTGTATCGCAATGCTGATGCGTTGTGCGAAGAAGCTGCCAGCTCTTCGGTCCCCAGAGGTGACCACAAATTTTTTGGCCAGCTCTTTGTATATCTTGTGAGCACCGGAACCCCATGGACCTAGAGTCTCGACACCGAAAGGAATGAAATTTTATTCAGACCCCTATATTTATGTTTTTTTATAGTCTCTTTTTTTTATTTCTTTAAAATCGATAATAATTTATACCATTCATTAAATAAAGCAAAGTGAAACATACTGAAAATCTTGTTCTCCTAAGATGCTTACAACAAAGAACCAAGGGCTCATCACTTCAAAGGAATCAACCAATTAGGAGCAGGAAGGACTTACAAATTGGCGCTTCCAGATAATGACGAAAATGTTTAAAACTTAAAGAGACGAGAAGATTGATTGTTATTTAGATATCGAGCCAGTAGAGTAGCAACTTTTTATGTATGGCCAGTAAAACAGCGTTTTATTTCCTTAAATCCTATACTATTAAACGAGTAATATTTGTATATAGGTGACTGGCAATTAGTAAACGATAATTAGACACATGATTATACTCATGATAACAAACTACTTTCCCGAAGAAACTTCTTTCTTTAATTTACGTAGAACATTAGCCCATAATATTTAGTATCTAACAAGAATAAGAATACACCATCAGCTTTTATTTAATTTAGTTATTTATCCCTATTTGTTTCTTTGGGAGAGTTGTTTGTTATCAGGAGTACAATCATGTGTCTAAGTATCGTTTACTAATTACCAGTCGCCTACATTATGTTACGTTCAAAGACCACAAACAGCAGAAAAAACAGCTCACACGCGTCGTGATCACTGTAAAACATACCCATCATGAAATTCTGTGTTATGGCTCCTATAAGTTCCTATAGTTTGGGCGTTTGCCCATGACGCGTTGTGGCAATCACAGAAAGACCACATAGCGAAACTCGTGACGTGGCAACCATGCTATAACTGTGACCACAACGCGTTGCGGCCACTACGAAAAGCCATGATGCGTTTGGAACGGAATCATATTAGCCACGCGCGTGATATGCTCTAATCGTATCGTAATCGTAATCGTAGCTCTATAGTCTCTAATCTTTATGGTAGATATCCTTGGGTAATATTGTATGTCCTGTAGTAAGTAGCCACCAGATATATAAAGCCCTACGATTTTTTTAAATAAAAATACACAGTATACATATAATAATCATCCTGTATATCGTCAACTGAGTAAGACCACCTGAGTACTTCATAGCCACACAACTTTAGAGCCATATAAGTACGACGACGCTCAGCTTTTGTTACACTTGCGTCGGCTGGGAAGTACCATTCACGTGTAAAAGATCTACATGCCGACATCATTGTGTCGGTTTGTAAATACGATATTTACCTACCATCGTTGGTGAATTGAGTTATCCCATTAGTATTTCAATATTCATTCCAGGGTATATACTGTTACTGTAAAAGTGCAAATTGCGAACCTAAGATTTACCTACATGGTAAAAGTGCGAACTGTTCTGCGATAATTGGTAATTTCGGGCTTCTTCGTACCGGATATGCCCATGACAAATTAATAATCAAATTATTAAGCTTACCTTTTGTGAATATCACTGCAAAATAGGTGTATCAATCGCATTGTAAATAACCAGTCCAATCATGAATCGGATATCTGGTTTCCCATTGTTGAGCCTGCATTAACAGCGGATAATGTTAGATTTATCACGCGTCAGTATTTGGCTGGGTTCCGAGTGGATAATTCAATTTATTTAATACGAATTTAACAAATAAAATAAATTAATATGTATTCTTTCTATTTGACGGGCCAGCTGGCGTGGTTGGTTATTCCACATATCACGCCGCAGGTCTTGGGTTTGATTCCCACACAGGACATGCATATGTGTGCATGAACATGTCTATATGTCCTGAATCTGGGTGTAATTATTTATAGTATTTATTAAGTATTCATTCATAGCCTTCATTAGTCTCTTGCATTCGTACACACACCCCAACAAACACGCACAGCATACATACACACACCCCCACATCATATCAAACCACCTTATTGACATTGTTTTGCAAACTTGGCGAATAAATGGTTACCTACAGGACAGGCTTAGCCTAGTGTAGGAGCCATGGCAATCAACCTACATAATAAGCCAATAATCTCTCACACACACATACACAGCACACTTCACATTTATTTTATTTCTTTGTTTAATATTTTGGTAAATTTCGCATTGTTTTTCTTTTTATTTGAGTTCTTTTGTAATAAATAGACCATTAAAGTATATTTTACTAAAATAACTCCAGCAATATAGTAACTTCTTAAGAAGACAGATGGGAAGGCAGCGTACGTTTCCAAATAAATATACAATAGGTATTTGACAGAGAATAATCGCCAGTCGGGGAATCAATAGAGGCTGACAATGAGATGTGTTCCAAGAATATTGTATAAGAAACCTAAGCTTCCGTCATTTTTTTTTAACCGACTTCAAAAAAAGGAGGAGGTTCTCAATTTTTTTTATGTTTGTTACCTCGTAACTCCGTCATTTATTAACCGATTTGGAAAATTCTTTTTTTGTCTGGAAGAGTACACTTCCCGTTTGGTCCCATTGTCATCAGATCAGGATTTGATTACTTTTTAGTGTACTTTGAAGTCGGTTAAGTTTTTTTGTAAAACAGTCCAATTATTATAATTCTAGACATATCAGGGTGTTTTATAAAGTGATCGTATTTCTGAAATCCTTGAACTAACCGTGGCGCCCAACGAGGGACTTAAAACATTAAAAACAAATGATTATTTTGAAAGCATAGATGAATGAAATCTCTTCTCTAATCTATACGCTATTTTTGTCTGTCTATTTGTTAGCTTAGTTCTTCTAACTACGCAATAAATTATGATGCGGCTCTTACAAGGATTATTGCAGAATTACTTCCAAAAGGTTTATGTGTTTGTATAATACATTTGTATTATAATAAAAGCAAGTAGAGGTATCCCTATGTTTTGTAATCATGTCGTAAATAGAAAGCTTTCAGGGCACTTACGTGGCTTACGCTGACCAAACCATAAGCCTGGGAGATACACCAATAGGAAATGTACTACAGAATTGTTGGTCTTAAAAAACCCTACAAAAATATCCGCAATACAAATGTATATTCTCTTAAGAGGGGTTCCTAGCTGCGTGTAATTTGAAAAATATGTATTTGAAGAAACTATTGCCGTCGCGCTATGCCGCTATGCTATGCGCTATGTGCGATAGGGACATCTGCAGCTCAGACCGATTTATTCACAAAAAAATTGACGAAATCGACAGTTCGTTTTCCCCATATTCCTCCTCGAAAACTGTGCCGATTCAATTATTTTTCACATTAAAATTTTAAGTAAGGGGCTATCTAGGTCCCTATTTCTTTCTCTTATGTTAAAATCTTATCGAATTTGTCTGGTAGTCCTTTTAATCACGGCGGAAAAATAGGACATTTATGTAAATTTTGAGGGCCATAAATTTTTTTATAATTAGTTGCTGAGAAAAAGGAAGATACAGGGATGTGTCCAAAGCAGAACTTGATTATATGAAAAAAAATTATGACTAGAGGCATTATTCAGGACGAAAACAGGGGAATACATTTGCATGCACTAATCGCAGCCCAACTCCCGTCTTAAGTTAACCAATAGTACCCAATCATTATTGTCTTTCAATCTTCAATGTAACCTTGCTGAGTTTCTTACCGGATTCTTCTCAGTTGAAGGCAGAGTTCCGAACCGGTGGTAACTTCAGTAAATGTGACCTTCATAAGTGCCCTTCTGGGGCCTAAATTGAATAAATGACTTTGACTTTAACAGTCTTATTAAAAAAAACTATAAAGCACGCCTTACAAAGCCCTGCACTAAAAAGTGTTAAAAAATTATGAAATTGAACCTATGTCCTCTGTATGTATCCCGTAAGGTAAGTATGTGTAAGCAATTTTTGTAATAAGCCTAGTATTTGAACCACGCTTTTTAAATTGTAATTTACGATATTTCTTCATTCATAAAAAATAAGGAAAATGCTTAAAAATTCTATTGGGTTTCAAGGAAAAGCGCCGCACGCTTTTTTACAAAAATTGCTTACACTTAGGCCCTTACGGGATAGACAGCAACTTGTTGTTTGTATAATAGATCCCACCAAGACTAACAAAGGCCATGTCGCTACTTTAGTACAACGAGTTAAAAGCTAACTTCTTTTTATAAATCCTGTGAAAAAATTCTACATGAAACAATTCAGAAAATGAAACTGAACTGCCTAAATGAAAAAACAAACAACACAATTTTAATTTTATATTATTATATTATATTTTATTATTTTAATATTTAAAAGTTTTTTAATTTCACAAAAAAATTAAAAACATGTGCCTTGTTAAATGAAATATTCCGGTGTCTAAATAAATTTTAGGTCCACATTTTAGGTAATAAAATCGTTTTAACATAGTAGAAAAGTATTGGCGCGTACCAAATTAAGGATATTTTATAATGTAAGAATAATATGAATAGAATGGAGAGGAGAGTTAATTAATTTAATTTTAATTCGCAATTTAATTTTTTCAAAGAGCAGTTCGACTGGGAAAGTACCTCCACCTTACAGAATACCGCAGCCAAATAACTTTATGTTGTGTAAAGTTGTGTTCCTGCGCGTGAGTAAGGTCGCCAGAGCTCATTGGGGAGGGGGGAAAGGTCGCCAACGCGTGAGCGATGCTTCGTGTGTTGCAAGCGTCCATATGGCTACGCAACCGCTTACCGGGCCGTATGCTTGTTTGCCGACTTAGTCGTATAAAAAAAAAATGTTATATATATATCACTGTTCCATATCGGTACCGGTGGCCAGTGGTGGTAAACATGGCACTCCCGGATTTGATACAATTACCTTTTGTATTTGTACGCACTGTTGAGTATTGCTGTGAAAAGGTATTGGTATATAGTACCTATATTACAGCGAACAGCCTATTCACACACGATTGCTTTTGTGATGTTTATTCTGCAATATCGAATGTGTTTGCCGAATAGATTACTGAACCGAATAGCTACTGGCTTTATTTGTGTTTGAGCTTTTGTTTTGTTTGAAAATTGTAAACAAATTGATTTTACAATAGCAATGTTAAATGTTGTTAAAATATCTGCGTCCATGCTACGCGAAGCGAGCACGAGCCGAGCCTCGAACGAACAGAATTCGTTCGTTGGTCGCTATTTCAAGCGTGGACGTACTTAACGAGCGTTTAACGAGCCTACAACAAGCGCGATGCGAATCCCTGTGTTCGTGAAAAAACTGAGAATCGGGCGGAGCGCAGTCGAGCACGCTACGAATGTCGTTCGAGGCTCGTAAGCCCGTCCACGCTATGTGAATCATGCTCGCAGTGTGCTCGTTCGTGGCTCGGCTCGTGCTCGGCTCGCCAAGCATGGACGCACCATAAGAGTTACAAATGTCACTGATTGCCACATAGCAAATAACCAAGGTTGACTTGATTCCGTGCCTGTGCTGATTGTCAACTTTCACAAGTTACTCTAGTGGAAGAAACTCTAGTAGGTACATTTCCATGAAATAACTATCTATTCATCCCGGAATCTCCTCTTTTACCCCCATATAGGTGGTGAATAATTTAGGGCCTTTGCTTGCGGCAGCGTCGTGTGACGGGTCGCACACTTCCCTCCAATATGGCGAGGAGGGCGAGGGCTGCCACACGCGTCATACTTGTGACCAGGTGCTCCTCGTGGGCGCTGTTCTGCTTTTTTTTTTATACAACTAAGTCAGTAAGCAAGCATACGGCCCGCCTGATGGTAAGCGGTTCCCGTAGCCATAGGGATGCTTGCAACACAGAAAGCATTGCTCACGCGTTACCGACCTTTCCCCCCTCCCCTATGAGCTCTGGCGACCTTACTCACGCGCAGGAACACATCTTTACACAACGTAAAGTTATTTGGCTGCAGTATTCTGTAAGGTGGAGGTACTTCCCCAGTCGAGCTGCTCTTTGAGCGAATAAACGCTGTGCTCTACCTCTCTCAAAAAGTTTATGCTTAAGTTTCATGATATCAGATCAGCCTAACGTAGTCCACTACTGCCTCCCCCATTAATTTCCACCTGGAAATGTTTTGGGTCGCTTGCATCCAGTAGCGCCCAGCGACTCTGACCAGGGCGTCGGTCCACGTGGTGGGAGGTCGTCCCGCTCGGCACTTTCCAGTACGTGGTCGCCACTCGAGAACCTTTCGTCCCCATCGGTTATCAGTTCTTCGAGCGATGTGGCCTGCCCATTGCCACTTCAGCTTGCTAACTCTACGAGCTATATCGGTAATTTTTGTTCTTATACGAATGTCCTCGTTTCGGACCCTGTCACGTAGAGAAATTCCGAGCATAGCTCGTTCCATAGCTCGCTGAGTGACTCTGAGTTTATTTATGCGGCCAGCAGTAAAAGACCACGGCTCTGTTCCGTATGTCATAACTGGTAACACGCACTGGTTGAAGACCTTTGTCTTCAGACTCAGAGGTATTCTCCTTAAGTTTGCTAGTTACTTATTAAATATCGATTAAGTCACAGATAACAGAACAGAAGGCAGATAGAGCACACGGAACACGGGAGTGAGCCCAAAAAAGCGAATACACATTGAAAAACACCAACCTGATATTCGCGTTTGAATTTGTATTTGCTGTTTAAACAAATTTTATTAAAAATAAAGTGTTTTTCGTTAAATAAAGTTTGTTTCGAAAGGGCCAAAAATAAGGCTCAATACCTTCTTAATAGTATAACCACAGATTACGGAACAATTGTTCTGTAATCTGAGAGTATATCATTTTAAATTAGGGAAATTTTTGTTTAACATTCAATTCACTTTAAATATTATTATTACTATCCATACTATCCATACTAATACTAATATTATAAATGCGAAAGTAACTCTGTTTGTTTGTTTTTTTGTTTGTTTGTTACCTTTTCACGACTAAACGGCTGAACGGATCGTTATGAAATTTGGCAAGGAGATAGATTATACCATGGGGAAGGACATAGGATACTTTTTATCCCAGTAATGTGTTCCTGTGGGATGATTTTCAATGTTAATTTATTTGAATGAATATAACTATACATACCTAAATGTATATATCCTACTGCGAAAGTTTGGATGGATTTATGTTTGTTACTCAATCACGACAGAGCGGTTGAACGGCTCTGCATGAAATAGATTATAGTCTGGTGTAGTACATAGGTTGCTTTTTATCCCGGAATAATGTACGGTTCCCTTGGAATAGGGTTGTTTTTGATTTTCACAGAGCAAGCGATCGACATGATTTTTTGCATAGTGGTAGGTAGTTTAGGGGTCAGATAATGACATAAGCAAATTTTTACCCAGGAAAAATGTAAGGTTCTTACGTGATAGCGTAACAATTGTATCCCGCAGGAACCGTGTATTTAAAAGGAGTTTCGTTAAAGTTCGTGAAATAGAGTCGTAGCACATTTTCCTCAAAAAAGCTTGACCAATTTACACAGTACCAAAAAATGGTCTCTGAATAGTTTATATTTAAAATAAAAACATAATTAATAAAATTGGAAAAACCCAAGAAGTTATAATTAAAACGGGATATAATGAAAAAACTTTAAAATAAAATTTTGCATGGCCGTACAGAAAAGTAGATAGGGTACCTTTCACCCAGAAAAAAAGTAATGTTTTCCTTACTCCTCCTAACTCCATACTTCTAACTCCTTACACCTTACTCCTTACACATAACTCCTTACACCTCACTCCTTACTCCTTACACCTCACACTTTACACCTTACACATTAAACCTTACACCTGACACCTTACACCTTACTCCATACTTTTTACTCCTTACACTTTACTCCTTACAACTTACACTTTACACCTTACTCCTTACACTTTACTCAGTCCGAAGTCAGATAATAAGAAGTAAGATAGTAAGAAGTTACTCCTTACACCTTTCACTTTACTCCTTACACTTTACACCTTACACTTTACACTTTACACCTAACTCCTTACTCCTTACACTTTGCACCTTGCACCTTACACCTTACTTATTCCGAAATCAGATAGTAAGAAGTGAGATAGAAAGAAGTTACTCCTTACACTTTACACCTTACTCATTCCAAAGTCAGATAGTAATTAGTGAGATAGTAAGAAGCTGTTGCCGTAGCTTCCTCCAGTATAGCCGCTACACTACTGAACGGCAGGCGGACTGCGCCTTAAGTTTTAAAACTGCCATTAAATCTTGCACACGAAGAGTCACCCATTTGCAATTTCAGCAAGAATTTCTCTCAGGGTATGATGGTACGACAATGTACACTTTTAGAGTGGGATGAAAGTACGATGTCCCATAACAAAGCTGTAGAGGCGTTAAACCGAAGCCTTCAGGACTTACGAGAGATTAGAATCTTTTCTTTTATTAAATGGGTTTGCGTTTGGCCACTTACGCGCCCATAAGGGACGATGACGAAGCCTAAGATGGAACACGCTTACCCAGAAGAAACATATTCGCTCTGGCCTTGAATGTTCCTAGATTGTAAGAGGCAGGAAACACAGACGCCGGAAGAAAGCCGGATTTTATGGGATCATCAATCTTAATATAAGCAAAAGTTAAAAAATTAAGTTTTAACAACTAATATGAGAGTGCACCTTTATAATTACGTAAATTCGGGACAATACCTATTGAAAACTGGCGATTGACGTTTGGACACGGATGCTAAAGATTGTATTTTACTTAAAAGGTATTCTGTAATTTTATGTGTGGCAGAAGGAGAAAGTTTATCATACATGATATAAAGAAAAAACTTTAAAATTAAATTTTGCATAGCGGTACAGAACAGTAGATAGGGTACGTTTCACCCAGAAAAAAAGTTATGTTTTCCTTACTCCTCCTTACTCCATACTTCTAACTCCTTACACCTTACTACTTACACTTAACTCCTTACTCCTCAAACCTTACTACTTACACTGAACTCTTTACTCCTTACACCTAACTCCTTACACCTAACTGTTTACTCCTTTCTCCTTACTCATTATTCCTTACTCCATACTTCTTACTCTTTACACTTTGCTCCTTACACCTTACACTTTACACCTTACTCATTTCGAAGTCAGATAGTAAGAAGTTACTCCTTACAACTTACTTCTTTCTTCTTATTCTTAATCCTTACACGTTACACCTTACACCTGCACATTACTCCATACTCCTTACACTTTACTCTTTACTCCTTACTCCTTACACCTTACACCTTACACCTTACACCTTACACCTTACACCTTACACCTTACACCTTACACCTTACACCTTACACCTTACACCTTACACCTTACACCTTACACCTTACACCTTACACCTTACACCTTACACCTTACACCTTACACCTTACACCTTACACCTTACACCTTACACCTTACACCTTACACCTTACACCTTACACCTTACACCTTACACCTTACACCTTACACCTTACACCTTACACCTTACACCTTACACCTTACACCTTACACCTTACACCTTACACCTTACACCTTACACCTTACACCTTACACCTTACACCTTACACCTTACACCTTACACCTTACACCTTACACCTTACACCTTACACCTTACACCTTACACCTTACACCTTACACGTTACACCTTACACCTGCACATTACTCCATACTCCTTACACTTTACTCTTTACTCCTTACTCCTTACACCTTACACCTTACACTTTACACCTTACACCTTACACCTTACACCTTACACCTTACACCTTACACCTTACACCTTACACCTTACACCTTACACCTTACACCTTACACCTTACACCTTACACCTTACACCTTACACATTACACCTTACACCTTACACCTTACACCTTACACCTTACACGTTACACCTTACACGTTACACCTTACACCTTACACCTTACACCTTACACCTTACACCTTACACCTTACACCTTACACCTTACACCTTACACCTTACACCTTACACCTTACACCTTACACCTTACACCTTACACCTTACACCTTACACCTTACACCTTACACCTTACACCTTACACCTTACACCTTACACCTTACACCTTACACCTTACACCTTACACCTTACACCTTACACCTTACACCTTACACCTTTCACCTTACACCTTACACATTCCGAAGTCAGATTGTAAGAAGTAAGATAGTAAGAAGTTACTCCTTACACCTTAGACCTTACTCATTCCGAAGTTAGAGAGTAAGAAGTTACTTCTTACACCTTACTTCTTACACCTTACACTTTACTCCTTACACTTTACACCTTACGCCTTACACCTTACACCTTGCACCTTACACTTTACTCATTCCGAAGTCAGATAGTAAGATAATAAGAAGTTACTCCTTACTCCTTACACTTTACACCTTACTCATTCCGAAGTCAGATAGTAAGAAGCTGTTGCCGTAGCTTCCTCCGGTATAGCCGCTACACTACTGAACGGCAGGCGGACTGCACATTAAGTTTTAAAACTGCCATTAAATCTTGCACACGAAGAGTCACCCATTTGCAATTTCAGCAAGAATTGCTCTCAGGGTATGATGGTACGACAATGTACACTTTTAGAGTGGGATGAAAGTACGATGTCCCATAGCAAAGCTGTAGAGGCGTTAAACCGAAGCCTTACGAGACATTAGAATCTTTTTTTTTATTAAATGGGTTTGCGTTTGGCCACTGACCCGCCCAAAAGGGACGATGACGAAGCCTAAGATGGAATGTAGCATATTCGCGTTTTGATTGATAAAATCTATAAAAACGCGGGCGAAGCCGCGGGTAAAAGCTAGTGCAATAATAATGTATCAACATCATCACTGTGCGTAATGCAAAGTTACGCAATTAAAAAAACGAATAAAGTATTTAATGAATGTAATAAATATGTATACACATTTCATGTGACTATATTGCTTTAAAAAATAATAATAAATAGGTACTCTTTTATTTGTAGGTTTTGTTTTTATTGACATAGTTATGTTTTTATTGTTATTATATGTAAATTGTAGTTTTGATGATCTCTATATAAAATTCACAACAAGTAAGTAATTACTTTTGTCATACGAATGTATCTTAATTTATAAAATTGGTTATTTTGTTATCATGTGCGTGACTGTCGGTCGTTATCAAGATCTATTAAGTATATTACATCATTCATACAATAACATTCGTTCAATAAGTTATTACTTAATTTAAAGGAGCGCGTACATAAGGCAATCGTTTCGTAAATCTAAAATAGAATCAGTATATTTTGTTTGAACCAATAGTCCAGTTTGCAGTCTATAAGCTGCGGAGCTACTGCGTATGCCAATGGTAATGAATTTCATTGAAATGTCCCGCACAGTTAAACCCTCGTTCCCGGGATAAAAACCTACGTCCTTCTCCATACCATAGGCTATCTGCATGCCAAATTTCATGATGATCCGTTGAGTAGTTGACGCGAGAAGGCGTAACAAACAAACAAACTCACTTTCGCATTTATAGTGAGGATTAGGATATTAGTTAGGATTTACGGAATATGTGAATATCAAAAGAATCAAGAAAGCTATCCAAAGACTCGTCCGGTGACCTGCTTGAGGTCTTTGCGAGCACGATTATCATAATGATATCCTTGCAACTATCAATTCCAAAGCTAAACCAGTCCTGGTATCATAACAAAATAACCTCTATTGAACTTTTCGGACAATGACCAGACAAATCACTATTACCGACCACGATAATAAAGCCGTAATGTCCGTAGTTGTTATTCAGCCAACCTCCTAAACCGGCTGATGATAAATGTATGAACGTGAACAAAAAATTCTTACATGATAACATAGGTAGCCCCTGGGAAGTGGCCGTAGAAATGTAAAGAAATATTATGAACTGGCTGACTAAGCAATTTGTGATGGACGTCTTTACTTTAGCCCCCATATTTCAGTTTTATACTGGAACGCCGGTCTTAGTTATGTTGTGATTAAGTCGTAATTTGTCAGTTCTATTGTATGGGATAGGGACTTCTCACGTATTTAAATACGTCCTACCAAATTTTAACTGGCGTTTCATCATATATTCTTCATAATTATGGTGATCAAGCAGGCACTGTGCCCGCGCAGTTCACACACTACTGATACTGTGAACTTAATCCTCCTCGGTAGTAAGCTTACATCTCTGCAGTGAATAAACTATTGATGGTAATTTATGAGTAAGATTCAGTAGTCTTGATACATTATAGATAAGGTATACAAAAAGTTTGTTAAAAGTTGTTGTTGTTTACACAAAATATCGGTCCGTCCTCCTCCCTTCCTTTCTAGGAGAATAATATTGTACCTTTTATATTAAATTGCTACACCCTATTATAGGGTAATTATGTATAACATTATAAATATCCAATGTACATATTGCAATAAATGACTGAGTAAATTGAGTAAAATCTTTCTAACACAAGTAAATAAAATTGTGTTTTTTTTTACATAAAATTACTACGAACTGAGCGATCAGGAAGTACTAATCATTTTGTCGTAAGAGCCACGTAGTTAGACAAGTATGCCACTTCTATGCTTGTTTTAGAGTTCCATGGCGAGAGTTCTATCAAGGCAACGTTATGATTTTTTGTGGGTACCCTTTTCTCTACGTGTTGTACCCCATTGTCCCTTGTTGCCCCCTAATGTGGGTTGCGTGATGTCGTTAAAGATATTCAAACAGCATATTATAGCGCAGTCTGACTACAATGAATTTTGACAAATATTACTGTCAGGCTTGACAGATTCATTCAATAATTTAAAATGAATAGTTTGTATGTTTCAACGCGATATAATCTCAAGAACTATCAGATTAAATAGAATCGAATATAAAAGCAAAACCTAATCCTAACTATAACCCTTATCCTCACTATCCCTACCTTGTACCTATAATGTATATTATTACACTAGCTTTCCCCCGCGGTATCACCCGCGTTCCCAGGATAAAAAGTAGCCTATGTCCTTCTCTATACTTCTATGATCCGTTGAGTAGTTGAGACGTGAAGGCGTAACAAACAAACAAACAAACTCACTATCGCATTTATAATATTAAGTTAGGATTAGGATAATATATATATGCGAAAGCGAGTTTGTTTCGTTGTTGTTTAGTTGCATGCATGGAGAAGGATATATAGTACTTTTTATTGTATGAACGCGGGTGCAACCGCGGCGGTCAGCTAGTATTTCATAAAGGTAATTTTACCTATTCTAGTAATGGATTTTACTATTATCTCCACAATATCCAAAGGTATAGAATATGGTATTTACGTTAATGTAAATAGAGCGGCTACTAGCATGAACTTCTTAATTACAATTAAATTATTAAGTAACGGATGGCATTCTGAAAATCCCCTTTTAGCTGCGGTTTCAACCCAACCATGGGTTGGATCCGACTACTACGCTCCGTACTCCGTACGGACATAGATTAATACTCGAAATAAACTGCAAAGATGTATTATTAATTTCATTGTTAGTAATTATTGCAATTGCTAAGGTTTCTTCTGGGTAAGCATGCTCCATCTTAGACTTCGTCATCGTCGTTTATGGGCGGGGCAGACAAACGCAAGCACATCTATCTATATGTATAAAATTCAAAGTCCTGACTGACTGACTGATATATCAACGCACAGCCTAAACCACTGGTCCTAGAGACATGAAATTTAGAGGTATCCACTAAGAAAGGGTTTTTCAAAATTCCACCCCTAAGGGGGGGAAGATAGTTTGTATGAAAGGCTGTCAATTTCAATGTTAGGATCTTAAAATTTTGTGTTTAGGCTGAAGATTGAAAATTATTTTTACGTGTCTCACCGTTTTTAATAATTCCACCCTCGAAGCGGGATGAAGTTTTTTTGTTTTGTTTTATTGCTGTAGTAAAATATGTAATTTGTTTCCTGTAGGCCGTAGGTTATTGGTTTATTCATTCAATTGGTAACATAGTTTTTATCAGTTATTTAATTACATAGCCTGTTTTAAGGAAGATTAAAGGCTATGTATAATATCACAATAATCCAAAATCGCGGGATAAACTGTAGGAAAAATAACAAGGTTTTGTTAAAAAAAAAAATTTAATACAAGTTGTACGTAGTATTTATCTACTCTGAGATACAAGCTTTATATGGTGACTGTACTTTTTGTTGTCTGTACTTGCATTGTCATCCAATATACTAATCTACACCAAATTTTAGCTCAATCGGACACTGGGAAGTTGGTGAAATTTTACTTGCAAGATTCGATTACAGACACCGGACAAATGAAACTAAATAAAAGGCTTACCATGTGAAAAATAAGCTTCCTTACGTAAAGTCAACGATAAAGTTCTAATTAATATTGTAAGAATTGCTCGTAACTATAAATCAATAGAGCCATTATTATCTTACACCGCAATCACTTCCCAAACTAATAAAATTACGACTTCCATAACTTTCGAGCAATAAAGCAGAAAGAGTTATTTCACAGAGACCCCTCTAATTCTGATCGTCATAAACATCGGTAATAGTTTCGGACTTGGTTGTACCTACCCTATTCGGTCGCTTTATTTGTCTTTATAATAGAGGTAGAATCATTGTACCTACTTTATTGTATTAGCGATTTAGGATAGGGAACTCTGTAGTTCTTTATTTATTGGTTATTACCATAATAAATGTTGTTATCTATATACTGGATGTAACAGAGTACATACAAGCGTTAGCGTTATAGCTAGTGTACTGTTTGAAGGGTCACATAAATAGCGTCACTCTATTGTCATAGTCAGATGACGCTGTTTGCGTGACCATATAAACAGTGTATTGGTGGCGTTTTTATGAGTAAGTGGTAAATAAATAAATATATATCGACGCCCCCGGGGAATAAAATCGTAATAGACAAAAGTAAATTTTACAGGACGAGCAAAAAACTGTTATTCTGTTTTAGCTTATAAACTAACCGGCCTATATTAACATACAATACATCATTTTTTTCAGTATTTTTTTTTCTTAATAAGTAGCTATAATAAAAAAATATATAATGTATACTTTTAAAGTTATTACGAAAGATGTATAATACTGATTTTATATTTAAGTGTATCCTAAGTAACGGCACATAAAGATTGTATTCTCGTGAAATTGTAATATCATGAAAACTATATCCCTACATTACGATGTTTTTCTACAGTATTTTCATGAATGAATGGTAATTGTAATAAACTAATACAATTTTGTTCTTGTAAAAGCTACCAGTGTCTTTTTTCGTATAGCTATATAACGACTTTGTTTTTGTATAAATGTGCTTAGAGAGTTCATCGTAATATGCAGTAATTTTTATGAATTTTGGTTATAAATTATTGTAACACTGTTACTGTAATACCACTAGGTACTGGGTACTTCGTGGGTGCTTTTCTACACTCAGTCAGTACCTACATATTGTAAAAACTTAAATAAAATAAACAATGAAGTAAGTATAATAATAATAATATTATAATAATATAGCCTTTTATTCAGATCGACTTACAATGGTTAAATTAATATACTTTTTTTAAAACTTATTATATTCTAGAATTTGATTCTTTTTAATTTTTTGAAGATCTGTTTGCCAGTCGGCAAAGGCCTCCTCCAACCTTTTCCATTCATGTCTTTCTTGAGCCACTCTATTCCACATCACTCCTGCCACTTGTCTGATGTCGTCGTCCCACCTTTTCTGTGGTCTACCTCTTTTCCTTTTACCTACTCTAGGGTACCATCGTCTTAAAATTTTGCTCCATTTATCTTCTCTTATCATGTGCCCTGCCCATCGCCATTTAAGCCTTCTGATTTTGGATGTTATATCTATGACCTTTGTCTTGTTCCTGATGACACGGTTTCCTAATCTGTCTGACTTCTTCACATTCAGCATACTCCTTTCCATAGGATCGTTTTGTGTCCTTAGCTGTCCTAGGTAGATGTATTCCTCTGTGTAATCAATTTGATTGTTTCCTAAATTTATGACGTTTCTCTTTCCATTTGTAATTATACTTGTTTTCACCGGGTTCAGTTTTAACCCTACTTTCTCGCTTTCAGTTGCCAGTTCATTTATCATTCTGGCTATGTCTTCTGATGTTTCAGCAAATAGCACTATGTCATCTGCGAATCTCAAGTGCGTTAATGGAACACCGTCCACATTGATACCGACATTTCTCCAATCAAGACCCCTGAATATTGATTCTAGTACCGCCGAGAATAGTTTTGGAGATAGGGGGTCTCCTTGTCTAACACCTTTTCCTACTCTGAACGGTTCGCCTTTCTTTTCTAGTTGAATTCTCGCAGTACTGTGACTATATACATTTTTTATTAAGCGAATGTTTTTATGTTCAATGCCTTGTTTTTTTTAGTGACTCCCATACCTTTTCGTGAAACAAAGAATCAAACGCTTTGCTGTAGTCTACGAATGCAATATAAAATGTACGCTGGTATTCTTTGTACTTCTCCAAAACTTGGCGTACTACATGAATGTGGTCGATCACCGAGTAGTCTTTACGGAAACCTGCCTGCTCGATGGGCTGATGTTCGTCTAATGTTCCTTCAATCCGTTTTAATATTATCTTAGCGAATATCTTATATATGTTGGACATAAGACTAATAGGGCGGTAGTTTCCAATGTCATGTTTGTCCCCCTTCTTATACAGAAGGATAGTGTTGGATTCTGTCCATTGTTGTGGGATGATTTCAGTGTTCATGATTTCGTTAAACATGTCTGTGAGGATCGGTGTCAGAACTTCCTTGTTTTGTCTCAGGATTTCATTATTTATGCCGTCAGGTCCTGGTGCTTTATCTCTCCTTTGAGTATAAATAGCTTTCTCGACTTCGGTATGGAGGATGCTAGGAATATTTGATGTTTCCCCGAGATCAACTTCGCCTTGTTGGGTATAATAAACATAATTTTTATTTAAGAAAATCACAATTGTTACAATAGGCATTAATCAGTCTTAGTTCTAAAAAATCAATCAGTCTGTTTCATTGCTCTCACTGTCACAGTCATCCTCACCTAAAACGGCTTCAGTATTATTTGTGCTTATCAGCGAATTGTAAAAACTGTGATAATGGAGAGGTATGGCGTAAAGACTTGATAGGTCGTCGTGTAGAGCTTTAGAAATTGGAACTGGACCGTTATAAGCTGACTGCAATGTCACGTCATCAGCGATAGACGAAGTTGCTGCGGTAGAGGCAGATTTTCGTTTTCTAGTGTTTTTAGTTGTAGTTGATCTTATATTCATTTCAATATAGTCGTCATCATAATCATATTTAAAGTAAACAGATTGTGGATGTGTATGGGCAACTTTTATTTCTTTGATCTTTGACCAATATATTTTGTTACCTTTTGCATCATTTAGCCAATTTTGTCCAGTAATCAATGATTTTATGTCAAAAAAATTGTCTTGTCTCATTTCCTTGACTTTGTATTTTTCACCAGTTTGTTTAGCATTCATAACTATACCATATAATTGATCAGGTGTATAAATTTAAGTTAGGGTTAAATTAACAGACCACACTAAGAGTTGATTATTGTGCATGATCACGCCGCCCGCGCATAGTAACTTGTAAAAACTTGTCGAAGTTCGAGCGAAAAAGACAATAATAACCAAATACTCTAGTAATAGAAGGAGAAAAAAATAGTATCACATTACTACATGTTTTCAAATTCATAAAGAATATTGTAATAGGTGTTTACGTGAAATAGTATTGATAATTATGTCAATAATAAAGCAGTAATATACGTTTACCGTTCAAGATTTACCAAACTAATTTAGGGAAAGCATGTTATTGAAAAGAGTTATCAATTTATTTACGTGAATAAAATCGTATAATGCCTTACAGATTTCTCGCGACATTCGTTCGTTCCATAATGAACGACTACGGTGTTTTTACGGGAAGAATTTGTTACATGATTTCCGTAGAATAAAAATAAAAATTGTTATAACTTTATGAATTTTCTGTCAAAAAATCTAAAAAAAATCAGTAGGTGTATATCGACACCATAGATAAAAAAGTGGTAATAGCGCATAACCATTTTATTCCCCGGGGGCGTCGATATGCTTACTATATTCTTCTCTTTTTTCTTGTTTTTGCTAATTTGTATGCTTAATTGAGGAGTTCTATTTTAGCTGTTATAATAAGCTCAATTATTTTGTAACTATAATATACACTGTAATGCTGTTCGATCTCTTAAAATAAATAAAAAATAAAATACATCCGAAAGGGATGAAGACTACCTCAATAAAAAATCATTTATTCAAATAGACCTTCGCAGGCACTTATGAAAAGTCTGACTCTAAGAAAGGGTTTTTCAAAACTCTAATATCCATTTTGACAGCACATGTACGTACATCAATGTGTCAAAAAGAGACAAACATACTGCGACAAGAAGAGACACCCTCTTGTCAAAAAAGGCGTCTTAGATCTCGACAACTTTATTTTAATGTTTTTATATAACTTTCATAGCCATCATCATTACACGGGCCAAGTTAGCAAGTATGTACCTATACGTTTACGTAGCTACAACACTACCCAATTCTACACATTTTGCCCTCTGAAAATAAGGAAGTTCAGATGAATTAGGCCCACATAGCTTACAGGCCTTTTAACAATCTAAGTTAACGCCATAGCAATCTTACTTTTAAATTAAAAAAGGCTCTAAAATAATGCGAAAGAAAAGTGAGTGTCATCGACATTGTTACCATATTTTTTCCCATAAGGAAAATAAGCGCTCCATAATTCATCAAAAACTTAAAACTTGCCCAAGCTGCGTGTCATGCTGCGGCTTAAAATGTTATATTTTGTAACAAATATCTACTTAAAGTTCCGTAACGTCCGTCGTATGGACCAGTTTTCCCAAACATTGTTCTGCCATGGCCCGGTAATTATCACATTGCCCCTTCGTGACCCACTTAATATTATATTTATTAATACTACAATGTAGTATTAATAAAAAAAATACTCAACGTAGTATTAATAAAACATTTTTATGATTTTTACGATGCGTTGATCGATAGCAGGTATTATTTTTAAACAAGGCGGGAATGTTGCGACCCGGTATTTTATTTTGATGGCCCGGTACCGGGTCGCGACCCGGCTAATGGGAAATGCTGGTATGAACTATAAATAATTCTTTCATAGTACCTAATATAATATGTGAAATTAAAAAACGGTACTGTTAATTTTGTATGATGATGGAATCTAATACCTACATTATTTTTTAGATTAGACCTTGAAATAATAATTGATGACTTGATCATCATTTATTATGGTGAGGTTGTGGTCAAACACAGGCGTATAAAAAGAAAAAAAAAGTTTCTGCTCAAATACCTGTCCTACCCTATACCCTACCCTACACTACCCTACCCTCGCAACTATTTTTTTTTCCGCTAGAACCTTCTACAAAGTATTAGAAAACTTGAAAAAAGAGACGGATGAAATCGATAAAGTCGTTCTCAAGTTATGGCGTAACCACCACCTCTTTCGCGATCTGTGCGCCTGGTACCAAAGAAGTCGTGTTCCCTTTCCAATACGCGTTAATGTATATGTAGATCTCCCCCTACGCCATAAGCTTCCTTCTCTGTGATCTGCTGAGTACTGCTGACGTCCCGGATGTAAAGCAAGACTACGGGCACAATTAGAAAACTCATTAGTATGTCCCAATAAACACCCCTAATTTAAAGTACCTTCCAAGACCGCCTTAAACGTGCTTAATGAGTATTTCTCTTCAGAGTAAATCCTTTTGGGTGTTATCTCACGGGATAGTAATACTTCTAATAGTTTGCTTATTCTTGTTAAAAAGCAATTTCACAGAGGATTTATTTCAGGGATTACTGAGACAAAATATGGTGAGGGGAAGAATGAAAGAAAAGGAAATAGCGATGGAAATGCCTATCGTTTCTTAGATTGAAAAAATTATGTTTTATATGTTCATGTTAGGAATCGCTCGTGGTTTGGCATTTTAAGCCGTTCTTAATCGATAGGCAAGTTAAGCTACCACCGTCGTGGTCGGTACCTGGATCCGTGCTTCGGAAGGCACGTAAAGCCGTTGGTCCCGGTTATCACTTCATTGTGATAGTCGTTAAGCTAGTTGGAGGCCTTCTTGGCGGCTTGAAAACTCCAACAGTAGGTTGACCACTAGCCTACCTCCAACGATCCGCAGTGGGCACGCGTGGTGGAGTATCTGCCCATTCTCTTTCACCCTGATTTGTGAAAGGAGGCCTGTGCTCAGCAGTGGGATATTATAGGCTGATGATGATGTTCATCAAATGATCGGTGGTGATGTTACTTATTCGTGAGAGACGGTGGTGTGATATTGAAATGTTCGTAAATATACTGAAAATAAGTTGCCCGGAAAAACAGTATGATTAAAATGGTGGAATTAAAAACAAATTATTTATTCTCGTTCACCATAAGTATAAACTGTGTGCAACTATACATTCCAAACCAAACATATACGAAATCTGCTGTATACGAAAACTTGCTACCAGTAAATATCAATCTAATTAAGATTGTGGTTCTAGTGAAATACTAAATGCTGTTCGTTACTCGGCGAGTTATATTTATTTCAACACACAAAATTGTGAACAAAATCATCCGTCGTAATGTTCATTGAATGGGAAACGAGTGGGTTGTTGTCAACATCCCTTATATCCAATAACTTCACTCATGGAAATCAACGGTATAAAAGGAGTTAGTAAAAATCAATAACTTTATAGGAAAATTGCGTTTTTTTATCTCTTGCTCTTATACTTTAGATTTAATTTATATTCTAAAAAAGCGGCCAAGTGCCAGTCGAACGCGCCCATGAAGGGTTCCGTAGCAGCAAGTAACGAGTTGAGTTGATTGAATGAAAGGTAAATTGTGGTTTACGATTTATAACGTATTAAAATAAACTACTTACTAGATCTCGTTCAAACTAATATTCGGTGGAAGTTTGAATGTACATCATATATTTTTTTAGTTTTATCATTCTCTTATTTTAGAAGTTACAAGGGGGGGCAAACATTTTACCACTTTGGAAGTGTCTCTCGCGCAAACTATTCAATTTAGAAAAAAAATATACTAGAAAACTCAATATCATTTTTGAAGACCTATCCATAGATACCACAAACGTAAGGGTTTGATGAAAAAAAAATTGAGTTTCAGTTCTATGGTATAAGTATGGGGAACCTCCAAAATATATTGTTTTTTTTTCAATTTTTTTGTGAAAATCTTAATGCGGTTCACAGAATACATCTACTTACCAAGTCTCAACAGTATAGTTCTTATAGTTTCGGAAAAAAGTGGCTGTGACATACGGACGAACAGACAGTCATGACGAATCCATAAGGGTTCCGTTTTTTGCCATTTGGCTACGGAACCCGGAATGGGTCAGTGACGAAATCGGGGTTTTTAACCCCGATTTCGTCACTGACCCACTGATGATAATCAAAACTCTGAGGGTACTTCCTGAAGTCCTAGAAAGCTGAAATTTGGTATGTAAGCTTGTTTTAGTACGCAAACAACGTACGTAAAAAGTCTAAAATTTGGATATTTTAACCACGAAAAAAAATATTTGGAAAATATATTATAGAAAGAAAGAAAGAAAGAAAAAGATTTATTCAGGACAACACACAACATTACATTAGACTGTAGAAATGACAAAAAACAAGAATTAAAGAAAACAAACAAAACCAATTAAAAACTACACAAAAAATGCAATGTTGCGTGATGCCATTATACTCTACAAGCCTAAATACTTCATAAAGTCTACACACCTTAGTGAAAATATGTGGATTGGCCGTTTCGCTACTACAATAACTATTGTAATACAGAAAAGTAATTAACAGTGAATACATTTCGCACCTTACGCTCATGTGACGGTAGCGAACCGGCTAAACCACATAATTATGACTACGGTGTGTAGAGTGTTAGGGCACAGAGATTATATAGTTATAGTAATCTGTGGTTAGGGCTTATAGAGTTAGGGCGTGTAGAGTTATAAGCTTGTCTCTACATGAGATCACTTTTTGACACTCGCACTGTCAAAAAGTTATCAGATCTCATGTAGTCTCCATATGGTCTCGTTTCGGCAATATTTTTAACTGACTTCAAAAAAAGGAGGTTCACAATTCGGTCGTTTTTTTTTTTATGTTGTTGCTCATAACTCCGTCATTTATGAACCAATTTGGAAAATTCTTTTTTTGTTTGGAAGGGAAGTGTATCCCGTTTGGTCCCATTTTCATCAGATCAGGGTTTGATTACTTCTTAGTGTACTTTGAAGTCGGTTTAAGTTTTTTGTAAAACGGTTCAATTATACTTACATGAAAACGTTTTTGGTGGGTCATGATTACCTAAACTTTCAACAGAAGCTAAGTAGCTGTAGCTGGAACTTTATAGAACTTGGGAGGTTACCCAATGAATTTTGAAAACGTTTGGTCCACTTTTTAATGATGATGTTTCTTAGGCGATAATAACATATGATAGATAACGCTATTCGAAGAGAACTTCTCGAGGAGACCCATACAAAACCATAGCACGGTTGAAAATCTGTTGCCTAGCACCGGCACGTTCTTACTGCAGCACTTGAGAGCCAAACTTATCCATATCTTCCAAACTTTACGTGCTTACCACCTCATAGAGATTGTAATCAAACCTAACCGTAGTACAAAAGCCGGCCAAGTGTGAGTCCGACTCGCCAGTCAGTCTCGACTCGGTTGGAAGGGTTCCGTAAAACGTTACTTTTATGGCCCCTATAATTTATTTTTTCTTTGTTATAGAGGCAATTTCACTCTGTGAAAATTTTTACCGTCTACCTATTCATGTTAACCTACGTTTCATGAAATACAGTCCACTGACAGACAAACGGACTGTCTGAGCCAGCCTGAGGGTAGAATACATTGAATAAGAAGTATAAGAACGGAACCGCAAAATAAGGTTAGAATATTGGCGCTCGCTCCTATGAGCTAGGTAATGGCGATGAGAGGAACACCGTAGGGTAGTCGGTCGGAGTCCGACATAACCTTTCTGTTGTAAACCTTTCCCCAAGCAAAATAAGGTAAGAATTTTGGCCAAAAGAAAGAGATATGTATTCAGTAATGATTATCTTCAGTTGGCTGATTCTAAGCATAGATCCAAACATATTTCGACTACTGGTATTAATATAATAAATTTATACTTTCATATAAATAATCTGTATCTAGTTACCCTACTTCCTGTCTTCCTCCATTTTTCCTCTTACTCGCTCACCGTCAAATTCAATCGAACGCGTTATCCTGATCGAAGTACTGTGGGTACGAAGGCATGAAGATCATATCTATAGACTTGAGCGGAATTTAATATCTGGCAGGGTCTGAGGACGACACAAAATGTAAGTGACATTTGATTATTTCGCTATTTTATATTCTAAGAATGTTTTGGATTACATGTGGGTTGTCCGCCTTTACAATAATATTTTTGGAAAAATTTCGCGATATGCTTTTTAAATATTACGGAACGTATACAAATTAAAATGTTAAAGTTTGTATGTTTAAATGCCTTAAAATAATAAACAAACAGTCCAGTCTGTAGTTTATTGAGGAAGGTAGAAGCTATTGATAAAACAGTTAATTAATAGATATTATTAACGATAGTTATATCTAAAAATAAGCAGAAGTTTCAGTTCATAACGCGTCACTTTTTTGGGACTTCAAGCAATTAAAAGTGGATGTAGTTTAATAAAACGGTAATATTATTTGCAGATTATATTTTTTAGCATTAAATTTTTTATCCCTCGCTTATACACGCTGTAAATATAAGCAAAAATGAATTATCCCCTCATAGGATATTCAAGCAGGTAAAAGCATATTAAAAGTTATTGCCTTAATAATACCGGCAACGGATGCGAGTGTGCTGAACAGTGTGTCATGCATACTTATATTAATTTTATTATTTATTTTGTAATAAATGTAAGAAATAAGTTTTATTTATGGAGTGATCATGGATCATATTAAAAAGCTGATTAAAATATTAACATATACGTCATCGAAACGTTGTTGCTATACCTACTTAGTAATTAAATGTAGACGTTAATCCTAAAACAAATAAAAATAACTGACGTTAACAATAAGAAGTATCCAAATACGGAAAAATTGGATTCATTTTTATATACATCTCTGTATATAAAAATGAATCCATATTTCCCTTGGTCAAACTTGAGAACGACTTTACCGAAGTTTTCTCATACTTGTAGAAGGTTCTTACGGAAAATAATTGGACTGTTTTACAAACATTTAAACCGACTTCAAAGTACACTAAGATGTAATCAAATCCTGATCTGATGACAATGGGACCAAACGGGAAGTGTATCCTTCCAGACAAAAAAAGAATTTTCCAAATCGGTTGATAAATGACGGAGTTATGAGGTAACAAACATAAAAAAAAAAAACTTTTTTGAAGTCGGTAAAAAATAAAAAAGTTGCTTAACGGTAGGGTATGGTAGGATATCCCTCGAGTACGCAGTTGAAACCGCGGGGCGCAACTAGTCTTAATTATTTTTATTTAGATTAGAGATATACAAAGATAACCGACTTCCAAACTGGTGGTAACTTCAGAAAATTTGACCTTGATAAGTGCCCTTCTGGAGCCTAAATTGAATGAATGACTTTGACTTTGTTGCCAACCTTTACAAAGCCAAGAAGGCTCTCAAATAATTGCAGTAACAAACCGCTAGGTGCGTTCGATCCTGAAAGATTGATTTCAATATTGATGTAACTTCAGAATCGTGTCCAATTTCACCTGTAGGTACCTTGATTACCGAGCCTTTACCACACCTTTACCGAGTACTGTGACCTAATTTTGGATAATACACACGCAGCCCGCATCCCACTAATTCACCGACTAGTTAACTCACATTTTCATATGACTTATCTAAAACCAGTTTTGTTTGAATATAACTGGGGATTATATGAAAATACAGATAATTTTAATTCAGATTTAGTTTTACCACAGTAGATATATCAAACAGTAATAGCTCTTCATACAAACGGCCGGAACGCGAGTCATACCTACGCGCCACGATTTCGGTTCGCACTCAGTTCGCAAACAGTCGCGAAGTGCGCTGGAGTGACGAACGATCGGTGTGATGGGTTTGTAAGCAGTAAGCGTGCGATTTATGACAAATATTCATTGAAATAATTAAAATAATTACAAGTAAGTACAATTACTTAATATGACAAAGAGAAATTATAGTAGACTATATTGTGCTGTTTTTGGTTGCTTGATTTCGTCAATAACGTAATACCTACCTGGATTCATAAATAAATAAGTGAATGGCTGGCTTGGGTGAAAAAAGTGACTACCTACGGTCAGGTTAAAAAAAAATTGTAGGTAGTTCCTAGGCTAGGCTTTCCACTTACTACTTATGTATGTACTTTAGCTATTTACATATATTATTGAATTAGACGAAATATTATTATGAAATGATTGTGAGAGTAATAAATGGTAGGTACCTGTACCAAGTAAGATTTACATTATAATTTACTTTTTAAGTAAGATTTTGCAGTAGGTAGTTAGAGGTTTTGATTGCTGTAGGTAAGTCACACGCGGTTGATATTAAGTAACGTTTGCAACGGTTCGACATCGGATGGGTGACCAAAAAAATTGTTATTTCGATTTAGACTATAGAGTATTCGAGTATCTCCGTGCTGTAGGTAATGGGGTCATGAAAAAATATATATTACTCGTCTGTTTCTTGCATTTTATTGAACACTTCCTATTTCATTCACAAAAAAAAACATTTTATCAAATAAAAAATATAATTATATACAATCACAAAACTAGACAAGTAGGTAAATGAAATTGAAATACTGTAGGTGGGCAGCCCTATCGCATGTTCACGTACCGTGCTGCTGTAGGCAATTATAATCAAGAAAAGGGTCGAGTCACTTTACTGTTTGATATATCTACTGTGGTTTTACCTTCTTATGCTAGTTTTCGTTCGTTTCAAGGTAGGCCCACTAATCACCGGTCAAACTGGACCACAAAGTAATACTATAATTATCTCGAGTTAGCTCGAGCCAACGTGCCGTGTAATTTCACGGGCCTCGCCACGCCGGATGACAGCTTACCGGTGTATCCCGATGCAGCCTATAAAGTCACAGGCATGCCGTGGCATATGCAGGTTTTACCAATTTTAGATAAAGAATAATTGGTTTTGCGGAACAAAATGCTTTTGAAATTAGAATATGCTTTCCCAGCATTATTATTATCGTTCTGTTTCAGCTAAGTAAGACCCTAAAATAAAGCCTATTGTAACACGCGCGCTTTTACAAGATCACATCGCGGCATCGCTGCGAAACGTTCGAACAAAGTTACCGCGCCCGGCGTCCTCTATGTTCCCAGCCGGTCGCTGATTGGTCGTATAGGACGTCAAGTAACAATTTTGATTCAGTTAGATGCAAGTTAGATGTAAGTTAAGTGAAGCGCTCGTGGCGTAGCATGATTAGCCGTTCTTAATCGATCGGCAAAGTTAAGCTACGTAAAGCCGTTGGTCCCGGTTATCACTTAATTGTGATAGTCGTTAAGCTAGTTGGATGCCTCTTAGGCGGCTTGAAAAATTCCAACAGTAGGTTGACCACTAGCCTACCTCCACCAATCCGCAGTGGGCACGCGTGGTGGAGTATCGCCCAGTCCCTTTCACCCTCATTTGTGAAAGGAGGCCTGTTCTCAGCAGTGGGACATTATAGGCTGATGACGATGATGATGATGAGATGCAAGTTAGATGTTATCTGTCGAGTTCGTTATCAAGAAAACTTTGTTATATTTTAATTTCTAATAATTATTTACTGGGAAAACAAAACTATTTTTAACTAGACTAAAACTACATTAAAATTATAAACGCAATATATACATGGAAATATAAATAAATAACTGCGTTTAAAAATATAAATATGTATTGAATTAAAAAGTGTTCTGAAACAAACGTGAGTTTTATAGTATCCGTTTATTTTGCAATTTTTTCTTTATAAATTAATACAGCATGAATCATTTCTGAGACACATATTGTAGGAAAAATTGAAAGAAAAAACCCCTCACTGAATTTAACAAACTTCTCAATTCGATGTTTTATGATGAAAATTGTAAAAAATAAGGTAAGGTCATATCGCATAAGAATTATAAAATAGTATCTAAATTAAACAATTTTGAAATACTTTAACAGTACCTAAGTACATTACTTAATCAAATATGGTAGCGTGTGATCCCGCATATAAATGAATTTAGACTTACGAGTCTTAAGCTCTTAATGGATACCGGTCCACTTAAAGCTCGGATTTTGTAAAATTTGTGTTTTTATCGAAAAAAAAAACACATGCCAAATTATAAACGAAAAAATCTGCAGAAATTAAAATATTTTGATATCATCAACGTGAATAAAATTAACTAATCTTATTTCATACAACATAAACATCACCAACACAAAAATCCTACGACTGAACAAGCAGTGAATACTCTAGTGCTGTGATTCCCAAAGTGATCCAGGTGGTCCATGCGAGACTCGACGGGGGTCTACGTAAAGATCTACCCCCTTACTCATAAAACGTTATTTAACTAATATACTGTTTAAAGGGTCACGGAAATAAAGTCACTCTATTGTCACTGTCAAATAATGTGACATTATTTACGTGACCATTTAAACAGTCATTTATTAGTTAAATAGCGCTATATGAGTAAGGGGGTATATCTTCACATTTTTTGACGAATTTTTAGGAATATATGGTAGAAATGTATAGCAGTACCACCGAAACCAGAAAATTTTGAATGTGGTCTATGAGAAAAAAAAGTTTGGGAACCTCTGCTCTAGTGTTATTGTAGGCATATATCCTGTATTGTATATATTGCACGCTGAAAAAACAAAACACTTGATTAAAGCCTCCCTTCTGCATCCATAAACAATATCTTCACAGCTTCAGGGGAAAGCGTGAGTATAATGATATAGGTCAACTTAATAGCAGTTCAGAGAAACTAAAATACTCGTCGTCAGACGCAACTATCCAAATAGAAAAACATAATGTATACCTGAAAAAGACTATCGAATGACAGAAAACCTACTGCTTAAGGGTGCGTATAAAGCAAAATAACATATCTTAGATTTTAAATTTACCCAAGTAAATAATATTTAAATGAAATATAATATTTTTATATGGGTATTTTCATTATATACGCAAGGGTTCAGTCAGAGCAAAAACATAATAGAATGAAAATTCCTGGATAGAAAAAAATCACAAAGTTACCTCTAATATTAATAAATTTTCGTTTTTATTCGTGCACAATTAAGACAAAAATTCGATTAATAATATCACTAACGTATGATCTAGGGCTTATTCTAAACAATTGTTTTAAACATTCTATACATACTTTACGAGTTATTTAATTTAAAAGCGCTGTGTTATTTTTGTTCCGCGAAACACGCTATCGTCGTCTCATTCTCATGCCACGCGAATATTAGACGTAAGTTTGTCTCATCTGCCAGTCGGTATCTTTTCTGGCTTTATGCGCGCTCTTAAATAATTAGTGATAAAACCATGCAATTAATAAAATAGCTTTTTATAGCAGTAGCGTAACCTATGGCTGAAACTGTAATTATTAAAAATACTTCATGTTCCGACATTTTAATTTGAGAAGATTATACTTGTTTAACAATCAGCACTGGATTGATTAATATTGACTATTTACCAGAAATTAATTAAGCACACGCAAGTTTCCCTTTGAAAAGAGAAATACAAAATTTTGAGGTATTAATAAAAATACGGCTTTCGAAAACCTCTCACATACTCTGCAGCAATAAATGGTCTCGTAAATAACGCCACATTATTTGAACTCCATATTATGGTGGCCCATTAATACGTGACCGTAGTTCAGGTAATGACTATGTATGATAGTGTGTTTATTATCTTAGTACGGAAGCCCACGTCCAAAATAGATTTACGGCCAAAACTGTTTAAAATCGTTAGATCAGATAATTCTGAACCCGACTAGGTGGGCACCACCGGTCGGAAACGTCTCAGTTTTATGGGGGCCCGTTTCGAACAAAATAGGTTTTCTCACAATATTATGTCTGACATTAAAATTCCACATAGACTTCGTAATTTTATTAGTTTGTTTTCATCAGACAGATTCCTATGAAACAGTTCGTTATTTATTGACAAATTTGAAAATGCTTTTAGGTCAGCCACGATTTATACGACTTTATAATATATTATAGGTACGCTTACGATCTTGGCCGAAAAACGATGAAGCAAAATTTTTGCATGTGGGCTCCCGTACTATATATGTTTACATAAAACTATGAATTGTGATGACTATGGATAATGTGGCGTAATCTAAACTCCTTGATACGAAATTAATTAACTATGTTGAGACAATGTTTGTTACATATTGAATTGGATATAACCATAGCTAACACTAATAGTTAATCATTATAACTAAAACATTATATTATTAGTTATTTTGTCGAATTAATGTATTCTGTAATGTTGTATCTGTCTCTATTTTGATATATGTAATTTCTGGATATTAAATAAAGCCTGCGGTAAAATTGGTAAAAACATCAAATAAATACCTAATGGTGCGTCCATGCTACGCGAATCAAGCACGAGCCGAGCCACGAACGAGCCTACAACGAGCACGATGCGAATCCCTTTGTTCGTAAAAAAACTGACAATCGCGCTCGTTCGAGGCACGCAAGCCCGTCCACGCTACGCGAATCGTGCTCGCAGTGTGCTCGTTCGAGGCTCGGCTCGTGCTCGGTTCGCCAAGCATGGACGCACCATTATATCTGATTATTTTTCCAACACATAAAGCTTCCAAAGCACCATCAAAACGTCTGAAAAATAAGTTGTTTATGATTCAATGCCGCTATTGCCGCCGATTAACTACGTCATTATATCGTTACGTAGGTACTTATGCTGTACACCATGTGGCAAAATATGGACTTTTTATTTTTTATTTTACCTGTGTAGTAAGGTCGCCAGAGCTTATCGGTAGGGTCGGTAAAACGTGATGACCCGGGGTAGGTACCCTCAGAATTGTAATCGTCATACGGCTACGGTAACCGCTTACCGTAGCCGTATTATATTTGAACTTCTCAAAGGGATGAATTTTAATTCTTTGAACAGTCGACTGAACTCTTAAAATTGAGAAAACTTTAAATACTAACTGCTTTGACTTTCGATGCACTACATTAACAAACACAATAATAATAAGATACACTTTCATTTTTATTCCAGTTTTTTTTTATTTCACTTACGCTTTATTAATCTACAGTAGTTATCATTAAGCGGTAAAGTTTATACATAGGCGATAATCTACAGAACTACTGATTCGATTCTGTTTTTTTTCACTAATAGAAAGCATCATTATCCCTGAGCTATCATTATCATTATACTTTTTCTCCCGGGAACACGGATAACCGGCAGGGGACAGCTAGTAACCTAATGGTGCGTCCATGCTACGCGAATCGAGCACGAGCCACGAACGAACCTACAGCGACCACGATCCGAATCCCCTTTGTTCGTGAAAAAACTGACAATCGCGCTCGTTCGTCAACGCTACGCGAATCGTGCTCGCAGTGTCCTCGTTCGAAGCACAGCCAATTTTTAGGAAAGCTGTAATTGGAATTTTTTAATGTAAATAAATTAATTATAAATAAATAGGGGTGTAAGGGGGGTGCAATCAGCAACTAGTATCCCCAAATGTCAACCTCACCTGCCCGTGGTGCACCCTGCTGCTGACTGACGAGGCTCTGACGACCGACCGATGGCGGGATAACCATCCAAAGCTAGATTAGCTCTAAATACTGCAGACTAGTAACGGGCAGCAGCGTTACCAGTGCGAAAGAGCTGTCTCTCTGCGGTCACCAACCCGCTTGCCCAGCGTGGTGACTATGGGCATAAACCTCCCAATGCAAGTTAGAACGAAAAAACGGCCCCCAGTTCCCGGTAGCTCCACTATTCCCGACTACGGTAGCGGCCAGGGTAACGGTGGGGCAGGGGGTGCGAAGAATCCCCGGGCTACGGCAGGCTACTGTAACCGACGATTATTCCTGGCTACGTATAACGGACGTACGATGAGACTGGACCATCACCTCACAGAACTCGAAGTAGAGCTAAGTCGAATAAAGTGGCATATCCTAGGGCTATCAGAATTAGCAGCGTTGTGGAAGTCAGCAGTGTGTCGACCCGGGTAGCGTACCTAGTCCTCAAACTTACCGACAGGTATTCCCTGAAGGTTGTTCAGGTATATGCGCCGACATCCGCACACTCTGACGAAGAAGCCGAGGCCACATATGAAGATATCTCTAAGGCACTCAGTAACAGCACCAAGGCTCACTACAACGTTGTTATGGGAGATTTCAATGCCATAGTGGGAGTACAAGAATGCGGCGAATTGAAGGTTGGATCGCATGGCTTGGGTTGCCGAAATCACAGGGGGCAAATGCTTGTTAACTTCCTAGAGCTACAGGGTCTCTTCTTGATGAATTCGTTCTTTGAGAAGAGTCCCCAAAGGAGGTGGACGTGGCGAAGCCCCGACTCTGTGACAAGGAACGAGATAGACTTCATTATGACGGATAATAGGTACATATTCAGAGACGTCTCAGTGATTAATAGTTTTAATACTGGCAGTGATCACCGACTTGTGAGAGGCACTCTGGATATCAACTACAAAGCTGAAAGGGTCAAATTGATGAAGTCTACTCTCCGACCTACGCAACCCCAAATTGCCGTGGGATCCGAAGCTTTTTCAATAGAGTTACAGAACCGATTCGACTTGCTGGAAACCACAGGCAATGTTGACGAGAAAGCCGACAACGTGGTAAAAGTGATTCGAGAAGTGGGAAGGAGACACTTTCCACCGCAGCGGAACGGCAGAAAGTCTAAACTTTCGCAGGAGACTCTGGAGCTTATGAGGAAGCGACGTGAGACTTCGTCAGATACGGCTCTCAACAGGCAGATCAAGAAAAATATAAGAAGAGACCTCCGATGCGCCAATACACGCGCCATTATGGTAGCCATAGAGCAAAATCGGGGGTCGAAGGTCTTTGCCTGTCAGCTAGGAAGAAGCCATTTGACGAAACTCAAAGCCTCAAATGGAAAAATTGTTTCTTCTAAGCCGGAGATCCTTGCGGAAGTTGAAAACTTCTATGGACAGCTGTATACCACACGTGCGGCGGAACCAGTAGTCCACAGCACAGATGACCCAAGAGCCCATCTCACGCGCCACTACACCGAAGACCTTCCGGATGTTGATCAGGACGAAGTCAGGGCGGCTCTCAGACAGCTTCGTAATAATAAAGCTCCGGGGGATGACGGTATAACGGCAGAGCTCCTGAAGGCGGGGGCAACTCCAATTTTGAAGGAACTCGCGGAAATGTTCAATTCCGTTATTCAACATGGCACGACACCGGAGGCGTGGAGTGGGAGTGTGGTGGCCCTGTTCTTCAAGAAAGGCGATAAAACCATGCTGAAAAATTATAGGCCCATCTCACTGCTGAGCCACGTATATAAGCTGTTCTCGAGAGTTGTCACAAATCGCCTCTCTGGCAGTCTCGACGAATTCCAACCTCCGGAACAGGCTGGGTTTCGAAAAGGCTACAGCACCGTGGACCACATCCATACTGTTCGGCAGATTATACAGAAAGCTGAGGAGTATAATCAGCCGCTGTGTTTGGCATTTGTGGACTACGAGAAAGCCTTCGATTCTATTGAGACCTGGGCTGTTCTAGCGTCACTGCAACGGTGTCATATCGACTGGCGCTATATTGAGGTGCTGAGATGTCTATATAACACTGCCACTATGACCGTCCATATCCAAGACCAGAAAACAAATCCAATCCAATTGCGCAGAGGGGTAAGACAGGGGGATGTAATATCCCCGAAGCTGTTTACTAACGCATTGGAGGATGTCTTCAAAACTCTGGATTGGAATGGGCGCGGCATAAATATAAACGGTGAGTACATCTCACACCTCCGATTTGCCGATGACATCGTCATCATAGCAGAGACACTGGAGGAGGTTGGCGGAATGCTGCATGACCTAAACGAAGCCTCGCGACGCGTTGGTCTCGGCATGAACTTGGACAAGACAAAAGTCATGTTCAGCGCACAGGTTGTGCCGAGACCGACATGTACGATTGAGGGAACGGCACTCGAAGTTGTCCAAGAATATGTCTATCTGGGACAAACTATCCAGGTAGGGAGAAACAACTTCGAGAAAGAAGCTGAACGCAGGATTCGTTTGGGTTGGGCAGCATTTGGAAAACTTCGTCATATCTTTAAGTCGCCTATACCGCAGAGTCTCAAAACAAAGGTATACAACCAGTGCGTCCTGCCTGTGATGACCTACGGAGCCGAGACGTGGACACTGACGCATAGACTGGTCCGAAAATTTAAAGTCAGTCAGCGAGCTATGGAAAGAGCTATGCTCGGAGTTTCTTTGAAGGATAGAATTCGTAACGAAGTAATCCGACAAAAAACCAAAGTGACCGACATAGCTCTACGAATTAGCAAGCTGAAGTGGCAATGGGCCGGTCACATCTGCCGCAGAACCGACGGTCGATGGAGCAGACGAGTCTTAGAGTGGAGACCGCGTCTTGGCAAACGTAGTGTGGGGCGCCCCCCAGCCCGATGGACTGACGACCTCATAAAAGTGGCCGGACTGGGCTGGATGCGGGTGGCAAGAAACCGGAAGGAGTGGCGCGCTCTGGGAGAGGCCTATGTCCAGCAGTGGACTTAAGAAAGGCTGATGATGATGATGAATGTAAATAAATAAGTATCCCGGGACATTCCTCACACACGGTCATCTGATCCCAAACTAAGCAGAGCTTTTACTATGGAAACCAGATAACTGATATAATACATATACTACTTTTTGTTTGTAAATACATACTTAGTATACATAATTACACCCAAACTCAGGACAAACAGACAAATTCATGCACACATGCATGTCCTGGGTGGGAATCGAAACCACGGCCTGATAGGTGGAATCTTGACCAGTGTCTTAACCAACCGCGCCAGCTGGCCCGTCATAATGTATATTTCTTTACGTACGCCGAAGTTGCTCTTTCTAATTTTAAATTAAATCTTACATTATTTTGATTACAATAGCACCTGCGTACCACACCATATTTTCCAGCGATGCTAATCCACGTATTTACCGCTTTATCGTTATAATAATGGCGACGTAATTGCTCGCCCATGTATTATTGCTATGAGATAAATTCAAGGAGTTTGGAGTACACAATCGTAGCTCGTGAATCAAAAACGTGACTGGAAAGTTAAACATTTACGCATCGCCGCCTAGAGCGTAAACAGTATTGGACACTCTATTAGAAAAACCCGAACAAGAGCGAGTATGACTACTGCTCCGATGGTTCCTTACAATAATAATGATCCAACTGCAAATGTTTTTATTATATTTTTATTAAAATACTTACGGCTATAATACATCAAATTGCTTAAATAAGTAGTAACGAAGCCAATAACAAGTATTCGCCAATATTTAACAAACTATGTAGTAAGACAGAGTAGCTTTTGAAATGATTAAATACTCACTAATACACAAGAAATAATAATAAATAATAGAAAAGAAAAAAAAATGAAAAAAAAGGCATTGCAATAAAAATATGTTACAACTTACCTGCAACGTCTATCAAATTGCAAATTTGCTTCTTGCCAACTTTTACAACTCAAGATCAACGGAAAGCACCCGTTTTGATATGAACTATTAATTGTATTCAAAGTCAAAACCATTCAATTTAGGTCCCACAAGGGCACTTATGAAGGTCAAATTTACTGAAGTTATCACCGGTTCGGAAGTCGGTCTGTAATGACTTAGAAATCCAATTCGTTTACACTCCTTGGACCGTCGATTTTCTGTTCAATAGAAAAATGGTCTTACATGGAAGGTGACAGACGTACGAACAGCAAAGTGAATAGTGATAAACGTTCCGTTTTATACATTTGACGTACGGAACCCTAAAATCGCTATACTACGAAATAGATTAGATTAGCTAAGTTCTTTGAATTTTCGATCACTAGCGAATTTTAGTTACTGTTATCAAACTCCATTAATGATAAAAAGCAAAATACAAATTGTTGAGGCATATACACGTTTCAATGTGTTTTATACAAAATATTTCACGAAACACAATATACCTAGTTGATGTCTCGAATCGGCACCCTGTAATGCTACTTGGCTGCCATCTTCTGTATGGTCGGTCTGCTCCGAATTTGGACCGGGAGAACCCGTTAACCGCCTCTCTAAAAAAAAGCATATATGAAAATGAGGATTACCTTACCAAAATAATAATGCTATTTTTTCACGGCATTCGTTATAATTTATAGAGGCAATTAACATTTCCCCATTGCTAACGATTGTGAGGTATGGAATTTCCCTCAGACAAAAATAAACATTCCATTCCATTGAAATTCATAAAAAGATTATTACCGGATAAATATTTAAGGGAAAATATCAATTACCATTCGGACCCTTTTATATTATTGATAGGAATGAATGATAAAACCCTTCAACGAAGTACCTCAACCGTTTTATTTCAGTGAATTTGAACTCAATGCGATTATAAGCTCGACGATTGTAACTGAATCGGCCTCCTTCCGTGTAGGGTTACCAGACGACAGTAATTTTCCTGACATGTCAAGAATGAGTCTGACAGAGGATCTCAGGGAATCAGCGAAAATCTGAATTTGTTAGAATTTATTTGAAACAAAATAAATCATCTAATTTATGAAATATTTTTTTGTTTATTCGTATTATCATCCGATTGCGTTAAAACTTTGTCAACTAATTGTTTGCACTTGGGGGTAGGAACAACAATGGAAAAGTCGGATATTTCACCCGGGCAATGCCGGGCACGAACAGCTAGTAAATTATATTTATGTATTAATTTACATTATTCTTGCACCAAAAGTTCCTTCGCTCGTCACCGTAGGTACCGATCGCATACGGGTCCCTAACGCGTGTGGAAAATATTATCACAGAACGTGCCAGGAATTTTGCTTGATAAACCGGGATTTTGTATCTGGTAACCCTATTTTCGTGCGACTCTTCATTTCAATACTTTGTTCTTATTTCAAATTCATGCATTTTTCCAAAAAATACAGTATTTTTTAAATAGGTGGTCTTATAAATTAATCTCAATAAAATAGTAAATTGAAGTCGATTCTTTATAACAAGCAAACGATCGCATGTGTAGACTCAAACGATATACTTTTCAAGTACTATCGTATAATACTTCACGTAAAAGTCCTCTCACTTTTCAAACATATTTAATTCAAAACCTAGCCATGCTTGAAAATTCTCAAAATGTTTTTGAAAATACCCGGTCCGCTACACAATATTGTAGACTTTTGTTACATTAACGAACTTTTTCAATTAGAGCTTCATGTGCCGAAAGCTGGGACGTGTAGTTCATGGTAAAAAGGTTCGAGCCAGTTCATTTAGCGAGCTTGTTGTGTGATTTGGACCCTATTTGTATTGAAAGGATCATAATAAGTATCTACTTTATTCTGCATTACTATTACCTATATACCGGGTGGAGATTTCGAGATGGCATATTTTCGAAACCTATGTTGGGTTATTCATGCTGAACAACTTAGAATAATAGTGTAGCTTTAATTACCTTAATCTAAACATTATTATCATAAAAATAATAGTTTCTAAAAATAAGCATCTATGAAATGAAATACCTAATGTATTAAATAGGCCTTCACATGCACTTATGAATAGTCAAACTCTAATACTCTAATACTCTAATGCACGGTTCGGAAGTTTGCTTTTGCTGAGAAGAGCCGGCAATAAACTCAGCAATTACTCTTTTCAAAAACAAACTTAAATTTAATAGGTTCGTCAGATGGTTCATGCGAGAGCGAGCGCTACACCCACGCATTTTTATCATTTAAATATTCGTTAATATTGTAGTAAGCCTTCTGTTCTAAAGCGGCCTTAAGAGGGGTTCCTAGCTGCGAGGAATTTGAAGAAACTATTGCCGTCGCGCTATGCCGCTATGCTATGCGCTATGTGCGATAGGGACATCTGCAGCTCAGGCCGATTTTTCACAAAAAAATGACGAAATCGACGTTTCGTGTTCCCCGTTTTCAATTATATTTTACATTAAAATTTTAAGTAAGGGGTTATTAGTTTATAAGATTTTGTCTGGTAGTCCTTTTAATAACGGCGGAAAAATAAAGCATTTATTGTAATTTTTGGAGGGCCATAATTTCTTTAATAATTAGTTGCTGAAAAAAGGAAGTAACAGGGACGTGTCCAAAGCAGAACTAGATTATATGAAAAAAATATGATGACTCTAGAGGCATTATTCAGGAAGAAAACAGGGGAATACATTTGTATGGAATAATCGCAGCCCAACTCCCGTCTTAATAGTTTCCTTAAACTTTAGTTTAAGGAACTAATCCAAGCCTGATAAATATTTTAGCTATTAATGAAACCCAAACTGTGTAAGGCAAACAGTGTAATAATAATTTCGCAACATTATGTGAGCAAAACGCTTCTATTAAATTTAATTATTTGAACCCACATTGATCAATATTTAATATGTTTATATTGGAGAAGTTGTCATATAATAATGGAAGCTTGTTATCAAACTGACTTTAGTACATAAAATATCGTTATATTACACTGAAACATCAATCAAAAGTAAGATAAGAAACTATTTGATTTACTTTAGATAACCTTAGGAACTTTAGGAATGTTATTCAAAGCTCTTTCGTTTTTGAATACCTACTTAGTTTTTAGAAGAGTAAGTACTTAGGACTTAAAGTAAAGTAGATTCTAAAGGCACAGGTAAAAAAATAAGAAGAATGTGAATATTATAAAGCTGAGTAGAGTATGTTTGTAAGTTTCCGATTAGAATTTCTTTTTGCGTTAGATAGTCTGTTTATTAAAGGCTACCTATAATCCAAATTTAACGCGAGTGAAACCGTGTGGCACCGCTAGTTAATATTATAAATGTGAAAGTTTGTGTGTAGTTACACATTTTCTACACTACTAAGTCGTAAAGTAACATACGATAGGCCCGCCTGATGGTAAGCGGTTACCGTAGATATATGGACGCTTGCAACACACGAGGTATAACTCGCTTGTTTCCGACCCTTCCCCCCTCCCCAATGAGCACTGGCGATCTTACTCACGCGCAGGAACACAACATAAAGTTATTTGACTGCGGTATTCTGTAAGGTAGGTAGCAGTCGACCTCTCGTGAGCCAAAGTGCGCTAAACGCCACTGTATCTTATAAGACACAAGGTTTAATATTATCTGTTAATTAGTTACTGTTTCATGTACAATTAAAACAAATCAAAACACAAACCTTAAAACATCAAAATCAAATCCCTTAGAAACGCAACTAAAACCATGAAGCAGAAGCTTGCCTATAGTACAAGCAAGTACATTGTCGTTTCACGGATGATTAAGCTAAATTTACATTGAGTTAAAGCCATTATGTAAATGGCATACCAATGGACCTATTTGGTTATGCCGAAGCCCGCGTTACATTCCCATTATGGACGGTTTGGGGTGCCATTATAATGTAGAATATTTCAAGGGATACCTTAAATATACCTTTTTCATACCGACCATGAGTCATATTTTTCGGGTCGTAGCTTACTTTTATAAGAATTACTAGCTGTACCCCGCGGTTTCACCCGCGTTCCGGGGATAAAAAGTAGCCTATATCCTTCTCCATACCATAGGCTATCTGCATGCCAAATTTCATGATGATCCGTTAAGTAGTTGAGGCGTGAAGGCGTAACAAACAAACAAAACTCACTTTCGAATTTATAATATTAGTTAGGATTAGGTAGGCAGTTGTAGGGCGCTGGTATTAAATTAAGGGATTTAAAGTAGATGACCTAACCACAAAAATTAGCACTCATTGCGCAGCTATACAGTAAAAACTGACAGTGTTGCCAGACAGTAAGTAAACCATACTTATACGTACATTATGTTGAGATGTGGAGCCAACAGCAGTTACTGTAGTCTATAGTCGGTTGCAACACCAAGGATACCTATCAATTAATACGATGCAAACTCTGCATACATCTTTTCACACCCAGAAGAGACATGTAGAAGTGACGAAGCGCAGTGGCATTTAGTATTACACCGACTTTCAAAATTAAAACGAAATGACAACATATCTCCAATGAATTACTATTTTTATAATAATTAGCATAAAGCATATTTTAGTGTAGGCGTTTGGAAATTACTTCCAAATGGTTACACTACGTATTCTGCACATAATACAACAGATAGTAGATAATAGGTATATTATTCATAACAAAACCGCAAGGCGATAATGGAGAAAGCTTGCTAAGCGCCCATACAATTTAAATATTACCTATTTGACGATCGGTTAATGGCGATATAACCATTTGCCTAAGCATTTTAACTATAGGTGAATAGTCTGTTGGTGCCGACTATCGATACTAGATGGTTGTTTAATCTTGTCTGGGTCTTTCTTTATTGACCCCTGATTATGAATATTACTACTCTGTAAGTCTGACTCTAATACAATCAATAATACAGACTCTAATACAGTCAAACTTTTCATAAGTGCCTGCGAAGGTATATTTGAATAAATGATTTTGAATTTTGAAAATAATGGTTTTCGCTATAATAATATTCATAATCAGGGGTCAATAAAGGTTCGGAAGGTTGCATTTGCTGAGAAGAGCCGGCAATAAACTCAGCAATTACTCTTTTCAAAACAAGCTTAGATTCATTACATAATATTTACATTCTAATCGCACTGACATTAATTGCGTGCCTCGGTGCGGCGGCAAAACTGCAAAGTAGACTGAATCTATGTTTAATAAGTAAATAAATGGCAAACTTAAGCAGACCAGCCCCCACAGGCAGCACCTGTTCAAAAGTATGACGCATGTGGCAGCCATCGCCCTCCTCGCCATATTGGAGGGAAGTGAGCGACCCGTCACACGACGCCGCCTTAAGCAAACACCTTAAAGTGAGCATGACTTACAAAAGTTAGCCTTAGGAATAACAAAATTACAAAATTATGTCCCTTGGAGTGTCGGCAAGTCGCTGGTGTGGGATGCCACATGTGTCGATACACTCGCGCGATCTCACTTACCGGCGACTTGTAAAGCTGCAGGGGCAGCTGCGGCCAGTGGGGAAAATTCAAAATTCAAAAATATGCATCGATTGGACCCAATTAAATTTTTATGCCTTTTGCGGTTGAGACCTTGGGACCGTGGGGGTCCGAAGCTCGCCGTTTCGCTCGCAACTTGTCTTCAAAATTGGTCAAGACCTCCGGAGACCAGCGCGCGGGGAGCTTTTTCCGCCAACGCGTCAGCTTGGCTATCCAAAGAGAAAACGCTGCCAGCCTTCTGGGAACCTTGCCGTTAATCGGAAGCAGCGGTAGGCTTGAGGAAATTTTCTATATATAGATTGTATTTTGTACATATTTGTTGTTAATAAAAATGCTCTAACTAAATTAACTATCGTCCCTGTGCCCGTTTCCGTCGAAGGTGTAGCCATTGAAGTTGTCCAGGAGTACGTCTACCTAGGACAAAAGTTACAGCTGGGTAGAGACAACTTTGAGAGTGAAATCACCAGAAGAGTGCAGCTTGGCTGGGCAGCATTTGGAAAGCTGCGTCACATCTTCGAGTCGCCCTTGCCACAATGCCTGAAGACCAAGGTATTCAATCAGTGCGTCCTGCCGGTCATGACATACGGAGCCGACTCGTGGAACCTGACAGTGAAACTAGCCCACCGACTACACGTCACACAGTGAGCTATGGAAAGGGGTATGCTCGGAATCTCGTTAAGGGACAAAGTCCGGAACGAGATTATCCGACAAAAAACCAAAGTCACTGACGTAGTACAGAAGTGTAGCAGACTGAAGTGGCAGTGGGCTGGTCACATCTGTCGCAGAACCGATGATCGGTGGAGTAGACGGGTTCTCGAGTGGAGACCACGACTCGGCAAGCGTAGTGTAGGACGCCCTCCGGCCAGATGGGCCGACGACCTGAAAAAAGTGGCTGGTGGTGACTGGATGGCGAAAACGGGAGATCGGGCCATGTGGCGAACCCTGGGGGAGGCCTACGTCCAGCAGTGGATTGCAATAGGCTGAAATGATGAAATTAACTATTGGTATCCTGATTACAACTAAGGGATTTTTTTCTCGTTTCTGAACATGCACGGTCTTTTTTGCTTTTGCTAAAAATGTGTTTGAACCTCAAACATACGAAGCATAGGTTTGAACTTAGTAATTGATATGGTCGATACAAATATTCAGCACAGTGAGTGACTGTACCGAAAAAAATCATTACCAATGCCTTATTCGAATGTTTATTTTTTAATCAAATAAAAACATTTTTATCAATGTTCTACTTTCAATTCGTAATTTATAAGACGCGCGTTTCTCTTGAGAACCAAAGTCCTCAAAACAAAATTAAATAAAAAAGAATTAACACTTTTCTCTCAACACAAAATTGTATTTGAGAATGGATAGTTTTTTTAATAAAAACTCTATAATAATTTATCCCAAAATCTGTTAGAGAATGTAAAAAGTGTGGACACAGTGTTTATTGCAGCTTGCGGTAAGCTTGCCAGACCGCAGTTATCGAGTTTCCAGCTTGTTTACTGGAGGCGGAGTAAACACTGAAGTTTACAGTTTAGCTATAAATTGAGCGAGTTTTTCCACTCTATTTTCAACCATAGTATTGGTTTTTTAAGGTTTACGATAGAGTTTGCGTTAACGGAAATATTGAGGGAAAATGTTTGTTTTTTTTCTTTGGATAGGATTGTTTTATACCTACCCATACCATCGCTAATATATCCAATTAATTAATATATTATTATGACACAATTTAAAAGTGGTTCTCAAGAAGACAGTCACAGCCTTTCCTGACATTAAAAGTGTACCTACATACTTTTGAAGTGCTACATTCTAAGAACTGCTGTATTTATTCCATCCTTTGTTTCAATAACTGTTGACGGCTAGAAGTCTGACTATCGAAGCTCTTGCTTACACAGAGATACATTTCTAGATGTCTCGGTTTTTAGGGTTCCGTACCTCAAAAGTTAAAAAAAGAACTCTTATAAGATCACTCTCTTGTCCCTCTGTCTGGCCGTGTGTCACCACCGATTTTCTCAGGAACGAGTGGACCTGGCATATTGAAAGCTGGCAGATACTGAGGTCTATAGAACCTATTAGGTGTATAAAAATCAGAATCCTGAGTCAACACGATAAAAAGATATTTATAGGCAAATTTAGATTTCCGCGAAAACTTGTAGTACCATAATTTTTCTTTTTCGGAATTTCTCCTTTAATAGCCCCTGCAAATAGTGATACAGAATGTTCTTGTCAGGGGGGGCATCTCACACACCATTAAATATATATATTTTACTATTACTTATTTGTTTGTAATTTTTTAATTAAAATTATCTCTCATTCATCTTTCGCATCGCAACAAATTGTTTACTCCAAAAAACAAGGACCAATAATTTGACATTTTCATTAAACTAACTAACAAATTGTTCATTATAAGCCTTATGTGCCTTATAATAGGAATAGGCTATGGAATAAATTATTTTAATAACAGTGTCACTCACAGTATTTGACCTACCTAGCTGAATGGGTTCATTAGAATATTAATTATTTTAACATTTTGAATACGATATAATTCTACGAATTCCTCGCTGGCCTTAATACTAACAAGCCATATTTTAAGTTTGAATATATTTCCTATTTTTAAGAGAGGTAGAGCATAGCGTTTATTCGCTCAAAGAGCAGCTCGACTGGGGAAGTACCTCCACCTTACAGAATACCGCAGCCAAATAACTTTATATTGTGTAAAGTTGTGTTACTGCGCGTGAGTAAGGTCGCCAGAGTTCAAAAGGGGGAGGTGTCGGTAACGCGTGAGAGATGCTTCTTGTGTTGCAAGCGTCCATATGGCTACGGTAACCGCTTACCATCAGGTGGGCCGTATGCTTGTTTACCGACTAAGTTGTATAAAAAAAAAAAAAAAACCTAGACCCTACATTTAGATCGTGCGATTATCCTGCAATGTTAAATTTATAGTTTGATGACTTTAGGTAGTTTCAGTTACTAATAAGCACAGAAAATAAAATGATAACTGTTATTACTGAATTAGTGATCCAAAATATTACGGCGTTTTATTTGAAAAATATGATTAACATACCTATAAATACATATCTATAAATGGCGTGGCGAGGCCTAAATGTACTATACATTTAGGCCTCCAGAGACCAGCGGGCGGGGACCTTTTTCCGCCAACGCATCAGCTTGGCTATCCAAAGAGGAATCCGTGATTTTCCCAATGGAGTACAGCATGGGGTTCTTCAAAAAGGGTCTGAAGAGATTTATTCAGGGTCGGCAACGCGCGAGTTATACCCCTGGTGTTGGAAGCGTCAATAGGCTACGGTAACTGCTTACCATCAGGCGGGCCGTATGCTTGTTTGCCACCTTAGTTGTATGAAATAAAAAAAAACGCTGCCAGCCTTCTGTGAACCTTGCCGTTAATCGGAAGCAGCGGCAGACTTGAGGAAATTTTCTATATATAGATTGTAATTTGTACATATTTGTTGTACATTATTATAATTTTCCCAGGATATTTTATAGATTTATTATTACGAAATTTTGCATGATCTAAAGAATGAACTACTTTTTTTTTTATTATGTATATAAGGGGGAACGGAAATATGATCTTTACCGACCTTATTGTCAACCTCACCTGCACGCGTTAGTAGTTCGTATGAATAGCTGACGGCGGTGGACATCAGCCACCGTGGTACCTCCTGCTAGATAACGAACGAGGCTCTGGCGACCGAGAAATGGCGGAATAACCATACCCCTAACCGGGCAACCGGTTGGAAGAGGCTACAGTGGCCTTGAGGTCCAAATAACCTTTAAAATGTCTGGTGCAGAAGGCAAGGGGAAACCACTGCACTATTTTCCCAAGAAAGTTGTCATGAAAACACAGAAACTACAGAGTTGGCCATGTGATCCGCTTAGCAACCGGCGCCGTACTGTGTCCGGGGCAGACGGTGAGAAATTAGTTACCGGCCGTGCGGATGTAGGAAACCAGGCAACGCATGGAAATCGGACTACTGGAATCTCAGTAAAGATGCGACAGGTCCAGAAGATAGGTACATGGAACGTACGCGGTCTACTACAACCAGGTAAACTCCACATCCTGCAAAATGAAATGGCCCGATGTGATTTAAACATCTGTGGGGTTAGTGAGACGCACTGGCAGGGCAATGGTCATTTTGTCACCAATACACACATCGTTTATTTTTCTGGGAACGATGTTAATAGCCGAAATGGTGTCGCTATCTTCCTCCCGCAATATCTGAGGAATTGTGTAATTGGGTATGAACCTGTTAGCGACCGAGTCATAAGCATAAAACTCAAGGCGACTCCAGTGAATCTCAACATTATACAGATTTATGCACCTACTAGCGCAGCCAGCGATGGTGACATAGAGAGTTTCTATTCAGAACTTGAGACCACCATCCAAAAGATTGCTAAAAGAGAACTATTACTGATCTTGGGAGATTTTAATGCGAAGATAGGGGTTAATGCCAATCAATTGAGCCAGTGCGCAGGTAAATTTGGATTGGGGCTGCGTAATGAAAGAGGTGAACGCCTGATACAGTTTGCTGCCGATAACAACATGGTAATATCGAATAGCTTCTTTCAAAACCATCAGCGGAGACTTTACACCTGGACATCACCTGACGGCAAACATCGGAATCAGATAGATTACATTCTGATCAGATCAAGGTGGAAGACCTCCATTAAAAACACCCATACGCTACCTGGAGCCGACTGTGGCTCGGACCATCAACTTCTGATATCCAAAGTGCAGATTAAGCTAAGAGCAGCCAGGAAACTCAAGGTAAATAAGAGAATTGAAGTCAAGGATAGTTCCAAGTTTATGGCAGCACTTGAACAAAGCTGGAATAGTTGGACAAGTATGGGAGCCGATGCAGAAACTCCGGATCAGTTGTGGGATAGAGCTAAAGATCTCATACAAAACGCAGCTAAAGAATCTCGACCACCTCGGGAAATGCATAAACGACAACACTGGATGAGTGACAATACTCTGGCTCTTGTAGAGGAAAGAAGAAAAATGAAGACCTTGGGAGTGGATGTGAGGACCCTGAATGAAAAATCTGCTCGAATTCAGGAAGCATGTAGGCGTGACCAAAACGCCCAACTTCGGAAAATATGTTCCGAAGTTGAAGCCCACGCAGACAAACATGAAACTAAAGACCTCCATCAGAAAATTAAATCCATCACAAAGACTCTTACCTCCAAAACATGGGCTATTGAGAACTCTCGTGGCGAAACAGTGACAGAAATTGATGTGATCTCAGAGACGTGGAAGGAATACTGCCAGAAACTGTTTGAAGATCCACATTCGCAGCTTTTCCATTCAACAGAGCCTAGAGACGAGGACACAGAACCAGACGTTCTTAAAGATGAAGTAAGAGCTGCAATAAAACACCTTAAGAATGGAAAAGCCACAGGAAAGGACGCTATTCCAATTGAAACCATTAAGGCCTCTGGAGAGTATGGCGTCCAGATCTTCCAAACCATATGTAACAAAATATGGCAAACGGCATCATGGCCTAAAGAATGGACTCACACCATTTTAGTTCCGCTCCACAAAAAAGGATCCACAAAGAACTGCAGCAACTACCGTCTCATTGCTCTGATACCTCATGCAAGCAAAATCTTACTGCACATACTCAATGAGCGTCTTAAGTCTTACCTATCCAAAGAGATTGCACCCGAACAAGCTGGATTTGTAAAAGGCAAAGGTACCCGTGAGCAAATCTTGACAGTCCGTCAAATAATCGAAAAAACTCGAGAATTTAACAAGCCGGCTTATATTTGCTTTGTTGATTTTTCGAAGGCATTCGACTCGGTTAAATGGCCAATACTCTGGAAAACTCTACTGGAAATGGGTACGCCAAGGCATCTAGTACACATGCTTAGGCGCCTCTATGAAGATGGAACAGCATCAGTGAGAACAGACGACATACTATCGAGCTACTTCCACCCCAGCGCTGGAGTCCGTCAAGGGTGTATTATTTCTCCACTGATGTTCAATATCTACACAGAACTCATAATGCGAATAGCTCTAGAAGACTGGACCGACGGCATTACCATCGGAGGTAAAAAAATCTCAAATTTACGATACGCAGATGATACCACCTTGTTTGCATCAAGTAGTCTCCACATGGAAGAACTTCTCCACAAGATGGAAAATGTTAGCATTGAGTTTGGCCTTAAAATTAATCGCAGTAAGACAAAGATGATGATTGTCGATCGAGCCAACAATAATTCGCCAGAAGTCACTGTAATTGCGAACTGTGATGTGGTTCAATCATATATATATCTGGGAGCATTGATATCAAACAATGGTGGATGCGTGGATGAGATCAAGAGGCGTATGGCCATTTCTCGGTCATCTATGGATAAACTTGGCAAAATATGGAAGAACCGGAACATAACCAAAGCCACCAAAACCAGGCTCGTCAGATCACTTGTTTTCCCCATATTTCTGTATGCTGCGGAAACGTGGACTCTGAGAGAAAGCGAGAAAAAGAGGATAGACGCTCTCGAAATGTGGTGCTGGAGAAGAATGCTTGGAATATCATGGACAGAATTCCGTACAAATGAGTCCATACTCCAGGAACTCGGTATCAAGCAGCGTCTATCCTCCGTAGTGCAGGCTCGCATCCTAACTTTCTTCGGACACGTGTCGCGGCGTGGAGATGTCTCCATAGAGCGATTGGTGGTGCAGGGTAAAGTGGAGGGCACTAGAGCGCGTGGAAGATCACCCATGCGATGGACCGACCAAATTAAGGCCGCAATAGGCGGACCCATCAATAACTGCACCAGAAGGGCAGCAGTTAGGGAAGAATGGCGGCGTGTTGTGAAGCGCGCCACAAATGACACTTCATGACGACCACGACCACTCTGTCAAGAGTGCAACGCATAAGAAGAAGAGAATTCTTGTTATCGTGACTTTACAAAACTTTAGATTTTCCTTATCAACTTTTCTTTTATATACAACAAATATGCACAATTACAATCTATAGATATATGACTATATACCTAACCTACACTATATGATATTAGGTAATAAATATATACTCCTCAAGGTCCCCAAGGGTAAGGTAAAGGTAAGGGTAAGGTGCCCATAAGGTGTAAACTTTAGCTTGTTTCTTTTATTGCAGATTCAAAAACCCAGCAATATCTACACAAACTTACAGAAACTACGTATTTATCCTAAAAGATCTGCCTTGAAACTGGCATATAGCCATAAAACAGCCAACATTTCTATCATAACTCCCCTGAAATGGTGAAAATCCTTGTGTGTTATGCACAAGACTCTGAAAATGTTGGCAACAAAAATTTCCTTGCTGTAGCATATTTTTGCCGGGATAGCAATCACATCGGATTACACGTGCCAGAGAAAATGTTTTCAAAGCAACAAAATTTTTAATTAACTTTGCTATTGAGCAAGCATTCTTAATTACATGTCGCCGTTACATAGACTATGAAGTAAAAAAAAAACAAGTTAGAACCCTAGTTATAACTTGTTTTTTTTTCGAACCAAACTCGACTTAACAATACCTATATCTCGACTCTCGCATCAGCGTGTCCCGTCACTAAAGCACTATAAAGAGTTTTGACAGATCGAAACAAGATGGTTTCCCGCGTGTGTGGAGAAGTTTTACTATGTATCTTTTAATATTATTTTTAGGGCTTGTTTGATGTAAATAAGCTCTAACAGTATATATGACGGGCCAGCTGGCGCGGTTGGTTCCCATTCAGGGCATGCATGCTAGGTGTAATTATGTATATTACCTATGTATGTATTTACAAACAAAAAGTAGTACATGTATTATATCAGTTATCTGGTTTCCATAGTACAAGCTCTGCTTAGTTTGGGATCAGATGTCCGTGTGTGAGGTACGTCCCAGAAGGATATTTATGGTTTCCTCACTATGTATTCCTTCACCGAAAGCTCAAGCTTATTGTAGGATTCGAACCCGGGACCTTCCTATTGGCATCACGTCACGGCAGGTCACAGCCACTGTGCTATCATCGCCTTAAAAATAAAATTCGCCTTTATGAAGAAAATGATAATGAAATAGAAAATAAATATATAAAGAGGAAAGGCTATCATATAACAAAATTAAATAATTTTCATTTAGTACTAATCAATAACCTGACAATATGTTGTTCTTTGGCCAAACAAAATAAATGTTTTCTTAAAGCCTAGCAGATGAATAGCCTCTGGAGATTACACCCTTAGGTACGTTAAAAGGCTGAAATATGAGATAACATAATTCTTGGGAACAAAAAAATAGGCACGCAATTGCTACAATTAGAGAAAAACAATTAGAGTAGGTACATCAATTTACATAAAGTGAATACTTGGTACATCAGAAATGTCGACCTCCATCGGGCGGGACCTAAAAGTAGAGTTCGTACAGACAGTGATTAAAAAATATGCAGAAGCTCACCACAACCGGCTTCATCATCATGTGAACGTTGAGGCAATATATCAATCAATAGTGAGACGACTCAAAATAACTAAACCGTTTGAGTTAGTGTAGTGATAGTTATAATAGTGTAACGTAGTCCAAGTACTATGTATATAAAGAACACAAGAACAAAGTGTCGTCCCATTAATAGAGACAATAAGAAAACATTCTTATGGTGCGTCCATGATTGGCGAACCGAGCATGAGCCGAGCCCCGAACGAGCACACTGCGAGCACGATGTGCGTAGCGTGGACGGGCTTGCGAGCCTTGAACGAGCGCGATTGTAAGATTTTTTCACGAACAAAGGGATGCGCATCGTTCTCGTTGCAGGCTCGTTGTAGGTTCGTTCGTGGCTCGGCTCGTGCTCGATTCGCTTAGCATGGACGCACCATTAGATATAGCCAATATAGAAGTTTATTAGCCTAATAGGTAGTATGAATAGGGAACTAAAGAAGGTGTGTTTGTAACCTAGGATAAATAAAAAAAAAACAAATTTACATAAAAATATATACAAATTACCCTTGTTTTGTGGCTAGACGAATATTATTTTACCAAATAAACTGATAACCAGTACTTTATATGGGTTAATTGCGAATATTCATAAAACAACCTACATTTAAAAAGGCACACGTGTTAGAAATGTACAATAATATTAATTTCATTTGAGTGAAAATTCATATTTTGATAATAATGTATGCGCTATAAATTATGCAGCAAAACATGCCATGACATCAACGCAAGTAGCATGCTTCGGTAATGGTCGTCCAAACTTTGGGGATACCAACCGGCCTTCTATCAGTACCTTACATCAAGACGCTTTGTTATAAAATAGTTGGTATATCAACGACGACGTCTAATTTCTATATTACAATATCAAAAATAAGCACTGTTCATTACTAAAGACTCATCTCTATATCATGGTTTAAAAAAATGTATCAACAGACAGTTATAAATGGCCAATGTGAAATCAACACTTCAATAATTTATTATATCATATACAGCTAAATTGGCCGCTCATTAGCTATAGTCAGCAAATGCAGTGTAATCATGTGTTCTGCATTTGATAGCTTAATTGCATTCAGAAAATGTGGCTGTGAATTCAATTGAGGCCATTAATTGTGTTCACGTTATCAAATGTTAACTCATTCCAACCAATGAGTTTTGTCGCTCCAAATATACAATTGTAATCTTCAAACTGGATGAGTGCTTTTGGGAATTTTCACAGTTTGCCAGATGTAATTTGTACGTAAAAGGTTTCTGAAATTTGTGGTGTTACTCCAATTTCCTTTATATAGGGTGTAACGGAAAGGGTAAATATATACATCCGAAGGGGGTGAAGCCAAGCCATCATATTACAATCAACTAGAGTTTAAGTTGATTGAAGCGCTCGTGGTGTAGCATAATTAGCCACAGAGTTAAGCTACCACCGTCGTGGTCGGTACCTGGATGGGTGACCGCCTAGTGGTATTTCAAATCGAGCGTTTTCGTGCTTCGGAAGGCACGTAAAGCCGTTGGTCCCCGTTTATCAATTAATTGTGATACTGGTAACGCTAGTTGGAGACCTCCTAGGCGGCTCGAAAACTCCAACAGTAGGTGGACCACTAGCCTACCTCCACCGATCCGCAGTGGGCACGCGTAGTGGAGTAACCACCCATTCCCTTTCACCCTAATTTGTGAAAGGAGGCCTGTGCTCAGAAGTGCGACATAATAGACTGATGATGATGACTTGTTTTGTGCCATTTATCTTCACGCAAGAATCATTCATTCCTAACATAATAAATTAAATTATTAAAAGAAACAAAAAACCCGACTGCGTAAAAGAAATAGGTATTAACTGAAAAGAGAAAAACAAGCTTTTTAATCTATAGAATTTGGAATATAACTTGAATGTTATAAGGTCTTGCAATCGGGGACAAACCAAAAAAATAAACTAATTATGTGTTTTTTTTTTAAATATTTGTTAATCCCCGACTGCAATACCTTATAACATTCAAGTTATATTCCAAATTCTATAGATTAAAAAGCTTGTTTTTCTCTTTTCAGTTAATACCTATTTCTTTTACGCAGTCGGGTTTTTTGTTTCTTTTCATAATTTAATTTATTTCAGACTTTTTAGTTTTATACATAATTATTTGTAAGTATTAGTAAGTAAATGAGCGGTACGGTAAAGTAACGCTAACAACCATCGCAACTCTGTGAGTTACGTACGGTAACCGCTCATAGTCCTATACCTACTGTCCTTGCATTAAACATGTTTTTTTGCAGTTTACGTCAAAATGGTAGCACAAAAGTATTACAATATATACATATATGGAATGGGTTATTCACAAGCTTTCATTTGATACCCATATTGTTATAATAAGGAGATTTTTGTTTTTAATACCCCCCCTCTTTTCTTATCCGTACACGCCATATAAAAATAATATACCCTATGACACTCCCACAGTTCAGACGAATCTAACGAGACCTCATATGCTTAAATCCATCAAGCCGTTTAGGCTGCAGAGCGTGCCAAAGAAATAGACATACATACATACATACATACACTCGAAAAACATAACCCTCCTTCCGGGTCAGTCGGGTAAAAATAAGCCTATATCTCTAAGATATTCATTAAGTTACGGATGCACTAGCTAATATCACTTCATTAGTTACATAGAAATGTTTCACAAAATATTTGAGAAAAAAGATACCTAATTTGATTTAAAAATATCAGTATGATAACAATTATGAATCCATACCTATATGTGTCTAAAATATAGGTCAAGATTGTTATTATTAAAGATACAAACGCTACTGTCACTGCTGATTAATATTTACGGTTGTATTTCTCAAACAAGTACTATAAAAAACCGATATCTATACTTATTCACGAGTTCTTCTTTAAATGGATGTCTAATTAAAGGTACCTTCTTCACAAGCTTATATTGAGCGAAGTTCATGAACTGTTAACATGTCACTGTCATTGTCACAAATGCCCACAACACGTGGCGATGTATCACGTGGCATGACATGACCTTTATTGTGCACTTGTGCATTCATTTAAGGTGCAGCTGCTGGGATGATGATCTTAGTTTCGTTAAAATTTTGTTGACAGCATTGGTCGTTCCTCATTTTGCATTTATAGCACCACATGAATTAGTCAATTCTATTTCTTTAATCGATTTTATTAGGGAAAATCCAAAAGAATTCTATTCTTCATAAGAAGAAAGTAAGGCTGAAATATTCCATCAAATTAAAAATAAAAATGTATCTGTAACCTGACTGCTAAGAAGAACACTCGAAGACAAAAGAACTTATCTAAAAGAAAATATTTTTTTCTTAGTAAAGCTATTTCTGCAGATAAACAGGTTGGTGATAATGAACATTCTAAGCTACTTTCATATTAAAATGTATCCTACCTGCTTAGAGCATTATACAAATAATAAAGCGCCGACAGAATCCCGGAATTAATCCAATCCTGTGCCAAACCCATTTTTTTCAGACTCAATTATATAGTTTACAAAAAATAATATTCTGTCAAATCGCAGAACGATTTGTCGACAGAACAGTCGACAAAATAACGTAACATTGGTACCTAAATTTATAATAATTCCGCTAATATTGTTGCAACAAAAACACTTTAATTTTAATAGCAATTTAAATAGCTGTCCAAACATCTTTGAATCCAAGAATAAAATAACGTTACGAGATGATGCTCAGAGACTGCAGAATTTTCGGTCCATAACAATGCAGGTTGTGTGCATTGAGCTATTATTAAAAAGTATAGAGAAAACGCCACACATCACAACTATGATGAACGAAACGCGTAAGCTTCGTGAAAGTCACGGTGTTTGCTAGAAAAATACTCCTAAAAGCGTTCTGATAGCGCTTCGTGTTTCTACTGTCTGCTTTGACGACTAATTATTGTTTCAGCGATAAAAAGAACATTAGTTAACTCTAAAAATATGGGGCATAACCTTTACGTATGATAGCTTCTCTATAGGTAGTCATAAAAGCTCAATGGTCGTGTGTGACTGTCGTATGCATGCATGCAATTATGCATAGCATGTCTTACTAATCGCAGCTGAGCCTAAGGAGACAGTCGTCGGTTTGGCGACTTCTCAAAACCAAGCTTAGCATAATATTATGCGCGTATCCACTGTGTGCCGCGATGAAACATATTGTTGAAGATCTGAAAAAATGAAAGGTATCGAATATACTATGAAGGACTGTACAGCTTCCATGTTCGAAGTATATCTACACGAGTACTGAGTACGAGCAAAAACAGAGTTCGCACAGTAAAGACTTTATAGTTTTCTTGTTTATGATAATGAAACTGTATCATTTATTGAAATCGTAATCTGATCAACTTAAGTATTTATTTCAGGATTATTTTCCTCAGTGATAGACTTAAGCTTCTAGATCTTATAGCTTATAGAGTCTATACAATCATTGGTTATAAACACGTCACTGTTTACAACCAATGTAATGTTTTTAAATTGTGATATAATTTGGTTTTCATAATGCGCCACAAGACTGACAATATTTCAATGACGATAAAAAGCAGGATAATCGGTTTTGAATTTACATTATTATTATAGCTTCTCGTCATTGTTTCACTGACGTAGTATTTTACATTATTCATTCTAAAAAGTGATGAATGAAGATTTTAAATATTTACTTTTCATTTGTTTCATAAACAAACGATAACTATCGATGCCCTTATCGTTTCGATAAACCTGCATCGCAGGGGACTAAAATGTGAAAGTTAAAAAATATAAAACATTTTCTCCAATTCTTCGACATCATCCATTAACTTTTCAAAAGCGAAACTTCAAGACACCGCATTTGAACAATGGAAACGGCTCTGTAATGTATCGCGGCTTCCAACAAAAATGCAGTGCCTTGTCATTGTTCTAGTCTCCTGCTCTTGGAGTATCCTCGGTGCTCACAAAGCTGTGACGTAAGCAGTTCCTAACACGCGAACGGACGTGGCGGCACTTAGCTTTGTTTGTTTGCTAAAAGTGTGCAAGGCGATTGTCTGATACATAACTTTTTGAAGGCGTTTCATATATATTTTTGTTATAGCTGTCGCTTGCCGGTGTCGCTGTATGTTGGAAGAACAGTCTTATTTTATTTTATTTTATTTTAAAAGGTACACCAACAGCATCAAGTATTATACATTATGTAAGAAACAGTATACATAGTAGGTAGTGTTCTTATACTTATGCCTATTAAAGGTATAAGTATAAGAACACTACCTACTTACTTTAGGTCTACAAAAAATGTAGATTACTTACGTCTTACTTTAGGTCTACAAAAAATGTAGATTACTTTTCAACGTAGCCTGATGAAATGGGGGTGAGAAAGACAACTATGGAGTGGTGGACACCGGCTCAAGGATATCATCAGATTTTGCTTAAATAAATGTAGTAGTTGCAGAAATACAATAATGACGTAGGTTGACAGTAATTTATGTATAGCGTAAATCTAGCACCTAAGAGAAACGTTGGAGAAAAATTTGCCATATTTCCATTTAGATTATAATTTTATTATGGTATTTTAAAATCGACAGATAGCGGTATTTTAATAGCGGAAGGTAGAGCATAGCATTACTTCGTTCAAAGAGCAGCTCGACTGGGGAAGTACCTCCATTTCACAGAATACCGCAGCCAAATAACTTTATGTTGTATTCTTTTGCGTGAGCTGTGGCATGAGTAAGATCGCTAGAGGTCATCGGGGAAGGTGGAAGGTTCGATACGGTTACCATCAGGCGGGACGTATGCTTATTTACCGACTTCAAATGTACCTATAAAAAATGCGATTAGAATGTAAATATTATGTAATGAATCTATGCTTGTTTTGTAAAGAGTAATTGTTGAGTTTATTGCCGGCTCTTCTCAGCAAATGCAACCTTCCGAACCGGTATTAGGTCAGGCTTTTCATATGTGCCTGCGAAGGTCTATTTGAATAAATGATTTTGAATTTTGTCGTGAAGTTTCTTATAAGTGTACTTCATCCTTACATTTTCCCAATCTCTACAATAGAAGTGACAATTCATTTTGACATGGCAGTGAAGTGGATTTCTTGCAGCAGTTATAATTATCAGGAAGGAGTAAAACTACGTGAGACAGTATTGTCTTTTGATACATGTAATATTATAAATGCTCAGACAGTCAGTCGTCCACTTAACATAGTAATTGGTCTAATAATAGACTGAAATCAATACGTGCAATAATACCAATTGTACAGTTTGTTGTGTCCGCCAAAACGTCAGAACTCAGATCATATCTTGAATTAGTTATTCTCAAAAAAAAAAAAAAAAAAAAATTACGCGTCCACTTGTAAACCTAATGCATTAAAGCACTTATGACCCGGTTGGCATGGTGGTTCAATTCCCGCCCATCGCAAACATTTGTATGTACGTAATAATTAAAAAATCGGTCAAGTGCGAGTCGGACTCGCACACGGAGGGTTCCGTACATTATTAACGAACTCAAATTTGCTATGAAAAACAAAAGCTAAAAAAAGTTTCTTGTATGGGCGCCCTTTAATTTTCAATTTCATTTCATTTTTATTATTTGTTGTTATAGCGACAATAGAAGTACTTATTTTTTGAAAATATCAGCTGTTACCGTTCATGAGATACAGCCCACTAACAGACAGACGGACGGATAGCGGAGTATTAGTAATAGGGTCCTGTTTGGCACCCTTCGGGTACGAAACCCTAAAAAGCTATATAATATAATAAATTATCTGGTTCCCTTATTACAAGCTCTGCCTAATTTGGAATCAGGAGGCGGTGTGAAGAATGGATATATTCATTTTAGGATTTTAAATCACGATTTTTAAACGAAGTTTCCTACGTTTTTTTTGGTCTTAACTTCATTTCCTCTAGAGGGCGCAAAACTTAATTTAATATGACCTTAAATAGCTTATAACCAGCGGATGATCATATCAAGATGCTTCCAACGACACATCAAATAATGGAACCTTGCTGATTTTCCCTAACGTGCCCTACTAGGGCCTGAATCAAATGGCTTTGACTTTGACATTGACTACGAGCTGTTATCGCAGTTCAAACTGATGTTTTTGTTGTAAGCTCAACAAAAATTAACCTTGTCCCTACAAATTAAATCCTGTTATATAATAATATTTACCCAGTGATATGCTTTCTACATATATTTATCCAACCGACTAACTAATATGGTTTTCCATTTACCGTTTCCTGTATATTTATCTTATAAATAAACATTACTTACAATCTAACGATATTTCTGAAAACAATCCGAACAAACATTTCAAGGAAACGGTAGATACCTTCAATTAATTGTCATTGGCAGGTAAATTTGAACCTTATTACCGCAACTTAAGACGGAGTTATCGACCTCGATAAAAACAACAAGCCCAGGATCTGTTTATCTGGCCACGCCTCGCAAAAGGCAATTCTGTGGAATATTTTATTGAGTTTCATTGTTCTTAATTAGGTCAATTGGTTTAAAATATTTTCTGAGTAGGGATGTCCCTCTCATAAGCCATATTAAAATAAATACAGTAGGAAAATGTTTAATATGCGGATTAATAAAAAAATGCAGTACAAAAACATTGGTACCTACGTAGTATTTATATAATCTGAGCTACTATGAATGTGCTGGAAACATCGTACAATGGCCCAAATGACTAAAACATTTTATTTGGTCCGTCTTTTACATCATCAAAAAATATTAGATACTACAGTTAGACAATACGAATCAAAAAATATGAAGATATCGTGTGTTGAAGTTCCGCGTGGCATCACGTTAGAGACACTATTAATTGTAAAGTGACGTCACAAGCCCCCACTCCCGAACTTTGACTCGCTTTATCTTTGTCAATTTTTAATGATTTGGTGAAACAAAAAATACGTGTCCAATATTTTTGGATAATCTAACTGATGGACTAATTAGTTTTTTTTTTACCTAGGAATCATCGCTATTAACCCAAAGAAGCGCAATGACGTTCATTTTGTTTCAGATCTATTCAGCCAATTCCCAACCACCGGTAATACGCTCTGAGGCTAAGTCCAGGACAACCACACTACATATTTAGACCACTTTCTAGTTGCGGAATCTGATTGCTCGTTATCACTACTCTAAAGGGTTTTTTCCTCGATGGCTGAAAAGAGCAACAGGTCACGCAAACACTTGAGACTTGATCGGATTACGAGTAGCTGATACCTACCATAGTAGAAGTATTTTCTTTGTGAATAAAAACAGCATTTGTCTATACCTATAATATTATAAATGCGCAACTGAGTTTGATTGTTACACCTCGCCTCAACTACTCAACGGATCATCATATTTGGCATGCAGATAGCCTATGGGATCGAGAAGAAGATGGCCTTTTTATCCCGGGAACGCGGGTGAAACCGCGGGGGACAGCTAGTTTGTCTATATTTTCTTTACTGATGAAGATCCGAGGTTATTCATGTTAAACTTGAAGGCAATTATTACTTTATCCACCTAAACAAACAACGTACGTACTCTGAGTTACGGCCTAAACTGGTGGACCTAGAGATACGAAATTTTGAGAAAATATTCCTCCAGAAGATATATCCCTTCATTTTTATTTATTTTTTCGTGGGGAAATCCTCATTGGATACTCGACCGCCTCGGGGGCCAGGTTATGCCGGACTTGTACCGGCTAAAACCCCACGGTGGTCGCCATCTGCGCAATAGAGAGGGGGGCGGGCTCTTGTATTGAACGCATACCTGCTCACCCCTCCAAGCGCGGCGCTTTGATAGCTCGTCCCGGGGGAAGTCTGACACCTCCCCCCAGCACCCTCGCTGTGCTATCGCACCATGAGTCGTGACCACATCGACTCATCGTCCTCCTTCGGGTCGCTTCTGGGCGCACAGAGCCCCGCTCTGACTGCCCACCACCCCAAAGGCTCCGTTTAGTCGCCTTTTACGACAGGCAGGGGAACACCGTAGCTCTTATTCTAAGCCCGAGCTACTGGGCGGTCCTCCAGTACCCTAGATATGCACTTATGAAGGATTTCCAGAAATGCATCCCTTAAGGGGGAAAAAATTGGGTGAAATCGAGGGGTGGAAAGCTAATCTATATATAATAAAACTCAAAAGAGAAGGTAGCAGCCCTACACCGAGATAAACTTATCCTGATTTTATTACCTCTATGTAAATCAGTAATTAGGTTAGTTAGACGTAAACAAATTGCTTCCGAATAAATATTGGAGGATCATTTTGTAACCTACATACACATGTTTATAGCGGACGATAACACACATAGATAAGGAATGTGCAGACTTAATTATTGTGTTAATAGGTATTACATAATTAAATTAATGTAATAACTCAATGTTTGTCGCGGTAACAGGAATAATTGTTTATTTGTATTTCTTTAACTATTTTGTATTCTAATGGTGCGTCCATGCTACGTTTTGTTTACTCTGTGAGAAAAATCAGCGTTTGAATACAATTTGAATATGATGTGATGAAGTTTATTTCAAATCGAGCGTTTCCGTGCTTCGGAAGGCACGTAAAGTCGTTGGTCCCGGTTATCACTTAATTGTGATAGTCGTTAAACTAGTTGGATGCCTCCTAGGCGGCTTGAAAAATTCCAACAGTAGGTTGACCACTAGCCTACCTCCACCAATCCGCAGTGGGCACGCGTGGTGGAGTATCGCCCAGTCCCTTTCACCCTCATTTGTGAAAGGAGGCCTGTTCTCAGCAGTGGGACATTATAGGCTGATGATGATGATGATGATGATGTGATGAAGTTAAATGTAGATAAGCTAAAACATGCTAGGCGACAGATTTTCAATTTGAAGGAAGCCTGGCAGCTACTACAAAGTACCCTTACTCGCGTCAACTTGCATGCTTTGGTTTCCTCCCGTCACTCGATCCCACGACTATCCGTTTCGTATTTTGTGTAGTGGCAAATATACTTTTATATAATACTGTTTTTATTTTATTTTAGTCCTGAAATATTATTATGGTATTTATTGTTTTTTTTTTGTTTAGTTTATGATCTCTTTGATTTAATATTATTTAGCCGTTTTATAGCTTGTATTTATCTGCGTTTTTTTTTTTTGTATTTATGTTAGTTAATATTTCTTGATAAATAAATATAGTTAATGTCATCTTCTATTATTCTATTTTATTTACGTCCAGACGTCACCTCATCTAGGGTGCCGCTGAAAATCAGCGTTGTGAACTCATACTGAGTCCGTATCCTATTTGACAGCACTTTTATTATTATTATTTTTTATATTTTTATTAAGTACTTATCTACAATTTTGTTCTGTATTTTTAATTTCTTTGTATATGTGTTTTACTGCTGTCAAATAAATATCTATTATATTCTATCACAATAGTGATCAAAGTCACCATTGAACTATTATAGCCTTAGAAGACACATCCTATAAAACAAAGTCCCCCGTGTCTGTCTGATCGCGCTAAATTTAAAAACTACTAATATGTAACTATTCCTAAAAACATCTTTATATTTTTGGTCTAGTATCAACCTAGACAACTTATAAAAATCTGTAATTAATCATTTTTCAAAAGCAAATCCTTGGAATTGTAATAACATAAATCAAAAGGTTACTAAGATAGATCTTCCAAACATATAAAAATACTTGGCCTGACTGAAAGATTTATCTATCAAAGAACAGCCTAATCTAGATAAAAAAAAAAAATTGGAAATAAAACCCCATAGGTGGCAAAATAGAGGGTGACTCGTGAAACCATGGGGCGAAGGTAGTTAGTATCAATAATATAAAAAATCCACGAATTTATATTTGTTTGTGTAAACTTTACACTAAACATGTATCCGTCCATCCGTCGATCCGTCCATCTTGTCCATTAATTGCTACAATCAAGATCTCAATTACTTTATACTCAGAGTATTTTGACTTCGTAAAACGTTGACCTGGAACTCAATACAGTAGATTAGCATTTGCATTGCAGACTACTTTAAAATCTCATCAGTGTAAGTGCAGAAAACAACATGTCACATGATAAAATTTGTGAGCAGACAATTTATGGCCCCATTTACTCTCCTTTCGACTTTATTGGTCTCAGATGAATTCGCATTGCAATGGCGTGAAAGATCGTAAAGGTATTTGTTCAACCACAGTTACTATATTAGTTTCATATTCTTTTATTTATTTATTTACATGTACAGTCAGCGTCATAAGTAGATTGGCATTTAGTACCTTTTTTAACCGACGAAAAAATACTAAACGATTGTATTATAAACATTTTATCAAAGAAGGAATCAAGTAATAAGTGATTCTTGAAAATTATACATTAACCCCCTTCCTCATAAAGCGGTATTTAACTTATATACTGATTATATATAACCTTATATTAGTTAAATAACGTTTTATGTGTAAGGGGATAACTTTAACAACGCACTTTCAGGTATCAAAAAGTTTCAGATTGAAGCTTTCGAGAAAACACAGTTGGTATTCAAGTTTAAATTCAACACTTATTTGCTTTTTGAATCACAATTTCAGTAGATTTGGCAGTACTAGAGAATTTCAGAACGGGAACTAAATCTTGTTGGGAACTTTTGCACGTCATATAAAAGACATTGTGGAGTGTAGAAAACTCAATTTGTCAGCGCCCTTCTATCTTCCTATATTTCCAATGGCTTTATTATGGGTGGATATAGAAATAACGATGCAAGTTTATTTAAATTTATGATATAATAAAGTTATTTGTTTGTAAGTATAATAGTTGGAGATCCCCGTGCCGCCAGACCTTCCTTATTTTGTGACGGACAAAATGTATTGAGTAGTATTTGTTCGTACTTCAAGCGTATGAATACTTGCTAACTAGCATCGGCCAATTTACAGGTGCTAGGAATGAAAGGTATCCCACATTACGTACATTTCATAAATTCTGAGAGCAGTTTTACTATGAGACAAATGGGGAATTCTCAAAAAAAAAAACTTGCTCGATCATGTATGAAAAGTAAAAAATATTTTTTGAGTTTTCAGTGTTGGTCCCATAGTAAAAGTTGTTCAGCATGACTAATCCAACATAAGTTTCGAAAATATGCCATCTCGAAATCTCCACCCAGTATATGGTATCTGGTACATGAAAATTTGTCGACGGGACAAGTTAGCAGGTATTCATACGTTTGAAGTACGTACAAACACTACTCAAACCTATACATTTTGTCCTTCAGAAAATAAGTAGGTAAAGTCTGGCGGCGCTGGGATCTCGGTGTTTAATTTGATAGCTTCACTTGAGAGCCAGTTCCATGGCGAGATTGATGTCGAATCATGATCATAAAGAATTTGTAACCAAAATTTTCTCAAGAAAACAGTTTTGTTTTGTAAAAAAATTACCTTTTTTATCATTCCGTCTATCTTTTACATTATCAGTTGAATATTTTCTAGCTAATATACTTTGTAACGTGAAGCAGGTGTCTTTTAAAAAGATTGAACGAGCAATTCCAATATAAAATGTCAAAAGTGTTCAAACCGCGTTGAAGGCTTTCTATAAAATATGTCGAAGGACTAAAAAGACTAGACTTCTATTTATATTTATAATCTACTAGCTGCCCGGCGCGACTTCATTCGCGTGGTGCTACCCTACCCTGTGATGCTACCCTACCCTACCCTACCCTACCCTACCATATCTAAACCATCCAGGGAGTTAATTCTACTGTACGTATGTGTATCAGCCCGGCAGATGGCGCTGCAGTCGGTATCTACGTTATATTATCGACTGCAGCCTGCCGGCCTGATTTGTGAATCTAAGCCAACCAGGGCGCAATCCAAACGCATACAAAAAAAAACATTCAAATCGGTCCAGTCGCTTAGGAGTTCAGTGACGTGCAGTAGAATTTTATATATAAAGATATACCTACTATGAAATGTGATGTTATATGCAACCTATAATTATTGTATACAAGACATCCGGGACAACGGGATATCCTAACTTAAATAAAAAGATACGAGTAATTATATCCTTCATGGGGTTGAAATAAGATTGGTTTTTATGTTCCAATGAACAAACTATTATATTTATCTTTATATATAAAATTCTACTGTACTGCCCGTCAGATGGCGCTGCAGTCGATAATATAACCTAGATACCGACTGCAGCGCCATCTGACGGGCTGATTTGTGAATCTAAACCACCCAGGGAGTCACTCAAACGCATACAAAAAAAAACATTCAAATCGGTCCAGCCGTTTAGCAGGAGTTCAGTGACATACACACGTACCTACAGTTGTTTTTTTTTTATATGCTTGGTGACTCCCTGGATGGTTTAGATAGGGTAGGGTAGGTAGCACCACAGGGTAGGGTAGCACCACGCGAACGAAGTCGCGCCGGGCAGCTAGTTTTATGTATAAATTAGCAAGGTTAGTGTCTACAAGTTGAAGATCTCAATCATACTAATTTAGCTATGTAAATGTAACTGCTTTAGATATTAACTATTTACCGATAAATAATTTACTAATATTATTTACCATTAAAATAAAAAGGCTAATAATAATTCAACAACTTAAACTAATAACATTAGAAAGGTAAGTCAACGGATTATTTGTTTACCTAATAATTTGAAGTCTCATTTATATAAAAAATGATATTAATTTTAAGAGATAAATAACACAAATTAAATAACATAGAGATATGTTTATTTGTACATTACGTTGGCTTAAATTATAACATACTCACACTAACACTTAGAAAAGAAGTCATCACTAACAGTCACTGGAGCTTGCACAAGAAAATTAAACTAGGGATAACTTAATCTACCGCTATCACAGTTAGAGAGAAATCAGCTAATTCGCCGATTAATACTTCACATATAACGATCCCGTACTCTTGCGAACATTTCCGCGCTGTCTACTTTGTTGGGACCCTCGTTCTTGCCAAAAAAGGTCGTCCTTGTGGTCTTGACGAGTCCCTTTCCCTCCTCCGCAGACTTCCTCCAATAAACTGTCTGGACTGCATGCCTGCCAGCGATGTAGCGGGTAGCACTGCCAATCAGCTGTCTTTTATCCATTTTCCTTTTTTCTAAATTCGAATATTGTCGAATGAAATGTGTGTGCAGTTGTGTACTGTACAAACGTTGTTGAATATTTGATGCCGGTTCTATCTTACTCGCTGTTTATATAGTCCACGACATATATGACGACTGTATGTCGTTGATAAAGTGTCCACAACAGTGTGTCGTCACTGACAATATGAGCTTGTGTGTGTGCAAACTTTGCACTTTGCTAGCGCGTGTCCGCACATGCCTAGATTAAACATAGTTATAAGGAAATGTTTCTGCACTTGTGGACACATGTTCTGGTTATTACTATCACGTGATATTGTATTGTTTTTGTCTGATAAAATAAACAGTGACGCGTGGATGGCAAAGTATAGCTATGGATTTTAGTTGAGTATTTTTATATTATAAAATATTTGCACTTTTATTTTTTTATAATTATTATATCCTGTTAAGAGTATCTTACGGTTGTACAAATAGATAAAAAAAATATAATAATTTATTAAAATCATTCGGCACGTTTATTATTATTAGCAAAGTTAAGTAAGAAAGGTCTGAAAAATTATGTTCAGTCAATTACATTATCAAAAAATATTAGACAAGTATTTTTCTTTTGTCAATCAATCAAAAAATTACAAATATTATGGTGTGTTGAAGTTCCGCGTGACATCACTCGAAGGAACACTTTCACAAACAAGTGACGTAACGACCCGCTCTCCCAAAATTTGACGCGCTTCATCCTTGTCACTTATAATTGATTTGATAAAGCAAAAAATACGTGCACAAATTTTTTTGATAATCTAACTGACTGAGTAATAAGAATTATAATTTTGTTAACCAAACCGCATCCCTATTTATGTTAAAAAAATCCTATTAGCATAATAGATGTGAAGATTATGTGTGGATATTAATTCTCAATGCTAATCTAATCTAATGACTAAATGGATTAAGATGGAAGTCACATAAAGAAGAGAGGTAGAGCATAGCGTTTATTCGCTCAAAGAGCAGCTCGACTGGGGAAGTACCTCCACCTTACAGAATACAGCAGCCAAATAACATTATGTTGTGTAAAGTTGTGTTCCTGCGCGTGAGTAAGGTCGCCAGAGCTCATAGGGAAGAGGGGAAAGGTCGGTAACGCCTGAGCGATGCTTCTCGTGTTGCAAGCGTCCATATGGCTACGGTAACCGCTTACCATCAAGCGGGCCGTATGTTTTTTACCGACTTAGTCGTATAGAAAAACATTCACATAGATATCATTAACCTGGAACCCACTTTATCAAGAAAAAGGCTATTCGCGATTCGCGATTCTCGTCACACAATAACCTAAATCCACATTACGTGATTTTCTTTTGTTTAACTTCTAACATACATACAACGTTTACGAAGAAGATTATGAAGAAGTGCTGATATGATTTCAATTGTGTTTGTTTTGAAACATTAACTACAGATAGTAACATAAGTTAGTGAACAATTATAATTATTAGCAAAAAGCTTTCGCATTTGTAATACTAATAGGATGTAGGAGTCGTATTCCAAACTCACACACTAACCGGGTTACTCATAAAACGTTATGTAACTAATATACAGTTTAAAGGGTCACGTAAATAAAGTCACTCTATTGTCATTGTCAAATAATGTGACATTATTTACGTGACCATTTAAACAGTATATTAGTTAAATAGCGCTTTATGAGTAAGGGGGTTAAACTCTTTATTATATTAGTAAAGAATAATACACAACACTCTGACACAAGAATAGATAATATTTATAATGTTAAAGATAATATTGGCAAGCTGTTTTAAAGTAAATATTTGTTATTTGTGAGCAAATACTCAAATAATGTTACATTTTAATTGTTATTTGTATTACCAGTTACTTGGCTAAAACATGTGGGTTTAACCATGTTCCCGAGGGAAATTTAATATTTTCTGTCATACATATTTACTAAAATGTACATATTTATAAATACAGTACAGCGTGGAATTCTTCAAAAAGGGCGTGAAGAGATTTCTTCAGGTTTGGCAACGCGCGAGTGATACCCCTGGTGTTGCAAGCGTCCATAGGCTACGGTAACTGCTTACCATCAGGCGAGCCGTATGCTTGTTTGCCAGCTTAGTGGTATAAAAAAAAAGTTTGAACGTAGCGTTTATTTGCTCAAAGAGCAGCTCGACTGGAGGAGTCCCTCCACCTTGTAGAATACCGGAATCAAATAACTTTATGTTGTGTTCATGCGCGTGAGTAAGGTCGCCAGAGCTCGACAAGGGGGAAAGGTCGGTAACGAGTGAGTGATGCCCACAGATATACATCTAAATAGATGCCGCTAGTGTATGTATTTCGCGTGTCAAAATCTGTGCAAAAATGGGGCACAATGTTCTTCTTTTGAAACTGTTTCGCGCTGACAGGGAACACGCATAAGGCTCCACCAGAGATGTGTAGCGAGGGATATGTTTAACTGACACATAGGATAGCTTCATTTTCACGTTAAAAATGTAATGCCAGCCTAACTAAATCAATCTTGTGACATTATGGTGGGTACAAAAAAAGTGACACGCTTGGTTTTCATACGGATGGAGGGACTTGAGTTAGTTATCTATTTAGATTTATGTGTGTGGTGATGCCTCATGTGTTGCTAGCGTCCATATGGCTACGATAACCGCTTACCATCAAGCAAGTATACTTGTTTACCGACTTTGTCGTATAATAAGATTTATTTATCTCCACAAATTCCCTTCCACGCAGACAAAGATACAAAGAAAATACATTTCCAAACAATTTAAAGACCTCGCTCTTATACCAAGGACAGCACTATCCTTTCCGCAAAGCCTCACCACACTCGTACGTAACTTTGCGTGACTTATCTAAATACCCATAGCAAAAGGAAATCTCTTTCCGACAGTGCAGGGTAATCGGAAATGGGCGGTCGTCGACCCGAAGAAGATGGATGGGCTACATACAGTACAGTACTTGTCACTTTGAGGTACACAGCTCATCTGCTACAAGGTACCTTGTGGGGCCCGGGGTGATACATTTATTGCTCAGTATGTGGTCAGCCTTGTACCTTTTTTTGTACGAGTTTTGAGCTTTAGGAACTGTTCATGGATTAACTAGTTTATTATATTTACAGAGTTATTTAAGAATGTATGAGTATTTGAAATAGTATCGACAAGTTTCTTGGGCGATTCTGTTGTAAATCGCACTGAACTAATTTTAGTCACATCTCATCTCTTTCTTACGAACATTATTGAAAAACATATATTAAAGTTAACAAATTAATCTTAGCCGTCTTTGGAAAATATCCTAGGATATTTAATAATAGATAGTTTTTTTTACTAAATATAAGTTATCGTATTGTTCTACCCGCGTCCTCAATAAACCTCCCAAATATTCCAATACATATAAAATCAGAATTGAAATCTGGGTTCTCGTAATTAAAGTATCCATCCAACCTACTGATAGATTCACAAAGGCTTCCTAAAATATACAATATCGCAAGAAAGTCCGCAAATTTTCGATCAGCCGATTACATTGAAATTGGAAAAATTGGAAACAATTTCGATTTGTTTCGGTCCAGAAATGAGTTTGGCTTTAGACTTCTATCGGTTTTTATAAGTGACTTAAAAAGAAAGTTTCCCTTTACTCATAAAACGTTATTTAACTAATATACTGTTTAAAGGGTCGCATAAATAACGTCACTCTATTGCCATTGTCAAATAATGTGACATTATTTACGTGACCATTTAAACAGTATGTTAGTTAAATAGCGCTTTATGAGTAAAGGGGTTAGATATTGTACCTATATGTGTAATTAATGTTTTTACCTGATCGCGCGACAGAAAAGGCAGGGTTATGTTTTTCACGCGTATCTTTGTATATATGTATGTGGTATTCTTTATACCCTCGAAAGATCCCAAAGATTGGATAAATTTTAATAAATGAGGAGTTATAAGCTACAGGTTTTGTTGTCATAAAACCAAAATGGTGGCCGTCGTATAATGGAATGGCGGTAGAGACAAAATTAAAATTTCGCGTACCATATCTTGTGATGTATTACTGAATATCTTGTGAGGTATCACTGAATAGGTCGTTTAAATCAATATGATGTTTCTTCAGCGATTTTACAGCTAATCGGTCGTTGGCTAGAGGTGCGATGTTTAGCCTTATTTTACCGTAGCACTCCTTTAGGTACTTATTAAAACCACAGTACCTATAATCTATATACATAAAAATGAATCCCTATTTCCCTTGGTCACGCCATCACGCGTGAACGGCTGGACTGACTTCGCTAATTCTTTTTTTGTTGTGTTTGTTATTGTTAGGAGAAGGTTCTTATGAAAGAAATAATTAAGACAGTTGCGTAGGTAGGATAGGGTAGGGTAGGGGTAGGGTAGTAGGACACCTCGCGAACGAGGGAGGGCGATGGCTGCCACACGCGTCATACTTGTGAACAGGTGCTGCTTGTGGGGTCTGGTCTGCTTAAGTTTGCTATTTATTTACTTATATATTTATTCAGTCTTCTTTGTAATTTAGCCGCCGCGCTGGAGCACGCAATTGTTTTCAGTGCGATTAGAATGTAATTATTATGTAATGAATCTAAGCTTGTTTTGAAAAGAGTAATTGCTGAGATTATTGCCGGCTCTTCTCAGCAAATGCAACCTTCTGAACCGGTATTAGAGTATTAGAGTCAGATTTTTCATAAGTGCCTGCGAAGGTCTATTTGAATAAATGATTTTGAATTGATTTTTTGAAAACGAAGTCTAGTAGGGCAGCTAGTAATTATTAAAACTTTGTAGGTACTTTAAAGTTTTTATACATTTTGTAAATAATTTACCATAAGTACATTCTATACAGATGATTTCACTCACATTGTATGTATTGTACTCAATGAGATGATACATCATAAAGTACGTCATTGTATAATTACGTAAATACTTACATGTGACCAAATCGGAAACTTTGTAGTTATGAGAATGTCACGCAGTCAGGTATTCGAGATCTAAACATAGAATGACATCGAAAGGTTTTCCCATTTGAACATAATTGTCTAACAACCGTACATACTGATATCACTTTTCAATTAGGTACCGTTTGTACAATAGTTTTTTTGTCATTCAAAATTAAATCGACAAGCTATGTTTATAGAGCACTTTTTGTATCAAAACGTTTCAAGGGTGCTGTATCTGAAAGTGGGTATTTCCACTCGATATGTCTATGACTTTTCAACAAGCTGTAAGAGAGTGTCTGTTTTATTTATATTGTATTTATCGTATTGTAAACTAACTTATATCTATGAGATTATTATTGAAATAGTGAATAACTGTCTATCATAAAGCACCTAGCAGTGTGTTCCGATAGTTGCACTTGAGAGGCAGTTCTCTTCTAGCAATCTGCTTACCACCATCAGCCACATCAAATTATCATAATGGCCAAAAGCAAGATGTAGCAAAACAGATAATGTTCATGAACACTTTTTTTCTTGTTCTACTACCTACCAAAAAAGAATCCGGCCTAATCGTAATGGGCAGCCTATAGACACTTGCAACACCAGAAGGGGTACCATTTACGTCTTGCCGACCCTGCAAAAGTCCCTTCACTAGAAGGGTTTCTATAGAAGAACCCCTTTGTGTCGGCAAAATTGTACTCCCTTTTTGTCGGCATTCAAACCTCGGTATAGAACGTAGAGTATCAAAAAACTATTACTAACTAACTAACCGTAGTACAAATTGAATGATAAGAGACAGCAAACATTTCTGACTGAAAATCTAGACGTCCGAATTGCTCAAAATACTTTTTCTATGGAAACTAATTGACCGAGTATGATTGATAACGCATATGTAGTAATTAAGGCTGCTATTGGCAGGCTCCGCTGGATGATAAATCCGGATAAAAAGCTGACTAAAAGGTCGACGATCGTGATGTTTGGTGGTAATAAAGTAAGTAAATAGATAACCCGATTGTATACAAAACTTACGTAGGTTTGTCCTATAGATAGTCCATAAATAAAGAAAAACCAACAAATTTTTTTTTTATGTAAAAATACGTTTAAGATAACTAACGTTTAATATTATTTTGAATGCATTATTGTCAGATTTTAGAGTTAGCAGATAGCAGCAGCGTCATGTCAGGCGCAATCGGTTGTAAAACGGCAAAATTTGTTTTTGCCATGCGGCTGACTTGTCGCTTACAAGCTTAAAACGCAGCAGTATAACTTTGAAATAGAATTGAAGAAAATATTATTTCAATTTGATATAACAGCTGTATCTGCTACCTATTAACGCAAGGTTTAAGTAGTATGACGGACGAGTTGGCGATTCCATCTATCATAACGCAGGTTGTGGGTTCGTTTCCCATCGCATTTATATGTATGAACATGTCTCCATGGGTCTCATTATGTCCTATATATGTATTTTCAAACAAAAAATTGTGTGTATATTACATACTAGCTTCTGCTCGCGGCTTCGCCCGCGTGGCCTACAGGAAACAAATGACATATTTTTCTACAACAATAAAACAAAACAACTTCATCCCGCTTCGATGGTGAAATTATTAAAAACATAAAGACACGTATAAATTAATTTTCAATCTTCAGTCTAAACACAAAATTTGAAGATCCTAACTTCGAAACTGATGGACTTTTATACAAACTTTCATAACGTTTTTTACCCCCTTAGGGGTGGAATTTCGCATAACCCTTTCTTACTACTCTTCACAAAGAATATACCCTCTAAATGTCATGTCTCTAGGAACGCAACTAGGGTCGGCAACGCGCGCGTGATACCCCTGGTGTTGCAAGCGTCCATAGACTACGGTAACCGCTTACCATCAGGCGGGCCGTATGCTTGTTTGCCACCTAAGTGGTATAAAAAAAAAAACAGTAGTTTAGGCTGTGCGTTGATATATCAGTCAGTCAGTCAGTCAGGACTTTGAAATGTATGTATATAGATATCAGTTATATGGTTTCTATAGTACAGGCTCTTCTTAGTTTGGGATCAGATGACCGTGTCTGACGAATGTCCCAATGTATCTGCATAAAATCTACTGCTAAAATTTATTTTTTCTGTTCTTTCTTTTGTTCTACGTACTCTATTATAGATCTTTGATAAACAATATATTATTTTGAATTAAGAGCACTCAGCTCACCATACTTTTCATACAAAAGCTCTGTACTTATGATGGCGTTTTTAAACACTTTTCGTTAGATGTTTTAAACAAATTGGTATCTTGTGAACTATATCTAGCAGTATAACTAGGCGAAAATAAAAAAAAGTGTGAAACAAATTCAGTAAAAGCCTCCGAAAAACAGCGGTTTTGCACAAATTTTACCTGAACTTTGGCCATATCTAATGTACCTATAAATTGTAAAAGTAAAGAAAACAGCTCTAAACAATGCTTGCAAATGTATTGGAGATTCTAAATAACTAACTTTTTTTTCACAAACTTGTAAGACTACATCACAGGAAGTATGGGCCTGGAACAAGTTTTATGATATGCGAAATCATGAATGACGACCTAGCGAAGCGGCCGCGAGTGATCAGCGGAATTTACCAACTGATAACCGATGGCTCTGATGGTGTCTCTCTTTTTTCGCAGTCAAACATTACGTTGGATGAAAGTACAAGCTTTTAGGCTACGCTTGCGTTGAAGTTGCGTTGGCCATGGAGGGTCCCCTTAACTTTTACTAAAGCTTCATTGTGACTTTCTACGGTAACATTTTACCACACCACACAGTACCACATAACGTGTTTTCAGATGGAAGCTAGACGACGATGAGTCAGACTCACTAACTCAATGCCGCGATGCAGTGGAGGTAAATCGTAAACAAAACATGGTGTTTAATGAATTGAAAGTACTTTAAGTGTTTATCTAGTCACATGTTGTTATTGTTTAGTGATGAGAAAAACCCAAGCAGTATCCCCCTTACTCATAAAACGTTATTTAACTAATGTACTGTTTAAAGGGTCACGTAAATAACGTCACTCTATTGTCATCGTAGCACTTATAAACTTTTCACCTCTATATTACTTAGTAGAATCTGTGGAAAAATCGAAAATCTTCAACCTATAGAACAAGCGGGGTTTCGGCCAGGTTTCTCAACAATAGACCATATACATGTAATGCAGCAAATAATAGAAAAATACAAGGAGTTTAATAGACCGTTATATGTAGCTTTCATCGATTATGCTAAAGCATTTGATACGATTTCACATGATGCAATCTGGGAAGCCCTGAACAAATGTCACGTCCACGAAAAGTACATACATATTTTGCAAAGCATATACGACAGTAGTACGAGTTGTGTGAAAATAGAGAAACGAGGACCTGAAATACCAATTCTACGAGGAGTGAGGCAAGGAGACCCCCTGTCCCCCAAGATTTTCATAGCAGTGCTGCAAAACATCTATGAGGATCTGAAATGGGAAAACGAAGGTATCAAAATGGGTAACCGCTACTTAAGTCACCTCAGATTCGCAGATGATATTGTTATCTTTGCTGAAAGTAGCAGAAAACTAGAAAAAATGGTAAACCTATTAAGTAATCAAAGTGAAAAAGTAGGTCTTCTGATGAATAAAGATAAAACGAAAATTATGACAAACAGCTACAAACATATAATAAAACTCGAAGGAAAGACACTTGAATATGTAAATAAATACATATATCTCGGAAAAGAAATATCATTTGAAGACAAAAACGAAGAAGAAGAGGTAGAACGCCGAATAAATATGAGCTGGAAAAAATACTGGTCACTCAAAGAGATTATGAAAGGTGACTATCCGCTTCACTTAAAGAAAACAGTAATGGATACTTGCATTTTACCGACTCTCACGTATGGTTGCCAGACGAGGACCTACAACACTAAAATAAAAACAAAACTGGTAAATTGCCAGAAAGCTAATATCACCAAACCAAACCAAATATCATTGATGTAGCTTCCAAATTCAATTGTTTTAATCTCGAGCATTTATTAACTAGAGAACGGACCAAAATGTCGGTCTTCGACCGTATTCTTATCTAACAACTAGATAAGTTAATACCTTAAGACCTTTGCTAGTACGGTAGTGTCCGGTCAAATACCATAGCTATCTGAGTACAACGTATCAGTGGTGTTTACAAACAGTCCAAATATTCAAAACAGATATCGCGATAACCAATATTTTATGATGGAAAAATTTAAACAAATCCGCCATAAACACACGTACAAAGTGATAACGTGTTTTTGTCTATTTTTTTATATATATGGCGCAGTTATATTAGATAGATAAATGAAAATGGGCATATATCAATGTTATAAGTACCTATCTACCTTATAGTCAAAGAATATAATATTTCATCAGAATCATAATCTAAATATCCAGCGTGAAAAATATTTTTATAGAAAATAAATCTTTACACTAAAAAGCTTTTTTTTTTTATACGACTAAGTCGGTAAACAAGCATACGGCCCGCCTGATGGTAAGCGGTTACCGAAGCCATATGGACGCTTGCAACACACGAAGCATCGCTCACGCGTTACCGACCTTTCCCCCTATGAGCTCTGGCGACCTTACTCACGCGCAGGAACACAACTTTACACAACATAAAGTAATTTGGCTGCGGTATTCTGTAAGGTGGAGGTACTTCCCCAGTCGAGCTGCTCTTTGAACGAATAAACGCTATGCTCTACCTCTACCTAATAATTATATACATAGTCTAATCGAACTATAGTAATGAGATTATGTGGGACCACCCTAGTACCGGTACTATCATAATATCACAATCGGTTCAGATTTGCTTCATATTTAGTCCTTCCCCACTTCTTTCCTTCTAAAAAAAAACGCATTGGATGGCGAACCGTTTTTTTTTGGAAATCTGTGAACATGGGCATTTTATAGGCAAGAGAATAGAAACCGAGTGTTCTTCAGGATCTAGAGAAACATCAAGGTTTTCCCGTAAACTATTTGAAATTGTTAATTAGAAACATCTATCTATATTACATCATAGTTAATCAAGCCGGCTTTTCATGTCGCAGCTAAATGACTTAATTAGCCGTTCTATTAACAGCCTAGCCTTTTTACTAAACTGCGCCGTTCAACTAGCGGCCTTAATAATATTCAGCTGTAAAGTCTAATACAACATCTAATGAACTTTTTGGCTGTTCTTAGGCCATTCCTACAATATTGATTTGTTTTGTGAAGTTTGGGCGTATCTATAATGTAGGGAGTCCACTGCTACCCCCTACTTGGACAGAAACTCATGGTTTCTAAGATATTCATGGTTGAATTTTGAATGGAATACTTATATAATAAAATTATGTGCACAAACATGGATCTAGCGCTCGATCGGCTCGCACGCGGAACTATCATAGTTCTAACCAATCTATATACTATTTAAATGGCTAGGCTAGGCAAGTAGTTAAACGTTATCGATCCAAGTCAAGTCATTTGCCTAGCTGTTTGATTGAATTATATCATCCAGGACGCTTGTTGAACGGCGCCGTTTAGTAAAAAGGCTAGGCTGTTAATTAAACGGCTAAATAGTATAATTATACTACGGCTAATTAGTCGTTATATAAAAATAATGTATGACTGCGACATAATAATTATGTTTATATAACTATCACGGAATGTTTATAAACAAATATATTTACCATTTAGATAAACGTTGCTAATTTAATTACGATAAGGTATAAACAAATAATATTTGCGGTAGAGATATAATATAATATACTAGATACCGTTTTTGTTTGTGAATTGGTTTTATAAACATTATTCAAAATATTTACGAACGTGAACCTTTATAACTAGTTATTTGTAGCATATGAAGGCTATCTGGGTGCTAAATATTGCAATTAATTCAGGGGTTTAATTGAACATTTTGTTTCTTGTGCGAGTAACATTTTTTATGAATTTAATATACTTATAGATTCTGTAATCTGCATATGTTACAATATAATAATTTACTGCTAGATTATACGCAAAATTTGTATGAGTAAGAAGTACTTCATTAATTATATAAACTGATCACGCCGTGAAAACCACGCGAGCCAACCCTGAATGAAAATCAAAACAGCTGTTGAAAATACGGTTTTTAGTCATCCTTCACAAAGCTTTTGATTAATGATCTAAATCTAAATATCCTATGAATCAGCAAGCAAGCAGATTTATCCAGTCAAGGATGTCTAATTTCAGTATGGAAAATGTAACCTTAAGATAATATGTTACAAAAATTGTTCTTAAATCAAATTAACAATGAATAAGAAATAAAAATAACTATAACAATATTAATGGTAGGTATAGCTGGTACTTAAAATAGGAAGACCCTGTGCTACGAGTTTCCTTTTCCTTTACAACCTTCAGTGACACAATGTGCTAGATGAATAAAAAAGTCTATTTAGTCCATATTTTACATAATCAAAAAATATTAGACACGTATTTTTTCTATTATCAATTAAACAATAAAATACGAAGATATCGGGTGTTTTAGTCCTCAGCCACCCAATTTGTCCGCGTAAGGATAAAAAAACCATATGAGGACAAGACCACAACACTTTTTTATACCAATATTTATACCACTAAGTCGGTAAACAAGCATACAGCCCGCCTGATGGTAAGCGGTCACCGTAGCCATATGGACGCTTGCAACACAAGAAGCATCGCTCACGCGTTACCGACCTTTCCCCCCTCTCCAATGAGCCCTGGCGACCTTACTCACGCGCAGGAACACAACATAAAGTTATTTGGCCGCGGTATTCTGTAAGGTACTTCCCCAGTCGAGCTGCTCTCTGAGCGAATAAACGCTTTGTTCTACCTCCCTCAAAACACTTTTAGTAAAAAAAAAACGAAAAAAAGGATATTCTAACATCGAACAATTTATTCTAACTAGCCTTAGGCTGCGACTTTGATAGCGTTGAAGAGTATTTTTGTCTCACTCGAACGGTTTCTGCCCAGGGGTCTACCACAAGCTCTTAAAACAAGGTTAAAATAAGCATATTTGTCTTTTGTCCCTCTTTGACATCCTTCGTCAAAACAGGACAAAAGACAAATAAGGTTATAATAATATTATAGAGCTTTTGGTTGGCCCTTAGCTCCTATTAGACACAGCGCATGATATAAATTTGTCTAGGTAAGTATAAAAACTATATCAAAAAGTATGAAATAGTTCGCAAGCTATAAGATAACGGGCAGACAAACAAAGAACGTTAAGTCGATTAAACAACACTTTTCTTTATACCTATTTTCCTCCATCAGAATTTAAAATAAAGCAAAACAAATGGAGACAAAGCAAAGAGGGTTTAACGAGTCACGTTAACGCTCGCGGGCTCTCCCCCATTCGCATAGAAGCTCCCTATTAAATGTCAATCAGTCGAAAGGGAACAGTATATTTGAAACCGAAAAGGGAAGGTCGAGATATATTTTCTCCGTTCGGCAATTATTTTACACGCTTTGTTGTATGTTCGTTCTTTTTTTGGGAACAAATATATGTATTAAAATTTGTATTTCGTGGACATTCTGCGTACGCTCTGATTGTGGAATGAGCTCCCTGCCGTGGTTTTCCCGATGGAGTACAGCATGGGGTTCTTCAAAAAAGGCGTGAGGAGATTTCTGCAGGGTCGGCAACGCGCGAGTAACACCCCTGGTGTTGCAAGTGTCCATAGTCTACAGTAACTGCTTACCATCAGGCGGGCCGTATGCTAGATTGCCACCTAAATGGTATAAAAAAAAAAAATATCTTTCTTGATGAAACGTAGAGATAAAAGTCTTGTGTTTGACGATGATTGTATACAATAATGTGGTCGAAAAAGTAAGCACATAGCACCTGCTTTTAAATGCACCGGCAGGTGTTTTTATTTTTGTTGGTTTGAAATGTCAAAGCACAAATTCATATTTTTTTTATATATCTACCCATTATCTTTTGACATGCAATACCTACTGCTCGGATAAAATACGAGTCTTTTGTTATCGCTCAGACGAGTAACACCAGATGCGTACAATTGTATGAACGATGGCATAATAATGGGCCTCGAGCCTCTGAATCAATAAGTCTTCCGCTTTGTCATTTTGAAAGTTACAATTTTCTCTTTGAAAGATATTGATGCTTTGAAGCAAATGATTAATGTTTTCTTATTAATTATCAAATACTTTAAAGTATGATATAGATTTTTTTTCAAAATTATTATTACATACCTCAGTCGTAGAAGGAAAAACCTAGTTCACATAACTTAAATGTGTATGTTTCTATGTTACTAATTACCTACTCCGTAATAGCTAAGAGGCACTTAGATCATACCTTGTAGTAAAATATATTTGTATACCACTTAGGTGGCAAACCAGCATACGGCCCGCCTGATGGTAAGCGGTTACCGTAGCCTATGGACGGCCGCAACACCAGGGATATCACTCGCGTGTTGCCGACCCTGCAGAAATCTCTTCACACCCCTTTTGAAGAACCCCATGCTGTACTCCATTCGGAAAACCACGGTGGGGAGCTCATTCCACAGTGACATTATTTTTATCCCCGGAAACATTAGTTATTATTTTTTATTTTTTTTTATACTACTAAGGTGGCAAACAAGCATACGGCCCGCCATACGGTTATTTTAGCACCACGAATAAAAACCACGCAGAGAAAACTATTTTCATAAAAACCGAATAGAGTTTGTATACAGTGTCATATTTTTCGAGCATGAATATTGGAAATATGACTCTTATGCACTATTTTTCAACCCAAAAACATTATACTTTTCCATTTTCCTTTGCCACGAATCGCTTAATCCAAACATTCGTAAATCTATTTCACTACGAAACGGACGGGATGAAAATATATTTTTATGAAACGAGTATTTCTGAAGCCATGATAACTCATTGGTATTGTTGAAAGAGGACAAAGAGTATCCATGACGAAAGTTGTGGGTTTAAAACGCCGGTCTGGCTACCACCCTCCAGT